>OY728155.1:220016069-221266069 GCA_963277665.1 Viscum album
TCGGATTCTTCGAGCAGCAATCGCCAACGATGAGTAGACGTCGTGCACAGCTTCGGATTTAAACCAGGTATTTTACTGTTTAATTTTGTGCTTAAAATCCTCCATGCGTGCTCCTCGGCTAAGACTGGGCTACACCTCTCCAACGTCAACATGTTTATGTCAACCGTCGGTGGAAATGTTTTAAAACCCACCTTTTTGGGGCTTCCGCTTCATGCCCGGTTCCAACACAAAGTGCCCTGTATGTCAACAAGTGAAGGATGTGATACATAAGTCTAAGGGGATGATGCAACCACTACCCATACCAAAATAGAAGTGGGGGAACATTACCGTGGAATTTTTCGAATGACATTAACACGATAGTATTCTACTTCAAAAACTAACAGTATCGTTGGATAGTGGTGTTCAACCATTTCTATGACAAATCTTAATACAATAACATGGATATAGTATTCTTTTTGTTAAATATGTTTTAAATAAATGAGATCACCTCATAAAGGATCGAATAACTCTATAGTGATGGGATACAAGATACATTCATGATTACCATCATAAATTTGAAACATGAATCATAGATTTTGAATAGTATAAAAATATTCTTATTTTAAATAATAAAACCTTTAATGATATTTTTTGATCCCTTATTTGTACCCTTTGTAACTGAAAATATAATAAAAATTGTGGTCTAATGAAAATTAAGGGACAATATAAAACATATTCTATCATGAATACTTAAAGAATATTCAATATGGTAGAGTCAAAATTAAATAAAAAATTCATATATAAATAATGTTATCATGAAATATATCCAAGGATAACAATATAAATTATCACATGGAAAACACTAATAGATTTCATAATAATGAAATGCATAATGTTGGGCAACTTGATTCATGATCTAAGATATCATTATCTTCCCATCAATGCATTATTTAGTGAAATCATTATATTACCATCAAGTGTTCCTATCAAAACATAATGATATTACCATCAAGGCCACATTCAAATATATCATGGTCTTATCATCAAGGCATTATATAGATACACCTTACATATATGGGCTATGACACACCATGTAATAAACAATAAAATTTGTCTAAAGAGAACTAAAAATTCTTCAAGGGGATATATTATTCTAATCTGAACCTATGAAACAAAAATGTCCAATTCATTAATCATATATAGAATAATTAATTAAATATATAAATCAAATATATTCTCAATAAATAAATATGAAAATTAAATTATGTATAAAAATTATCATTATTCTCGATTAATAGAATACCATTCATTGTAAGATTCCTCCATGCAATAATTGTCATATAAAAATTTTATGGTTATGAAAATTTTGAAATTTTAATTACATCCAATATACAAATTAATATAGATATAATGTCTATAATATAATATAGACTGATTGATAATATATCTATCCAAAACTAATTATATTCCTTTTGAAAAAATGTGTTATAAATTCTAAACCAATTATTGATGATAGTAGACCATAAATTCAACATAAATGAGATTTAAAAAAAAGGTATTTTATTTTACAATGATAGAGGTAAATGGAAGTGGAAATTACAAATTAATTTTCATAATATTGTTATAACATTGATATAAAAAACGTTATAAACAACATCTATAACTCATTTGAGAAGTTGGCATTAGAAAATTATTAGTAAATTCTTTTATAAAAATATAATATTTAATATAAACAATTCTTATGTAAGAAATTTTATAGTCTATGATAAAAATATACTTAAATAAAATGAAAATTTTCTTAATTCTGCTTTAGAAAATAATATTCTTTTTCGGTAAATATTCATAATGAAAGTTTTTTAGAATAATGATATTATGATTTTATTTAAACAAAATTATGAATTGTAATGAATCCCTAATAAACAATAATAGTTATGATGATGGGAAATTATGGTTATGCAGTAAACCATAAATAAAATATAATTTTACACTTTATATATAGAATTTCAAAATGACTAGTACTGAAAACATAAGAAAGATTACTTTTCCAAATATTGTAATGAATGTAAATGATAAGTTTAAATATTTGGAAACATTAACTATATCTATTAAATTAACATTGTGAAAACAATTTAAAAAAATTGGATATGGAATAAAAGTATTTCTGGATAAAGAAGATAAACACTGCTGGATTTTATTATAAAAATCATTTTCTTGACTTTATTAAGCAATATGTAATGGTGTAACAACATGATATTTAAATAAAAAATTCTCTATAAAATTATTTATATGTTAAATAGTGTGTTCCATAACCATCATAGATCTTAAACAAACTATGATATAATAGAAAACTACTATTATTTATATATGAAAGTTAAAAACTAGTTTTGAGATTAACTTCTATAAATATGAAGAACCTTGTTATGAAATATATGTTCACCAATTTTCCTAATAACAATTTATTTATTTGTTCATAGAAAATATTTACTCAATTTTAATTGATAAGAACAAAATCATATATGGTTAAGTATTGTTAAAGTATAAAAGGAATTTTTTAATAAAGGTGGTTTTCCGTATATTTTTTATTCTCATTAGAAATAAAAAAATTGCAAATTTTTTAAATTTAATTTGAAAAAAAGGATTTCATTTTTAGTATCATGATATCAATATTAGCATAACATTAATTTTTAATATTTTTCTGAAATAGATGATTTCTGGGTGAATTGTGAAAAATATTGGGATTTAAAATAATGTTGCTTTTTGAAATTATCATGATATACTCATGACATGTATATTTATGAAAAAAATTAATATATATATATATGATTTATTTTATAATATAATTTCTAACATAGATATTTAAGTTTTACATTTTGGAAATTTAATTAATATTTTTATTCAAATAAAAAATTTTTCTGGTACTTCTCTTTCACTAATGTTTTCATAAATTTAATTCTTATTTTTTGTATAAATTTTAATTGATTATACTTTTATGAATCTAATATGTAATGGAAATAAATAGAGTACTATCTTAGCTGTTAACTAATGTGATACAACACTATCCTAAAGGAAGTTCCTGGTCTCCATGGGCTAGAGACTAGCACACGAGCATCAAGAAACATACTTTGACATTAATTTCAAAACAAAAAGAATAAAAAATATCAAATATATAATATATATAAATCATCAAATAAATAAATCAATTGAACTATAAAAGTGCACTAGAAGATAGTAAAAAACTAAATGAAAACGCACAAAAACCAAAACCTGTTTTTTTGGTGCTCCATGATAACCCACCATGTCCCAAGACACATTCTCTCATTCAAAAATTAATAAACCCATAATGTAAAATGATGAGAACATGAACACCTATAATAAGAACATTATGTCTTCAAAAAGAAAATGTTACAAGTAGAGGATATGCTACAGAACCTATAAGGATTTCACTAAAGGGTCTTTGTAGTCACATTATAAGTTAATTAGATGCGATAAAAGGGAATTAAACAAGAGAGAATATGGATTTAAATTTCATTATAGGAAAAAATAAATTAAGATAATATTACAAAAATTATTAAAACAAAACATAAAAAATTTCAAAATAATTTTTATAAAACAAAACTGGAAATATTCCTTTTATTATTTAATATCCAATCCCTTTCATGAATTTTTTTAAAACAATTTCAAAAGAAAAATGATGATAAAAATTAGTAGGTAATTATACATACCAAATATAAATAATCTTCACAAGTGTCATTAAAATAGTACCAAGGAGCAATATGTCAAAAAAGATCCATCAAGAACTGTAATTAATCAGTCAAGGAAACCCTAGTGCAAAGTAGTGACCATGAATGTTTTCATGTATCAAGTATCAAGTATAATTATTTCATAGGTATGAAATTGATATTATATTGATTCCACCATTGTGAATATAATTAAAAAAACATCATGATGGATGGTCTTTCATACATCATGGATCATGTAATTGAAGAAAACAATGTCTATGAGCACATGATTTCCAAATTTCACATCTATTGCATGAAACTAACATGTTCTCCACAGATCCAATTGATAGGGTGTGAGTCCACTATCAAAAAATAAATGTATGTCATCTCATAAAAATAGATAATTTCCAATTAATTTTCATGGAATGTGAGTGGGATAATCAGGTTATGAGGATTTCTATGAAAATAATAATCGGTGTCATCAAAATTTTATTCCAATAACATTTCAATTCATTAATATTTTTCATCTCAGTCACACCGGAAACCTCCATAAAATCTAATAATATTTTTTTCAAAATTTATCAATGAGAATTATAATAATAAATTACAAAATGAAAATGGATTTTCATGAGGGAGGATCACTATAAAGTGTCAACTCTGCCATCGAAAAACACCAATTTAAAATCAACTATTTATTTCCAAATAAACATTAAAATGGGTATTCACACACATTTACATTTATAAATTATCTATAAAATTATAATTATTTCATTAAACCAATTTCTTTTCAAAAAAACCCTAATAAAATTCAATGAATTTTTAAAATTTAAAAGATTCATATCCTTATAATACATTGGTAAACAACCGTTTCCACATAAACATATCATTATTTATAAATCTCATAACATAATACATTTAATAAAAAAAGTACATTTCTCACAATTGGATCATGGTTATTTACCAAAACATTCAAACCATGTTTAAATATTTAATAAATCAACCTATTTAATTTAAATCATGAAATTTGACTTTACAAATTAATATCTAACATATTCCCTTAGATTTTGTAAAATATACGTTAAAATTTCATCAAATAGAATTCAAAACTATCATGGTGTTCATATATATATAATAGTGATAAGAAATATAGATCATAAAAAAAATAAATCCACATCATAACAGTGGACATCCAGATCATAACAATTTATTCCATTCCATGTTTAGTTGATTGATAAGGGGACCAATGAAGAGGTATTTTAATGTAAGAAATCACAAAACATTTTTCAGAAAACAATAAAAATATATTTAGTATTTTTTCTATCCCAATGAATAATCAAATTCATAACAACACAAAACACCTACATCCTAATTTTTATAAACTCAAAACACTAGAATAAAAATGATATATAACATGATACTTATTTACTATAGTTGAATTCTAACAAATAGTATCTATATGATTATAGAAAATTGAGGGTAGTAAAGTATTGAGTATTCATTTAAATAATATGCACCAAGAAATTATCATAATAAAATCCCATATTTATGAAAAATAGTTTATTTTTTGTTTTACTCAAATTTTATGCATAGGGTTTAAAACATTTAAAATAGGATTTATATAATTTAAAATGGGTTAGATAATAAATTATAAAAAATTTAAGTAGTTAAAAAGGATAAAATGTTATTAGAGGTTGATATGAAGGAATAAGAAAAAAACAAGGTATTATAAATATTGTACTTAATAATGGTGTTGTGTAAGGATAACATGGATTACACTTGCACAGAAAATATTTTCTATATAATGGTATGGAGTTTAGTAATACATAATGGATAACCCCTAGACTACCCTTAATAAGATCCTATTTTTCCCTCAACCAACCATTTGAATCATAATATTAACTTTACACAACTCCAAGATAACCTTAAAAAACATTTACAAAAATAGGGTTACCATTACAAGAGATACATAGTAACCTTACGAGGTACCATAACACGTGTCGGTTTCCTTACATGGTAACCTTACATATGATGGTATTGTTACATAGTACTCTTCTTTAACCCTTTGAAAAACATGATCACACATATGCAACATCCTATATTTTCTTTATGTAAAAACAATTACCCATACAAAACACATACAAGAATGAAATTACTCTTATATAGCACCATAATACTCATAAACATTGCATATTCAAATTGTATATCTTTACAAAACTAAAAGAAACTTCCTATTAACTATACACATAATACATAAATATACCCTTAACCATTTGAAGCTTGAGTAAACAAGGATTTACCCATATGTAAATCCTAAAAAACATGCTATGTAAGGATAGAAGGTACACTAACATTACGTAGACCCTATACCATTAGTATGGGTAAACATGAAATGAAATTTATTGATTTTTTAATAAATAGGATTTAATAATAAAATGTAAAGACCCGGAATTTTACATGTATTTTTTTAATTATATGGGAATATTACGAGTTTGTGATAATTGATGATACATGATTCTGAGGCCCGGAGTGGCCAGAATGAATTTCCAAACTTTCTTTTTATACGTTCAGTTAACAAGTGAGCAGAAATTATAACTTT
Source organism: Viscum album (assembly GCA_963277665.1). Taxonomy (NCBI): domain Eukaryota; kingdom Viridiplantae; phylum Streptophyta; class Magnoliopsida; order Santalales; family Viscaceae; genus Viscum; species Viscum album. The sequence goes on from OY728155.1 coordinate 220,022,364, forward strand.
GAACCGGTGCTTGAAATTGAAATCTGAGGACATAATTGAACTCGCATTGTCGATATTCGCATAAGGGAGCCTTCACCTCGACTGCAGTAGGTCAAGGGTGGAAGTTAGATTTTCTTTTCATGGGAGAGTTAAGAAAATAACAAAAGAGAATAATTAACTTTTATTTTAATTATTTTAAACCACTCATTTGAATCTTAGTGGTGGGTACCACCTGACCATGAACCCCTCTTTTAATGTGATGTATCTCTTGCAAATCCCCCAATTAATGATCCAACATTAATAAATAAATTAATTAGCTTAAACTTAATTATGTTGTCCCCATACCTTTCTTCACCCTCTGGGCTTGGCAAACTCTCTTGTTGGAGATGACTTTTGCTGGGGAACTCTTGAAGGAAGAACATCCTCCAACGAAGGATATCTTCCAAATGGGGAATTGGGAACCAATGTTTGAGAAGCACCGATGCAACATCTTCTACCTCATTCCACCACCAACGAATAAACACATTAGGTTTTACTCTTGATTGTTCTTTGTTAAATTTTTCTTTGATTCAATCTTCTTGAGCCGCATGTTATCAAACTAACGTGGAGGGAAGGATCCAAACAAATACAGCCCTATTCCTCCGCTACCTCATGGATTGATGTTTTCTTTGTGGGAAGATCCTTGGTTTGAGAAAAACCTGACCACATCGGGATAGATGCAAAGGAAACGTCTAGACACACATAATGACACCTTCATATTGAAGAACGGGCCACCAGAGCTCACCCGGTGACCCACAGAAGTCCGCTTGCGACCAATGCCGATAGGGTACAGGTGGCGGCCGACACACTGGCCAACTGCAATGGTGGCGGCAGTGCAACCGTGAAGCCGAAGGTGGCTGTGTCCCATCAGTTGTGGTAGAGGAGGGTGGCGGCCAACCACGTCACGCCGAGTATGACCCACTCAGGCGGGTCCCGCATGTTAGCAGGCAGTGCCACGTAGTGCCTCCAGGTTGGATGAAAACCAAACGGTCCAACTAGACCATTCAGGAATCTCGGGGGCACCTACCAGGGTGGAGGCTAGGGTGGGACCCGCCATGGCAGACTACACCCTGCTGCGGGCCGAGCCGAGTGGGCCGTGCCAAGCGGGCTGAACCGAGCAGGCCACACCAAGCGAGCCGCGCCCAGTGCCCCGGGCCACCCCCTTTACAGGCCAGACCGCGACCTAGCAGGTCAGGCCTGCCATAGTCCGACCCATCTTCACCGGACCCGAACCGGGTCGGGTCGACCTGAACATGGTTTCCCCGGACCTAGGCCCATCTGGACCCAGATATGCCTTTTTGGCCATATCTTGAGAACCGGGTATCCGTTTGATGAACCATATAAGGAGCCTAAATACATGGATCAAGATGGTCCTTTTGGATTACTCTACTTGAGTTTTGGATAATGTTGGAGTACAACCGGGTTGGATCGAACCTGAATCCAACCAGGCCCTCGGAACAGAAACACTAGTAACTTACGGATCGAGCATCCGATTGACGCACTGTCTATTGCGTTGGGACCCTTAAGACATGGAGGTAATTTGGGATACTTCTTTATGGGACCTCGTGGCAGTTGAAGTATGGAACTATGGCTTGAGGAGAAGATTCTCCTAGAATCAAGAGTTCTTAGTGTGGGAACCTTGTAGTTGGATGTACATGAAGAATCTTCAGATCCTATGTGGGTTATCTTCAGATCTTATGCGGGTCAGCGTCTACCAATCCTATGTGGGTCATCTTCAGATCCCGTGCAGGTAATCTTTAGATCCTGTTTGGGTCATCTTTAGATCCTATGTGGGTCATCTTCAGATCTTATGTGGGTCATATTTGATCCTTTGTGGGTCAACAACAGAGCTTCTCGAGGAAGTAAGATGATCTAGTTATATAGCTAATCATATATACTTCCATACTTATGTTATCCCTGGTGTGATATGAGTCTTTACCTTTTTTGTATGATTTTGTGCGGTGATAAAATTGTGGTTTTTCTCTGTGTAGTGTTACATTTGTGGTACTTACCTGTGTGGTGTTACCTTCATGGTATTCTCTCATTTGTGGAACTTTTGTGATTTTGGTTAAATCGTTTGACCTTGTTTTCCCTCATGAATGATATGGGTATACATGATAATTTAGGTATATTTATGGGCATATACCTAAGTAGGGTTGACTGTTGTTTTTGTGCTCTGTGATTATGGTATTATTTTGTGGTTTATCCTTTTTGGATTCTAAGAGACCTTCGGGTATCTCGGGATCCCTACTAAGTATTGTTATACTCACCCCTGCACTGGATACACCCGCAAAATGTTTTCTCTTGTTCAGATGATGGACAACATTGATCGAGGCTGAGAGTTCCAGGACTAGAGGCTTCTCGGAGGCGAACCATTAGACGAGAAATACCACAAATATGACCATTAGAGTGTTGTACCTACCCTTCAGGTAAGATTTTTGTCAGGTGTTCACAGGATTTCTTTTCAGTTTTACTTTTACTTTCTAGTCGGGCTTGTATTCTGGCCCCTTTACTTACTGTAATCACCCTATTTACCATATAGTTTAATTTTTTCTTGTATAGTGTTGTGTTCTTAGATTGTATAATATTTTAGGTTGAAAAGAAATTCCTTCTTAGTATTAGAGATATGCCTTTATGGTTTAGTCTCCAGCCCATGGCCTATGAATAGTGGGCACGGGGTAGACACGGGACGGGCCCCAGGGGACAGGTCTTGAAAAATTGGTATCATAGGAGTTGGTTCTACTGATGAACTTAGACTGTAATATTTTAATTGATAATATTTTTATGTTTTATGAGTGTGTTAATCAGTTTGGAGAATCTAGTGTTTGTGCGACGACCGATGTATCCATACACCAGGATCCTGACTTCTGATTTATGACTTAGTGCACGAAAACACAAATTGTGTGTGTGTTTTTGAAAAGTTTTCTTTGTGATCTCTTGGAGTTAGCTCACCATGTATAACTTACTAACTGTGGTACACCTATTTCTTTTCTGGATGCATCCACACAGACAGCCAGCAAGGGTTCCAAGTGTAACCGTAGCGCCACTACCTGCTGGGCAGCTGATGCCACTAGCCCCAGCAGTAGAGGGTGCATACTGATTGAGAGTGTTTCACAAGTTCCAGCGCAATATTATATCAATGATTCAGGGTGAGATGGATCCACAGGAAGTTGTGGACTGGCAGGAGGTCATGGTTAGAGTTTTCTGACTGGTAGGGACACCAACTGATCTTATGGTCATCCCTCTAGCCAATCTTCTTTAGGCAGTAATGGGGAGATGGTGCAGTTTGATTCGACAAATTCATGATGAGGTGACTCTCCTCTGCATGGACTTTGAGAGCCTATTCATGGAATAGTTTGTCCCAGCGACTTTACACGTAGTGCTTATACAGGAGCTTCTCCACATTCAACAGGGCAGCATGATCGTGGCTCTGTTTTCAGTGCGTTTCAATGACCTCTCACTGTAGAGACCCAAAGCATGATGTACATGGACATTACATTACTTTTTCGGAATACTTAATACATAATAAAAGAGAGACACAAGGACCGTAATAGTTTAGTGTCTTTGGAAACTCTAAAAAATAATCTTCTAATCGTGGTGAAAAATCTTCAAAATCTCTCATAAAGATCTTCCCCTTTTTGTTTCCTTACCTAAAATCTTTCATTTAATCCTGGGGGAAAAGAAAACATAAAAAGGGTGAGCTCAAATGCTCAGTAAGGGTAAGCATGGAGAAAATTAAACAAACCATACACATTTGAATTTAAAAACATGAACATAATGTTTAAACATGAAAATCTTGACCAATGACATAAAAAATGGAAGTACGTAAGGCATATATCATATAGGAACATCAATCTGGATAAAATAGCATGGGAATAAAACATGTAATTGGGGAAACCATTAAGCACTTGATATGATTTCCATAGTAGCCAAGGCATTGCTACCAAGACCATCTTGGTGGTCAGAGTCCCTTACTGAACCGGGTTTACTTTCTGTTTCAGCCATGTATATCTCATGAGATATAAATCTTTACCAAATGCATTGGAGGGAGATATAGATCCCACCCATCTCATAATGAAATCATTCTAACTTGTGCCACAAAATAAACATACATCTTTCACAATAACCCAACGAATAGAATGGGTTTCATAAACATCATCCTATCATCACATAATCCATATAAAAGAAATGGATATCATTTCATAATAAGAAAATTTAAACTATGTAAATCATAGTGACATTATACTTGAAACATACATATATTAAATAATGTCATTTTAGATGGAAAATGGTTTTGGTAAAACACTTGAAATGAATTCTTGAGGAAAATATCCTTTCTTCTTTAAAATCATTTTCTTTTCACAAAATGTCATGCATTTTTAAAATAAAATGATTTTGTTGAAAATAGTCATGAAATAATTTGGAGGAATCTTCATGAAAATAAGGCTTTATAAAACCTTAAAAATACTTTCATGTCGTATAAGTTAAAAAAACATTCTTCTCGTAATTTTTCCGGAAAAGTAAAAAAGTACCTTGTAAAAAAATATTCTTTACATACCATGTAGTAAAAGTCAAAAATGGTTAAAAAGGACATTAAACATACATGAAATCATTTTTATAAAACAGGGAATTGGATGATAAATATAACCCTAGTAAATACTTACGAATAAACAATCTCAGATAAAAACGAGATTGGAAAAGTTATCCCTTACAAAGATATTTTTGTAAATTGATCACTTATGTGTATTCACTATAAGGTCACATAAGGAAATTGTAAATACATGATAAGATATAAAAATTCATTTCTCACATAATCAAATAATGACATAAACAAGAAAGAGAAGATCATCCCAAAGAACGGAAATTGGGTTAAGAAGTTCCCTTACCTCGTGTCCGACTTGACTCGATCATTCTTTAATCTCTTGAATAATAAAACAAAGCTAATTTTTACTTGCTTAAGAACATTTTTCAAGTTTAATATTCCTTTTATATCACTTATTACCATGTTATAAACATTATGTAACCATTTAAGTTAATAACGTTTGTTTTGTCGATATTTGGTACTTAAGTCAAAAATGGACTTCTTATAATTACATGTTGTTCATGTGGTCAAAGGTTAATTATATCCAAAATGATATTCATGATTTATATATCATATATATCATATATATCCAGAATATACATGTATTTATAATAGTACATAACATATGGAGGTAAGAAATGAAATGCACCGTTCATGGAGACGGTAAGCCGTACGTACGCATGAATGCTACTTTGATTTCTATTTTTTATTTTAATAGAATTAAAAAATAATGATACATATGTATATTATAATTAAATTATAATATCATATATAATATCATTAACTCCATTCTTTATACAACCCACATAAGGCATTAACGAGTCACATCACTTTGAGGGGGAGGTAGTCCGCACATCCTCAAATGAGATTATCGTATTTACCCACCATGGAAACCATAAAGGCTTGATATAATTGGGAAGTAAAGAAGAATAAATAAATAATAAACATAATATATATCATATATAAATATAGTTCCATCATAATGTCCACCATGAGAGGCGGTAGGAGAAAATCGAACAATCATCGTTTCGTGAGGCGTTAGTTTTCCATCCACAGAAAGATTATGTTCTTCATCAATTAGATGGAGGTGTGTGTATGTGCAGTTCAGATCCCTCTAATAACAACATCCTAGTATATTGAGGATACTGGTGTTGTTACAAAATATAGGATTAAAAAGATTTTAGGGGTTGGAGAAGTAGAATAAAATAAAACAATTTAAGAGAAACTATTACCTTTAATTTGGGTACCTTTCTTTGGTTTGAACCAAAAGGACTTCTTGGAGTGTATTTTTCCTAAGGTAAGGATTATAGGGAGAGTATAGGGATGCAGGGAGCTTAATTGGGAAGAGTTTGGACAATACAAATGGCTTGAGAGGTGTGAGGAATTGATTAGAAATGGTCTCCCTTTATAAGGGGGGAGGAGGGGCTCTTTAGGAAAGAGTGAAAATATTATTTTATAATATAATGCTATTCGGTTTCTAATGGTCCAAAAATCATTATAGTCGAAGATAAGATGACTGATGGTCGATATATAATCATCCAATAAGAATTGGACTTGTTTTGGATAATATTTTATTCATTATAATCTAATTTATTTAAATCATATATTAATGAGGTAAATACTGTATCATTATTGTGTCATAAATAATTTAGTTTATTTGATGTCTAAAAATTATAAAAAAATTCCAATAGGTAGGAAATATTTTTATCTTTCCAAATAATATTTATAGTAGAAAGGATAATTTAAATAGCCCCTTATAAAATTTAATTACTAAAAGATTTTTGTTAATGCCAATTTTGTCTTTACATTAAATTAATTAATATAATGTGTCATTGTCTTTCCTATGTGGATCCATGGGGTCCCAAAATTGACTCAAGGATGTACATGGTCGGCCATTACTCATCCAATAAGGTTTGGACAAGTGTTAAGATAATTTTGAATTATTATAATATTCTTTTAACCTTGAATTACCCTATTTAACTTTAACTGTGGTAAATAAAAGCAAAAAGTTACTGTTCACCAAAAATTATATTTATCTAATTGAACCAAATTTTACTCTTTGATATTAACCATATCTCTCGGATTTTTTAAATTCAACTCACAGAAGTGGTAAAATTTAGTTTTATGAATAAATGCAAAAGCTCCTAGGAGGTGGGTAAAAGTTGGTGAAAAGATCAACATAATTTTTATAAATATAAAATTATTATAAAATGACTCCAATGAATTTCATTGAAATTATATAGTTATTATGTATCTATTTTTACCTAAAATAAATTTAAATCAAATAAATTATTATTTAAATAAAAAGTCAGTTTTAACCAAAAACTCAGTGTTTTCACTATTCATCAAAAATTGATGTTTTTTCAGAAAAATACCAAAACTTCAGCCTAATATATATTTGATATTCCGAATTAAAAAATGATGTCTATTTTTCCAAATTGAAAACGTATAAGTGGCATTAATTAATTTTAAAATTAATTCTCATTATCAAAACAAATAGTGTGTTTTTAAGAAACAATACCTATCAAAAGATTGATACTTTTTTATGTCCAATTTCAAAGTGAAATTAATTACAATGACCAACATTGGATTAAATGGTAAAAATATATTATAATTACACTTTAAAACCAATTAAAGAGATAATATAACCATATAAATTACTGCGATGAAAAAAGTTGTTTTTAATTAAAATATAGCGTGTTTTTACTATTCATCAAAATATGAAAGTTATCAGAATAATATGAAAATTTTATCCAAATTAAAATTTTATATCTTTATTCCAAGGGAGAATTTTACTTTGTCAAATTGAACTTATAAACATGTAAAAAACTAGATTTAATGTTGGTGCGCCATCAAAAGGCGACAATACTACATTTTTAGAAAAATACTTATTTTACTCAAAAAATTGATTTTGTTCTCCTACCATGTTCGAGAAAATGTGTAGGATGAATAATAATGTTATAAAATTCAAAATTCAGTTGATACTATTCATAACGGCTAGTTCATAATAATATTATAACTATATATCGTTGTTTAGTGAAACCTGTTATTGCGTACAACACACGCTATCGAGGAAGGTCGTAATTGCGTGTAATGCAAGCCAAGTTAGGGTTGCGTGTTGTACAAGACTCCTCCGTTGTTTTGTATCAAATAATCCAACCATATTTCATTTATACATTGAATATATATATATATACTCAATGTTTTGTAGAATAACTACTATCAAAATTCTGTGCAACATGTTCCAAGAATAGCGTTGCGTATACTGCAAGCTAAATCGGTGTTGCGTATAGTAGAAACTAATCCTGGTGTAGTGTATAATAGAAAACATCAAAGAAATTAAAAATAATATATCTCATAAAATATCGAGTTGTTACACTCTACGCCCCTTAAAATGAATTTCGCCCTCGAAATTCGTCGGGGTTATAAATGGTTTAATACTTGAAAGTTTCTTTCATAGAAACCCACATCGTAAAAATTAATACCAAAACTGAACATTAAAAACTAAATGATGAAAAGTAATGGTTACCCAAATTAACTAATCACTGGGTTTCCACATAGAAAAACATAGGTGAAAATATGGATATGGAAGAGAAATCTAACCATTAAATTCTGATGGAGAGTGGTAGAGAACATGGCTATGAAAAAGCCAACAATCCCAAATCCATAAATTTGTGATAATCTAAGGTATCATCTGATTCATTGGATATGAGGCACTAGGAAAACATTTTTTTTGGTTTTCAAGATCATTTCCCTACAGTTGATGAATTAAAATAAATACTTACATGATTTTGGTACCATCTCACTGTTGTTCGTGCCTTGAAAATTTTCCACATCATCTCTTAAAGAAATGAAGTTGAATTTGTTATTCGTGAAGTGTTAGCAGATCATGTGATAGAATGATGGGCCATTCCATCTATTTCAAACAAAAGGTTAGAAAAAGTTATCACACATACATAAGTCCATCGATGGTGAGGTTAATCGTATACTATTCCAAAAATGAACTTATACTTCATCTATCATACCACTTAATAAAATAAAACCAGTTTCTACTAACCAGGGACTTCCTATAGGCCAGTGGTAGGCAATAAAGGCCGATCGCACTTTGGTTGTTGGTTCAGTTCCCATAGCCTTGTTCGACGCGATGGGTTGTCGCCCATCCTGCGGGTTGTCCTTTTTCTAAAACAACAGTATTATAACATTATAGAAGTAATTTCAAAAAAAGTTCTAGCCTTAAACAATACTATCTGATGTCCAACATAACCCTTTCCATTCATTAGACTTATCCAAAATACATATGTCCAATATCATAGTATACAAAAAATTATTACTGGAAAGGTCACATAACAAGATTGTTAATAACATCATTTATCATACGATATATCTTGTTGGTCACATTCCAAACATGTGAATTCCTTAATCATGTGTTCTCTTGAAACAGAAATTACCTTAGAACCTTAGTGAAAACAGGAATGTTGTCAAAAGGTAACTCTTTTCACATACCAAAATCCCAAAATTTCTATATACTCAAACCATGATATAACATTGTCCTTATATCAATCATAAGCTCAGGAATACTTTCAAACATTTCATTTTCTCCTAATCCCTTCATTATGCGCATATAATCTATTTTCCAAAAAATATCTGAATAACCTTTCATGGTTACCGGTACCATTCATCATATACTTTCAAAACTCAATAAAAGGCAATAGTGTAACAATCCTTAGATTTTTATTTATTACATAGTACCATACATTATTCTTGATAAACATACAATCATTACACTACCTTCTTAAACCACCAACTGAGCTTCGTCATTTCTTCCATATCATATATCATTTGTAGTCTCTTCATCATCATCCACATAAATACTACCCATATAACCATGATGATTCTCTTTATGAGATTTTCCCTTAGGGAATTGGTTTTTATATTGCCCGTACATTCCACATTTAAAACACTTAACTGTTGTTGATGTCTTAGCAATACCATTATCCTTGTCCATGGTGTTAACTGTACCTTTTCCTTTATAATTACTAGCTTTGTGTCCTTCTTTTAGACACCCAAAGCATCTTATAGTTCCTTTGAAACATTCTCCTTGGTGCCTTTTCCCACATGACTTACATGAGGGAAATTGAACTTTCTTTCCTCTATGATCATCATTAAACTCCATCTTTCTCTTTTTAGCTGAGTCGGGAAAGTTACCAAAGGTGAGATTATTGATCATATTATGAGATTGCTGATTAGGCATAATAATGATGTTTCTCCTTCCAAATCCCATTTCATTTTCTTGATCATGAAGAATATCATTCCATTGTCCATAATATTCTCCATTATCACGAATCATCCTATTTCCAGCCATTTTCTAAAACCCAAAAAGAATAGTTTGAGAGGAAAAAACCATGTTAGGGAAAACAACATAATAAAGGGGGAGTACCTTCAATATATAACATCTTAGGGTTAATTCTAAGATTGTTACCATAATTATAGTATTATAACATATACTTATACTTAACCTTAGGGACATCCCTAGAAATACCTTAGAAATATCTCTAGGGATCTCAATAATGTTTCCGCATCCTAGTTTCCAAAGGTTATCTAAACCATTCCTCTGATACCAACTGTAGAGACCCGAAGCTTGACGTACATGAACATTACATTACTTTTGCGGAATACTTAATACATAACAAAAACAGACACACAAGGACCGTAATAGTTTAGTGTCTTTGGAAACTCGTAAAAATAATCTTCTAATCATGGTGAAAGATCTTCAACATCTCCCATAAAGATCTTACCATTTTGTTCCTTACCTAAAATATTTCTTTTAATCTTGGGGGAAAAGAAAACATAAAAAGGGTGAGATCAAATGCTCAGTAAGGGTAAGCATGGAGAAAATAAAACAAATCATATAGATTTGACCTTAAAAGCATGAACATAAAGTTTAATCATCAAAATCATGATCAATGACATAAGACATGGAAGTACGTAAGGCATAGATCATAATGGAACATCAATAATGATAAAATAGCATGGGAATGAAACATGTAATTGTGGCAACCATTAAGCACATGGATGATTTCCATAGTAGCCACGGCATAGCTGCCAAGACCATCTTGGTGGAAAAAGTCCCTTACTTAACAGGGTATACTTTCCATTTCAGCCATGTCAATCTCCTGAGATATAAATCATTACCCAATGCATTGGAGGGAGATATAGGTCCCACCCTTATCATAATGAAATCATTCTTACTTGTGCCAAAAAATAATCATACATCATTCATAATAACCCAATGAATAGAATGGATTTCATAAACATGATCCCATCATTATGTAATCCATATAAAGGAAATGGATATCATTTCATAATAAGAAAATTGAAACCATGTAAATCATAGTGATATTATAATTGAAACATACACATATGAAATAATGTCATTTTAGATGGAAAATGGTTTTGATAAAACACTTGAAATGAATACTTGAGGAAAATATCCTCTCTTCTTTAAAATCATTTTCTTTTCACAAAATGTAATGAAATTTTAAAAGAAAAGGATTTTGTTGAAAATATTCATGAAATATTTTGGAGGAATCTTCATGAAAATAAGGCTGTATAAACCTCTAAAAATCCTTTCATGTCGTATAAGTTAAAAAAACATTATTCTCATACTTTTCTAGAAAAGTCAAAATGTGCCTTGTAAAAAAAAGGTTCATTACATACCGTGTAGTAAAGGTCAAAAATGGGTAAAAAGGACTTTAAACATACATGAAATAATTTTCAGAAAACATGGATGTGGATGATAAATATAACCCCAGTAAATACTTACAAATAAACAATCTCGGATAAAAACAAGATTAGAAAAGTTATCCCTTACAAAGATATTTTTGTAAATAGATCTCTTATGTGTATTCAATATAAGGTCACATAAAGAAATTATAAATATGTGATAAGATATAAAAATTCATTTCTCACATAATCAAAGAACGACATAAACAAGAAAGAGAATATCAACCCAAAGAACAGAAATTGGGTTAAGAAGTTCGCTTACCTCGTGTCCGACTTGACTCGATCATACTTTAATATCCTGAAAAATAAACCAAAGTTAATTTATACTTGCTTAAGAACCTTTTTCAAGTTTACTATTCCTTTTATATCACTTATTACCATGTTATAAACATTATGTAACCATTTAAGTTAATAACGTTCGTTTTGTCGATATTTGGTACTTGAGTCAAAAATGAACTTCTTATAATTACATGTTGTTCATGTGGTCAAAGGTTCATTATATCCAGAATGATATTCATGATTTATATATCATATATATCGTATATATCATATATATCTAGTATATACATGTATTTATAATAGTACATAACATATAGAGGTAAGAGATGAAATGGACCGTTCATGGAGACGGTAAGCCGTAGGTACGCATGAATGCTACTTTCATTTCTATTTCTTATTTTAATGGAATTAAAACATAATGATACATAGGTATATTATAATTCCAGTATAATATCATATATAATATCATTAACTCCATCCTTTATACATCCCACATAAGGCATTAACGAATCACATCACTTAGAGGGGGCGGTAGTCCGCACTTCCTCAAAAGAGATTATCGTTTTTACCCACCATGGAAACCATAAAGGCTTGATATAATTGGGTAGTAAATAAGAATAAGGAAATCATAAACATAATATATATCATATATAAATATAGAGCCATCATAATGTCCAGCATGAGAGGCGGTAGGAGAAAATCGAACAATCATCGTTTCGTGAGGCGTTAGTTTTGCATCCACAGAAACATTATGTTCTTCATCCATTAGATGGAGTTGTGTGTAAGTGAAGTTAGAATAATTTTCATAAAAACATCCTAGTATATTGTGGAAACTGGTGTTGTTACAAAAGAAAGGATTAAAAAGAATTTTTGGGTTGGAGAAGTAGAATAAAAGAAAACAATTTAAGAGAAACTGTTACCTTTAATTTGGGTAACTTCCTTTGGTTTGAACCAAAAGGACTTCTTGGAGTGCCTTATGACTAAGGTAATGCTTATAGGGAGAGGAGAGGGATGTATAGAGCTTAATTGGGTAGATTTTGGACGAGCCAAATGGCTTGATAGGTGTGAGAAATTGGATAGAAATGGTCTCCTTTTATAAGGGGGAGGAGGGGCTCTTTAGGAAAGAGTGAAAATATTATTTTATAATATAATGATATCCGGTTTTTAATGGTCCCGAAATCATTATAGTCAAAGTTAAGATGACTCATGGACGAGATATAACCATCCAATCAGAATTGGACATGTTTTGGATAATATTTTAATCATTATAATCTAATTTATTTAAATCATTTATAAATGAGGTAAATACTGCATCATAATTGTGTCATAAATAATTTAATTTATTTGATGTCTAAAAATTATAAACAAAATAAAAACATGTAGGAAATCATTTTATCTTTCAAATGAATATTTATAGTCGAAATGATAATTTATATAGCCCCTTATAAAAATTAATTATTAAAAGATGTTTGTTAAGGCCAATTTTGTCTTTACATTAAATTAATTAATCTAATGGGTCATTGTTTTTCATAAGTGGCTCCATGGGGTCCCAAAATCGACCCAAGGATGCCCATGGTCGGTCATTACTCATCCAATAAGGTTTGGAAAAGTGTTACGGTAATTGTGATTTATTATAATATTTTTTTAACCTTGAATTACCTTATTTACCTTTAACCATGGTAAATAAAAGTAAAAAGTTACTATTCACCAAAAATTATTTTTATCTAATTGAAACACATTTTACTCTTTGATATTAATTGTGTCTCTCAGATTTTTGAAATTCAACTCACAGAAGCTGTAAAATTATGTTTTATGAACAAATGAAAAAGCTCCTAGGAGGTGGGTGAAAGTTGGTGAAAAGATCAATACAATTTTTATAAATCTAAAATTAGTATAAAATGACTCCAATGAATTTCATTGAACTTATATAAGTATTATGTATCTATTTTGACCTAAAATAAATTTATATTAAATAAATGATTATTTAAATAAAAATTCGGTTTTAACCAAAAACTCAGTGTTTTCACTATTCATAAAAAATTGAAGTTTTTTTAGAAAACTACCAAAAATTCAGCCTATGCTATATTTGGTATTCTGAATTAAAAAATGATGTCTATTTTTCCAAATTAAAAACATAGAAGTGGAATTAATTAATTTTGAAATTAATTCCCATTATCAAAACAAATAGCGTGTTTTTAAGAAACAATAACTATCAAAAGATTGATACATGTTTATGTCCTATTTCAAAGTGAAATTAATTCCAATGACTAACATTGGTTTAAATGGTAAAAATTTATTCTAATTACACTTTAAGACAAATTAAAAAGATAATATAACCATATAAATTATTGCGATTAAAAAAGTTGTTTTTAATTAAAATATAGTGTGTTTTTAATATTCATCAAAATATTAAAGTTATCGGAATAAAATGAAAATTTTATCCAAATTAAATTTTTATATCATGATTCCAAGGGAGAATTTTATGTTGTCAAATTGAACTTATAAATATGTCAAAACTAGATTTAAAGTGGGTGGGTCATCAAAAGGTGGCAAAACTACATTTTTTTGAAAAATACTTATTTTACTCGAAAAATTGATTTTGTTCTCATACCATGTTCTAGAAAATGTTTAAGATGAATAATAATGTTATAAAATTCAAAATGTAGTTGATAATATTTATAACGGCTAGTTCATAATAATATTATAACCTTATGTCGTTATTTAGTGAAACCGGTATTGCGTACAACACACGCTATCGAGGAAGGTCGTGATTGAGTGTAATGCAAGCCAAGTCAGGGTTGTGTGTTGTGCAAGACTCCTCCGTTGTTTTGTATAACAGAATGCAACCATATTTCATTTATACATTGAATATATATATACACTCTATGTTTCGTAGAATAACTACTATCAAAATTTTGTGTAACATTTTCCTAGAATAGCGTTACGTATACTGCAAGCTAATATGGTGTTGGGTATAGTACAAGATAATCCTGGTGTAGTGTATAATAGAACACATCAAAGAAATTAAAAATAATATATCTCATAAAATCTCGGGTTGTTACACTCACACTACTTCATGAACATGGTTCAAGACAGTTTCTTTAGGGCCCGAACCTTCGAGCAGGCGCTCGGGCGGGAGATTAGATCTTCGATGATTTCTCTCAGCATCCTGACGCAAGCGGGGGTGTTAGAGAAAATGCTTTTCATGGAGATATTCCATAATGAGTAGTCACCGGCAGCAAGACCCACCACCAGACATCACGTAGTAGAGTCATCTATAGCTGATAGTAGATAGATGAAGCAAAGTTCCAAGAGGACCATACCTATAGGTGGATGACCACATTATACAATGTCAGTTCAGCAGGACTCTCGAGATAGAGTAGTACAGGTGAGGAGAAGGTAGTGTTACTCGCGCAACACATAGGGTCAAATGTCTCGCGATGGCCCAACCTGCCGTACAGATGACCAATAGATTGTCAAAGGACCACCTGGGTAGAGGTGAATATTCGATTGAAGAGATATTCATGCAGTAGGCAGACGTGGCAGAGGAACTGGTTGTGTCGCAGGAGGTGGTCGGTGATTCAAGGTTCTACTACCACCACCTCCAAGTGGTCCACCCCGACCACAGGGTGCAGGTGGATAGGGACGACCTCATCTCCAGGTATTTGAGTCTTACGACCATGTGACTTTGGATATGTTATAATGTACGATCTGTGTCTACTCCACCATAGTTGTAGTACTTATAGACATATGTTCCAGTCACTCTTTTATTGCCCCGACCCTCGTTCGGAGCTCGGTAATTCACGAGGAGCTGTTGGCTCAATCCTTACAGGTAGAGACTCCTATGGCAGAGGATTTTAGACTTACACACTAGTGCTGACAATGTGATCTTACTCTATAGGGAGAAAGCATTAGCTGAGATATTCTAGTAGCGACATCGAGGCCTTACGACATCATATTGGGTATGGATTGGTTATTTACAGTCCATGCTCAGATCGACTGCGTTATGTGCAATGTGCATTGTTACCACGAGGATGGGGTAAGGTATTCCATCACTGATGAGAAGAGAACCTTTTCAGCATAGGATGGACATACTCGGAAGAGGGTGTAGCCGATCACAAATCAGTTGGCTAGCCTTACCCTTAGAGCGATTGATGTTGATATTCCAAGCCATCCTGTAGTGGTGGACCAGTACGCTGATGTTTTCCCTGATGATGTTCTTGGTCTACCTCATCACAGATAGGTAGAATTTTATATCGAATTTAACCCTGAGACAACACTGATATCTACACCAAAATATCAGATGGATCTCCCGGAGATTTGAGAGATACGAGTACAACTGGAGGACTAGTAAATGAAGGGGTTCATTAGGCACATTGTTTCTCCTTGGGTAGCTCAGATTTTGTTCGCCAAGAAGGCGGATGGGATTTTGAGACTCTGTGTGGACTATCGGCGCCTGAACTAGGTGACCATGATGAACAAGTAACCACTACCAAATATTGAAGATATTTTTGATAATTTGAAGGGAGCATGGTGGTTTTTGAAGATATACCACTGATCAGGCTATCACCAGCTCAGGGTATGAGATGAGGATGTACAAAATATGACCTTCAGATGTCCGTATGGCCATTCTGAGTTCTTTTTTATGAAATTTGGTGTGACCAATGCCCTAGAAGTGTTCATGGGACTCATGAAAAATATCTTCCAACCATACCTCGATCACTTTGTGGTAGTCTTCATAGATGACATCCTTGTATACTCCGCTGTAGAGGAGAATCATGCATATCATCTGCTGATAGCTCTGGACATACTCAGAGATCACTTTATGATAATCTCTCAAAGTTCCAGTTCTGGATCCGAGAGGTTCACTTCCTCAGACATGTCATCTCAGAATTTGGAGTTGTGGTGGATCCAACGAATATTGATGTTATGATTTCATAGGAGCCACCCAGCAGTGTGACGGAGGTGCGATGTTTCTTGGGTCTGGTCGGTTACTACCAGAGGATTGTGCTTGACTTTTCTAGAGTTCTGGCACCCTTATCAATATTGAAAAAGAAGGGGAAACCCTTCATGTGGTCAGAGAGGTTCCAATAGAGTTTCTGAGAGCTAAGGAAGATACTAACGAGTGCCCCCATATTGAGGACAATGGAGGAGGGCGTTGGGTACGTAGTCTACTAAAATGCATCAAGTACTAGGCTAAAATGTGTCCTGATGCAGGAGTGAGCACTGATCAAGTATGGTTCTCAGTAGCTGAGACATAATGAGGAGAACTATGATACCCATGACCTAGAGTTAACAGCTGTGGTCTTTGCCTTGAATATGTGGCAACCTTAAATGATGGGACAAATTTTATAATATAATCTAATCAAAAGATTCTCATGTATGTCTTCTATCAGAAGGACCTGAACCTGTGATAGTGGATTTGGCTTGTGTTCCTCCAGGACTATGACTTTGAGATAGTCTATACTCTTGGGAAAGTGAACATTGTAGTAGATGCACTCAGTAGGAGATTTGGTATACAATTGATGATTGAGTTGACGAAGAAGCTAGTCACTTTGTGGATATCCAACATGGATCGAGATAGATCAACTTATCTTCAGTCTCTAACAGTCACTCCCCCACTTCTTCAACGAGTCAGGGAGGTGTAGCTTTGGGACACTGACTGCGAGACACAACGTGGCCAGATATCCATAGGACATGCACCTAATGGATTTTTTGAAGGTGGGGAGCATGTAATCCTATTTAGAGGACGTACTATGGTACCAGTGTCCCTACATGAGAAAGTTTTGAGAGAGTTGCATACATCCCCTCTAGTCGTACATACAAGAGTGGCCAAGATGTACCAGGACCACTGAGGTCAGCACTCGTTAACGGGAATGAAGAAAGCAGTGACAGAGTTTATCTCACGATGCCTCACTTGTCAGCAAGTGAAGGCAGAGCATCTTGTTCCAGGGGGTTTAGCATAGCCACTTGAGGTACCACAGTTTAATTGGGATGAAATTTCCATGGAATTAGTGACAGGACATCCAAGTACATCCAAGGTACATGATTCCATCTGGGTGATCATTGACCGACTCACCAAGTCGGCCCACTTCCTACATATCAGAGAATGTGGATCAGTAGATAGCATGGGATGTCTCTAAATACAAGGGATTATATAGCTTCATAGAGTTACCATGATTATTGGCTCCGATCATGATGCATTTTTTATTTCCTGGATATGGAAGGGGTTGTAGGAGGCGTTTGGGACTCAGCTTCGATTGAGCTCCACCTTTCATCCTCAAACAAATAGTAAAATAAAGAGGACTATTTAGACTCTCAAGGACATGTAGCATGCTTGCGTCCTTGATTTTGACCGTAGTTTGGAGGATCAGTTTCCCTTGGTGGATTTTTCAAACCACAATAGTTATCACTCCACTATCGGTATGACACCATTAGAGGAATTGTACAGTCGACCTTGCAGATCACCAATGTGCTAGACTGACCAAGGGGAGTCAACACTCATGGAACACGAGATGGTTCGGGCTACCACGTAGAAGGTGTAGATCATTCAGGAGTTGATGAAGACAGCACAGAGCAGATATAAGTCTTATGCTAATATGATACGGATACCTCTTGAGTTCGAGTATGGAGACAATGTCTTTATACAATCTCATCACAATGAGTTTTGTGGAGATTTGTTTGGGGCGACAAGTTATCTCCAAGGTTCGTAGGATCCTCTCAGGTTCACAGTAGAGTTGGAGAGGTGGCTTACCACATATCCCTTCCCCCTCAGTTGCACCGAGTGCATGATGTTTTCCATTTATCCCAACTGAAGAGGTACGTGCTTGATCCTTTACACATCATTGACTAGGGCGATATTTTTGGAGGTTTGATTAGAGATTCAAGATCAAAAGGATACAGTCCTTCGTGGGCGATCGATATCTTTGGTGCGCATGTGTTGGTATCACATGAACTTTCAAGAGAGCACATGGAAGTGGGAGGCTCAAATTTGTACTCAATACCCCCACTTGTTTCCCTAGTTTGTGTTGTGGATTTTGGGGAAGGAAATCTCTGAGGTGGGGAGAATGTAAGGACTCTGAATTTTCCTTGTATTTTTTTAATTATATGGTAATATTATGAGTCTGTAAAAATTTATGGCACATGATTCTGAGGCCCAATGTGGATGAAATGAATTTCCAAACATTATTTATGTATGTTCAGTTAACAAGTGAGATGGAATTTGTAACTTTTGAACTGGTGCTTGAACACCACTGAACCCGCAACACTGATATTTGATTAAGGGAACCCTCACCTCGACCGCAATAGGTCGAGGGTGGATGTTGGATTTTCAGTTTTTCGTGGGAGAGTTAATAAAATAATAAAATAAAACAATTATCTTTTATTTTAATTATTTTAAACCTATCGTTTAAATATTGGTGGTGGGGACCACCCGACCTTGAACCCCTATTTTAATGTGATGTAACTCTTGGAACCCCCCCCCCAAATTAATTAGACAACATTAATTGATCAATTAATTGGATTAAACTTAATTATGTTGGTTCCCTACCTTTCATCTCCCTCTAGGGTTGGAAAACTCTATGGGTGGAGAATACTTTTACTGGAGAACTCTTGAAGGAAGAACATCCTCCAATGAAGGACATCCTCCAGGCAAGGAACGGGGAACCAATGTTCAAGATGCGCCGACACATCATCTTCTTCCTCACGCCACCTCCAATGAACAAATGATGTAGGGTTTAATATTGATTGTCCTTTGTTAAATTTTATGTTGATTCAATCTTCTTGAGCCGCATGTTATCAATCTAACATAGAGGGCGCGGGCCAAACGAACATGACCTGATCCCTCTAATACCTCAAGGATTGATATGTTCTTCACAGGAAGATCATCCAGTTGATCGTATCCTCAAAACATTGGGATATATGTAAAGGAAATGTCATTTCACAAACAAAGACTCCTTCTGATTGAAGAATGGGCCACCAGAGCTCACCCGATGACCTTTAGAAGTCAGCCGGCGACCAACGCTGACGGGGTACAGGCGGCAGTCGGTCGTGATGGTTGCAGCAATGAATCCATGCCGCTGAAGGAGGTCATGGCCTATCGGCCATAGTAGAGGGGGGGGGGGGAGCTGACACATTGGTCACCCACATGGAAGTTGGGTGGTGTAGTCCTTGCCGCTGGAAGAGGAGGAGGTCGTGGCTGATGAGTCGTGGCAGCGCACCCGGGTGGCCGACACCCTGCCGGCCTCAGGAGGAGCGATGTCGTCGTTCTACTAGAAGGGTATCTAAAAAAAATCCCTAACAGCTGCCTCATGCCAATAAGTACCCACTCTGGTAGGTCCAATTTGCCAGCAGGTGGCTCCAGCTGGCGCCACCGAGTTGGCCAAAAACCGAACGGTCCAACTGGACCGTTCGGGAATCCCGAGGGGGGGGGGGGGGTGGAGGGCTCCTCGGGGTGGAAGGTAGGGTGGGCCCCGCCACAATGGGCCACTCCTAGCTGTGGGATGATCCAAGAAGGCCACACAATGTAGCCCGAGCCGGACCCAGACTGGGCGGGTTGACCCAAACCAGGTCGGGTCAGACCGAACTCGGTCCCATCAGGACCCATATACGCCTTTTTGCCTGTATCTTGAGAACAGAGAGTCCGGTTGACGAACCGTCTACGGAACCAGAATCCTTGGATCGAGACGATCCTTTTGGTTTAATTGAATTGAGTTTTTGATAATGTTGGAGTAAAACCAGGTTGGATTGAACCTGAATCCTACAAGGCCCTCGGAACCAAAATGCTAATAACTTATAGACCGGGCATCCGATTGACAAATCATATGTTGAGTTCGGACCCTTATGACATGGAAGTATAATGGGATACTTATTCATGGGGCTTCATGGTAGCTGATGTATCGACCTATGGCTTTAGGAGTGGATCCTCCTAGAATCAAGTGTGTTTAGTGTCAGAACCCTGTGGCTAGATGTACTTGAAGAATCATTAGATCCTATGTGGGTTATCTTCGGATCCTGTGCGGGAAAACATCTTCCAATCCTGTGTGGGTCATCTTTAGATCCTATGTGGGTCATCTTCTGATCCTGTCTGGGTCATCTTCAATCTTGCGTGGGTCAGCAGAAAAGCTTCTCGATGAAGTAAGATGATCTAGCAATACTTCTAATCATATATACTTTAGTACTTAAGTTATACCTGGTGTGAGTTGAGTCTTTACCTTTGCGGTACAATTCTATGTGGTGATACCATTGTGGTATTCTTCTATGTGTCCTTACCTTTGTGGTACCTACCTTCATAGTGTTACCTTCATGGTATTTTCTCTTTTATGGAACAATTGTGCTTTTGGATAAAGAGTTGTTCATTGTGTTTCCTCATGAACGAGATAGGTATACATGATAACTTAGGTATTTGTATGGGAATATACCTAAGTATGGTTGACTATTGGTTTCATTCTCTGTGACTAGGGAATTTCTTTTTTAGTTTATCCTTTGTGGATTCCGAGAGACCTTTAGGGGTCTTGGGGTCCCTTCAAAGTATTGTTATACTCACCCATGCACGGGATACACCCTCAAATTATTGTGTCTTGGTCAGAAAACAGACAACATTGATCATGGTTGAGAGTTCTAGGACTAGAGGATACTCAGAGGAGAACCATTAGATGAGGTGTACCACAGAGATGACTGTTCGAGATTTGTACCTATACTTCAGGTAGGATCCTTGGCAGGTGTTCGCCAGAGCTATTTTCTATTTTACTTTTACTTTCCTACTGGTCTTGTATTCTGGACCCTTTACTTACTATACTCTCTCTATTTAAAATATGGTTTACTTTGTGCTTGTATCTTGCTATGTGCTTGGATTGTGTGAGTTTTCAGGTTAAAAGGCAATTCCTTCTTGATTTTAGGGATATGCCTCTCTGGTGCTAGTCGCTAGCCCCTAGCCTATGGAAGGTAGGATTGGGGTAGTCACGACATGGGCCCCGGGGGATGGGTCGTGACATAAAAAAGTATTTAATTAGTATAATAAATTGATTGAAACAATTCTCCCCAATATTATCATTTCTTCCCCTAGAAAGATTCATCTATAAAGGATAGAATAAACAAGACTGAATGAACTTCCAAACTCAACCAATGAGGTGTATGGTGCTTGAAAGAGATGAAGGTGCGTCCAAAATCTGTTGTCAAGTATAACTCCAAGTCTCTAAAATATTCAACAATACCAACAGCAAGAGGAAAAAATTGGAATGAATTAGACACCTATATTTGGTCCTTCAATAATATAAATATGCACCAAAATGGTGCAACATGAGGAAAAATTTAAACCAAAATACATCTATTCTTCTTAATGAAGAATCTTTGATCAAACCACACAACAAAAAATCCAAAGGTAAAAACTGAAACATTGGGGAATGTGAAATAAAATACACATCAATGAGTCCCAAAATAGATAATTCACTAAATATCTATTAATGATTAAACCATATATAATAAAATAATAATAATTACAAGGATCTGTACAATAGAAATGTACTTGATGGTGACCTAGGATTCTCAATATTGGTAATCACCCCTTAATGATCTCATCAAATCAATCACTATTAACTCTGTGTGTATGGTCCATATATAATCTATAATGTATTGTTTACTCGATTAAAATTATAATTCCATTCAAATTCCAATATAAATTCTAAAAAAATTCCAATACAAAAATAGGGCACTATACTCTCATG
This sequence comes from Viscum album, assembly GCA_963277665.1. Classification (NCBI taxonomy): domain Eukaryota; kingdom Viridiplantae; phylum Streptophyta; class Magnoliopsida; order Santalales; family Viscaceae; genus Viscum; species Viscum album. Next base: position 220,044,747 of record OY728155.1, read on the forward strand.
AGGGGGGTTATCAATCACATCAGTACTAAGAACTAACCACTAATACAAAAACAAGAGGATACCAAAAAATAACAACTAACCAAATAGTGTCCAACACTTACCATAATATTGTACAAAAAAAGGAGGAAACATATTTTATGACAATAACCACCATGTACCTTATAACTCTCAACAAAAGTTTCCACTAATACTCTAAGAGAACAAAAACTCCATGTAACTTAAACCTCAATATTAATGATAACCATTCAATATTTCTCATCGACATGGAAAGATAATAGGTATCTCAAAAAAACAGCAAGATCAAAACCGTGGTAATGATATTACATAAAAAATGGACCCAAATAAAATAAGATGATATACCTATTACATGACAGTCTCTAAATAAAAATCATCTATAATAAGGAAAAATCAAATTCCTTTTACATAGATAGTGGAAACATAATGTTGGGTCATAATCCATTACAACCTTTGGTTTCTCCATAATATGAAAGCTTCACTCTAAGGCCTATGATTATATCCATTTTAGATTGTTTCATCTACTTCACCATAGTATAGAGTTGATGCTCCCACACCCAAACCTCCCCTTTGAATAAAATAACTTACATAACATCTTATGGTGGCCTAAGTGGAATATCCATTTATAAAAACTTGGAGTATTTTAAAATTAATTCCTAAAATTACTAGGAGTTCCCAATTATATTCATATGAGGTAACACTATTTCCAAATTTCATATGCGATAATTGAAATACATAATGAAAGGTGAATGTCATAGATGTTTTGAGAGTTTAAGAAGTTTCGTAAGTCACTAGTTTTGTACAATGTGGTTTTGCTAAGTTCATAGCTTACCCAAAAACAACCCCTACATAAATTCTTCCTTGAATGGATTAAATCATACAAATGGATAGATTTATGATACACTATTCCCCTTGACAACAATATTCAAAGACAATATGAGAGGGTGGGGAAATAGTTTCATCTCATAAATCTATCCATAGGTATGAATTAGTCCTTTAAAAAATTAATATATATATGGGATTTTTTGGTAATATATAAACTCATTAAGTAAGTTTGAAAATTTTTTGATAGTTCATTGATTTTTGTACAAAATATAAATTTTAAAAAAAATCAAGAAGAAATGCCAGCTGATAGTCAGAGAAGTTTTTGAGAGTTGAAGAAGTTTCATAAGTCAGTAGTTTTGGATAGGATGGTTTTACTGAGTTCAAATCATTCCTACAAACCCCCCTCCATATTTCCTAGAAAGGATCAATGTATCACTAAGAGGGAGAGGGGGTGAATCAGTGATATATTTTTTATGATTCTTTTATTTTTTATCAAAGTTCACATCCAGTTAAAGATTTATCACTTTTTTAAAAAGAAAATAATCATAAATACATAGGAAGACAATTATTTACATGGTTCGCTACACAAAAAGGATAGATATTTCATTTGAATGGTTTTGAAATAATAAAATACAAAACATTACACTAGAAGACCATCATATTGGGTGTATACATCAATTAGGGTATTCCATTACAGGTGTATACCATTATGTTCAATAAAACAGTGCATGTTCTTCGAGTAGCACTAAATTTTGTAATACGAGTTTTTATAACAAGTAATGAAACATTAACCATTTATTTCTAAAATTTTACAGTTCTTTCTAATCAACATTCAATTTTGTAACCTTAAAAGAAAATATTTTCTTTCCTACCCAATAGTGGGAAATAAATTCTTCAAAAAAACACTAAGTCTAATGGTTTATCCTAATTATTTATTCGGACTTCCATTTTCAGAAATATAAGTCCTCCAAAATACTAATCAAACAATTATAAACTTCTTCTATCTCAATCTATAAATCTCATTATGATTTATTAGTTTGATATGAGAAGCTATGGAAACTAACTGTATTCTTTCCATAAAAGATCATTAGGAAAACTATATCTGGAAAATTCTTCCTACTAAAACATCATACCTTTTCTCTCTTCATCTACACCTAAACAATGTTTTGATCTATCTAAAATTATAATGTACTCTATTCCTTTTATAGGTGTGTCAAAAGTGTTTTAGGTGGGATTTTGAAAAGTTCTCCCTCTTAAAGAATTTTCCAAATTTGAAATTTCTTTTTCATTTTGAATACATCTTTATCCTTTTCAACTTTTCCTAACACTTCTCGATTCTTCTCAAAAATTCTCAAAAATTCTCACATATTAAATTCAATTCAAAATTTCAAACCTTTCTTCAGTATGATGCAAATTTGTTTCCCAATGTTTCTTTTTTATCATGGAAACATATGGCCACTCTAGTTTTCTTGACACATTGGGTAATCCATCAGAATGGAAGAATTATCATTATGATGGCCACTTTCAAACATAACACATTAAAAAAATTCTACTGTGGACACCATTAAATCATTGTTAGAATTCTATTTATATTCCTTTTCATTAAACATCACTGTAGCTTATAATGATAAAAACACTTCATAATAGAATTTCAACAAAAATTTCAAAACCCCTTTTGAAAAATATTTCAAAACAACACTTCAAATAATTATCCTTTTCTTCTTTTCCTCGTACTAATGAACCAAAATTTAATGAAGTCCACTATCTGATGACTTATCAGTTCTATCATCTGTCTGATGGATCAGTCTCTACTTCACTATAATGGATCAGTATCAATTACAGTATGATGATAATTTTCCTACTTGATAAACAGAAAACACATTTGTTATTTTACTCTTGACCAAATTTAAAAAACTATATATTTTCTCTCGATCCACTAGAAAAATATAAACTTCTTTTTATCTTAAACCAATTTTAATTAAATTCATATTGATGAAAAAGATTTACTACATTATTGAACTTCATCTGGTTGATCGGTATCTGACATGCTTACACGCATTGGTCCTAACAAAATCTAGATTCTTATATGTATTCAAAAACATTCAGGTCTCTGATTTATCAGTGGAATACAATGTTATATAGATTGGTGTTATTAGAGAAATATTTCTTCTAGACTTCCCAACTAATGACTGACCCTCATTAATTGTTCATTTAGTAAATTAGAAAGTCTGATAGGTCATAAAACTCGAAAACTCTACATCATTTCTCCCTTCATAAACATCTCCTTGTGTTATAAAACATTCATGACATTTAGAATATTAGGATTTGAATAGAACTTCCTTACTTACATTATAAATTATTATAATATCCCCTCCTTCCAGCACATCATTATTTCCAATCAAACCTCAACCCCATTGGTAGCAATTATTGTCCCCATTTACTTTATAAGACTTCTATCACAAGGTTCTCAAAAAACAAGTGATCTTATGGGAACTATATGAATAGAAAATCATCCATAGATTTTGTATAGAGACTTTTGGACTCCTATAAAATTTATCATTATGATCAAAACATTCATAATGGACCCAAGGTGAGTCCAACAAACAACTTCACTTGAAAAACTTCTCCAACATAGAAAATCAAAACAAAGACATTTTCTTATGAAAAGTAAATATGATTATTTGATTATGATTCATAATTATTACCGTATCAACTGATCGTAGAATGTTAAAAATTGAGTAGATATATTTTTCTTAAAAATAAAACACAAAACAAACAGTAAAAACTTAGTTCATCTTTCAAAAACAACTTCCAAACAACTTTGTCTCTATAATATTCCCATTTGGATTTCATTGTCGATGATGGTTCATAAATCAATAAACATTGTAACCTAAAGCTATGTATTACTTTTCAACAATTCTAATCCAACATGATAATACTAATTTTATGAAACAAAAGTTATTGAATGAAAAACCATGCAATCCAAAAGTGGTGACTTAAGAAAATTATTCAACTCTCAAAACATTTATGACATTCACCAGTCAATAATTCTTTCACTTTTCTAAAATTTCATGTTTCCAACATAATTGAACATACTTTTAAAACATTTCACACACATAAATTATGAGTTCATATCTTACCCACAACTCCCCCTATATAGATGCTTTTTTAAATGGTTTAACACATACCAATGGATATATTTATGGAAAATTACCCCCATGAAAACACTATCTGAAGGATAGATAAGAGAGGGTAAAAAAATCTTAACTCAACCTTGAAGAGAAAGTGGTTGGATGCCCATATTCATACTCATTTTTGGAAATGATTCCTTCAAAAATTATTTTTTGAATATTTTAGCAACTTCTTCCAATGTAGGAACATACTCCAGCTTCAATTCATTATTATTAACATTATCCTTGATGAAGTGGTTTGTGATATAAATATGTTTTTGAATGATAATATTTCACTTTTTTTCTTGTAATTTTGATGGAATTTTTATCATCACAATCCAAGAGTAAAGGTAACTTTAATTCTATAAGTGTGTCTTCCAACTGAGACTTTATCCCCATAAGTTGGGTAACATCTCGAGTGGAAGAAACATAATAACCTTCATACATGATAAGAGTTACTGAATTTTGTTTTTTAGTATAAAAACATACACAAATGTTTTCTATAATAAAAACTACACCATATGTAGATCATATATAATCAAAATTTCTTGCACAATTACTATCTAAATACTTTAACAAGTCATTAAAATGTTGACCTATCCTACCTGATTCCAAAATATGTTGTGTCTTTGATATATCTAAGAATTATTTTTCTATCCAATATATATTATTATTTTAGAGAACTCCGAAATATTTTAAATATAGTAAAAAACAATTTATAGTCTTTAGATAGTCAAATACAACAAATTTCCAATCATCTTTCAAAACACTTGAGAGTAAAATTAATTCTCCGCCTTTAGTCAACTTGGATCACTCTAAAATTGGTGTTGAAAGATGTTTCTAATTTTTCATTCGAAATATCCAAATAAATTCCTTAGAATAAATTTCTATATAAAGATATATGTTTTTCTTCTTTTGTGAGATTTGTAACCTAGGAAAGTATTTCATTTCACCTAGAATGGACATCCCAAACAACTTTTTCATTTCCTCACCAAATTATTCATAGGGTTTTTCATCATTCCTAGAAAATAAAATTTCATCTACATAAACAATTAAAATGTGGGAAAACTCATAACTACCCTTGATTTAGATAATTATATCTACAATTCCCTTCTTAAAATTCATCTTTCTTAAGAACGTATCCAATTTGGAATGTCATTCCCCCAAATCTTTCTTAATCCCTTATAATTATTTTTTCAACATACACACATAACAATCATCCTTCCTAATAATAAATCCACATATTTTATCAATAAAAACATTCTTATCAAGTTAACCATTAAAAATTGTTGAATTCACATCCATTGGGGAAAAAATAACTTTATTGTGAAGAAATAGAAACAAATATTCTAATTGGTTTTAACTATGACACTAGAGAAAAAGTCCCATAAAAATCAATTAATTAAATATGAGAGAATCCTATACACACTAACCTTGCTTTGTTTATTACCACTTCACTATCTTCATTTAACATTTTTCAGACCAACCACTAAGAACCAAAAGCCGTTGTTTCATTTGGCTTAGGAATGAGTTCCCAAGTATTATTCTACTCAATTTAATCCAACTTTTCCTTCATATCTCGAACCCATTTTGGAAACTCAAAAACTTCATTAACATATTTTGGTTTATATATGTAAAATAAATAAGTATGTGTAATAACATTTTATGTACTTATTCTTTGAAAATTTTTATGTTCATCACCTATTATGTTTTGAGATTCCACTTCTTTAATTAGCTTTGGATGATATTTTACAAATTCTTCACAATGACTAGAAACATCTGAGTTTGATTCTTCTTATTGTATAAGATTTAAATTTTTTCATCATTATTAGAAATTCTTTCATCCCCTTTATCTACATGTGTTTTTAACACTTCTTTCCTATAAATTTAAATTACTTTAATATCAACATAGTTAACTAATCTTCCATCTTATTTTCCAAAATATCTATATCCTATACCTTATGGAGAATATTGATGAACTATTCCTTCTTCATCTCTCTTGTCAGAATTTCCAAGGTTTCCAACTTTTTTATTTGAAATATATAGACTCCCAAAAACTCTTATCCAGTTCAAAAATCTAGTTTTTTCATAGAACATTTCATATGAATTCATATCTAGACTTTTCCTAAAGATACATTGGTAATGAATATGAATAGTTTTTCCCATATATTTCCACAGAAACTAATGGTAAGACCTTGTTCAAGAAAAATAGTACATCTCATTTAGACTAAACTTCTATTCCTCCATTTAGCAACACCATTTTTTTCAGATGTTTATGGTGAACTAAAATCATGTTAAATTCTATGTTTTCCATGATTGATTATTAACTCTTAATTATAATACTCATCTCCATTTTGAGTTCTCAATATATTCACAAAATACCCACATACCTTTTCAACACTTATCTTGAAACGTTTAGAAATATTCAATTCATATAAATTTTGTTTTATATAAATACAAAAGTATTGAGATTAAAATCATCAATGAAAGAAATTAAGTACTTATCTTCATCAGTTTATTGATTTATAATTACCCCAAATATAATATAATGTATAAGTTATAGGGATTTAATTGAGAAAACATCAAATTTATTATTCACAATGTTTGTATTATTTCCTTTCTAAAATATTTTACAACCCCAATCTCTTCTCATTGAAATAATATGTATACCAATAATGTTGTTTCTCATTGATAACATTATCATGTTTCTATGACACATATACCCCATCATTTTGTGTCACAACTGTCTTTATTCTATCACTCCTATGTAAATATATTTTTGAACCTCACAAACATGGAACATGTTTCTTTTTGTACATTGGCCTCCTGTAATTACCTTTCCATATTCCTCTATTTTCACAATAAACACATATTTTCCGAAAATAACATTATTAAATTCATCATAAAGCTTTAAACACATAGAAAGTTGTGTTTAATTCTACCAAAAAACAATTCATTCATGTACTTAATCTTTTCTACACCAATAATAGTATATAAAAAACCTTTCATTCTGATGGATTCATCATTTCCAAATTCAACCGTTTCTTCTTTGAATTATTTCACATTATTCAAAAAAAATATTCTCCTATGAAATGAGAAGAACACCCACTATATAAGATCCATGTTCATTCTCACTTTGTAACATTGAGTGTAGTTTCTAAAACAATAGATTTTTCTTTCCCTTTATCTTTTTTTATATCCATTTTTTTGAGAATTGTTATAAACCATTATTATGCTGATAAAAAAAATAAATACTTTTCAAATATATCTAGGTTTTTCATATATATCCGAAATAGTTTCTAATGTTTGGAATCTATTTTAAAATTTTACACTATCCTTCTTAGATTTCTTCAAAACATAATTCTCAGAATTTGTCTACTGATAGGATTTACTACACCTTAAACATTTCCTTCTATAATTCATTGAATAGTTTTAATATTTTTTATTAAACATACACATATTTTTTGTATTCTTGATTCCACCACAATACCAATAGTTCCCATATAATTAATATTACTTCTATAACATTCATACCATCTCAAGTTGTGATCATGTTTCTCAGCAACCTTTGTACCTTTCTCATCAGATTATTTTTGACCACCAACCTTTCTGTTATCACCCAAAATCTTATTTTTTAACATCTATTTCATTCAATCCTAATTAGAATAAAAATTATTAGAAAATGTTTGGACTCATATTTTTTAGAAAGTTTTGAAATCCTCATGTTGTTGGTCTTGGCCACTTACATAACTTTCCCAGCATTCATCATCATAGAAAAAAACTCCAATTTCTTCTCAACCATTGAAGGTATATTTTGATTCTTCTCAGGTCCACCCTTTTCATAACTATCACCAACATCATATATAGAGTATTAGAAACTTATAATCCTCTAAACAACTTTAAAATTTGTTTGGAAACGTTCCAATTATTCTTCCTTTTCCTTCAACATTACTTCATGATGATTATTTTAATTCTTTTTCATTTCAATGAACTCATTCAAAAATTCATCTTCTTTTAGTAAAATATATTTATCTTTATAAGTATACTCTTTATTGTTCTCTAAATCACTATCCTTTGTCATTTTATAGTTTTTTTCAAGCCTAATAATTTTTTGAGACATTATTTCAATTATCTCTTCGTATAAAATTCAATATCAGTCTCTTTTTCTTCAGAACTACTGCTTTTAAACACTTCATCATTAACTGTTAATATGTAATTATATTCTCCTTCAAATTTAGTGAAATTATTTACTTTATCTTTACTTTCTTCAGCTTCATCGTCTTTAGACAAAAAAAAATCTCCTTTTGGATTTTGTGAACATTCTATCTTTTACATTGAAATATGGTTTTTGTTTTATCACTATTTTTCATCTAAGATCCTCATGAATTTAATTCATCATCATCACTATCCAATTATTTATTTATTTCGAGTCAATTTATAGAAAAGTGATGAATGACTCAACATTCAACAAATTTCAAAGGATGTTTCCCTTTATACTTTCATATACCCCTTTTTGAATTTTTAGAAAATAATGATAAGAATTCATTAGAATTTTCCAAACCACATTCTCAGATTTAGAATCACCGAATTCATCTTCTTTATGAATTTTCTTAGACTTTTCTTTTCATTTCATACTTTATTGACATTTCACAATCATATTTTTTCCATTTATAACATGCTTCCATATTATTTTATAAGTAATGAGAGCACTATGAAGATTATACGGAGATATATTATCAGGATCACAATCCTCTAAATATTAAACATAATAATCCATCTTAATAGGAGGAATTATTAAGACCTTTTCAAAAATATTTGAGTCTTTAACATCTCACCAAGACATATGATGGTGCAAACTATATCATTCACTACTATAAATAAGTCACCAATAGATTCATACTCACCCATTTTGAGATCCTCACACATCAACATATAGACTTTTAATATGGATTTACTCACATTTTTATTAACATTATAAATGTTCATAAAATTTTAATAGATAACATTGGAAGTAGAAACTCTGTTAAAAAAAAGAAACTCACTTTTAAAAAGTGATGAGAGTATTTTGTTCTTACCTCTTCCATCATTCTGATGATTCTTTTTAACCACATATGTGAGAGGAACATTTTCTTCAATCAGAGGAAATAAATATGTAGCTACTTAGAAAACATCATACCCAAGAGACATAAGATAAAGAAACATTATATATTTCTGGATATCATAGTTCTTAATATCTATGATTTAAATCCCCTTAATGTTCACACAATTAGGATTTTCTATACTCTATTCTCTTAAAAAACATCACCAAAGATTAGACAAAGGGAACATTACTTTCGATAAGACTTGATATTTCCCATCTAGGATCAATGTATTAATGATAGGTGGATGGGGTGAATTAGTGATATCTTTCTTATATATGATTCCTTTATTTTGAAACAACCTTCACCTCATGTTAATGATTTATCACCTTATTGAAAATAAAATAATCACACATCCACAAGAACATAAGTTTTTAAAAGTTTTTCTACTCAACAAGACAATCTACAACCTTGTTATTGTTTGTAAACAATACAATACCTCAATCTCCACTAGAAAAAAAATCATTTTGGTGGATAAAAAAGGTAGAATATACCTGTACACTTGTGTATCACTATGTTCAATAAAATAGTGCATGGACATGATGTGGCAAGAAAAGATGTAATGAAAGTTTATGTAAAAATTAAATAAACATCCACAAATTAGTTTCAAACATGTTTTGGGGTTTACTTATTAACTTTCACATATATAACCTTCAAAACAAATCTTTACTTCCTACCAAGCAGCGGGTAATAACTTCATCAAAAAAAGCCTGAGTCTGATGGCTCAGTTTGACTCTTCGTTCTGGTTGCTTAGTCTAAAAATATAATTCATCCAAAATACTATTGAATCAATTATGAACTTATTTTGTCTCAGTTCGGAAATCTCAGTCCAATTTCCCAGTCCAATATAAGAAACTCTGACCACTAACATTCTTCTATATAGAAAAATTCATTCAGTAAAGACTATACAAAAACTACTTCTCACTAAAACATCATAACTTCTCTCTATTCATCCACATGTGAAAAATATTATGATTCCATAGATTTAAAATATACTATCTTCCATTTATAGGTGCGTCAAAATGGTTTAGGCACAAATCCTAAACGTTTTCACGCATAACCAAATTTCTAGATTTTGAATTTAATTTCCATTTTGATTACATAATTAACTTCTCTAGTGCTTTTAAACTCTTTTTGATTCCTTTGGAAGTTCTTTAATCTTATAAAATCTTAAATTCACTTCAAAAATTCAAACTGTTCTTCTCTCTAGTACCAATTGTTGTTCTAGTGTTTTTTCATTATGATGGAAACATATGGTCACTCCAATTTTCTTGACACACATGATAATACATCAGAACTGAAGACATCTCATTATGATTCCACTTATAAACATAAAACATTAAAACCATTCTAACATAAATAGTTTTTAAACTTTGTTAGACATTTTTTTCATTTAATTTTTCCATAAGTGTCATCACAAATTCTAATGATATCATCACTTCATGGGAGAACTTCATCAACAGCTTCAAAACCCCCCCTTTGACAACCACTTCTGTAAAACTCTTTAAAAATTTATCCTTTTCTTATTTCCCTTAACTGATTACCTTATGTTTTATTAAGTATAGTTTGTGTTATCTTATCACTGAAAACATGTGTCTGATGGATTGATCTCTTATTCACTCTGATGAATCTATATAAATTTTAGTCTTATTAGTCCTGACCAACTTGAGAATCAAACAAAAGGTTTTTTTATTTTCATCTTGACCTAGTTGAAAAAACAATATATTTATCTTGATCCACTAGAAAAAATATTATAGATTTCTTTTCTCATGAAACAATTTTAATAACATTCAACATGATGAAAATTGTTGACTACTTTGTTAATATTAATCCAGTTGATTGTTCTATGACTTTTTTATATTAATCATTCCCAAAAAACTCACTTTTCTTATTTATGTCTGTAGACTTTCCTTCCTCTGATTGATCAAAGGAATACGATGCCCAATGGACCAATTTCAGAAGAAAAACATTTTATCCAGACCTTCCACCTGACTATTGATCCTCATGACTTGTTCATTCATTGAATTAGAATATCTGATAGATCCAAAAATTCGATGTATCTGTTAGTCATTTCTTCCAAAAAACATCGACTTTAGAAACTTAAAAAACAATCCAACCATAATCCATTCACAAACTTATTCTAGATTCATAAAACATTCATGACTTTTAGAACATTAGAATTTACAGAGTAACATCTTAGTTGCATATTAAAGTATTATAACTTCTCGTCATTCCTACACATTCTTCATTCTAGTCAAATGTCAAACCAATTGTAAGCACATTTTCTCCCCTTTCCTTCAAAAGGATTGCATCACACGTTTCTAAGAAAACTTATGATATATAAGAACTCTGAGATCATACAATAATCAATAAATTTTCAACATTGATTTTTAGACTCGAATAAAATTTCTCAATACATTTGAAACTTTAATTATGGACCCCAGTTGAGTCTGATAAACAACATCATTTGAAAAAAATCACCAACATTGAAAATAAAAACAAAGAAACATTATTATGAAAAGTGTTTCTGATTCTATGATTACAAATCATCCTTATGACCCTATTTTTGGATCCCTAAATATTAAATATTGAGGTGATTACATTTTCATGACAACAAAAGGGAAAAAATTCAACAAAAACTCCATTCATATTCCAAAAAAAATCCATCCATCTTGGTCCCCAGACGAATTGGAAAACCCATTTATTAACACTTAGAGTATTTAAAAATAACTTCATAGAATGATCAGGATCTCCTAACTAGAATCTTTTGATATAATAATATTTTTTCCATGAGGAAATCCCATTATAAAGAAAAACTTTTAATCAAACAAAAAATATATGTCAATCTATTCATACTATGAATTATGAACTCATTAATTCTTAATGTTTTTCTTAATCCACTTTAGCTAAAATTACCCTTGAATGTATCTTCATATTAAAGGTTGAACATGTTTTAGTGATGATTCTACAAAATTCTAGGTGAATACCTTCTATAAAAAAATAGACTTAAGGTATTCATCCCCAACAATATCATATATGAAACAAATGAAACATGAGAATTTCCTGGAATATCTATAACCAATAGCTCACCTTGGTTGAAACCAATGTACCCAGATACTTTCTACTTCACTGGTACCTCAGTATACAATTAGTGAATAACTACTAAATTGAATAATTTCTAAGATAATCTTTCACATAGACATGAATAAATAAGAAAATTCTACTACACTCAACTTGGTCCTTCAAACTATTAGTTTATAGAGATGAACCTCAAAGCATTAAGATTATTGATAATTTTAAATATCTCATCAACAACTTCATGCCAATTCATTAGTGTTGGGGAACCCATCTCAGTTCTATGATAAGGTGTATACTAATCCTTGTAGACCTCGATGGGTTCTAATGAATTGAAATTCTTCGACTTCACCACTCAATATAGTGTGTGGGTAGAGTTTTCAACTTGAAACTCCACTTTGGAAAAATGTGAATGGAAAAATTTTGGACTAGATAGATTAATTAATTTTTTATCATTCGTAATGTGCTTTTTGAATTAAATTTATAGAAATAACCAAGCATAGCCTTATCAACTCCGGAATAAAAACTAACCCACAACTAAATAAAAAAATATATAAAACAATTCAAACAAACACCAAACAATAGTCATCAAAGCATTATTTGTTTAAAATCATGAATGATTTCCCTATTTATAAAACGTTACACTTTTCTAAAAAATTTGATATTTTTACATAAATCCCTAGGATTTTAAAAATATATTACCAGCACATGGATATTATTCCATGGTTTCAAAAAAATTAATCACTTTTTCAAATGACCAATACAACTCAATTTTAGACCAATTACTAACTATTTTTTATTAATAAAATATTCCGTTATCACATCACAAAAGAGTTGTTAAAAATTAGTTTTATAAAACAAAGTTTCCATTACAACCAACTTTTTTGTGAATTGAAAACTTTTTTGAAAGAAATAAATACAAATCCCTTCTAATAATAATTTTACATTTCAAAAAATATTAAAATCACATCCCAATATGTTAAATATGAAACCAAAAAATAGGCGTTTGAAACAAACCAAACCCATAACCCTCTAATTTGAACTCACCTATGAAATTTTGTTTAAAATAAATAAATGTTACCAAGTTTTTATTAAAGTACAATTATGTATGGATTGGACACATGGGATGGAAAATAATGAATCAATATCTTAGTAATTTAGGGATTGAATTTCAGTTCAGTTTCACTTATGCCTTATAGTTTATCATACCATGAAATTGTAATACGACTCTCTTCATCATTATATTCCAACACAAAACTAAAAAAATATTACCAAAATCATAGATAGTCTCATGTCAAATAGAAATTTTATTTATCATTAGGAAACCAATATCTCAAAACAATGACTAAATTCACCAATTTCCTTAGTCACTCAAGCATCACCGTTAATATGTTATGATCAAGAACCCACTTATAAGCTCCTATAGTATTTGGAAACAATATTAATCAAATTTATACCATATATCACTTCAAATATCTTAAGTTCATTCATGGAATGACAATTTATTTTAACGAAATACTTCCTTTGGCCCTATTTGTAATTAACCAACCCTGAGTACCATCTACTATGGTATTATAGCCAATTCTCCATAGACCCAATGTGAATTAAAAATACCCATGGTAAAGTGAATAGCACTAGGGGACTAAGAAAAAACCTTTTAGAATGATTTATACTGACATAATATAACATCAATCAATTTTAACATATGGTAACATAATAAAATAAATATCCAAATAAAAATTTAGTAGGTAACAATGATATAATACCAAATCTAAAATCAAAATACAATGACCAAAACATGTCTCCTTATGGTCTATGACCACAAACCATTTCCAATTTTACCTTCCCTCATCCATCTAAGAATGAACAAAAAAGGACGATGATGAGAACATGAACACTACTATAATGAAATAAATGATAAAAATTCCAAATGGGACATGAAGGGTGTGGGATAAATATCCAAGTTGTATTTAACTAATGATTCTATATAATTACTCAATAATATAATTCATAAGTGCTAAAATTTATTACAACAGGGGGAATAAGTAATTAAATTTTAGAATAATAATCTAAATCCATTGAGATCAAATTATAACAAAATTTATGTTTAAATATAAAATTTAAATAATTTCATAATCATTTATTAATACCAATACTGGAAACATACCTTTTTTATTTAAAAACATAACCTTTTCATAAAATTACCTAAAAATCATTTCACAGAATAAAGTATGATAAAAAAAGAAAGGGTACACATTTGTACAAAAAAAAATCAAAAAGCTACATTGTATTCAGTACAATAGATTTTGGATCATAAGAAGATGCTCAAATGGATATAAATTCAAGATGGGGGAGGGTAAATTTTTTTTTAAAACTTAGCTTAATATAATTATACAAAATAATTCACAAACCAATTTAATTAATATTATCAGACATGGACTCAGTCTGATTAACAGTGTCACAAAATATGAACCTAAAAATAATCTAATTAAATCAAAGTAAAATATCATAATCACTATGAATAAAATTAATCTTAGTATTTTTATCATATTCAAAAATATAATCAATAACAAAATAAGTTAGATATATGAATATGATGACCAACTTTCTATTAGGTGTAATGAAATAGATACATATAAAAACAAGTAATATAATAGCTATGAAAAATTAAGAATGACATACAATATATTGTTAAAAAGATATCTATTTTAACATTAAGATAAAGGTATTCAATAAATATGACTAAAGGTATCCACTATTTTATATTTATAGTAATGAATGTCTTTATTTAGTAGGATATCCCTCAATACCATGATCTGATTTTCTCTATCTTTGAATCCTCGGAAGCCCTCGATATGATGGTCAGCTATGTCTTCCTAGCCACAAAATCCCTTGATCTTATGGATCAAATTCAACATATTCCTATCCCCGGAATCCATCGGTTGTAACAATGATTGGATTCATATTACAATTAAATTTTTTAAGGAGACAAAACATAGAGGCATTACCTAGAATGCAAACTTACCAAATAAAGAACATACTATGAACAATAATTTCATGAAAATATCTCTTTAAAAGTGAGTAATCAACCAGATATAAATCGGATTCAAACTCTTACAGTGAAATGGTATTTATATGTTATCTCCCAATGGTTATATAACAATCATATTTCTATGTTTGTGACCAAGGCCTAGGACACCTGGAACATGACATCTTGTCGTAACTGAATGTCTGACTTCGTATTGATTCACACGGTTGCTGTGTTAAATATATTACTTACATATGAAAAAAGTATTTATATTCTTATTATAATAATCAGTTAGTATCATGGAATTATTTAATAATGTCAATACGATAAACCTTATGTGATTCAGTCTGATTTTATTGGTACTCATATCAATTTTATTTTCAGTACTTTTTGTATAATAGACATGACTGAAGTATAACATTAGGTCTGATAGTGGTGAGTTTGATAATAATACTCATTATCATTCTAACTAACATAATGAATAATTTAATGCTTAAATTTTTTAATACATTACAACTTATTCTATGTATGAAAAAGATAATGTTTTCTATAAAAATAATCTAAAACACTTGTGACATAAAAATTTAGTAAACAAAAATGCTGATTGATTTTCAAATATAAAGGTTGAGTAGATGGTTATATGTAATTAAATTAAAATAATAACATCTCAATATATGGAATACAATTTTAATTATATTTAAGCATAGTTATATAATATTTGAAATACGTGTTTGAATTAATAAGAAACACATCTTTAAGAAATTTATGTCTTCTTTAGAGAACCTATCATGGTTTATACCTATAGCATTATTAGTTTTTTTTCTAATAAGAATAATTCCTAAAGTATTTAGGGATGTTAGCAATTAATATAGTTTTTATGTTATTGTATAAACAAAAGTGTTATGGGAGTGTGAGGAGTAGAGGATATGAGGTTCCCCGTTATAGATGGGATAGAAGACACACTTGGAAGTTTTCAAAATAAAAAGGTTTAACCATGTTTTAAACGATCAACAAGGCTCAAATATGTGGAATTATAGAAAATTATAAGTGAGAAGTTTGAAATATGGCTAAAAAATTGGAATTGTAATAGTGTGTAGGTGATTATAACATTTATCATTTTAGTTTAACACCCCAATAAAATAATTTTTTCCTTAACCATGGTACTTTGTTTAGTATCTAATTCGAAAACAAAATTAATTTATCCTTATTATAAAATATTGATTATTCTCATTTAGAATATGGAATCCATTTTCCAAATTAAATTCATATAAGTTGGAAAACTTAATATAAAATTTAACTCACAAACGTGATAAAAAAGGTGGTTTTCCAATAAGAAAATATTCACAAGTATATAATGTTTTAATATAAATATACAAGATGAATATGATTGAAATACACTATGTTGCATTAATAAATAAATAAATGAAATATGTTTACTTTAAATTTTTTTAAAACTATGGAACTTTTATAATGCTTTAAAAGAAAAATATTGTTTTTAATATAAATTTTTAATTTTAATTATTCAATGAAAATGTAAACTTTTTCATGAAAATGTCTTAAATTCTCCCAAAAATAATTTTTTAAAGTTGATTCCAAAAATTAACATAGATTTTTCTCAATCAATTTCCTAAATTTTCTTAAAAAATTTAATTTTTCACAAAAAGCAATAAAAATTATATTATTTAGAATGTAGTATCTTGGAAATAGATAAATACATTACAAAACATTATGTACTTTTTTATCCAAATTTTTTATTTATATTAAAATATTATACTTAATTTTTAAAATGTTATTATTCATATTCATACCTCCATGTTTAATGCCTAGTTTATAAAATCAATTCTTAAATATTAATATTAACATTTTATTGACATTTGATAAAATTTGGGGTTTCCTGTTACCAAAGCTACCAATGTAATAAAATTTATTTGAAAAAAAACATTTCATAAAAACTTTGGGTGTCACATTCCACCTCAGTTAAAATGAATTTCACCCTCAAAATGTGTCACATTGATACAATAAAGTGAGGATTATTCTACTTGGTTATATCTCTAGTTTCCCACATAGCTTCCTAAAGATGGTGGTTTCTCCACTAAACATTGACATGGTGAGTGGTCGTATTTCATATAAGTTTCTCTATATGATTGATAATATACACCATTTTCTCCTTATATGAATGATCACACTCTAGCAGTATGACCTCTAATTTCAATACATGTAATGTATTATGTGTCTACTTCCTCCAAATATATACATGGAACACATCATGGACATTTATGAGGTTTGGTGTAATCACCATGTGATAAGATACGATCCCGATAGGATCAATAATTTCAAAGGAATCGATATACCTTATGATTAGATTCGAGTAATGTAACATCTCTATCCTTGTTCTTTCTCATGTGACTGAGTCAGTTGGCTACGTGACCTCAGGCACACCACCTCATATACCAGAGGCTTCTAACTATTAGTGAGGGTGTAAATCAAATAGTGTGGGGGGGGGGGGATATACCCTCTAGTAAATAATTATTATGAGAGTGGAAAAATAATATAAAAATAGTCGAAATAAAATAAACAATATGAATAAATAAAAATTCAAAAAACTGGTAAGGGAAAAACAAAATAAATCAAAATAATAATTGAATATTTTATGGACAAGATGAATGTAACTAAATGATGTGCTGAAATTATTCCAGATAAAAGACAAGAACACTCAAATAAAGACTCTAAAGACCACAATCCCAAACCCCATGTCAGTCCTGTCTCTATGCTCTAACCCATCTAGTAAGATACAAATCAATAACTAGGTCTCTTAATATTTTCCAAACCTATATCCATGAAATATTTCCATATACAAAATGATGACGCATCCACGGTGTGAGTATAACTAAGTAGATTGACACCACCATGTCCAAAAATTTATAGTCTATAAAATATAATACTTACAATACAAATATAAATAAATTATAATTTTAATAAATTAATACTACACATAAATAATATCGAGGATCACCTAATATTATTGTTGGAACCCTAGGTTTGCTAAATCATCTTTGGTGCCCTATTGAGTTTCTTTGACTAATATGGATCATCCTACATCAGAACAGACCATCCAATGTGTGGCATATTCTCCTACCATGGATGAATCACACAAACATAAAATTTAAAAAAAATGTCCTCTGCATAGAGGCTATCAAATAACACACCCTATGGAATCCAGAGACTATTCATATACTCTTCTTACATCCAAAATAATCTTACACTCCCACCTTAATCATCAAGTACATATTTTTCTATCCATCAGGTAGTATGAAATGATGTATTGTGGCCTCATTCATCCATATTAATTAGGAGTCATATAAATATGAACTTAGCATTCCAATAAGCATCCCACCATAAACAATGGATTATAATCGAGGTCACATAATCACGGAAGATAACAAATAAATTCTCAAGGACCAATATCAAACATACCAGTTATATCATCACATGGAAAATGATCCATTCATCAAGTTGTCATTTTTCTTTCTAGTTATGTTTCATAAATACCATATTCATATTATCCTTATATATATATATAAATCAAACTTCTTAAATTTATAATTTAACCCGAAGGTCATTAACATATAAGTTATCTAAATTTATTCAGGGTACAAATCACATGTTATGAAAAGTCATAATATTATTTCAATAAACACTAAATTATTCCCCAATATATCAATTCCCTAATATTAAACTAGCCAAGTCTTAGCAAGATCCTAAGATGTAACACCTATTAGATGGATGCAGGTCTCAGTATCCATACCCATAGACTCAATGGGATCTAATGGATGGTAATAAATGATTAAAATTATTATTTATTAGGGTTTATATAATAGATTATGTTTTGTGTGTAATTTCATCATGGTCACATATGTTTCACATACAATGGATAGTTAAATAAAACAAAATGGATAAGGGTTATACCAACCACATTAATCTTGACTTCAAATAAACACTCTTAATAGGTAAGTAAAATGATGAGTGAATTATAGGGTGGTCACAAGGGAATGATTGAAGATTGAATGCTAGAATGAGACAAAAATAGTGGAAGGAATTTATCCAATGTCGTCTGGAGTTACTCTAGGATTTGACAGTTAAGGATTTGACCCAAATGAAACTAATTCATATGTGCATTGTGGTATAAAACTAAATATCTCAAGATATTAATTATGTTAACCCCTTTCATGACATGGATATGATGATTTATAAGATTCATCTAAAAAGAAATCAACTCAGGTTAAAATAACCCTCATTGTCCATTTCATGACATGAAACTTTTTCACATCATGTAAATGTTTCATGCTTTGAACCATTTCAAGACATGTGCACGTAAACATGTTAATGTCATATAAGTCATTAAAAATATTGAATTGTCCTACAGATTTATCATAGCCCATATTCTACAAGACCCCCCAAACCACCTTTGAATCTTTCCAAACCCATGGAGAACCCTTGTATTCCTTTAATACAATTATATCTAGACTCCATTAATTCAAAAAAAAATATACATCCTAGAACATTAGTTTTTCTTCTCCCAAAAAATTTATCATTCCTCAAAATAAAATCCACCAACAATGTTTAAAAATTAGTAGAAACAAAACAAAATGAAATTCAATAAAACCACAAGAGGGATGTACATAAAAAATATGGGATATTACAACCTCCCAACCATATATAAAATGATACCATATCTTTACAAAGAATCATTGTGGGGTATCATCAAATAATTTTGGGCATTATGCTAGCATATAAGACTCACTCTCCAAGGTCTCCCTTAGAACACTCCCATGCTACCACTGCAATCACACTAAAAGTGTAGTATTTCTCGAATATACTTCTCAATATGTTCCATATTATGTATCATATAGTACCCAAATGATGAATCTACACCAATATCAACATTAGAAATTTCTACTACATGATAAGGGTCTAGGTAATATCTCGGAATCTGAGATACACGAAATAGTAAATTTAGGGAATCGTTGTTATATGAAAGGTGCAATCAGTACACGACTAGACAGACACTTCCTACTATCTAAAATAAGACTAAAAACCTTATTTATAGCATTCCATTTTTATGAAACTATGATTTCCTAGCCTAGGTGACACCCTAAAGAAAAACATTGAACTATATAAAATTTTCTAGTTCATATCCACTGGTCATTGTAAGATTTATACCTACTCTATCTGGTTAACAACAATTTTTTGATCAACTAAACCTACTTAGTTGTATCCTACATGAGACATGGTCTAACAAGAATTAACACACCTTCCTCTAAATGGAACATAGGAACATTACATGGCCTTATATAAAAATACCGGGAATTTACCATTAAGATCGATTCCTAAAAGAATTTATTATAGGGTAGCTCCATGAGTGCCAAATACTACTCTTATGAAAAACTTAAATCCAAAACATAGGCTTATAACATATCCTCCAGAATCTGAATATTTCATTCATATTGGCCTTTAGTATTAGGATGTAAGGATATACTCAAAATAAATTATCATCCCAAATCCTTCTGAAGACCCTTCGAAATAATGAATTGAAACATGGATATCGGTAGAAATAATTATTCTTTGAACACTATTAAATTGAACTATCTAATGCGTGTAAAGACTACTTAGATCATCATCAGTGAAGGGCTGCTTAGTAGAAAAGAGGTGGGATACCTTTATCAAATGATCCAAAATCACCCATAATGCATCATTTTTCAATGGTATCCTGGGTAATATTTTCAAAAAATCTATATTTAATCATATCACATCAGCTTTGGAATGATCAAAGCCTACAATAGCCTAATAGCCCTTTGATTCTTTCCATTCACCTACTGACAGGTGAAACACCTTTCCATGAATCCTTTTATCATCTTCTTAATCCATGGCCACCAGTACTATCTGTGGAGATCACAATACATATTTCTCAATCTAGGATGTACCTCCAATCTAGAATCATGAATCCCCCTCTTTATCTCATTGCTTAATCTCATAATAAGATATAATGGTCCATTCATAATAAGAACATTTACACTAACAAGATACCATCCTGATGGCCTCTCCCCACCATATATGATTTATCATATAGCTAATCCCTCTATATTGGATAACTGATCCTACTTGATATGGTCATGAAACATGAGTCTAACAAATATCAAAGTCAATGATACTCATCACTGGAAATCCAGAACATCTAAATTCATGTCAGCAAAGAGTTCAATCATCTTCACTCATCAAAAGACTCCTACACTACCTCCTCATACATCTTTTGTCTCAATTCATCGACAATAATGTTTCCCATGCCTATTGAATAATCCATAATGATGTAGAAATAATTTAGGTACTCAACCCACTCATCTACTGAAGGTAAAGGCCTTAGGGATAAAATATGTAATTTAGGATATTATAGTTCACGTACACCCAAAAACGATTTCCTAATAGATAGTGTCTTCTACATGTTAGGTTATGTACTTCTCATCTATCTCAAGATCCTGAGTTGGGTAATTCCTCCCATGCGGTCTCAACTTTCGGGTGTTTTATGTGCTCACTTTGTCTCCCTACATTAGAACTCATCTGAGTCTATCTACGGATGCATAAAAATAAACAGTATAATCTATACCAAGAACTGGAATGGTGAGGAAATGTGCTGAGGTCAGCCTCCTTTTTAGCCCTTGGAAATATTTATTACATGAATCTATCCAAAAAACCTTAACCCCATTCTTGGTCATCTTGGAAATCGATGCTACTATATAGGATAATTCCTAGATGAAGTAATGGTAATAAACATCTAGTCATAGAAAGATCATGATTCGAAAAATATTATTGGTCCACTCTCAATATAACATAGTTTCAAACTTATTTGTTTCCACTAATACTCAAGCCTATGAGATAACATGGCCTATGAAGTACACACTATAAATCTAGAAAATACCTTTGGATATCTTGATGTAAATTGGATTCTTTGTCAATATAATCAAGATAATTTCAAGATGCTTGGAATATAGCGATCTCGAATTACTTTCAGTGGACTATAATTGATACCTATCAGGGCAATCCATGGGAGGCTACACCCCTTGGGCAGGACACAACACCATCCCCAGTGGAATCCATTTCCTCATGAAGCCCTTAGGTGGAGATCCATGCTTCGTCCAACGCTCATATGTGAGAGTTCCCAAGGATCAGATTCATTCCTACTTCCTTTGCCTCTGATACCAACTATAGAGAACCCAAACTTGACGTACATAGACATTACATTACTTTTGCGGAATACTAAATACATAACAAAAACAGACACCAATGGACCGTAACAGTTTATTGTCTTTGGAAACTAGGAACATAATATTCTAATCTTGGTGAAAGATCCTCAACATCTACCATAATGATCTCCCCTTTTTTTTCTTACCAAAATCATTTATTTTATCATGGGGAAAATAAAAATTATAAATGGGGAGCTCAAATGCTTAGTAAGGGTAAGCATGGAGAAAATAAAACAAACCATATACACTTGAACTTCAAACATGAACATAAAATTTAAACATCAAAATCTTGAGTTGTGAAATAAATATTGGTAGTAAGTAAGCCATTGATCATAAAGGAACATAAATCATGATATAATAGCATGGGAATAAAACATTTAATTTTGGAAAACCATTATGCACATGATATGATTTCCATAGTAGCCAAGGCATTGCTGCCAAGACCATCTTAGTGGATGAAGTCCTTTTTTGAATCGAGTTCACTCCTCGTTCCAGTCCAGTATCACTGAACCAAATTAACTTCCCGTTATAGCCATGTATATCTCATGAGATATAAATATTTACCCAATGCATTGGAGGGAGATATATGTCCCACCCATCTCATAATGAAATCATTCTTACGTGTGCCACAAAATAAACATAAATCATTCATCATAACCCAAAGAATAAAATGGGTTTCATAAACATCATACCATTATAACATAATCCATATAAAACAAATGGATATAATTTCATCATAAGAAATGTAATACCATGTAAATAATAGAGACATTATACTTGAAACATACACATATGAAATAATGTCATCTTAGATGGAAAATGGTTTTGATAAAACGCTTGAAATGAATTCATGAGGAAAATATCATTTCTTCTTCAAAATCATTTTATTTTCACAAAATTCCATGTAATTTTAAAAGAAAAAGATTTTATTGAAAATACTCATGAACTTTTGTAGATTAATATTCATGAAAATAAGGTGTAATAAAACCGTAAAAATATGTTCATGCCATATAAGTTAAAAAAACATTCTCCTTGTACTTTCAATAGAAAAAAGTCAAAAAGAACTTTGTATGGTAAAAAAAAGAAATATTCCTTAAATAACATGTAGTAAAATTAAAATATGGGGAAAAAGGACTTTAAAGATAAATCAAACCATTTTTATAAAATAGGTACATGGATGATAAATATAACCCCAGTAAATACTTACGAATAAACAACCTCGGATAAAAACAAGATTAGAAAAGTTATCCCATACCTTATGTCCAATATGCTTTGTATGTATACGAACCTCCTGTATAATTATTTAAATAATGTCATTGAATTATTATAGAATCATATTCATTGTTATGATATCATATATGGTTCACTTATGACTTTATATTACCCGTTCTATTGTAAATTCCATGATAAATCAGCGTTTTGGGTAAAATCATTTCATTTATCGTAAGTGTTTCGATTTGTTGGTCTTGATGTAATTACTCATTTTCCAATTTACTTAATTCCAGAATGTAAAACATGATTTATATATAATATATATTCAGTATATAAATATATATGATATATCGATAAATGGAATGAAATACACCGTTCATGGATATAGTAGGTCGTGCGTACGCATGAACGCTGTTTTCCGTTCCTTATTGAATTGAATGGAATTAAGTAAATGAAACATACATGTACATAAATAAATTATCATTATTATGTAATATATTTCATTAGTATTTATTACATATATACTTTATAATCATAATTTAATGGTTAATTATGGAAAATGAATCTCATCACGTTCGTGGAGACGGTAGTCCATACGTACGCACGAGCGATGATATCGTTCCCAAAATTATTAAATAGAATTGGAGTGAATGATATAATATCTCAGAATAAGTATGATTTTATAATAACCATATATAGTTATTAATTACACCATTTTACCCATCAAAGTAAGGTGGTGGTAGAAAAATAGATTACACCACGGCGTGGAGACGATATTTCGTACACACGCACGCGCGATGATTTCATTTTCCGTAAGATGGATAGAAGGTGAAATGTGGTTGTTTCATATTTATAGTAACATATAAGTATATTAGTGATAATGATGATATTACTTTATAAGGAAACAACTAATGAATAAGTAGTTGAAGAAGAAATAAACTTGAAAGAATCAATAGGAGAGATTACCTCTTCTTCGACGCACCTCTTCTAAGCTTCCTCTTAATGAACTAGAGTTGGAATTTTGAGAAGACCAGAACTTCCAGAATGTTTCCTGTGAAGAGGAGAAGAGAAATGGTCATGGTTTGGCCAAGATTTAATTCTCAAGGTGTTGTGAAGAGGAGAGGGAGGAGGTTCCCTTTTATAAGGGAGGAGAGGGGCACCTTTGGAAACCTCAAAAATATTAATTTATAATAAATCAAAGCCCACTTAAAATCCTCCAAAAATGAATCATATTCTATGATTAGATTATATAGGGTTGTAATACCATCAACCAATAAAATTTATACATGTTTGAAATTTATTTTAAACCTTATCAACCTGATTTAACCTTATTTAATCTATTTAATTTTATTTGTGGTAATAAGATTCTAAATTTTAAATTGTTATAAATAATTACTTATGGGTTGTGAATTGTCTATAATTGGATAATTTATGACATTTTAGACCATATAAATTTTAATTTTTAAAATTTAAATATTTTTTGTGATTTTTAAAAAATGTTATTTTTATAAAATAACAAGAGTCAATTTTGACACTATTCATTTATTTGAATTTAAATTAAATCCAAACAGAGGATATATTCGAACAAAAATGTTTTATATATTCCTAACATGGCATATGAATCAATAAAATTTGTGGATAACATTAATTAGTTCATTTAATTTTTATTTTAATGTTTATAAAACCATTTATTTGATATTTCTCTTAATATAACAATTACAACATCATATTTCTATAATCATTTAATATACTTATTTGTTGCATAAAAATTAAAAATAAAATCCTATTATAAATATAAATATAATAAATTTCCTAAAAATATTTTTACTAGAAATTATAATCTTAAAATCACAACATTTAAATTGTTATATTTATTAAATTATGAAGGTGACATCTTTGACATCATTTAAAATAAAATAATATAAATGTTTTAATCGGTTTTATAATGCTCCAAATGGTCCACAAATCTATCCTTGGATGATTAGGGAATATATATACTAGAAAAATAATGTTTGGTCAAGTTTTAGGTTCTTTTTATTGGTATTATTATTTTAATAAAAACTATATTATTGATTTTTCACTAAATAAACAATTTCTGCCTCACTATTGTGTCACCATTAATGATATTTATTTAATCCCTAAAAATTATAAATAAATTAAAATTCTGTAGATAATTTAAATATATTTCTGGATACTATTCATGTTCGATGTTTCATGAATTTTACCACTAAATTAAAATTATTATACTTATAAGATTTAAGAGAGTGACATGTTGTCACTTTTTGTTTTTAATAATAATTAAACTATTTTCATGGTACAAAGTCTATAAAATGAATCTAATCCGACCCTTAGGTGATATGGGTCGGCATTTAGTCATCCAATATAATTTTGACATGTGTTAGGGTAATTTTATATTCTTAGGTTTACCCTTAATTACCCGATTTATCTTTAACTGATGTAAATAAAAATTACTGTAGTTACTATTCATAATATCTAAAAAATAAAATTAACCTATTAAAATAATTTGTACCCACCTAATCCAAATATAGAAACCATTTTTAAAATTTGGAAACACATAATTTGCAGTAATTAAATTAAAATTTATCCCATTGTTAAGAAAACGGGTTTTAAAAGTTAAAATATTACAAAAGATTGAAATGATTTTACCTATGAATTCAATGTAAAATAAATGTAAATGACATAAATTATATTAAATGGTAAAAATATATTGAATTTATACTTTAAAAAAATTCAATATTATAAGTTAACCAAATAAATTATTACGATGAAAAAAATTGTTTTTAAATAAAATATAGCGTGTTTTTACTATTCATTAAAATATGAAAGTTATCAGAATAATATGAAAAATTGATCCAAAGTAAATTTTTATTTCCTAAATCTAAAGATAAATTTTATTTTGTCAAATTGAACTTATAAACATGTCAAAAACTATATTTAAAGTGGGTGCGCCATCAAAAGGTGAAAAAACTGCATTTTTTTAAAAATACTTATTTTACTCAATAAATTTATTTTTTTCTCATACCATGTTCTAGAAAATGTGTAAGATTAATAATAATGATTTAAAATTCAAAATTTAGTTAAAACTATTCATAAAGGATATTTCATAATAATATTATAATAATATATTTTTGTTTAGTGAAACCCGGTATTGCGTACTACACACGCTATTGAGGAAGGTCGCGATTGTGTGTAATGCAAGCCAAGTCCAGACTGTGTGTAGATAAAGCTCCCTTTGTTGTTGGGTATAACATAATGAAAAATTATTTCATTTATACATTAAAAAAATCTATACTTAATGTTGCATAGAATAATTCCTACAAAATGAACATGAAATTTTCTCTAACACGAGCCAAGAATAATGTTGTGTATACTGCAAGCTAATACGATGTTGCATATAGCACAAGATAATTTTGGTGTAGAGAACCACATAAGACATCAATGAAAATAAAAAGAATAATTCTCATTAAATCTCAGGTTGTTACATTCTACCCCCCCTTAAAATTAATTTCGCCCTCGAAATTCATCGGGGTTATAAATGGTTTTCAACTTGAAAGTTTCTTTCATAGAAACCCACAACGTATAAAGGAATACTAAAACTTAATTTTAAAAAGTGATGTATGAAACATAATGGTTACCTAAATTTACTCATCACCGGGTTTCTACAATGGAGAACATAGGTGAAAATATGGATATGGAAGAGAAATCTGACCATCAAGTTCTGATGGAGAGTGGTAGAGTACATGGATATGAAAAATAAAACAATCACAAAGCCATAAATTTGTGATGATCTAAGGTACCATATGATTCATTAGATATAAGAGCACTGAGACAACATTTTTGGTTTTCAATATCATTTCCCTAAAGTTGAAAATTTTGAGTTTGAAGAAATACTTACTTGATTTCAGTGTAATATCCTTGTTGGTCATCCTATGAAAAATTTCCACTTCATCCCTTATTTAATGAAATGAATTTGAATATGTAATTTTCGAAGTGTTAAAAGATCATGTGATAGAAAGATAGGTCATTCCATCTGTCTCTATCACATGTTATTAAATACACAAAAGTCCATATATGCTGAGATTAACTGTATATGGTTCCTAAAATGGACTTATAATTAATCTATCATACCTCTTAATAAAATAAAACTAGTTTATACTAACCAGGGACTTCCTGTAGGCCATTGGTAGGTGATAAAGGCCTATCGCACTTCAGTTGTGGGTTCGATTCCCACATCCTTGTCTGACGCGATGGGTTGTCACCTTTCCTGCAGGTTATCCCTTTTTCTAAAACTACATTATTATAACAATCCTACAATAATTTCGAAAAAAGTTCTATCCTTAAACAATACTATCTTATGTACAACTTAATTCATTCCAATATTTAGGCTTATCGAAAATACTTCTTTCCTAGCTCATAATATAAAGAAAACAATTACTAGAAATGTCATCTACCTAGCATGTAAATACCATCATTTATCCCACATATATCACTAGATATATCTTGTTGATTGCATTACAAACATGTGAATACCTTAATCTTGTATTCTATTGCAACATGAATTACCATAGAATCTTCGTGAAAACATGAATGCTGTCAAAAGTTAACTGTTTCCTCATACGAAAAACCCAAAATTTCTCTATACTAAAACCATGATATCACTTTGTCCTTATATTAGTCATGAGCTCATGAATACTATAAAACATATTATTTTCTCCTTATCCCTTCATTATAAGCATATCATCTGCTTTCCCAAAATATTTCAATCACTTTTCCTGTTTACCAGTACCATATAATTTTTTAAAACCGCAATGGACCAATACATAGATATTCCAATATACCATATAAGTACCTCAACATCATTATTCTTGAATACCAATACCTAAACACTTCCATCCATTATCTTCAATGATTGTCATGGAATAAGTCCTTCCTTTATTTATAAGTAACCTCTTAGGCCAGGGCATTGTGTTGGGTAATTCCCATGTTTTCCACAGACAAGACATTGAACTCTATAATAGTCTGTCACTCTATGACCCTTCTCTCCACATAGATAAAATCTTCCCCTCCATTTGATGTATTCATCAAGGTTCTTCTTCCCTTATTTTGAAATCAAAATCGTCCTTCTTCTATGCTCATCACCATGTGAATATGCATAAAAGTCCATCTTCCTCTTATTTGATGAATTAGAAATACCTCTAAAGTTCACCTTGTTAATCATATATCATGATGACTGATTCGACAAATTCACAAAATATTTCTTTCTAGGAATTACGCAATATCGTTGCTCATAGTCACCAATTTTTCCATTGGATTCAATGTTGACCCAATTCCTTCTGGTTCCCTCCATTGACTAAAACCAAAAACCATGGTGTATGAAATAGTTAAAATAATAAGGAACCACATAATCATAAAAAGTAACTTATGGGATCTAACTTATCAAACATTCTTTAATCCATGACACCCTAGGTTCACCCTAGGTTGTTCATGATCTTCAACATAATTCTAGGACTATAACCTATAATTATAATATACCTTAGGGACATCCCTAGACATACCTTATAAATATCTCCATGGATCTCACAAAAGTTCTCGCATCCTAGTTTCCAATGGTTGACTAAACCTTTCATCTGATACCAAATGTAGTAGTTTGGAATTACTTCTAGTAGACTATAATTGATACCTATCACAGAAATCCATGGGTGGATACACCCTCTGGGTGAGACACCCCACCATCCTCAGTGGAAGCCATTTCCTCATGAATCCCTTGGGCAGAGAGCCATGCTTCGTCCAATGCTCGCATGTGAGTGCTCCCAAGGATCAGATTCATTCCTACCTTATATGCCTCTGATACCAACTGTAGAGACCCCAAACAATATGTACATAGACATTACATTACTTTTGTGGAATAATTAATACATAACAAAAACAGACACCAAAGGACAATATTATTTTAGTGTCTTTGGAAACATGGAACATAATATTTTAATCTTGGTGAAAGATCTTCAACATCTCCCATAATGATCTTCCCTTTTTTTCTTACTTAAAACCTTTATTTATTTCCCATGGAAAAGAAATCTTATAAAGGGTGAGCTCAAATAAAAGTAAGGGTAACCATGGAGAAAATAAAACAAACCATATACATTTGAACTTCAAAACATGAACATAAAGTTTAAACATCAAAATCGTGAGTTGTGAAATAAATATTGCTAGTATATAAGGCATAGATCAAAAAAGAACATCAATCATGATAAAATAACATGGGAATAAAACTTTTAATTATGTAAAACTATTAATCACATGATATGATTTCAATAGTAGCCATGGAATTGCTGCCAACACCATCTTAGTGGAAAAAGTCCCTTTTTGAATCGAGTTCACTCCTCGTTCCAGTCCTGTATCACTGAACCAGATTAACGTTCCATTCCAGCCATTTATATCTCATGAGATATAAATCTTTACCCAATTCATTAGATGTATATATATGTCCCACCCATCTCATAATTAAATCATTCTGACATGTTCCACAAAATAAAAATAAATCATTCATCATAACTCAAAGAATAAAATGGGTTTCATAAACATCATGCCATCATAAAAAAATCTATATAAAACATACGGATATCATTTCATCATAAGAAATGTGAACCCATGTAAATCATAGAGACATTAAACTTGAAACATACACATATGAAATAATTTAATCTTAGATGAAAAATGGTTTTGATAAAACACTTGAAATTAATTCATGAGGAAAATATCCTTTCTTCTTCAAAATCATGTTATTTTCAAAAAATGCCATGAAATTTTAAAAGAAAATGATTTTTTTGAAAGTAGTCATGATATCTTGTGGAGTAAGCTTCACGAAAATAAGGCGTTATAAAACTGTAAAAATCTGTTCATGCGGTATTAGTTAATAAAACATTCTCCTTGTACTTTTAACGGAAAAGTCAAAAAGCACCTCATATGGTAAACGAAAGAAAGATTCCTTACATACCATGTAGTAAAAGTCAAAATTGGGTAAAAAGAACGTTAAAAATATGTGAAACCATTTTTATAAAATAGGGACATGAATGATAAATATAACCCTAGTAAATATATACGAATAAACAATCTCGGATAAAAATGTGATTGGAAATTTTATTCCTTACCTTATGTCTGATATTATTTGTATATATATGAACCTCCTGTATAATGATTTAAATAATGTCATTGAATTATTAAAGAATCATATTCATTGTTATGATATCATATATGGTTCACTTATGACTTTATATTACCCTTTCTTTTGTAAATTTCATGATAAAGTAGCGTTTTGGGTAAAATCATTTCATTTATCGTACGTGTTTCGATTTGTTGTTCTTGATATTATTACTCATATCCTGATTTACATAATTCTATAATTTAAAACATGATTTATATATAATATATATTCAGTATATAAATATATATGATAGATCGATAAATGGAATGAAATACACCGTTCATAGAGACGGTAGGTTGTGCGTACGCATGAACACTGTTTTCGTTTCCTTATTGAATTGAATGGAATTAAGTAAATGAAACATATATGTAAATAAATCACATATAATTATTATGTAATATCTTTAATTATTATTTATTACATATATACTTTATAATCATACATGAATGGTTAATCATGGAAAATGAATCTCATCGCGTTCGGGGAGACGGTAGTTCGTACGCACGCACGAGTGATGATATCATTCCCATAATTATTGAATATAATTGGAGTAAATGATATAATATCTTAGAATCAGTATGATTTTATAATAACCATATAAAGTTATTCATTACACCATTATACCCATCCAAGTAAGGTGGTGGGGGAAAACAGATTACACCACAACGTGGAGACAGTATTTCGTACATACGCAGGCACGGTGATTTTGTTTTCCGTAGGATGAATATGAGGTGAAATGGGATTGTTTAATATTTATAATTACATATAAGTATATTAGTGATACTGATGTTATTAATTTATAATGAAACAACTAAAGAAGAAGAAGTTGAAGAAGAAATAAACTTGAAAGAATCGGTAGAAGAGATTACCTCTTCTTCGATACACCTCTTTTAAGCATCCTCTTAAGTAACTAGAGTTTGCCTTTTGAGATGAAAAAAACCTCCAGAATGTTTCTAGGGAAGTGGAGAAGAGAAATGGTTAGGGTTTGGCCGAGATTTAAGGCTCAAGGTGTTGTGAAGAGGAGAGTGAGTAGGTGCCCTTTTATAAGGGAGGAGAGGGGCACCTTTGGAATCCTCAAAAAATATTAATTTATAATAAATCAAAACCCTCATAAAAACCTCCAAAAAATGACTCATATTCTAATATTAGATTCTATAGGGTTGTAATATCATCAACCAATAAAATTTAGACATGTTTGAAATTTATTTTAAACCTTATCAACATGATTTATCCTTATTTAATATATTTAATTTTATTTGTGGTAATAAGCTTCTAAATTTTAAGTTGTTATAAATAATTAATTATGTGTTGTGAATTGTCAATAATTGGAAAATATATGAAATTTTAGACCATATAAATTTTAATTTTTAATTTTTAAATATTTTTTTGTTTTTTAAACAATGTTATTTTTATAAAATAACAATAGTGTCAATTTTGACACTATTCATTTATTGGGATTTAAATAAAATCCAAATAGAGGATATATTTGATCCAAAATGTTTAATATATTAATAACATGTCATATTCATCTAGAAAATTTGTTGATAACATTAATTAGTTCATTTAATGTTAATTTTAATATTTATAAAACCATTTATTTGACATTTCTCTTAATAAAACAATTACTACATCATTTTTTGTATAATCATTTAATATACTTATTAGTTGAATAAAAATTAAAACTAAAATCCTATGATGAATATAAATATTACACCTTTCATAATAATATTTTTAATCGAATTTATAATCTTAAAATCACAACATTTAAGTTTTTATATTTATTAAATTATGAAGGTGACATATTTGACATCGTTTATAATAAAATAATATAAATTTCCTAATCGGTTTTATAAGGCTCAAAATGGTCCACAAATCGACGCTTGGATTATTAGGGTATATATATAATTGAAAAATAATTTTTGTTCAAGTTTACGGTCCTTTGGATATGTATTATTATTTTAATAAAAACTATATTATTGATTTTTCACTAAATAAACAATTTCTGAATCAGTATTGTGTCACCATTAATGACAATATATTTAATCCCTAAAAAATTATAAATAAATTCACATGATGTAGATAATTTTATTATATTTCTGGATACTATTCATGTTCGATGTTTCATGAAGTTTATCACTAATGTTAAATTATTATACTTATAAGATTTAAGAGAGTGACATGTTGTCACTTTCCTTGGTTTTAATAGTAATCAAATTATTTTCATAGTCAAAAGTCCATAAAATGAATCCAATCCGACCCTTAGGTGATATGGGTAGTCTTTTAGTCATCAAATAGAATTTTGGCATGTTTTAGGGTAATTTTATATTCTTAGGTTTACCCTTAATTACCTTATTTATCTTTAATTGAAGTAAAACAAATTACCGTAGTTACTTTTCATAATATCAATAAAATAAAATTAACCTATTAAAATAATTTGGATCCACTAAATCCAAATATGGAATCCATTTTTTAAAATTCAAAACAAAGAATTTTCAGTAATTAAATTAAAATTTATCCCGTTGTTAAGAAAACGGGTTTTAAAGGTTAAAATATTTCTAAAGAATGAAATGATTTTACCTATGAATTCAATGTAAAATAAATGTTAATGACATACATTATATTAAATGGTAAAAATATATTGTATTTATACTTTAAAAAATTCAATATTATTATTTAACCATATAAATTATTACGATGAAAAAAGTTGTTTTTAATTAAAATATAGCGTGTTTTTACTATTCATTATAATATTAAAGTTATCAGAATAATATGAACAATTGATTCGAAGTAAATTTTTATATTTGTATTCCAAATAAGAATTTTATTTTGTCAAATTGAACTTATAAATATGTCAAAAACTTGATTTTAAGTGGGTGTGCCATCAAAAGAGGGCAAAACTGCATTTTTTTTAAAAATACTTATTTTACTCGATAAATTTATTTTGTTCGCATACCATGTTCTAGAAAATATGTTAGATGAATAATAATGTTATATAATTCCAAATATAGTTAATACTATTCATAACGTCAAGTTTATAATAATATTATAACAATATATCACTGTTTAGTGAATCCCGGTATTGCGTACTATAGACGCTATCGAGGGAGGTCGCGATTGCATGTAATGAAAGCCAAGTCAGGGTTGCGTGTAGTGAAAGCTCACTTTGTTGTTCCATATAACATAATGAAAACTTTTTACATTTATAAATTAAACAAAATCTATACTTAATGCTGCTTAGAATAATTTCTACAAAATGAACTTGAAATTGTCTCTAACACGAGCCAAGAATAATGTTACGTATACTGCAAGCTAATATGGTGTTGCGTATAACACAAGATAATTTTTGGTGTATCTAAAAACAAGAGACATAAATGAAATTAAAAATAATAATTCTCATAAAATCTCTGGTTGTTACATTCTACCCCCCTTAAAAAGAATTTCTCCCTCGAAATTCGTCGGGGTTATAAATGGTTTACTACTTGAATGCTTCTTTCATAGAAACCCACATCGTAAAAAGGAATACTAAAAGTTAATTTTAAAAAGTGAAGTATGAAATATAACAGTTACATAAATGTACTCAACACTAGGTTTCCACAATGGATACCATAGGTGAAAATATTTATATGGAAGAGAAATCTAACCATCAAGTTCTGATGGAGAGTGGTAGAGAACATGGTATGAAAAATCCAACAATCACAAATCCATAAATTTGTGATGATATATGGTACCATCTGATTCATCATATATAAGAGTACTAAGACAACATTTTTGGTAGTCAATATCATTTCCCTAAAGTTGAAAATTTTGAATTAGAAGAAATACTTACTTGATTTCAATGTAATATCCTTGTTGGTCATCCTATGAACAATTTCCACTTCATCTATTATTTAAAGAAATGAAGTTGAATTAGTCATTCTTGAAGTATTAAAAGATCATGCGATAGAAAGATAGGTCCATACATCAGCCTCTATCACATGTTATTAAATATACAAAAGACCATATATGCTGAGATTAATCATATATGGTTCCTAAAATGGACTTATACTTCATCTATCATACCAATTAATAAAATAAAACAAGTTTCTACTAACCAGGGACTTCTTGTAGGCCAGTTGTAGGTGATAAAGTCCTGTTGCACTTCGGTTGTGGGTTCGATTCCCCTAGCCTTGTCCGACGCGACGGGTTGTCGTCCGTCATGCATGTTGTCCCTTTTTCTAAAACTACATTATTATAACATTCCTACAATAATATAGAAAAAAGTTCTAGCCCTAAAAAATACTATCTTATGTCTAACTTAATTCATTATAATATTTACGTTTATCCAAAATACTTCTTTCCAAGCTCATAGTATAAAAAAAACAATTACTATAAATGTCATCTTCCGAGAATGTGAATACCATAATTTATCCCTCATTTATCACAAGATATATCTTATTGATTGCATTCAAAATATGTGAATACCTTAATCTTGTATTCTCTTGAAACATGAATAAGCATAGAACCTTAGTGAAAACATGAATGCTGTCAAAAGTTAACTCTTTCCTCATACCGAAATCCCAAAATTTCCCTATACTAAAACCATCATATCACTTTTTCCTTATATCAGTCAGGAGCTCATGAATACTATCATACATTTTATTTTCTCTTTATCACTTCATTATGCACATATCATCTCCATTCCCAAAATATTTCAATTACTTTTCAGGGTTACCGGTACCATATAATTTTTTAAAACCACAATGGACCAATACATAGATATTCCAATATACCATATAATTACCTCAACAAAATTATTCTTGAATGCAAATACATAAAAACTTTAAAACATTCTCTTCAATGAATTTCATGGAATAAGTCCTTCCTTGAATTAGAAGTAACCTCTTTGGTCATGGCATTGAGTTGGGTAATGCCCATGTTCTCCACAGATAAGACATTGAACTCCATAACTGTCTGTCACTCTATGACCCTTATCTCCACACAAATAACATCTTCCCCTCCATTTGATGTATTCATCAAGGTTATTCTTCCCTTATTTAGGAATCTCAATCTTCCTTTCTATATTCTCCTCACCATGTGAATATGCATAAAAGTCCATCTTCCTCTTATTTGATGAATTAGGAATACTAATAAAGTTCACCATGTTAATCATATATCATGATGACTAATTCGACATAATCACAAAATATTTCTTTCTAGGAATTTCGCAATTTCGTTGCTCATAGTCACAAATTTGTCCATTGGATTCAATGTTGACCCAATTTATTCTTGTTCCCTCCATTGACTAAAACCAAAAACCATGGTGTATGAAATAGTTAAAATAACAAGGAACGACATAATCATAAAAAGTAACTTATGGGATGTATAACTTATCAGAAATTCTTTAATCCATGACAACCTAGGTTCAATCTAGGTTATTCATGATCGTCCACATAATTCTAGGACTGTAACCTATAGTTATTCTATACCTTAGGGACATCCCTAGACATGCCTTAGAAATATCTATAGGGATCTCACTAAAGTTCCCTCATCCTAGTTTTCAAAGGTTGACTAAACCTTTCCTCTGATACCAACTATAGTGGTCTGGAATTACTTCATGTGGACTATAATTGATACCTATGAGGGCACTAAATGGGTAGATACACCCCCTCGGTAGGACACACCACCATCCCCAGTGGCATACATTTCCTCATGAATCCCTTGCGCGGAGAGCCATGCATCGTCAAACGCTCACATGTGACAGTTACTAAGGATCAGATTCATTCCTACCTCCTTCGCCTCTGATACCAACTTTAGAGACCCCAAACATGACGTACATAGAAATTAAATTACTTTTTCGGAATACTCAATACATAACAAAAATAGACACCAAAGGACTGTAATAGTTTAGAGTCTTTGGAAACATGGAACATAATCTTATAATCGTGGTGAAAGATATTCAACATCTCCCATAATGATCTTCTTTTTTTTCTTACCTAAAACCTTTCTTTATATCATGGGGGAAAGATAACATATAAAGGGTGAGCTCAAATGCTCAGTGAGGGTAATCATGGAGAAAATAAAACAAACCATATACATTTGAACTTCAAAACAATAACTTAAAGTTTAAACATCAAAATCTTGAGTTGTGAAATAATTCTTGGTACTATATAAGGATTATATCATAAAGAAACATCAATAACGATAAAATAGAATGCGAATAAAACATTTAATTGTGGAAAACCATTAATCACATGATATGATTTCCATAGTAGCCAAGGCATTGCTGCCAATACCATCTTAGTGGACAAAGTCCCTTTCTGAATCGAGTTCACTCCTCATTCCAGTCCTATATCACTGAACCCGATTAACTTTGCGTTCCAGCCAAGTTTATATCATGAGATATAGATCTTTAACCAATGAATTGGAGGAAGATATAGCTCCAACCCATCTCATAATTAAATCATTCTTACATATGCCACAAAATAATCATAAATCATTCATCATAACCCAATGAATAAAATGGGTTTCATAAACATCATCCCATCATAACATAATATATATAAAATAAATAGATATCATTTCATCATAAGAAATGTGTAACCATGTAAATCATAGAGACATTATACTTGAAACATACACATATGAAATAATGTCATCTTAGAAGGAAAATGGTTTTGATAAAAAACTTGAAATGAATTCTTGAGGAAAATATCCTTTCTTCTTCAAAATCATTTTATTTTTAGAAAATGCCATGCAATTTCAAAAGAAACAGATTTTGTTAAAAATAGTTATGAAATCTTGTATAGTACGCTTTATGAAAAAAAGGTGTTATAAAACCATAAAAATACGTTCATGCTGTATATGTTAAAAAGACATTATCCTTGTACTTTTACCGAAAAAGTAAAAAAACACCTCATATGGTATACAAAAGACATATTCCTTACATACCATGTAGTAAAAGTAAAAAATGGGTAAAAAAGAATTTCAACATACACGAAACCATTTTTATAAAACATGGACATGAATGATAAATATAACCCCAGTAAATACTGACGAATAAACAATCTCGGATAAAAACGATATTGGAAAAGTTATCCCTTTCCTTATGTCCGATATGCTTCGTATGTATCCAAACCTCCTACATAATAATATAAATAATTTCATTGAATTATTAAATAATCATATTAATTGTTATGATATCATATATGGTTCACTTGTTACTTTATATTACCCATTCTTTTGTATATTCCATGATAAAGCAGCGTTTTGGGTAAAATTGTTTCATTTATCGTATGTGTTTCGATTGGTTGTTCATGATATTATTCCTCATATACTGATTTAAATAATTCCATAATGTAAAACATGATTTATATATAATATATATTCAGTATATAAATATATATGATCAATCGATAAATGGAATGAAATACACCGTTCATGGAGGCGGTAGGTCATGCGTACGCATGAACGCTCTTTTCGTTTCCTTATTGAATTGAATGGAATTAAGTAAATGAAAAATATATGTACATAAATATAGTATCATTATTATGTAATATCGTTCATTATTATTTATTAAAAATATACTTTATAATGATACTTGAATGGTAAATCATGGAAAATGATTCTTATCGCATTCGTGGAGGCGGTAGTCTGTACGTACGCCTGAGCAATGATATTGTTCCCATAATTATTGAATAGAATTGGAGTGAATGATATAATATCTCAGAATCAGTATGATTTTATAATAACCATATATAGTTATTCGTCACACCATTATACACATCCAAGTAAGGTGGTGGTGGAAAAATATATTACACTACAGCGTGGAGACGGTTTTCCGTACGCACGCACGCACAGTTATTATTTTTTTGATGGATGGGTAGAAGGTAAAATTGGGTTGTTTCATATTTATAATAAAATACCCATATATTATTGATGCTGATGTTAATAATTTATAATGAAACAACTAAAGTAGAAGAAGTTGAAAAATAAAGAAACTTGAAAGAATCGGTAGAAGATATTACCTCTTCTTCGACGCACCACTTTTAAGCTTCCTCTTAAGGAACTAGAGATGGTCTATTGAGAAGACTATAACCTCCGAAATGTTTTTAGGAAAGTGGAGAAGAAAACTTTTAAGGGTTTTTCTGAGATTTATTGCTCAAGGTGTTGTGAAGAGGAGAGGGAGGATGTGCCCTTTTATAAGGGAGGAGAGGGGTACCTTTGGAATCCTCAAAAATATTAATTTATAATAAATCAAAACTGACTTAAAAACCTCCAAAAATGACTCATATTAGAATATTAGATGATATAGTGTTGTAATCGCATCAAAAAAATAAAATTTAGGCATGTCGGAAATTTATTTTAAACCTTATCAACTTGATTTAACCTTATTTAATCTATTTAATTTTATTTGTGGTAATAAGATTCTAAATTTTAAATTCTTATAAATAATTACTTATTTGTTTTTATTTATCCATAATTGGATAATATATGACATTTTATACCATATTAAATTTAATTTACAATTTTTAAATATTTTTGTGATTTTCAAACAATGTTATTTTTATAAAATAACAATAGTGTCAATTTTGACACTATTCATTTATTTGAATTTTAATAAAATCAAAACAGAGGATGTATTCGAAAAAAATGTTTAATTGATTCATAACATGTCATATTAATCTAGAAATTTTTTTAGAACATTAATTAGTTCATTTAACTTGTATTGTAATATTTATAAAACCATTTATTTGATATTTCTCTTAATAAAACAATTACTACATCATTGTTGTATAATAATTTCATATACTTATTATTTTCATAAAAATTAAAAATAAAATCCTATGATTAATATAAATATAATACCTTTCATAAGAATATTTTTACTCGAATTTATAATCTTAAAATCACAACATTTAAATTGTTATATTTATTAAATTATGAAGGTGCCATCTTTGACAACATTTAAAATAAAATAGTATAAATATACGAATCAGTTTTATAAGGCTCCAAATTGTCCACAAATCGTGCCTTGGATGATTATGGTATATATATACTCAACCAATAATTTTCGGTCAGGTTTCTGGTCCTTTTGATAGGTATTATTATTTTAATAAGAACTATATTATTTATTTTTCACTAAATAAACAATTTCTGCATCACTATTGTGTCACCATTAATGACAATTATTTAATACCTAAAAATTCTAAATAAATTCACATGATGTAGATAATTTTATTACATTTCTTGAGACTATTCATTTTTGAAGATTCATGAAGTTTTCCAATATAGTAAAATTATTATACTTATAAGATGTAGGAGAGTGACATGTCACACTTTCTTTGGTTTTAATAATAATTAAATTATTTTCACTGTCAAAAGTACATTAAATGAATCTAATCCGACCCTTATATGATATGGGTCGACTTTTAGTCATCCAATAGAATTTTGGAATCTGTTATGGTAATTTTATATTCTTAGGTTTACCCTTAATTACCCGATTTATCTTTAGCTGAAGTAAATAAAAATTACTGTAGTTACTTTTCATAATATCAAAAAAATAAAAGTAACCTATTAACATAATTTGGACCCACTGAATCCAAATATGTAATCCATTTTTCAAAATTCAAAACACAAAAGTTGTAGTAATTATATTAAAATTTATCCTGTTGTTAAGAAAATGGGTTTTAAAAGTTAAAATATTGGCAAAGATTTAAATGATTTTACCTATGAATTAAATGTAAAACCAATTCTAATGACATAAATTATATTAAATGGTAAAAATGTATAATATTTATAATTTAAAACCATTAAATATTATAATTTTACCATATAAATTGTTACAATGAAAAGGTTTTTTTAATTAAAATATAGAGTGTTTTTACTATTCATTAAAATAAGAAAGTTATCATAATAATATGAAAAACTGATCCAAAGTAATTTTTTATATCCTGATTACAAAGAAGAATTTTATTTTGTCAAATTGATCTTATAAACATGTAAAAAACTAGATTTAAAGTGGGTGCGCCATCAAAAGGTGGAAAAATTGCATTTTTTAAAAAATACTTATTTTAATCGATAAATTTATTATGTTCTCATACCATGTTCTAGAAAATGTATAAGACGAATAATAATGTTATAAAATAGATAATTTAGTTAATACTATTCATAACGGCTAGTTCATAATATTATTATTACAATATATCATTGTTCAGTGAAACCTGGTACTGCGTAATACACACTCTATCGAGGAAGATCGTGATTGCGTGTAATGCAAGCCATGTCAAGGATGCGTGTAGTGAAAGATACATTTGTTGTTGCGTATAACATAATGAAAACTTATTTCAATTATACATTAAACAAAATCTATTCTTAATGTTGCATAGAATAATTTCTATAAAACGAACGTGAAATTCTCTCTAACACAAGCCAAGAATAATGTTGCGTATAATGCACGCTAATACGGTGTTGCGTATAGCACAAGTTAAGTTTGGTGTAGTGAACAACACAAGACATCAATGAAATTAAAAGGAATAATTCTCATAAAATCTCAGGTTGTTACATTCTACCCCCCTTAAAATGAATTTCTCCCTCGAAATTCATCAGGGTTATAAATGGTTTACTACTTGAATGTTTCTTTCATAGAAACCCACATCGTAAAAAGGAATATTAAAACTAAATTTTAAAAAGTGAAGTATGAAATATAACGATTACCTAAATATACTCATCACTGGGTTTCCACAATGGAGAACATAGGTGAAAATATGGATATG
Source organism: Viscum album (assembly GCA_963277665.1). Taxonomy (NCBI): domain Eukaryota; kingdom Viridiplantae; phylum Streptophyta; class Magnoliopsida; order Santalales; family Viscaceae; genus Viscum; species Viscum album. The sequence goes on from OY728155.1 coordinate 220,086,478, forward strand.
GAAGAGAAATCTAACCATCATGTTCTGATGGAGAGTGGTAGAGAACATGGATATGAAAAATCCAACAATCAAAAAGCCATAAATTTTTGATGATCTAAGGTACCATCTGATTCATCAAATATAAGAGAACTAAGACAACATTTTTGGTTTCCAATATCATTTCCCTAAAGTTGAAATTTTTGAATTAGAAGAAATACTTACTTGATTTTTGTGTAATATCTTTGTTGGTCATCCTATGAACAACATCCACTTCATCTCTTATGTAAAGAAATGAAGTTGAATTAGTCATTCTCGAAGTGTTAGAAGATGATGTGATAGAAAGATAGGTCCTTCCATCTACCTCTATCACAGGTTATTAAATATACAAAAGTCCATCTATGCTGAGATTAATTGTATATTGTTCCAAAAATGGACTTATACTTCATCTATCATACCTCTTAATAAAATTAAACTAGTTTCTACTAATCAGGGACATCCTATTGGCCATTGGAAGGTGATAAAGGCCTGTCGCACTTCGGTTGTGGATTCGATTCCCACATCCCTCTCAGGGGCGATGGGTTGCCGCCCGTTCTATATGTTGTCCCCTTTTCTAAAACTACATTATTATAACATTCCTAAAATAATATCGAAAAATGTTCTAGCCTTAAACAATACTATCTTATGTATAAATTAATTCATTCCAATCATTAGGTTTATCCAAAATACTTCTATCCTAGCTCATTGTATAAAGAAAACAATTACTAGAAATGTCATCTACCTTGCATGTGAATACCATCATTTATCCCCCATATATCACAAGATATATCTTGTTGATTGCATTCCAAACAAGTGAATACCATAATCGTGTATTCTCTTACAACATGAATTACCATAGAACCTTCATGAAAACATGAATGCTGTCAAAAGCTAACTTTTTACTCATACCAAAATCCCAAAATTTCTCTATACTAAAACCATGAAATCACTTTGTCCTTATATCATTCATGAGCTCATGAATACTATCAAACATATTATTTTCTCCATATCCCTTCATTATGCACAAATCATCTGCTTTCCAAAAATATTTCAATCTCTTTTCATGGTTATAGGTACCATATAATTTTTTAAAACCACAATGCACCAATACATATATATTCCAATATACCATATAAGTACCTCAACATCATTATTCTTGAATTCGAATATATAAACACTTCAATCCATTATCTTCAATGATTTTCATGAAATAAGTCCTTCCTTGATTTAGAAGTAAAATCTTAGGTTAGGGCATTGAGTTGGTTAATTCCCATGTTCTCCACAGTTAAGATATTAAACTCCATAACAGTCTATCACTCTATGACCCTTTTCTCCACCCAGATTACATCTTCCCCTCCATTTGATGTATTCATTAAGGTTCTTCTTCCCTTCTTTAGAAATCTCAACCTTCCTTTATATATGCTCATAACCATGTGAATATCCATAAAATTCAATCTTCATCTTATTTGATGAATTAATAATACCATTAAAGTTCACCTTGTTAATCATATATCATGATGAATGATTCGACAAAATCACAAAATCATTATTTCTAGGAATTACACAATTTAGTTTCTCATAGAGACCAATTTTCCCATTGGATTCAATGTTGACCCAATTCCTTCTGGTTCCCTCTGTTTAGTAAAACCAAAAACCATGGTGTATGAAATAGTTAAAATAACAAGGAATCACATAATCATAAAACGTAACTTATGGGATGTCTAACGTATCACACATTATTTAATCCGTGACACCCCAGGTTCACCCTAGGTTATTTATGATTGTCAACATATTTCTAGGATTGTAACCTATAGTTATACTAGACCTTAGGGACATCCCTAGCATACCTTAAAATATCTTTAGGGATCTCACTAAATTTCTTGCATCCTAGTTTCCAAAGGTTGACTAAACCTTTCTTTTGATACCAACTATAGCAGTATGGAATTACTCCCAGTGGAATATAATTGATACCTATCAGGGTACTCCATGGGCAGGTACACCCCTGGACGGGACACACCACCGTCCCTAGTGGCATCCGTTTCCTCATGAATCCCTTGGGTGGAGAGCCATGCTTCGTCCAATGCTCACATGTGAGAGTTCCCAAGGATAAGATTCATTCCTAACTCCTTTGCCTCTGATACCAACTGTAGAGACCCCAAACTTGACGTACATAGACATTACATTACTATTTCCAAATACTTAATACATAAAAAACAGTCACCAAAGTACCGTAATAGTTTAGTGTCTTTGGAAACATAGAACATAATCTTCTAATCTTTGTGAAAGATCTTCAACATCTCCCATAACGATATTCCCCTTTTTTTCTTACCTAAAACAATTCTTCATATCCTAGGGAATAGAAAAAATATAAATTGTGAGCTCAAATTCTCAGTAATGGTAAGAATGGGGAAAATAAAACAAACCGTATACATTTTAACTTCAAAACATGAACAGAAAATTTAAACATCAAAATCTTTAGTTGTGAAATAAATCTTGGAATTACGTAAGGAATAAAATATAAAGGATCATAAATCATGATAAAATATCATGGTAATAAAACATTTAATTTTGGAAAACCATTATGAACATGATATGGTTTCTATAGTAGCCAAGGCATTACTGCCAAGACCATCTTAGTGGACAAAGTCCCTTTCTTAATTGAGTTCACTCCTCATTCCAGTCCGGTATCACTGAACTAGATTAACATTCTATTCTAGCCATTTCTATCTCATGAGATATAAATCTTTACCCAATTCATTGGGAGGAGATATAGGTCCCACCCATCTCATAATGAAATCATTCTTACGTGTGCCACAAAATTAACACAAATCATTCATCAAAACCCAAAGAATAAAATGGGTTTTATAAACATCATCCCATCATAACATCATCCATAAAAAACAAATGGATATCATTTCATCATAAGAAATGTGAAACCATGTAAATGATAGAGGCAGTATACTTGAAACATATACATATGAAATAATTTCATCTTAGATGGAAAATGGTTTTGATAAATCACTTGAAATTAATTCTTGAGGAAAATATCCTTTCTTCTTCAAAATAATTTTATTTTCACAAAATGCCATTCAATTTTAAAAGAAAAGGTTTTTGATTAAAATAGTCATGAAATATTGTAGAGTACTCTTCATGAAAATAAGGAGTTATAAAACCGTAAAAATCTGTTCATGTCGTATAAGTTAAAAAAATCCTCCTTGTACTTTTAATGGAAAAGTCAAAAAGCACCTTGTATGGTAAAAAAAGAAAGATTCTTTACATAAATTATAGTAAAAGTCATAAAATGGGTAAAAAGGATGTTAAAAACACATGAAACCATTTTTATAAAATAAGGACATGAATGATAAATATAACCCCAGTAAATACTTATGAATAAACAATCTCGGATAAAAACGAGATTGGAAAAGTTATCCCTTACCTTATGCCCGATTTGCTTCGTATGTATCCGAACCTCCTGTATAATGATTTAAATAATGACATTGAATTATTACAGAATCATATTCGTTGTTATGATAACATATATGGTTCACTTATGACTTTATATTACCCGTTCTTTTGTAAATTCCCTGATAAATCAGCGTTTTGGGTAAAATCGTTTCACTTATCGAACAGGTTTCGATTTTTTGTTCGTGATATTATTACTCATATCCTGATTTACATAATTTTTAGAATTTAAAACATGATTTATATATAATATATATTAAATATATAAATATATATTATAGATCGGTAAATGGAATGAAATACACCGTTCATGGAGACGGTAGGTCGTGCGTACGCATGAATGTTGTTTTCATTTCCTTATTTAATTGAATGGAATTAAGTAAATGAACCATAAGTATATAAATCTAGTATCATTTTTATTTAATATATTCATTATTATTTATTACATATATACTTTATAATCATACTTGAATGGTTAATCATGGAAAATGAATCTCATCGCATTCGTGGAGACGGTAGTCCGTACGTACACACGAGCGATGATATCGTTCACATAATTATTGAATAGAATTGGAGTGAATGATATAATATCTCAGAATCATTATGATGTTATAATAACCATATATAGTTATTATTTACACCATTATACCCATCCATGTAAGGTGGTGGTGGAAAAACAGATTACACCACGGTGTGGAGACGGTGTTCCGTACGTACGTACGCGTGGTGATTTCATTTTCCGTAGGATGAATAGATGGTGAAATGGGGTTGATTAATATTTATAATAAAATATCAGTATATTAGTGATACTTACCTTATTAATTTATAATGAAAAAACTAATGAATAAGAAGTTGAAGAAGAAAGAAACTTGAAAGAATCGGTAGTAGAGATTACCTCTTCTTCGACACACCTCTTTTAAGCATCCTCTTAAGGAACTAGAGTTGGTCTTTTGAGAAGAATAGAACCTCCAGAATGTTTCTAGGGAAGTGGAGAAGAGAAATGGGTAGTGTTTGGACGAGCTTTAAGGCTCAAGGTGTTTTGAAGAGGAGAGGGAGGAGGTTCCCTTTTATAAGGGAGGAGAGGGGCGCCTTTAGAATCCTCAAAAATATTAATTTATAATAAATCAAAACCCACTTAAAAACCTCAAAAAATGACTCATATTCGAAAATTAGACAATATAGGGTTGTAATCTAATCAACCAATAAAATTAAGACATGTTGGAAATTTATTTTAAACCTTATCAACTTGATTTAACCTTATTTAATCTATTTAATTTTATTTGTTGTAATAAGATTTTAACTTTTAAATTATTATTTTTAATTACTTATGTGTTGTTAATTGTACATAATTGGATAATTTATGAAATTGTAGACCATATAAAGTTTAATTTATAATTTTAAATATTTTTGTGATTTTTAAACAATGTTATTTTTATAAAATAACAATAGTATCAATTTTGACACTATTAATTTATTTGAATTTAAATAAAATCCCCATAGAGGACATATTAAAAAAAAAGTTAAATAGATTCCTAAAATGTCATATTCATATATAAAATTTGTGGATAACAATAATTAGTTCATTTAATGTTTATTTTAATATTTATAAAACCATTTATTTGATATTTCTCTTAATAAAACAATTACTACATCATTTTTGTATAATCATTTAATATAATTATTAGTTTCCTAAAAACTAAAAATAAAATCTTATGATAAATATAAATATAATAACTTTAATAATAATATTTTTACTTTAATTTATAATCTTAAAATAACAGCATTTAAATTGTTATATTTATTAAATTATGAAGGTGTCATATTTGACATCATTTAAAATAAAATAATATAAATGTATTAATCGGTTTTATAAGGCCTAAAACGGACCAAAAATCGACCCTTGGATTATTAGGGTATATATATACTCGAAAACTAATGTTTGGTCAAGTTTTTGGTCCTTTGGTTAGATATTATTATTTTAATAAAAATGATATTATTGATTTTACACTAAATAAACAATTTCTGCATCACTATTGTGTCACCATTAATGACAATTATTTAATCCCTAAAAATTCTAAATAAATTCAAATGATGTACATACATTTATTATCTTTCTGGAGACTATTCATGTTGTTTATCACTAAAATAAAATTATTATACTTATAAGATTTAAGAGAGTGACATGTTGTCACTTTTTTTGGTTTTAATAATAATTAAATTACCTTCATGGTCAAAAGTCCATAAAATGAATATAATCCGACCCTTAGGTGATATGGGTTGACTTAATCAAATAGAATTTTGGCATGTGTTAGGGTAATTTTATATTCTTATGTTTACCCTTAATTACCCGATTTATCTTTAACTGATGTAAATAAAAATTACCGTAGTTACTATTCATAATATCAAAAAAATAAAAGTAACCTATTGACATAATTTGTACCCACTAAATCCAAATATGGAATTCATTTTTCAAAATTCAAAACAGAGAAGTTACAGTAATTAAATTAAAATTTATCCCGTTGTTAAGAAAATGGGTTTTAAAAGTTAAAATATTTCCAAAGATTGAAATGATTTTACCTATGAATTCAATGTAAAATTAATGCTAATGAAATAAATTATATTAAATTGTAAAAATATATTTTATTTATTCTTTAAAACCATTAAATATTATAATTTAACCATATAAATTATTACGATGAAAAAAGTTGTTTTTAATTAAAATATAGCGTGTTTTTACTATTCATTAAAATATAAAAGTTTTCAGAAAATATGAAAAATTGATCCAAAGTAGATTTTTATATCCTCATTCCAAAGATTAATTTTATTTTTTCAAATTGAACTTATAAACATGTAAAAAACTAGATTTAAAGTCAGTGCGCCATCAAATGGTTGAAAAACTGCATTTTTTAAAAATACTTATTTTAATCGATAAATTTATTTTGTTCTCATACCATGTTCTAGAAAATGTGTAAGATGAATAATAATGTTATAAAATTCAAAATTTAGTTAATAATATTCATAAAAGCTAGTTCATAATAATATTATAACAATATATCGTTGTTTAGTGAAACCCGGTATTGCGTACTACACATGCTATCGAGGAATGTTGTGATTGCATGTAGTGCAAACCAAGTCAAGGATGCGTGTAGTGAAAGATCCCTTTGTTGTTGCATATAACATAATGAAAACTTATTTCATTTATACATTAAAGAAAATATATACTTAATGCTTTGTAGAATAATTTCTACAAAATTAACATGAAATTATCTCTAACACGAGCGAAGAATAATGTTGCGTATACTGCAAGATAATACAGTGTTGGGTATAGAACATGCTAATTTTGGTGTAGTGAACACCACAAGGCATCAATGAAATTAAATAGAAAATTTCTCATAAAATCTCGGGTTGTTACATGGAATGACTATATATAGAATAATATTACAATAATTTTTCATCGATAAAAACTACCACAATCAAATCCAGGAAGGGATGAACGATCCGATTATTCAAGACCATGAGTATCGTTGGTGTCTTCGTCAATCCAAATTGCATCACTACTAACACATATAATACATATGTGATCTTAAAAGAATTTAATGGTATGTTTGATGGTCTCACCCTAATCATGTGCTACATAGACCTAAATTTGATCTCAGATAAAATATTTTCATCTCTCAACTAATCAGAAATATCATCGATAACAAGATGGGGATACAGGTTCTTAACTTTAATTAGGTTCAATTTTCAATAATCCACACACAAACACAATTTCCCACCAACCTTATTGGTTAATAGAATGGTATAACCCCATAGTGACATACTATGACATATTCAAACCTTATATTATATATCATCCCAGTGATATTTCAACTCATGAAGTTGTTATGGTGAATATTATACGGTGGAATAGAAACTAGTTCTATTCCTAACACCAACTCGATCCTAAACTTTATCTCACACACACGTAATTATCACGAGAACTCTTCATGAAATTCATCTTGAAAAAGTCCACCACATGATGTAATGTGTCCTTCTACGTTCCTCCATTATCCATAAAATGTATTTCTATATGTTCTATTACAAAATTAAATATTCACTGAATTGGTCTAGCATGATGAGACTAAATATTCGACATATCCTAGTTAGAATAGATGTCTCTATCTGGTGATATAAATATAACTCTCCTCCAATAATAGTCGATATCATCCTACTAGAGAACTATCCAATCTATACTAATAATAAAATTGAATCGTTTCATTTACAGTAAAAAAATTTCCCAAAGGAATCTTTAGCTTCAAATTTCAAGTGAACACACATTTCAGTTCTGGATATCTTCTGACCATACTCCCAATGGTGTGTCAATGGTCATGACCCCTTATATTCTCTCCATTGACAAAACCAAACCATTTAAAAAAAATATAACAGAAAGGAATTCAATGATCCAATATTAAACAAAATTCTAGCTAAATTATATGAAAATTGAATCATACCTCTTATGGTAGAAGGTCATACATCTAATCTGGTAAGAGTAGTCTCCATAGAATACAACTAACATTACCCTATTCCTTGTCCTAATGTATAACTTATTTTTCCACTATGAGTGGCAGTTTCACTCCTAAACTAGTGTATTTCATCCCCTAACTTGACCTGAATGGCTTGTGGAACTCCATATACCAATTTGACGAGCGGTGGTTGAGTATTTTCTATAATATTGTGCCTGTCCGGATCCTCATCCATTTATCTACTATAAAATTTCCTACAAAAATTCTATAGATGAACCAAAATTCCATAAAAATGAAACTCTACTTAGGTTGACGACATTGTGGGTTCTCTTTTCATAACCTTACACACTAAAATCACTACACCGATCCATAGTCCTTAGATGGATGTCTACACCCTTGACTGTCATTCCCGATAATTCTGTGGTGATAACTACCATTGTGGTAATTCTTGATACTATAAAAGAGTTATTAGATCTCCTTGTAGAAATTGTGTGTCCACCACTTGGGGTATCCCTTAGATTATCTTCCTTGATGATATCCTAATTCATAACATATGAATGTATTATCATGAAAAAATACATTCTCCTACTAGAATATTTCATAGAGATTCCCATAATGAGAACATCTCACATAGGAGATGTCATCCACTTCTAAGAATGGAGTGAATCACGAAAGGTTGTTGAAGCATCTGGAATAGTCTATCACTAAAAATCTGCCATTTTTCATGTAAAAGAACTTACATTCCATCACATCCCCCAATAAATCAAGATAGAAGTGGATCAATAATATTTCCTCAATGTCCTTCTAGTATAACTCCCCGTGCTTCCTATTTTTCTCTAGAATGTATCACCAACACTAGCTAGGTCCATGAATCATCTGTGAAGCATGACTCACCTTCCTATTTATAGATGTATTGAGGTTCTTATATATAATCTGGTCTAAATTAATCCAAAACTAAGATTATTAGTGGCCTCACTGCCTAGTGAATGTTAGTGGGTGTCATAGATGGAACTCTCTCAGTATCTCAGATATCACAAACATGGTGTGAAAAGTATGTCATTCCATTGATCAAATTACCCTCAAGAATCTCTCATAGAACTGATAGTCCATTTCATTCTTCAGATCCATGAGAATCTCTAGTTCTTCTATATTAAGTTATGTTGATTTCCCCTATCCTAATGATCGATTGAATGATGGAAACAATGAATTTTCTCTATAAGAAAAATACACTCCTTAAAACACTTTTTTTAAAGGTAGTTTTCTGGCCAATGACCAAAACGCCAAATACTATTAGAAAAATGATTACAAGAGTCTGAAATTTGGGAATTTGATAACATCCCTAACATAAAGCGGGAGTAAATCTAGAGGAAGATCATCCCTCCAAAGAAGATCATGGGTAACACCTAAATTAGAAAGCCCATCAGCAATTCAATTAGCCTCACGGTAAGTGTGGGTGGCGATGAAGCTGAGACCAGCCAGGGAGTTCAAGCAATCCATCCAATGTGAAGTGAGAGTCTAAGCATGGTGGATGGTGCTATTCTAAATAGCGTGTATGATGGTAGTGGAGTCGCTCTCGATCTATATTTAGTTCCATTTTTGAAGCTTGGAAAAAGAAATGTCATGAATGACGGCCATCATATCAGCTTCAAGGGAAGTAGCGGAGCCGCAGGAGCCATAGAAGAAACCAAGCGTCTGGTCCAAATGATTTATGAAGATGGCGCCACAGCCCGCTGGTCTGGGGTTGCCTTTAGAGGCTCCATCCATGTTGACTTTAATCCAGTCTGGGGGGAGCCAAAAAAATTCAAAAGTATATTTAGGGAAGGGATAATTCCCTTTCACCCTCCCACGTCTAAGGATCTCCAATTCATGAATCGAGTTGTTGCAATGATATTTTTGGATCGAAGCCTCTTCATGGATGGCCATGACGATTCTCGCTTTTCCTGGATTGATTCTAAAAGAGTTATTACAAAAAATAAAGTCATTTCTACCATACCATATTACCTGAAGAAGCTCTGCTATGGCGGCAAACAAAAGATTTTTGAGCTGCTGGGAAATGGACAAGTCCAAGCATCATTGTATCTTCATGATAATGGTATCACAAAGCAACCATTTGCACTCAAAAATGTCAAGAATATAATTCCAAAGAGTAGTTTCCATGTCACAAGAAAGAAAAATATGGTTTATATCATCTCAATGTTGATTGCACATGCAGCATGTTGAACAAAAAATAATTGTAAATGTTTGTAGACAAGTATCCGTTGGAAGTCTATTATGAGAAATTCGCCAGACAACTGTAAATCTCGAGGGTTTTAACCAAGATTTATTATAGTTACTTAACCAAGAAAAATTAATTTCCACATTATTGCATATATAATTTTAGTAAATTTTGGAATCAAGAATCCCATTACAAGTAGGTTCCCGAATGAGGAAATCATTTGTATTAATGAAGTTATAGTTTTCAATTATTTGCTTAATATGATCAAGAAGACATGGGTTTTTCATATGTATGATAGTTTTAATAGAGTCTTGAGGGTGGGGATGAGAAAATTTGTTTTCCATTAAATAGATCAGAGGATCACCGGTCCAGTTATCAAGCCAAAACATTATGTTGGAATATTTATTAGCCATTCATTTAGAGTTATTCATAATAGAAGTAATGGGGTTTCTGATGGAGGACCATATAGAGGATGTAAGAAAATGAGTATGTTTATTCCCAAGTTTATCAAGAAAATGAACTTTGAGAAAATCCATGGAAGGAGAGGTTTTATGAATGAGATTCCACGTAAGCCTATCTTGAAGGGCTTCATTAAAATTAGAGAGATTTTTAATACATATCACCTTTTATCAATAGGTTTTCAGCAGGAGTTCCATGGGACAATCACCAATTTTCACTCCAACGTACTTCCAGTCTAAATAAAATTTATAATAGCAACATCAATGCATTTTAAAAGACTCTTTGGCCATTTCTAAACCATCATGGAGTAAACCATTTTAGAAATGATGGTGTATTTAACCAAAAAAATTATCCCAGCCATCGAAATATTATTACCCTTCCAGGAGGAAAGATGATGAAGCGTTTGATCAGTGGTGAGAGAAAAATAATTCTCTTTTGGTCTGCCCCAGAATATGGGCACTCAAAGGTAAGTGAAATGAAGTGAACCTTCTTTGACACCTAAAGTATTAGTGATGGTAAGATTTCTCCCTGGAGAAAAGTCCTTGCCAAAAAAATGTATGATTTATTCTAGTTTATATGCTGACCAGAGACTTCCTGGTTGTGAAGGAGGATATTTTTCAAAGCCAGAATGTTTCTTTTACCCCCCTGAGTAAAGAGAATTATCTCCTCACCATAGAGAAGGTGTGAGGGAACATTCAAGTTTCTAGAAGCAGAGATAGGCTTTATAGAACCTTTATCAATCGCTTTAGAGATTAGCATAATTAGGTAGTCTTCAGCGATTGAAAAGAGAATAGGAGAGAGAGGATCACCATGCCTCACTCCTTTCGAACAATTGAAATAGCCTATAGGTGATCCATTGATCAGAACAAAGATATGGGCTGAATTGAATAAATAAGGGATCCCATTAATAAAAATTTCATTAAAACCAAATTTCCCGAGGACTTTATACATGAATCTCCAATCAATGGTATCAAAGGCCTTAGAAATATCCAATTTAATGGCAACATTCCCACCTCAATTATTTTTGTTGAGAAGGTTGCTGGCTTCAGAGGACATACAGATGCAGTCTTGAATAGATATTCCTTTTATGAACCCAAATTGGTTCCAAAAAACAATTCGATTACTAATGGAAGTTATTCGGTTGGAAATTAATTTAGTGATGATTTTGAAAAGAGTGTTAAAGAGCGCAATGGGCCTGAAGCTTTGGATGTCATCTATATTCGCTGTTTTGGGAATGAGAACAAGAAATTGGGAGTTAAGCCCATGAGGGAGAATTCCTCTAGAGAATAAATCTTTGACCATACTGCAAACATCATTTTGGAGGACATCCCTGTGTTTTTGGTAAAAACCATTATTCAAACCATCCGGCCCAGAAGTACTGTCTTAGTTTAAACTAAAGACAGTTTCTTTGATTTCATGGTCAAGGGGGATGCTGTTTAGAAAGGTGTTATCAACACTAGTAACTAAAGGAGGTATGATGTTCGACATAAGGTATTTATTAGTACTATCACCATTAAAGATATTATTAAAGTGAGAAATAATAATTATTAGCAATACATTAATCAGTGTCAAGAATCGGATCCCCATTTCTAATATAAGCATGGGGTCAATAGGTTTTTCTGATTCTATGAATGGAATTATACAAATTAGTATTCCTATCTCCATCATTAATCCATTTGGTTTTAAAAAGATTCTTTTGAAGATTGTCCTTAAAGTTGAGCAGAGAGATAAGCTTCGAGGATATGTTAATTTCATGTTGAGAGTCTTGAGAAAAGTTTGAAGAAGAGTTAGTGTTTTGGAATTGAATAAGATCCTTTTCCAAGAGTTTGATATCTTTGTCCATTTCACTAACCTTGACTTTACACCAGCTTTTGAGAGTTAGCTTAAGCATTTTTAACTTCACCAGGAAAGAAAAAGGGTCAGATTTCCCATGCATGTTTATCCAAGTATTCTTAAGGATGTTTATGCATTGTGGGTCAGAAGACCAAGCAATGTTGTATCTGAAAGGGGCCCTAAGTTTATTAGATTTATGTGAGAAGGAAAGGAGGATGGGGTGGTGATCAAAATCAATCAATGCAAGAGTAATGTTAGAAATGTTATCCCATTTATCTAGGGCATGGACATTGGTAAAAGATCTATCAAGTTTTTTTTGCCATGATTCTATTATAATGTTTCCTATACCAGGTAAATTTATATCAAAAGAGATTGATCTCTGAAAAAGTATTCATTTCAATACAAGCACTGAATTCTCTGGAGGAGATAGGGGCATGTGAAGGGCCAAGCTTTTCACTTGGGGCTAGAATAGCATTAAAGTCACCAACAATAAACCAAGGCTGATTAATAGAATTACTAAGGTGGGTGAGTTCGTTCCAAATATACATCTTATCTTTGTATCTAGTGCAGGCATAAATAAAATTGGAGTAGACAGGTGCATTCTAAAATATGAATTCACATGTGATTGCTTGATTCAAGCATTTAAAAATAAAAAAATTATGAAAAGAGGATTGAGAAAAAATCCACAAGGAATCAGTAGAAGTCCCATTATTACAATCCCTAAGAAAGGAATATATGAAAGGGGTTTGGTGTAATCTAGAGGCAAAGTTGGTTTTAGGATCAGTAATAGAAAAAAGAATTTGGTAATGAGTTCTAATTAATATTCTTAAAACACTGAAGGTGTCAAGGTTAATAATTCATTGACAATTACAATATAAAATATTCTTTTAGACCCCATTTTAGTGGGTCTGTCCCCTTTCTTTTTGGAGTCCAAGGCCTTTGCCCTGGTTTCAACTCTAGGAACCTCCTCTTTTGAGGGATTACAATTCCTGTTGTTCAATGACAATTTAGTTGGCAAAGATGGAAGAATAGATTCAGAGGGGTACTGTTTGGATTTAGGTTCTGGCTGCAAATCATCCAGTTTACAAGGGTCCTGTAAGGGAGGAGTCCCACTAAAATCCTACTCCTTATCCTTATTGAGAGGTGAAGATAGAAGGGAAACCCTGTAGTTATGCACATGCTTGGGGCTGTCTATGGTTTCAAGAGAAGGTTGTGTTTCAGAATATTGCGGATGAGTGATAATTCTTTCAGGATTAGCATTATCAATTTCCAAAGAAGTGCAGGGGTGTTCCTTTACTACATTGTCTTGAACCAGGGAATGCTTTGAAACCAAAGAAGCAGGGCCTTCTGAAGGGAGGTCTGTTGGAACAGAATCTGGGATGGGGTGAGAGAGAATATTAAGGACATCCACTTGAATGCCCTTATTAAAAATTTTTACAAGAGTTTCCAATTATTGGTCTTCAACAAGCTCAGCCCAAGATTTCCCTTTATCAGAATCTAAATGCCCGAATGAATTAACTTTGGCAACCAATTTTTCCTCTTTTTCTTTGATGTTTCAGGTTTGTCAACAACATTTTCTTTCTCTCTACCATTCCTTTTAATTTCCTTCCATCCCAGATTATTGATTCGTGGAGGCTGCTTGTGAACTCTCCTACATTGATGTATGGAGTGTCCAACCAGCTTGCAATACTCACAATAAGAGGGTAATATTTAATATTCAATACTCACTATAGTTTAATAATCATGAGCATCGAAAGTGATAGATTGAGGGGGATTTGATTCTAAATTGACTTCAACAAGTACCCTAAAATATAACCCTAAATCCCCATTCAAAGTTCTTTGGTCCACCTTAAGTGGTGTACCAATGAAAAGAGATAGATCATTGAGGATATGAGGGTGCCAAAAAAACTAGTTGAGGTTAAAGAATCTGACCCAATCTTGGGTAGTGTTATTCCAATATAAGTTTTGGTTGAAAGCAAAGTCCCACTCAGTGAGCCTAAGATATCCTGGTTTCAGGTTTAAATTTTCCACATTCCGAGCCCGGTCCAGGTATGATTGTGACAAGAATAAGATATGAAAAAAATCCTTTGCTTAAAGGAATGAGTTTCATGTTGGAGAATCCCCAGCAAGCAATAAATCTATCTTTGAGATCTGAAAAGGTCCATGGAGTATTACCATTGAGGTATATGACTCTGCCCATGAATGAAAACCTACAGATCTAGGATCGTTGTTGAATCACAATTGGATCAGCTTCAACACAAAATCTGCCGTCTTCCAGTTTCTTGACTCTTGTTGATTTTGCTGAAGTTAGTTGTTCAAAACCCATCAGTGCCTCAAGGAAGGAGACTCCCTTCTCTCTCAGATTTGCAATTGCAGTTTTTGATGGTTACTCCCTTTTTGAATTCTCTATTTCTTTAGAGTGAAGTTCCCCTATGAGATCCTCTAATGCCATTGCAGTAAGTAGATGAAAGTATAGGGAAAATCCCTTCGAAGATTAGAGAACTAGGGTTTGATAAAAGAACATTCGGGTCAAGAGGGAGCCGTTGGGAGAAGCATCCCGCATTTCTCTCTCCACCTACTACCCACTGTGTAACTATCCTTAAAACCCTTGATAACTACATATATGACCTCAACATGAGAGAAAAATAGAGGAAAATGGATTTTGGTCTCTCTAAACATGGTTTATCATTTGAATTGGTAGGAAATAATTTTTTATTTATTCCATTCTTCTTCATATATAAAAGGTATCTCATATAACGTTTCATATAAGGAATGTAACATATCCAATAAATATGTCCCTATCATAAATTATGCATGTCAATATGTATTCCTAATTTACAATAATGATCTATTCATAACTATCTCACACCATACCATTCCATGATCATAAATCTCAAGAAACAATATCATCACACAAGATGTTAATCCCTATGTTGAAGTAATATCGACCCTAACAAGAAAATATCATTAACAACAACCCCATCCCTTGGAACATAAAATTTTCCCCCATACATGGTGTAAAAACTCCCATACACAACCTCATTACCAAGTCCTAACACATCGTAGTGTCCTTTCTACGTTTAAAAAAAATTGTAAATCATTACAAAAGAAACATTGCTTTGATACCACATTGTAAAGGCCCCAACCTAATGCTTCCTCAAGTGACCAAATCAATTGGCTAAGTGACCTCAAGTGCACTTCCCTATTTCCCAAAGTCTATGACATGTATGGCGTGTTTACGTAATACATTGGTGTGATTATTCTCATAAGTATAGAGTATTAATGGGAGAGGAAACATAATTAAAGAGAAGAAGAAATAATAGAAAAATTATGAATAAATGAACATGAAACCTAATCTAATAAGGGAAAAATTTAATAAATCAAAATAATGAAAGAATAATGTAAAGACTATTTGAATGTAACAATAGTATATTCTTAAATTCATATAGTCAAAAGATAAGTATAAAAAAATACTCCAATGAATAAGGTCTTAAACCCCATATCGGTCCCATATTCATGCTCCAACTCATCCAAAACGCTCTAAATCTATAACAAGTGTCTCTTTTACTTGTCCAAAAATTCATATATGTTACGTATCTTTCTACGAAATGACAGTCTATCTTGGGTGTTAGTATAACATAGTAGGTACAGAACACCATGTTTATACATATCCAGTTAGATAAATATAGTTCATGCAATATAGTAATAAAATGATTATTATTTAATAAATTAATACTGTATAAAACGTAATCTCAATGATCCCCTTAGATCTAGGATGACACACTACAACAAATGCCGATCCTAGCGGCGGTTTTTTTCCGGTTTAGCGGCGGTTTAAACCGCCGCTATATTGTGTGGCGGCGGTTTACAAAAACCGCCGCTAAGTTTGGCGTCGGCAATCTATTAGCGGCGGTTTTTTCGATTCCGCGGCGGTTTTAGAAATGTGTCGTATGTCCGTCATTTAGCGGCGGTTTTTCTTCATTTAGCGGCGGTTTTAACCGCCGCTAAATTCAGGCGTTTGATGCGCCTATTCTGCGGCGGTGAATACCGCCGCTAAATATCAACATAATATATTTAGCGGCGGTTAAAACCGCCGCTAAATTCTGCCCAGTTCATCATTTAGCGGTGGTTAAAACCGCCGCTAACTGATTCCCGGTTATTTAGCGGCGGTTAAAACCGCCGCTATATGCTCACAGGTATGGCATTTAGCGGCGGTTAAAACCGCCGCTAAACGTTGAACTGAAAAAAAAAAATATGTTGCATCTGCTCCACCACTGCCCTAAATTTTCCAAAACCACAGCCACATCTCACCCATCAGCCCCACATAATATCACATCCACACATATTTGTAATGTACAACAGCTTACAACATTATTACATCATTACCATTTCATATTCCATCACTAAAAGAATACTACCACAAACCACTACACACAAAAACCAACATCCTCATAATAGTGACCATAACATCTCTTACCATAATAAAAACCAACATTAAAAACACCATCCCTCATAGACAAAACCACACCATAACAAGAAACATGTATCTCACTATGAGAACCAAAATCCAATAAAACAAGTAGGGAATCTATGAGAAAACCCATGAATGTTTCAATGTGAAATGACTCATAAAACCATATTGAAATATCCAAAATCCAATAAAACAAGTAGGTGGGTTTTATTAAAATTGGATATATTACCTAGGATACCACTAAAACAGTTATCATCCTCATGTTCCAATGAATATAAATGGTTCCAAAATAGAACCCTTGTGGGAAACCTCTCAAGGATAATATAATAATTTGATCAAAACTAATCATTAAATAAATAAACACATAACCATGTGTCATAACCAACCAATTAAAGGGACCATATTCATATTATGACAAACAATAAAATAGATTTACACAGTTACATTGAAAAAAATGAATGAATTAAAACACTTTATGACATTATTCATTCATCTTTGAATATGTACCAAAAAATATCTCCTCCAAACCACTATTCCACCATAGAAAATGATAAAATGGATTAACATTCCCATGAAGAGTAATCTACAAATGATCCATGATTTCCATTGGGTTCACCAAATCATTACTTCATCCTCATCATCCAACTCTCTATATTTGAATATATGGGATGAATCATGATTATTTCAGTAATGTTGGGATACATTGATGATATTGTGAATTATTTTTATCAGTGGATAGAGCTCCAACTGATATAACACCTCACCAATGTTCACCAAAACCTAAAAAATCTAGAACAACCTAGGAGAATCCACACTCCCTCACACAAAATATGCCTACACCATCATGGAAACAACCTCAAGAACACAAGATCTTTGAAATATAACTACATGGGTCTACATCTATATTATACAGTGGTATTGAAATGATCCTGGCCAAATTAGATTTTTTTATTAAGCCATTTTAAGGAAAATGGAAAAAACCAGAGTACACTACAGGAGCACTACGTGCTGAAAGAGCTTACAAAGTGGTGAAACACAAGGCTTAAGTTACTTGACTCTGCTGCTCTAAAGAGCTCCCAGTGTAGCATACCAACCTGGATGTCAGGATCCTCTCTGATGAGCTCTTCAAAGTAGGAAATCATCCTCTCCATCGTCTGAATAAATTCCTCTGAGTTGATTTTTCCCTTATTGAACCCGCGGGCCAGAATTCTATCTTGTTTATCTAACCACACTTCTTGCTCCTCTGTGGCATCAACTTGCAGCCTTCGTGCGTAAATTCTGTTGAGCTCCTCTTCTGAAACATTAGGACGAATGGCTTGTTCAATCATATCTTCCTTGGAGTGCAGGATGAGTTTCAAGCACTCTCCATTCTCTTCTTCTTTGTCACATATAGGCTTGTTTGTTCCTTCTTTTTCCCCCTCCTGAAGGGTTGTGCTTACTTTGATCTTTCCCTTCTTGGCCGACCTAGTCTCCATTGGTTTTGGAAGATGAGAATAATCCTTGCGACTCTTAGTCTTTTTCCCCTGGACCACAATACATTTTCCAGAATCTCTAGAGACTTTTTTCCCCTTCTTCCGCCGAGGGCTATGAGGGCCTTTCCCTTTACATCGATCCATGCTGTCCATTGAAGGAGTACTATAACTGTCATCACCTGAAAAATCATCCTACGGAGACAATATAGGATCCTGAACTTCCAATCCAACAAAGCGGTTCCCCAACGATAACTGCATGCCTTCGCAGAGAGGGCTCGGCTTGAAAAGTGAATGCTCCAGATCTACCTTCTTCTTCATGACCTTATCTTTCCCCCCAATCCCAACCTTCGGATGATCCCCAAGGGTGTTAGGATCTAGTACCTTCAAGATATTGGCATTGGCCAACTTCTCCTGTTCTCTGGAAGAAGTAACAGCAGCCAAGAACGACTTCCCCGGAACCAAGGCCGATCCCATGGGTTGGTCATTTCCCCCACCCATGAATTGCAGATGATGGTTGTCACCCCGACCTCTCCCAGGAGAGCTTCCAGCCCCATGAGCCTCACTGCCTTCACCTTCCTCGGCTTGGCTGGGTAATACAGGATGAAGCCCCACATCCACAACGGACCTCTCCACACCATCGCCCCTAACACCCAGATCATGCCTCAATCTAGAAAAAAATCTGCAACCCTCGGGCCAACCTCCTTGAGTTGCCCAGGTTTCTCAATCCTGACAGGACTCAATAGAACCCCCGTCGCCCCTGGATCCTCCCCGCGCGCCACACCAATCGCACCCGGATCCACTCTTGCACATGACTGGTCCTCTGCCTCTAGAGCCACCAACACCTTTGAGGACCTGTCAAAACTCTCGCAGCGACATCCTGAAACGTCATGGCCGATCTTGCTGCAATCGGTACAGAACGCGGGCCAAGAATCAAACACCACCCGCTGCTTCCATCTCAGTTCTTCTCCAACCAAGATCCATAGCCACTCAGTTGGGGGTTTCGAAATATCAACTTCAACGCAAACACGGGGCATAATAGGGTGACATACCGCCGAGGTTCGATGATCAGAACAGAGATACCGGCCGATCAAGTTCCCAAGCATACAAATGATAGAGGGATTCTGGAAAGGAAGAGGCAAATCGGGAAAGCTAACCCAAATCGCGGCCGACGGCGGATCGCGGTTCAAGTTGAAGTCGAACGACCATCGTAGAAGGAAGAAGCCGCACCCATCAAACACTCGCGGCGCGCTCGACCAGGCGACGACCAAGTCCTCAGATTCAAAACGAATCATCAATTGACGCTGGTCGAGCAAACCCACCACCGCTCGATTTTGTAAACCCCAAGAACCAAAGACGAAGCGGTCGAAGGCATCTACCGAGGGACGACGACCTCTGAAACGAGCCACTAGCGTTGATCTGTGCAGATCTGACGCCGCGTTGAATTCCTTGAGCGAAATTGCGAGCTGAGGAGAGCCTTCGTGGAGGTCAGGGACCTTAGGGCTAAGCGAAATGGCCGGAAAGGGGGGGAGAAAAGCTGGGTTAGTGAAAGGGATGAATGGCCGAAGCACCGTGGGAGCTGATCTTCTTTTATAGTTTCTATAACTATTAGGATATTTTAAGTCATGCATTACACCACACTAGAAAAATATTTTTTTATTCCCTTACATAGACACATCACAATGTAAATGTATACAACATCCAACACAACTCATAGAATATATACACAAAAACAGATGAATGATGTATATTTTTATCGGAAAACAAAAAAAAATTGGTGTTTTATTCACCCATAATGCAACTAGGTCAAAATTAATGTTCCCAAAAAATCCCACAACTTATTGAAATTCAATTCCAGATTTCCATCGATTAGGGGATTGAAAGTCATTTTAAAGAGAGTTTAGGTAATGGAGGGATTCCATATTCCTCCCAATAATGATGATATGAAATAGGAATTACATTCTAAACAATTAATTATGGTATCATGGGGAGTCCTAAAACCTCATCCATGTACAATCATTCTTAATAATGTATTTAACTGGACTCCTTGATTTCTATATAATGTTATGAAATCATTATTCAATATATTATCACATATCCTCCCTAATATTGGGGATGCATTGTGACCATCACAATTTTGACTTCCACCCACTTCCAATTGGTATATAATGATTTCATGAATGTACACATCTAAGAACTAGTATATGAATTCATAGATCATATATATTGTGAGCCCCATTTATATATCTTCTTCTATTATAACACTGAATGATATAACCACAAACCTGATGTATTCAAACCTATGAGGGAAGGATGTATTCAAGATAACCTCATCATTCAACCACCTCGGGTGATTTTTAGACCATATATCAATCATAAAAAACCTATCAGATTCCTTTAAATGGTGTAATATATCATCTACAATTAAAATGGGTAATAATTCTTGATTTTATGATAATTAAACATTAATTACTCCAAACATAGTCTCAGAATACCATCTTAATACATAGAGAACAACACTAGAGTGCTAAAAAGAAATAATTTTCAGCAAATGAAATGTTTTTACTACAAACCAACTGTTATCATACTTGTTCAACACATCAACAATACTACTACTCATCATCTGATGCTGCATCGTCACCCTCTCCACCTTCATCTCCACCACCTGCTGCCACCTGTAAGAACATTATATTGAAAATTAAATATTGTTGCATATTTATAATAAAAATTAAAACCAATAAAAGTTTGCAAACTAAATGATTTTGATTTTTTTGTGATTTACCTGCTCACCACTACCCGATGCACTACCACCGGGGGCATATCTGCTCATATGCTGACGTATTTCAAGCAACTCTTTCTGCAAATCAGATATCTGATTCCCCTGCTGGTGAACTGTGTTTCGTAGAGCAGACATCTCCCTCTGAGCATCTTCAGGTATGAAATGACTATAACCAAGAGTAGATGAGGCCGAAATCCCTGATGGCATGCGAAAGACCTCAGATGGTACGGGTCCCAAACCCATCCCGCGCACTCTACCAGGATGCTCCTTCCCAAGGACTTGACCAATCGGGTCATCCTGGGAGACTGAGTAGGATTGCCCAGGATTGGCATCCCATATTTCTTTAATTTTTACCTATAAATCAAATATCAATATATATTAACACAGTAAAAACTGATATTAAGTTATTATAATAAATAATTGACTTCATACCCCAACTTCTCTGGCAGGTTTATTAACAAAACTTCCATCTGTTTTTTTATGAACATCCAGCCACAGTTCTGTTCGGGATGCTTCATGCCCTAAACTCTGTGACTGCATTAAACAAAGATAAATCATCAATCAAATATGTTAAATAGATAATATTATATTATAAATATTTAAACTAATTAAAAGATTACCAATGACATTCAGCTTCTTGAAAAGCTTTTTGAACCCGTAGTGTGCGGGATTACCTGCTTCGCCCGGTTTGAAGCATTCTTTCTTGAGAGATCCTGAAATAAATAAAATTCAATTTAACAGTATTGTATTCAATGTCTATCTCCTCTTCATGTACATGTATAAATGTAAAATGAGGATAATATAATAATATATATTTCAATACCATCCGCTTCTCATCACGATGTCTATCGACAAAAACCTTCCACTGTTCTTTCGGTACCCCACTGGGTATCTTCTCATACATCTGCTGCACGGTCAATGAAGAATCGTTGACATCACACCACAACCTCCATTTGAAATCTTTCCATTTTTTTCCAAGATTTTTCAATGTCCACTTCCGTGCTATCACATCAGCAACGGTAAAGTGGAAGAACATCTGTATACAGAAATTCATTTTGAATATATTAGTAAAATGACATTCAATTAAACCATAAAGGAATAAAATTACCTTTATCTGAGAATCATAAACTTCATTTTTCCAGTTTGGAGGCATATGCCTCCAATCATCATACGAAATAGGCAGGGAAACGGGCTCCGCTGCCAGCTGACCTATAATCTGACCAAGTAAACCTGCGGCGTCATCCGTTGGGACCCCATAAGAATCAAATGGCACCACTATCTTCTTGCCATGCATGTTCCAAACATCAGAACTTTTTATGTCTCTTTCCACGGTTTCATTGTCTTCATCTGCAATGAGCAAAAAATTACTATAAACAAAATGCAATAAATTTATTTAATTAAAATTTGTACCTATGACTGCGACCCTCCAGAATGTCCGTGATGAACTGGAGGGGGCGTGTCGCTGCCCCGCTGCTGAAGCTCCTGTAGGGGGAGGCGATGACTCATCCTCTAATGAGGGATCCACTGATGGTGTCAGAGATGGTGCAGGGGGAGATGATTCCGTGGGGACAGACGGATCATCATCTGTCGCAGAAGAAGAAGGAATAGTGTACCGCTTCTTCCTTGGCATTCCTGTCATTTAATCAAATAAAATTAAGTTCAGAATATATATTTCAAAAAAATTATGCAGAAAAAAAATTAAAAATGATAATAGATTCCCAGTATTAACAAACAAAATATATATAACAATGATAATGAATGACTACAGAAATGAAACAAGTAGTTGCTGAATGAATAAATAATTGTACATACAATCATTTTCCCCTTCAATCATGTCAGTTTCCTGCTCCATTGCTTCATCCACTTCATTCATCCTTGCTAGACCAATATTTTCAATATCATGATGGACAAATAATTCTGCTTCCTATTGTTGATGAAATTCAGTTGCAGAGGTCAAATCTTCCACTTCATCACCCATATCATACAAATCTCTTTGTATTATGTGAGTAACTACACTCCACCCTTCATCCACAACATCATTCACATAATATACCATTTTTGCCTGCGATGCTAAGATATATGGATCATGCAGTTCATGATCACCAACATCCATCAAGCGAGAGAAGTTTACAGAAGTAAATTGCAAGGAATCTCTTTTAACACCTCTGATAAAATCGACCCATTTGCATTTGAATAAAACAACAGAAAAATGCCCGTGGTAGTTTAATTCAATAATATCATGCAGCTTTCCATAGTATTCCACTTCAGCAAATGTAAAAATACCACTATTCTGTGTTTTTAAACCCACTTCTCGATCGACTGTACGAAATCTAAAACCATTCACATTATAAGCGTTGAACTTTCTAACTTGTTTTATAGGACCTCTAGCAAGAAACTTCAAATCTTCTGAAAAGTCAGCTCGAGTATCAGTATTCATGATCTGAAAAAAAAATATAATTTAATAGATTTGAAAATTGTATGTTTCAAAGTAATATTCGTATTTATTGCAATATTTATAAACTTACACGTCGTGCAAACCATTCTACCAACTCTTTATTCACAGCTTTCGTTATATCTTTTTCATTTCGTATTCGGCTTCTCATTCGTCTCTTTGTTTGTATCCTCAACTCTTCAATAAATGGATCTGCAATTTCACTATTCAGCAGCACATATCTATGTGCCTGTAATAATTCCAATTCTGTTAGTGTCGCGTATGAGGTCCTCCCAACTGATCGGCCAATAGCAGGAAATATTTTTGATTTCTCATGCATTTGAGATTGAGTTGATGTGTCGTCAACACGTCCAACTCGAGTAAATCTTGTCTCAATATCATCCAAATATCTGGAACAAAAGGTGAGACACTCCTCGGCCAAATAGCCTTCAGCAATAGAGCCTTCTGGTTGAGCTTTATTTCTCACGTATGCTTTCAAATGCCCAAGATATCTGTGAAAAATAATAATAATATTATGCATTTATTTAAATTCCAAAAAATGTTTACTTAACTGGAAACATATAAATAAAATACCTCTCAATTGGATACATCCATCGATAATGAATGGGTCCTCCTAATTTAGCTTCGTCAACCAAATGCACAGTTAAATGCATCATGACAGTAAAAAATGATGGAGGGAAGATCATCTCCATTGCACAAAGGGTCAATACAAACCTCTCTTGTAGGTTGTCAAGCTGAAATGGATGTAGAGCTTTCTCACATAACTGTCTAAAAAATGTGCAGAAATGGAGTACAACAGCAGTAACTTTTTCAGGTAATAATGTACGCAATGCCAATGGTAGTAACTGTTGTATCAAAACATGTGAATCGTGACTTTTCAATCCATATAACTTACGATTCTTCAAGTCAACACACCTCGAGATGTTACTCGAATACCCATCAGATACCTTCACATTCTTTAAAATTTGAAGGAACGTATCTTTATCCCTATTTTTCAATGAAAAAATGGCCGGAGCATACTTTTCATTCTCATCTGGCCAGAGATCACGTTTTATGTTCATTACTTGTAAGTCTTTGCGAGCATTGAGATGATCCTTCGACTTTCCATGCTCATTAAGTAATGTGAAAATCAAATTATCACATACATTCTTCTCAATATGCATCATATCAAGATTGTGGCGCAAAGAATTAAATTCCCAATACGGAAGTTTGAAGAATATACTTTTTTTCTTCCATTGTTGCGTTCTGATTTCACTTGACGATGCACTTCGCACTCGTTTTCCGCTATCATTCAAATGATGAACCTTCCCAAATTCTGTTTTAACATTTTCAAGCTGTGTCAATATTTCAGAACCGGTTAACAACTTTGGAGGTGGTATATGATCAATGCAACCATTAAATTTTGATTTGTTCAGCCGAAATCTATGAGATGCATCAAGAAATCTTCGATGGCACACGAAGCACCATTTTCTACTGTGAGGTAGCCGTTTGGGCTCGAAATCAAAGTTACAAACGGGACAAGCCAAACCCATATAAGTGTTCCAACCAGATAAATTCCCAAGCCCAGGGAAGTCACTAATGGTCCACATTAAAGCAGCATGCATTTTAATCATTGTTTTAGAAGAAACATCAAATGTCTCAACACCGTTGCTCCATAACTCCTACAATTCTTCAATCAAAGGCTGCAGGTATACATCAATATCATTTCCAGGCATTTGTTTTCCAGGAATAATCATCGAAAT
Organism: Viscum album; assembly: GCA_963277665.1. NCBI lineage: Eukaryota > Viridiplantae > Streptophyta > Magnoliopsida > Santalales > Viscaceae > Viscum > Viscum album. Next base: position 220,111,877 of record OY728155.1, read on the forward strand.
GATAAAAGATGTTTGTTGCATACACATCCACGGAGGTAGATTATAAGGGATCAAAACAACTGGCCAAATGCTATAACTCGTACTCAAAGTCCCAAATGAGTTGAATCCATCGGCAGCCAATCCCAATCGAACATTCCTAGGATCAGCTGAGAAATCTGGATGTAATGAATCAAATGTCTTCCATGATTGGGAATCCCGTGGATGTCTCATTAACCCATCATTGTTATTATCTACAGCATGCCACTTCATGTGTTCGGCGGTTTTTGATGACATGAATAATCTATGCAATCGAGGCTTCAAAGGAAAGTAACGCAAAACTTTTGCAGGTGTGTTCCTTTTCTTCTTCTCCGTGAAATTATGTTCAGTCATACTTCCAACATCACCCTTTGACTGCCATCTAGAAGAAGAACATTTCTTACAATTCTGTCTACTTGAATCCTCTCCCCAGTAAAGCATACAATCATTGGGACACACATGTATTTTTGTATAATTCAGACCAAGCTTGTTAACAACTTTTTTCATATCATAAAACGATTATGGGATTTTTGCTTCAGGAAATGCATCACGAATCAATTCCAATAACATGGACATTGCCTTATTTGTAATTACACATAGACATTTGATATGGTACAACTTCAGTAGAAATGAAAGCTTTGAATATTTCAAACACCCACTATACAACTCTTGATTTCCATCGTCAACTAAATCATGAAATGCATTTTCCTCACTGAAGTTTTCCCTTACATTTGGCTCCACAGAATCAAGAGGATCCAATGATATGTTACAATCTTGATCTGCTTGTGTTACAGTCTCAGAAACATCACTTGTCACGTTGCAATTTGTAGCACCCTCTTCTGGTTGTTCTGATATGTTTTGATGCTCATAGTGGTGTCTTGCAGTGCCGAATGCATCATTTATGAGGTTTTGCATTTCATTTTCCATTGTTGAAGAACTTGGGACCTCATTATGTGGATTAACATCAGTCCTCAATCTTTCTGTATTGTTTGATTCTCCATGCCAAATCCAACACAAATATTTCCCAGGGAATTGCTTCAGTATTAAATGTTCATAAACTTCATCTCTCTTCAACCATGTTCTAAATTTACATTTAGGACATGGACATCTTATTCTCCCTTCAACGGATCGATTAGAAATTGCAAAATCTAAAAACCCATTCAAACCCTTAACATATTGAGATGTGTTCCTCGGTAATGTGATCCAGCTTTTATCCATGTATATCACAATGTGCCTACACAAAATATACGATAGTGTAAGATTACAGAAACATAATATAATAAAGATGAACCATTGACCATAAAGTATGCATAATATAATAAAGATGATTCATTGACCACATTTACCATTTCAGACCAACTGAACAAGTCTGGTCCATAGGAGACAACGTCAACACCTCATTTAGGAGCAATAAGAATATCGGGATACACACTTATCATAACACCATCGATCACACATTTATGTTGCCTCAAACAACACCCCTTTGATGTGTGATCGAAACTGATCATAATGCATTTTAAATCAAGTTAACTACATTCACTGAAACCATTTTCACAATGGGTAATGTTTGTTTTATTGTTCTAGGGAAATCTAAATGGCCACATTTAAGTAAAATTTAGAATATAATTCATTTAATCATGATACCATATAATGTGATCCATAAAAAGGATCCTAGTTATCTTTCTAGGATAACAAAAAATACACATCATTGTAAGCGTCCATCAAAGGTGATCCATATGATGAAGCCTTTGTATCACTTTTGGCATGGTGTAAAGCCTGAACTTTTGAGATCTTCCCATGTATATCATGTAGGGGTCTGATTGTCTCTTGTGGAATGGTATAAAAATCTATCCCTAAAGAAGGTCACTCATCCAGAGAATCAGGATCACTCCTTGGTAGATATGTAATATGCCTCATTTTCCAGTATAGGGCATTTTATAAAAGAATCAAAGTATTACTATTGGGGTATTCATAAAACAAGTAACCTATGAGTCCATTCAGGGAGTTCAATATATGGAACCAAAGTATATCTCAAGGAATACATAACTAATTTGATAATTTAATTCCAACAAATATAAGAATTGTCATGTTTAAAAGCATTCCACATCACAAGTCATGCATATGTTAGATGCCCATTTCCGTGTTACTTTTCAATTATAAAATAATAAGGTCAATGTACTTAAGTATTTCAATTATAATAATTTGAATAATATTAATAATAGTGAATGGAAATTAAATTTCCATTCCAATATCATTCCACTTGCCTATATTTCCATTCCAATATCATTCCACTTTCATATATTTCCATGTACATAATAAAGTATTAGGGTCCAGGTGAACATTCATAAATAGTAAACACACTATATGAACATTGTATAATTTAGGCCATGCTATCATTCGTGAAACAAAAAATTATTTAGTTCCTTCAATAAAAGGTATTAAAACCCCACTTAATTGATTGTTTGGTCATTATGGAATAACATATTGGAGTGATATTCCCATTAAAATTTCATTAATCAGCATGTTTTCATTTTATAAGATAGCACACCTCCGCATGATTTTTTTTAGAAAATAATTGGTTACATAAAAGAATTCAAGGAATGCACACTTAAGTTGTGGTAAAAATTTGAGGCCTAAAACCATCAATGATTCTAATTTAATATACAATGGACAATGAAATAAGGGAATTAGATTCATTATATTATACTATAATAGACATAAACCTCAAAAAATGAATTTTTATGTGTTCAATGGTTTTTATTTACATTATGAATCTCAATTTAGGATACGTATTTCCTGCCAAATTAAATGATAAAAAACTCTTGAAAATTTTGAACTAGTAAAAAACACAGGATGGTACAATCTCTCCGCCTTAAAAATTATGGTCCCTGAGAATCCTTGAGGAATAGATGGAAAAAAAAATCCTTCATACTTATGTGATAAATAGTTATTCAAATAGGCATGTTGTACATCCAGATGCACAACCCTCCACAAAGAATACCCTAGGCATACGATACATGAGAAATTAAAAATCAATAAAAATCTCATATTCTTAACTGAAACATAGAGACTATGCGTTACCAATTATTTAAAACGGAAGATTTGATCATTTAATACTATCATTAATAATTCAACCTTTGTTTCTTCTTAACATAAGAACTAGTATTTAAATTCCAATTTTGATTCACAGTATCTCTACTATTAGAACATTCTAATGAACAAACCCTTTTAGAATTACAAATATGCCTTCGGCATGGTTATATAAAATATGTAATGGTCTATTTCAAATCAACCTCATTTAGATTTGTTAATACTACTTTTTATAAAAAAACATGGTTGATTCACACTCTACTCACCTCAACTTAACAGTGTTCCATGAAAAAGTTCCTCAATGATAGAAATTAATGAAGAGATAAGAAATATGTTGATCCATAGCTAGATGATAATTTAAAAAAAACACTAATCATAAATAGAAAACACATTTCATCTAGAAATGTGGTGCCGCCTCCTCCGGTACAATATTTTTACATCAAAGTTATCCACTGGAACTCATACCCAACTTCTAGTGATGTCCCGAGCTAAAAATTTCACTTATGTTTTCATGTCACAATACAAACATGGAAATATTTTAAATCCAGTACACATCGATTCTCGCCATTAAAACAACCCATCCAAGCACAAGATGATGTTCTCTATATTGATTATAACCAACTTCACCCAACCATGCATGTTAAGACCAAACAAACTAGCTATTTTTGACACTTTTAAAGAAGCTCAATTTCACCAGTTGACACATAGTCTCGTTCTGAACACGATGCATCGCTACTAGGGAATTATATAATTAATTAAGAATAACCAAATGAGTTCCAATTCAGCAGTCAATTCATCTAGCAGTTTATTAATCAGTATGTCATTTCAATGATGTGTTGTCTAGAAAACACTGATACTTTTTACAAACTAACCAGATATAAGTCATTCAAAAACATCACTGACTATTTCAAAAAATTTCATTCACTATTTCCTCCATTTTCTAAGAGGATACACTAAAACCATTAGCATCAGGAATGAAAACCAAAAAAAACATATCAGCTTTTAAACATACCATGATGTGAGAATGCATAAACGTCTAAAAATGAGAATTACATGATAATAACACCCATAATATGGTTAAACAACATATGAACATCCATAAAACTCACTTTGGGGCTGAGGTCGAAGTAAGAAAGGTCCTCGGGAGAAGGGGGTCGCGGGTTGCCGGTCGCAGGCACCGCCGGAGGAGGTCGCGGGGTCGCCGGAGGAGGTCGCGGGGTCGCCGGAGGAGGTCGCGGGATCGCCGGGGGTCGCGGGAGGCTGCGGGCGAGGGTTGCAGGAAGGGGGCTGTGGGCGAGGGTTGCAGGGAAACGGGGTCGGGGTAGGGAAGGGTCGGGGTTTTTAAAAAAAAACAAAGGTTTAGCGGCGGTTTATTAAAAACCGCCGCGAAACGTATTTCGGAAAACGTTTAGCGGCGGTTTTGTGAACCGCCGCCACAAAACCGCCGCTAAACACTGTTTATTTTGTAGTGACACTGGAAATCTACAAATCCTTCTGTGGTTCCCTTCCAAGTATCTATGGCTAAAGGTGAACCCTCTTATAGTATAACAGATCATTGAACCAGTAGAAGATTATCATGTCAAGGATGAATCACAGAAACATCATATTAACAAATCCCTTATTCCCATAGTGTATCTAGAATTTCGCCCCTGAGAATATAGAGACTATGTATGAGGACATTAAACATATTTTATAATCATACACTTGTAACGCCCCGACCCCAGCTACCCAGATTCGGTGCATTATTACATAAAATTGGCATGATCACAAGAAAGATCAAATATCGAAAGACCGATTGGTTTAGTAGCCTTGGAAACACTAGATATATTCATAAGTTTTACATTACATCATAAAGTGAAAAACAACTACGACAACATAATGTCTCCATAGTCCACACTATTATCCCCTCATAATATCCCTGCAGGTCATTCGTAACTTACTTTTCACATCCTGGGAAAAATAAAACATAGAAAAGGGGTGAGCTCAAATGCCCAGTAAGGATAACAATATAGAGGAACATTCAAAAATAAGCATAAACATTTAAGGCAATGCATTACTAAAACAAAAGCCTTTTAAACTTGAACTTTCAACATGGTATGGCATAAATAAAATGAAATAATGCCATTTACTTATTCACATGGATATTCTACTAATCGAATAATCACATGCAATATCAATAACCACATTCATAATGTCGGAATGCATAATGCTGAACATTAATTTCTTTGTCAAGGCCTCGTCCCAAGACCTTGGGGCTAACTGTAACCGGAACCCAACCCGGAGTGCCTCTAATAACCGGACACCAACCCGGAGTGCCTCTAATAACCGGACACCAACCCGGAGTTCCTCTAATAACCGGAGACCAAACCGTATTTCCTCTATTAACCGGAGACCAAACCGGAGGGCTTACTTTTACCAGTCCCCAACCCGGAACATACTTGTCTAACACATTCATCTAAATGAAAGGTTGAAATATAACATAAACATTAGGATTACAAATAACTTATGAAATGTCAATACTCTAAAAAAAACCATGAGTGACATAAGAATAACTTATCCGCAGTTAAAAATATCACAAAACCTTCAATAAAATATGGATGTTTTGTATCAAAATAAATCAACTTCAAATAAGCTTAAAATCCATCAAAGGATGTTGACATAGATGAAATCAAAACCATTTTAGAGAAATATCTCTTTTTTTAAATCATTTTAAAAGTAACATAATTATAAAATAATACATTCAATTTGAAAATATTCTTATAATCTTGTAAGGGAAGCTTCGACGATTTTATAACGGTGGAAAATAACCGCACCTGCCGTATAAGTTAAAAAAAACATTCTTACCTTAATTCTGTCGAAAAGGTTAAAAAGCAACTTGTTTGGAAAATGACAGAAAGATTCCTTTATAAACCACTTATAAAAAGTCAAATAAGGGTATAAATGACTTTAACCCATATCCTTGTAAATAGTAAAAATGTTTTGAAATACATTTTGAAGAAACATGGATGTGGATGATAAAGAGATCCCAGTAGATTATTACATATAAACAACCTCGGATAATGAAGAGATTGTGAAATAACCCTTACCAATTTGGTAACATATGAAACATACAACCCATAAAAGAGGTATCATACAATGAATATGTAAATACACATAAATTAGAGTGTATTACACAATGAATATAATTATGGGCAGTACATACACCACACAAAAGGTGATGGTGACAATATGGAATGAATCTCACGGGAATAAGGAGTGAGATGAAAACCCCTTACCACGTTAATCAACTGAGTCGTATGGCCAAAAGTTAATAACCACCAAAAGATTTACAGAATAACATGAATATAAAGAGAATCATGATAATATATATCAAATGTTAGTACACAATACACCACTTTCAATAATTTAGTGGCGAACAATGGAAATCTCACGGAATTGAAAGTGAGATAAGAAAATCCATTACCTTGTACTTTTACTTGGTTGGGGTAGGTTAACCTCCTGTATAATAGTGAAATAATTGTTATTAAATTATACAAGAATCATATATATTAATATGATATCATATACGATCTTTTAACTTTGCTTTGTTAATAATATCTTAGTATTATCGTTGTTTCGGGTGTTAACTTACTCATTTTCTTTTATATGTTTTATTACGTAAGCCATGTTTGTAATGGATAGGTTGTATATTATTCATATCCAGAATGATATCAATTCCTTAAACATCATTTTTAAATCAGCAAATGATAATTATACTTGAATGGATATGATGGAGAATGAATCTCATCGCGTTCGTGGAGACGGTAGTCCGTACGTACGCACGAGCGACAATATCATTTTTTTGATATTAAAATAATATATAAATGGATGGTATATCACATATACAGAATCATTAAAATGTTATATTTATTATTTACATGAGTTACACATCATTATTATACCCATCCAAATAATAATATATTGAATAACAATTACACCACGACGTGGAGACGGTAAGCCGTACGTACGCATGTATGGTGACATGTTATTCAAAGGGTGGATAGAATAATGAATATGGTTGTACCATATTTATAATAACATCAAAGTATATATATGATACTTGAGTTACTATTTTAGAATGGTAACAACAAAGTAAGAAGAAGTGGAAGAAGAAGGAACTTGGAAAAGGGTGGTGAAATCATTACCTCTTCTTCGGTTTCTTCCTTTTGATTTGATCAAAAGGGCTCCTTAGGTTGGATTTCTGATCAAAATAAGGCCTCTAGGTTGTAGTGAGGGATGTTGGGAGAGTATTTGGGAAGAGTTTGGCCGAACCAAAAGGCTTTGAAGGTGTGAAGAAATGAGAAGGAGGAGTGCCCTTTTATAAGAGGGGTGAGGGGCACCTTTGGAAAAGCTAGAAATATTAATTTATAATAAATTCATATTCGGTTTCTAATGGCTCCAAAGTTTATTATTTAAAGGTTAAGGTGGGTATGGGTCGAAAAAAACTCAACCAATAGAATTTAGATAGGTTTGGGTACTTATATTAACCTTATCTTTAAGTATTAACTCTGAGTTAATTAATTTCACTTTTACAATGTCTCTTTGTATTTTTATATAATATGGTAAATAAACTTACTATATACTTCCAAACGACCCCTAAGTGGAACATTAATGATCAACCTATCATTATATAAGTCTCTTGGCCGAACCTTAGATTTTTAAGAATTTAATATCAATTAATAATATAATATTTGTTTTAATAACTCTTTTATGTCAATTTTGACACTATTCAATAGTTGATTTTTGTGAAACTCATAACAGATTTATTACTTCGAACAAAGTAAATTAAATCACTCCTAATATATCATATTATTCTATAAAATTAGTTTAATTCACTAAACATTTCATATTATATTTATTTGGGTATTTATAATATCAATTATTTTAATTTTTCACTATTATAGTAATTACTGCATCATCATTGTGTCATAAATAAAATAAATTATTTAATGTCTAAAAATTATAAATAAATTATCATTATGTAGGAAATATTTTTATCTTTCTAATGAATATTTATAATCGAAAAGCCAGCATATATAACCCTATGTAAAAATTGTTTTTCTAAACGATATATGCTTGTGTCATTTTTGTATTCATTTTAACTTATTTAAAATAAAGTGTCATTATCACTTACAAGTGGATCCATGGGGTCCCAAAATCGACCCAAAGATTCCCATGGTCGACCATGTATCAACCAATAGGGTTAAGACACGTTTTAGGGTAATTTAGTATTATTATAATATTATTTGTTAACCCTTATTTACTGGATTTACCCTTAACCATGGTAAATAAAATATTTACCGCAGTAATTATTCAAAATGTCTAAAAATAAAAGTTACCTATTTACACAATTTTAACATCCTGATTCCAAATATGGAATCCATTTTCCTAAATTCAAAACACAGAAGTGGCAGAAATTAATTTAAAATTAATTCCCGCTGTCAAAACAAAAAGCGTGTTTTTAAGAGATAATAACTATCAAAAGATTGACACTTGTTTATGTTCGGTTTAATTGTAAAATTATGTCCAATGACCAACATTATATTAAATGGTAAAAATATATTCTAAATATACTTTAAAACTACTGAAATTCATAATTTATCACTATTAATTATTTTGATTAAAAAAGTTGTTTTTAATTAAAATTTAGTAATTTTCACTATTCATCAAAATATGAAAGTTATCCGAAAAGTACCAAAATTTCACCTTAGGCTAAATTAGATATTCCGAATCCAAAAATGAAGTCCATTTTGAAATATAAAATATATATAATTTTAAAAAGTTGGTATTACTATTCATAACAGCTAGTTTGATTGGTTGTTAGAACTCGGTGTTGCGTACAACACACGCTATCACATTAATCAAAGAGAAGCGTACCATAGAAGCTTGGGATGTTTCATTTTAAATTTTTTTGATGTCCCCCTTTACTCAAAAAGTTTAAAATATTTTATTTAAAATGGGTTCACTATTAAAAGTTGGTAAAAGTGCAATACTAAAAATAAATTTGTTCTTACATTTTTTCTAAGAAACTCATAATATGGATTCTAAAATTATAAGGATTATATAAAGTTTAAAATTTAGTTAATACTATTCATAACCTCTTTTGAACGGCTTGTTTGGTAAGTCATGGTGTGCTTGAACTCGGTGTTGCGTGTAGTGAAAGTTATTGTATTATTTTAAATAAATAACACACTATGAAATCTTGGGGTGTTAAATTCTCCCCTCCTTCAATAAATTGCATCCACACAATTTGAAATTGTTCTTCGAAAATAAAAGGTTGAAAATAGAAAATATATTTGTGGGAAAACCCACATCGGAAATTGGGTTACTAAAATTTAGTCTTAATATGAGGAAAAGTGAAATGAAAGGGTCACCATCGAATTATGATCTCGATTAGGAGAACATTGGTGGTAATTAGAGACATATAATTGGAGGAAAAACGTAAATATTTAAAGGTAGTGATTGAGGTCATCAATCACAAACAAGTATAAAATTGAGGTACTTAAACTCATCAATCTATGATGATTTGAAATACCATCGGTCCAACAAAACATAGGGTATTGGGATAACACATTTTTTACGTTTCAAAATATCTTAGTTGAAATCCCACATCAAAAAATGAATTAATGAGGCCTCTATTTAAAATAAAGAGTGGAAAGTATGACGATTACCGAAAATAACACATACTAGGGTTCCATGTAGGAAAATATGGATATGGAAGAGAAATATAACCATCAATTATCTGATGGAGAGTGGTAGAGAACATGGCTATGAAAAGGACAACAATCCCAAAGCCATAAATTAGTGATGATTTAAGGTACCATGTAGGACAACAATTTTGTTCTAAGTTGCTTTTCTTAATGATGAGGAATTTATTTATGAGATTGGCTATGATCATAAGGAGATATACTTACTTTATAATTAGAGTTTTATCCATTAATAAATTTCTACCACAAACTCATCTTTCACTCTAAAAGATAATAGAATGTAAAAAAAATTCTATTTACACTATTCGTATAGGGTTCCAAAATAAACGAATTTATAATTCATCTACAAGATAATTTAATAAAAACTACATTATTTAATCCAGGACATCTCACAGGCCAGTGGTAGGTGATACACCCTTGTCGCCCTTCGGTTGCGGGTTCAAGTCTCGCGGCCTTGCCGGACGCGACGGGTTTCCGCCCGACCTCCGGGTTGTCCTTTTATGGCAATCCAAAATTAATCTCAAACTAGAATTTATCCAAAATACTTCTGACCAAACTCACAGTCCAACATTTATAATGAAATTAAACATAATGGAGATCATTTTTACCACGTAATAGCATATGAATACCTTCATCATGTATTCTTTTAAAACACTGAATCATCCTGAATTACTATAATCCATATTGATTACATTCATGCTCCCTTATTTCATATAGAATGCTAGATATACTTCATAAATCCAAAAATGTTTTAAACCCCAACAATGATGGAATATACAAATCATTAATTAGTTTCAAGGTAGTCAATAATATCCAATATAATTTATCCAAATCAATCATGTATTATTCTAAAATCACTACCTTGGTATCAGAACCATATTATGGTTTATCATTCTCTCAACCATATATTTTCCAAAAATTTAACCTGCTATTGAGTCAATTTTCTTTGTTCCACACAATCTCAAGTCCTTAATGAAATAGTACTGCAGTACAATCCTTATATACTCCATAATTACTATAACAAGTACATTGTTGATAAAACACTCAATTGACATAATCAACATAAGAACTCTAATCATTCCTCTTCATTTGTGGTAGTATCATAACTTGATTATTATCCAATAACACATTTGAGGCATATTCTGATGACTGGGACATAGGTTCGCATAGTGTCCAAACTCCTTGCAAATGAATCATTGTACATTTGAAACCATTTTCTTACCCTTGCAGTCATGTACTTTGTGCCCTTTTCCACCACACTTATAACAAACTCCCATTCCTTTCAGACAAGTTCCAGGGTGTTTCTTCCCACAGTTATCACATAGGTGAAAATTCTTCTTTTCCCTCTTCCCTTTATCCGTCTTTCTCTCTTCCATCCTTTTCTTCTCTTGCTTCCCTTCAAAGCCATAGGACTCAGTAAAATATTTAATTATCTTATCAACACATGATATTATTTCTTCGTATGATGATAATAAATGGGAGACTATTTATCTTATAAATTCTGTCTTAAGGCCATGAAAGATATGATCCTTCTTTCTCTTTGGATCATGTGTATTGTTGGAGTTCTCATTCATTCTACTGGGCGCCATTTCTAAACAATGGAATACACTAGATTAGTTTATGAATAACAATACCTAATCCCAAACTTGTAAGACACATAACATAAATTAAATAGTTTATGGATATAATCCATAATCATATAAATTTCTCCTTTGAGGATGTAAATCCAAATAAACCCTTCATAAAGGTTTGTAAGGAAAATGAGAATTATCCTAAGCATATCCCCCGAGAGTGTCGTAACCAAGAGTACAGCAAGGCCCGTTGTCGTTCACCAGTTCCCGTTCGAGTCTAGCTCAAAGCGGTGTTTTCGGGTTTTACCCCTAGGTACATCTATGCCAGAGCCGCCTCTACCTGCTCGTATCCAGACATGGATGTATTGCTCGGAAAACTCACAAAATCCCTACAATACCAAAATTCTAGGAAGTTCTTCTACACTAATACTCAAAGTTCATCTTAGGTCTACATGATCTAATCAGAGTTTATCTAAATCTAGCTTCCAAGGTTTGTACTAAACATCCTCTGATACCAACTGTAACGCCCCGACCCCAGCTACCCAGAGTCGGTGCATTATTACATAACATTGGCATGATCACAAGAAAGATCAAATCTCGAAAGTCCGATTGGTTTAGTAGCCTTGGAAACACTAGATATATTCATAAGTTTTACATTACATCATAAAGTGAAAAACTACTACGACAACATAATGTCTCCATAGTCCACACTATTATCCCCTCATAATATCCCTGCAGGTCATTCGTAACTTACTTTTCACATCCTGGGAAAAATAAAACATAGAAAAGGGGTGATCTCAAATGCCCAGTAAGGATAACAATATAGCGGAACATTCAAAAATAAGCATAAACATTTAAGGCAATGCATTACTAAAACAAAAGCCTTTTAAACTTGAACTTTCAACATGGTATGGCATAAATAAAATGAAATAATGCCATTTACTTATTCACATGGATATTCTACTAATCGAATAATCACATGCAATATCAATAACCACATTCATAATGTCGGAATGCATAATGCTGAACTTTAATTTCTTTGTCAAGGCCTCATCCCAAGACCTTGGGGCTAACTGTAACCGGAACCCTACCCGGAGTGCCTCTAATAACCGGACACCAACCCAGAGTGCCTCTAATAACCGGACACCAACCCGGAGTTCCTCTAATAACCGGAGACCAAACCGGAGTTCCTCTAATAACTGGAGACCAAACCGGAGGGCTTACTTTTACCGGTCCCCAACCCGGAACATACTTGTCTAACACATTCATCTGAATGAAAGGTTGAAATATAACATAAACATTCGGATTACAAATAACTTATGAAATGTCAATACTCTAAAAAAACCATGAGTGACATAAGAATAACTTATCCACAGTCAAAAATATCACAAAACCTTCAATAAAATATGGATGTGTTGTATCATAATAAATCAACTTCAAATAAGCTTAAAATCCATCAAAGGATGTTGACATAGATGAAATCAAAACCATTTTAGAGAAATATCTCTTTTTTTTAAATCATTTTAAAAGTAACATAATTATAAAATAATACATTCAATTTGAAAATATTCTTATAATCTTGTAAGGGAAGCTTCGACGATTTTATAACGGCGGAAAATAACCGCACCTGCCGTATAAGTTAAAAAAAACATTCTTACCTTAATTCTGTCGAAAAGGTTAAAAAGCAACTTGTTTGGAAAATGACGGAAAGATTACTTTATAAACCACTTATAAAAAGTCAAATAAGGGTATAAATTACTTTAACCCATATCCTTGTAAATATTAAAAATGTTTTGAAATACATTTTGAAGAAACATGGATGTGGATGATAAAGAGATCCCAGTAGATTATTACGTATAAACAACCTCAGATAATGAAGAGATTGTGAAATAACCCTTACCAATTTGGTAACTTATGAAACATACAACCCATAAAAGAGGTATCATACAATGAATATGTAAATACACATAAATTATAGTGTATTACACAACGAATATAATTATGGGCATACATACACCACACAAAAGGTGATGGTGGCAATATGGAATGAATCTCACGGGAATAAGGAGTGAGATGAAAACCCCTTACCACGTTAATCAACTGAGTCGTATGGCCAAAAGTTAATAACCACCAAAGGATTTACAGAATAACATGAATATAAAGAGAATCATGATAATATATATCAAATGGTAGTACACAATACACCACTTTCAATAATTTAGTGGTGAACAATGGAAATCTCACGGAATTGAAAGTGAGATAAGAAAATCCCTTACCTTGTACTTTTACTTGGTTGGGGTAGGTTAACCTCCTTTATAATAGTGAAATAATTGTTATTAAATTATACAAGAATAATATATATTAATATGATATCATATATGATCTTTTAACTTTGCTTTGTCAATAATATCTTAGTATTATCGTTGTTTCGGGTGTTAACTTACTCGTTTTCTTTTATATGTTTTATTATGTAATCCATGTTTGTAATGGATAGGTTGTATATTATTCATATCCAGAATGATATCAAGTCCTTAAACATCATTTTTAAATCAGCAAATGATAATTATACATGAATGGATATGATGGAGAATGAATCTCATCGCGTTCGTGGAGACGGTAGTCCGTACGTACGCACGAGCGACAATATCATTCTTTTGATATTAAAATAATATATAAATGGATGGTATATCACATATACAGAATAATTAACATGTTATATTTATTATTTACATGAGTTGCACATCATTATTATACCCATCCAAATAATAATATATTGAATAACAATTACACCACGACGTGGAGACGGTAAGCCGTACGTATGCACGTATGGTGACTTGTTATTCAAAGGGTGGATAGAATACTGAAGATGGCTGTACCATATTTATAATAACATCATAGTATATATATGATACTAGAGTTACTATTTTAGAATGGTAACAACAAAGTAAGAAGAAGTGGAAGAAGAAGGGACTTGGAAAAGGGTGGTGAAATCATTACCTCTTCTTCAGTTTCTTCCTTTTGATTTGATCAAAAGGGCTCCCTAGGTTGGATTTATGATCAAAATAATGCCTCTATGTTTTATTTAGGGATGTTGAGAGAGTATTTGGGCAGAGTTTGGCCGAACCAAAAGGCTTTTAAGGTGTGAAGAAATGAGAAGGAGGAGTTCCCTTTTATAAGAGGGGTGAGGGGCACCTTTGGAAAAACTAGAAATTTTAATTTATAATAAATTAATATTCGGTTTCTAATGGCTCCAAAGTTGATTATTTAAAGGTTAAGGTGGGTAAGGGTCGAAAACAACCCAACCAATAGAATTTAGACAGGTTTGGGTACTTATATTAACCTTATCTTTAAGTATTAACTCTAAGTTAATTAGTTTCACTTTTACAATGTCTCTTTGTATTTTTATATAATATAGTTAATAAACTTACTATATACATCAAAACTACCCCCAAGTGGTCCATTAATGATGCACCTATCATTATATAAGTCTCTTGGCCGAACCCTAGATTTTTAGGAATTTAATATCAATTAATAATATAATATTTGTTTTAAGAACTCTTTTATGTCAATTTTGACACTATTCAATAGTTTATTTTTGTGAAACTCATAAAAAATTTATTACTTCAAAAAAAGTCAATTAAATCAATCCTAATATATCCTATTATCCTAGAAAATTAGTTTAATTCATTAAAACTTTCATATTTTATTTATTTGGGTATTTATAATTTCAATTATTTTAATTTTTCACTATTATAGTAATTACTGCATCATCATTGTGTCATAAATAAAATAACTGATTTAATGTCTAAAAATTATAAATAAACTATCATTATGTAGGAAATCGTTTTATCTTTCTAATGAATATTTATAATCTAAAATACAACATATATAACCCTATGTAAAAATTTTTTTTCTAAAAGATATATGCTTGTGTCATTTTTGTATTCATTTTAACTTAATTAAAATAAAGTGTCATTATCACTTACAAGTGGATCCATGGGATCCCAAAATCGACCCAACGATGCCCATGGTCGACCATATATCAACCAATAGGTTTAAGACACGTTTTAGGGTAATTTAGTATTATTATAATATTATTTTTTAACCCTTATTTACCGGATTTACCCTTAACCATGGTAAATAAAATATTTACCGCAATAATTATTCAAAATGTCTAAAAATAAAAGTTACCTATTTACAAAATTTGAACATCCTGATTCCAAATATGGAATCCATTTTCCTAAATTCAAAACACAGAAGTGGCAGAAATTAATTTAAAATTAATTCCCGCTGTCAAAACAAAAAGCGTGTTTTTAAGAGATAATAACTATCAAAAGATTGACACTTGTTTATGTTCGGTTTAATAGTAAAATTATGTCCAATGACCAAAATTAAATTAAATGGTAAAAATATATTCTAAATATACTTTAAAACTACTAAAATTCATAATTTATCACTATTAATTATTTTGATTAGAAAAGTTGTTTTTAATTAAAATTTAGTAATTTTCACTATTCATCAAAATATGAAAGTTATCTGAAAAGTACCAAAATTTCACCTTAGGCTAAATTAGATATTCCGAATCCAAAAATGAAGTCCATTTTGAAATATAAAATATATATAATTTTAAAAAGTAGGTATTACTATTCATAATGGCTAGTTTGATTGGTTGTTAGAACTCGGTGTTGCGTACAACACACGCCATCGCATTAATCAAAGAGAAGCGTATCGTAGAAGCTTGGGATGTTTCATTTTAAATTTTTTTGATGTCCCCCTTTACTCAAAAAGTTTAAAATATTTTATTTAAAATGGGTTCACTATTAAAATTTGGTAAAAGTGCAATACTAAAAATGAATTTGTTCTTATATTATGTCTAAGAAACTCATAATATGGATTCTAAAATTATAAGGATTATATAAAGTTTAAAATTTAGTTAATACTATTCATAACCTCATTTGAACGGCTTTTTTGGTAAGCCATGGTGTTCTTGAACTCGGTGTTGTGTGTAGTGCAAGTTATTGTATTATTTTAAAGAAATAACACACTATAAAATCTTGGGGTGTTACAACACTCGTCTCTCATGCACTAAGTACTTATTCTCCTTTCCCTAATGTTGTACAAAACCATTCACCATTCCATCAAGAATTAATATAAATCAATAGTCATATCAAGATAAACTCATCGTTCCAATAAGCATCCCACCCTCAAAAATCGATCACAATTGATGTCACATAAGATCAAAAGCTAATAAATAATTTCACAAATCTAAATATCAAAATTACTAGATACATTATCAAAATTCACAATGATTAATTCAATAAATTATCATTTTTATTGAAAGTTATGTTTGATAAATCTAGGATTCCAATTATCCTTATACAAATATCAAACATATCGCATTTATCATTTTTCCCTAAGGCCATTAACATATCAGTCAACAAAATTTATATGAGGTGATTCTACCTTAGGTAATTATAAAAAATATATATTATTCCAATTCATAATATTAATCCATCAATCAATAAAATTTTCCAAAATATCTCAAGGATCTAATATCAAAATATCCAAGTCTCAACAAGGTCCAAATTTTGAACACTAGTGGAATAGTAATTGGTCTTAGTCTCCATTCCTATAGACCTAATGTTATCTAATGGATAGGCCCAAAATTTAATGGATAATTATTTAACTTGGTATATCAAATTAATTAATTTTCTTGTGATGTTACGACCAGAGAACATATATTACACTTGATGTGGATATTAAAATCAAAATATGGATAAGGTTTATACCCCCATAATTAATCTAGAGATTATAGAAAATCTCTCAATAGGTAACTTCAATGAAGAAAAAATGTGATTGTGATCATAATGGAATAAAAAAGTTCAAATGTTGTACTGGGACATCTAGAGAGGAAAGAATCACTCCATAACCTATTGGAGTCATCCTAGTATTTGAGAGAGAAGTATGAAACATTAATGAAAAAAATTCATATGTGTAGAATGGGTTAAACCCTATGATCCATAGATATTCATAACATGAATCCCTTTAAGTATGTGAATTTACCTATTTAAAAGATATGTTGAACACCATGTCATCTCAGTTTAAAATTACCCCCATAGACCATGTCATGATGTGAACTGGTTTCACGACATGAAAATGTTTTACAATGTGAACCAGTTCAAAAACATTTCCACAAAACATGTTTACATAAGGTAAACTATTCATGATGTGAAATGTTCTTGTTGAAAGATCCTAACAGAGATTCTATAGAACAACCTCAAACCAAGATCAATGATTTTCAAACCAACAAATATCCCTCATAATTCTTTTGGAAATTTATACACAAACTCCATTAATTCAATAAAACATACATCCCCAAATATTATTTCATTTTTTATATAAAATGTTCTACATCCTCAAAATTAATTCATGGAAAAAGGATTAAATAATAATAGAGAACTGAACTAAAAGTGGTTCAACCAAAACTCAAGAGGGACATACCAAGAGTATGATGTCTCTCACACATTATTTCCAAATCACACTACCCTCATCCTAGGTGAAATTCATAAAAACAATTTTTCACCAACTTCAAATTCCAAATCACACCACTGATTGTCATAATAACTATTCTTCTAAATTTTTTCTTCCAAAGAAGAATTTTATTTCTTCAAAATTGAACTTCTAAACATGTAAGAAACTATATTTAAAGTGGGTGAGCCATCAAAAGGTGGAAAACTACATTTTTTAAAAATACTTATTTTTATCGATAAATTTATTTTGTTCCCAGACCATGTTCTAGAAAATGTGAAAGATGAATAATAATGTTATAAAAATCAAAATATAGTTAATACTATTCATAACAGCTAGTTCATAATAATATTATAACAATATATTGTTGTTTAGTGAAACCCGGTATTGCATACTACACATGCTATCGAGGATGGTTGTGATTTCATGTAGTGAAAACCAAGTCAAGACTACGTGTAGTGAAGGATCCCTTTATTGTTGCGTATAACATAATGAAAAATTATTTCATTTATACATTAAACAAAATCTATACTTAATGTTGGGTAGAATAATTTCTACAAAATGAACATGAAATTATCTCTAACACGATCCAAGAATAATGTTGTGTATACTGCAAGATAATACGGTGTTGGGTATAGCACATGCTAATTTTGGTGTAGTGAACACCACAAGACATCAATGAAATTAAAAAGAAATTTTTTGATAACATCTCAGGTTGTTACATGGAATGACTATATATAGAATAATATTACACTAATTTTTCATTGATGAAAATGACCACAATCAAATCCAATATGGGATGAACGATCTGATTCTTCAAGACCATGAGTATCGTTGGAGTCTTCGTCAATCCAAATTGCATCACTAATAACACATATAATCCATCTGTGATCTTAAAATAAGTTCATGGTATGTTTGATGGTCTCACCCTAATCATGTGCTACATAGACCTAAATTTGATCTCAGAAAAAATATTGTCATCTCTCAACTAATCAGAAATATCATCGATAACAAGATGGGGATACAGGTTCTTAAATTTCATTAGGATCACTTTTCAATAATCCACACACAAACATAATTTCCCACCAACCTTATTGGTTAAGAGAAAGGTAAAACCCCATAGTGACATACTAGGACATATTAAAACCTTATATTATATATATTCCCAGTGATATTTCAACTCATGAAGCTGTTATGGTGAATATTATAAGGTGTAATGGAAACTAGTTCTATTCCTAACACCAACTCAATCATAAACTCTATCTCACTGACACGTAATTATCACGAGAACTCTTCAGGAAATGCATCTTGAAAAAACTCCACCACATGAGGTAATGTATCCTTCTATATTCCTCCTTTATCCATAAAAATTGTTTCTATATGTTCTATTAGAAAATGAAATATTCACTGAATTAGTCTTGCATGATGATACTAAATATCCGACATAGCCTAGTTAGAATAGATGTCACTATCTGGGGATAAAAATATAACTCTCCTCCAATAATAGTCAATATCATCCTACTAGAGAACTATCCAATCTATAATAATAATAAAATTGAATCATTTCATTTACAGCAAAATAATTTCCCAAAGGAAACTTTAGCTTCTAATTTCAAGTGAACACACATTACAGTTCTTGATATCCTCTGACCATACTCCCAATGGTGTGTCAATGGTCATGACTCCATATATTCTCTCCCTAGACAAAACCAAGCCATTTTAAAAAAATATAACAGAAAGGAATTCAATGATCCAATATTAAACAAAATTCTAGATAAATTATGTAAAAATTGATTCATAACTCTAATGGTAGAAGGTCATACATCTAATCTGGTAAGAGTAGTCTCCATAGAACACCACTAACATTACCCTATTCCTTGTCCTAATGTATAACTTATTTTTACACTATGAGTGGCAGTTTCACTCCTAAACTAGTGTATTGCATCCCCTACCTTGACCTGAGTGGCTTGTGGAACTCCATATACCAATTTGATGAGCGGTGGTTGAGTCTTTTCTATAATCTTGTGTCTGTCATGATCCTCAACCATTTATCTACTATAAAAGATCCTAAAAAAATTCTACAGATGAACCAAAATTCCATAAAAATGAAACTATACTATAGGTTGAGGACATTGTGGGTTCTCTTTTCATAACCTTACACACTAAAATCACTACACCGATCCATAGTCCTCAGATGTATGTCTACTCCCTTGATTGTCATTCCAGCTAATTCTGTGGTGATAACTACCATTGTGGTAATTCTTGATACTATAGAAAGAGTTATTAGATCTCCTTGTAGGAATTGTGTGTCCACCACTTGGGGTATCCCTTAGATTATCTTCCTTGATGATAGCCTAATTCATAAAATCTGAAACTATTATCAAGAAAAAAGACATTCTCCTATGAGAAGATTTCATAGAGATTCCCATAATGAGAACATCCCACATATGAGATTTCATCCACTTCTAAGAATAGAGTGAATCACGAAAGGTTGTTGAAGCAACTGTAATAGTCTATCACTAAAAATCTCACATTTTTCATGTAAATGAACTTACATTCCTTCACATCCCCCAATGAATCAAGATAGAAGTGGATCGATAATATTTCCTCAATGTCCATCTAGTATAACTCCCAGTTCTTCCTATTTTTCTCTAGAATGTCTCACCAACACTAGCTAGGTCCACGAATCGTGTGTGAAGCATGACTCACCTTCCTATTTCTAGATGTATTTAGGTTCTTATAGATAATCTGGTCTAAATCAATCCAAAACTAAGATTCTTAGTGGCCTCACTACCTAATGAATGTTGGTGGGTGTCATAGATGGAACCCTCTCAACATCTTAGATATCACAAACATGGTGTGAAAAGTATCTCATTCCATGGATCAAATTACCCTCAAGAATCTCTCATATAACTGATAGTCCATTTGATTCTACAGATCCATGAGAATCTATAGTTAATCTATATTAAGTTCATATTTATTTCCCCTATGCTAATGATCAATTCAATGATGGAAAGAATAAATTTTCTCTATTAGAAAAATACACACCTTAAAACACTTTATTTAGAGGTAGTGTTCTTGCCAATGACCAAAACACCAAATACTATTAAAAAAAGGATTACACGAGTCTGAAATTTGGGATTTTGTTATCATCCCTAACATAAAGGGGGAGTAAATCTGGAAGAAGATCATCCCTCCAATGAAGATCATGGGTGACACCTAAATTGGCAAGCCCATCAGCAATTCTATTAGCCTCATGGTACGTGTGGGTGGCGATGAAGCTGAGAACAGCCAGGGAGTTCAAGCAATCCATCCAACGTGAAGTGAGAGTCCAAGCATGGTGGATGGTGTCGTTACAAATAGCGTGTATGATGGTCGTGG
Organism: Viscum album; assembly: GCA_963277665.1. Taxonomy (NCBI): domain Eukaryota; kingdom Viridiplantae; phylum Streptophyta; class Magnoliopsida; order Santalales; family Viscaceae; genus Viscum; species Viscum album. Next base: position 220,133,208 of record OY728155.1, read on the forward strand.
AGGCTCTCTCGATCCAGATGTAGTTCCAATTTTAAATATTGGAAAAAGAAATGGCATTAATGACGGCCATTATCTCAGATTCAAGGGAAGTAGAGGAGCCTCAGGAGGCATAGAAGCAACAAAGCGTCTGGTCCAAATGATTTCTGAAGATGGCGCCACAGCCCGCTAGTCCAGGGTTGCCTTTAGAGGCTCCATCCACATTGAATTTAATCCAGTCTGGGGGGGGGAGCCAAAAAAATTCAAAAGTATATTTAAGGCAGGGATAATTCCCTTTCACCCTCACACGTCTAAGGATCTCCAAGTCATGAATCGAGTTGTTGCAATGATCTTTTTAGATCTAAGCAGCTTCACGGATGGCCATGAAGATTCTCGCTTTTCCTGCATTGATTCTAAAAGAGTTATTATGAAAAATAAAGTCATTTATACTATACCATATTACATGAAGAAGCTCCGCTTTGGCGACAACCAAAATATTTTTGAGCTGCTGGGAAATATACAAGTCCAACCATCGTTGTATCTGCATGATAATGGTATCACATAGCCACCATCTGCACTCAAAAATGTCAAGAATATAATGCCAAAGAGAAGTTTCTGTGTCACAAGAATGAAAAAATATGGTTTATATCTTCTCGATGTTGATTTCACATGCGGCATGTTGAAAAAATAATAATTCCAAAAGTTTGTAGACAAGTATCCGTTGGAAGTCTATTATGAGAAATTTTCCAGACAAGTGTAAATCTCGAGGGTTTTAACCAAGCTTTATTAAAGTTACTTAACCAAGAAAAATTATTGTCCACGTTATTGCATAAATAATTGTAGAAACTTTTGGAATCAAGAATCCCATTACAAGTAGGTTCCCAAATGAGGAAATCATGTGTATTAATGAAGTAATAGTTGTCAACGATTTGTTTAATATGATCAGGAAGACATGGGTTTTGAATATGCAAGACAGTTTTAATAGAGTCTTGAGAGTGGGGATGAGAAAATTTGTTTTCCATTAAAGAGATCAGAGGAACACTAGTCTAGTTATCAAGACAAAACCTTACGTTGGAATCCTTATTAGCCATTCATCTAGAGTTATTCATAATATAAGTAAAGGGGTTTCTGATGGGGGGCCATATAGAGGACGTAAGGAAATGAGTATGGTTACTCCTAAGTTTATCAAGAAAACGATCTTTGAGAAAATACATGGAAGGAGAGGTATTATGAATGAGATTCCACGTAAGCCTATCTTGAAGGGCTTCATTAATATTAGAGAGATTTTTAATGCATATCCCCCCTTATCAATAGGATTGCAGCAAGAGTTCCAGGGGACAGTCACCAATTTTCTCTCCAACGTACTTCCAGTCCAAATAAATTTTTTAATAGCAACATCAATGTGTTTTAAAAGACTCTTTGGCCATTTATAAGCCATAATGAAGTAAAAAATTTAAGAAATGATGGTGGATTTAACCAAACGAATTCTCCCTGCCATCAAATGATTTTTACCCTTCCAGGAGGAAAGATGATGAAGCGTTTGATCAGTGGTGGGAGAAAAATAATTAACTTTTGGTCTGCCCCATAAGATGGGCACTCCAAGATAAGTGAAAGGAATTGAACATTCTTTGACACCTAAAGTATTAGTGATGGTAAGATTCCTCCCTAGAGAAATTTCCTTTCCAAAAAATGTATGATTTATTCCAGTTTATATGCTGACCAGAGACTTCCTGGTAGTGAAGTAGGATATTTTTCAGAGCCAGAATGTTTCTTTTACCCCCTGAGTAAATAGATTTATGTCATCCACATAGAGAAGGTGTGAGGGAACATTCAAGTTTCAATAAGCATATATAGGCTTTATAGAACCTTTATCAATCTATTTAGATATTTTCCTACTTAGGTAGTTTTCAGCGATTGAAAAGAGAATAGACGAAAGAGGATAAACCTGACTCACTCCTTTCGATCAATTGAAATAGCCTCTAGGTGATCCATTGATCAAAACAGAGATATGGGCTGAATTGAATAAAGAAGATATCATATTAATAAAAATTCATTAAAACCAAATTGCCTAAGTAATTTATACATGAAGCTCCAATCAATGGTATCAAAGGCTTTATCAATATCCAATTTAATGGCAACATTCCCACCTCTATTATTTTTTTTGAGAAGTTTGCTGGCTTCAGAGGCCAGACAGATGCAGTCTTGAATAGATATTCCTTTTGTGAACCCAAATTGGTTCTAAGAAACAATTCCATTACTAATGGAAGCGATTCGGTTCGAAATTAATTTAGTGATGATTTTGAAAAGAGAGTTAATGAGCGCAATGGGAACGAAGCTTTGGATTCCATCTGTATTCTCGGTTTTGGGAATGAGAACAATAAATTGGGAGTTAATACCATGAGGGAGAATTTCTATAGAGAATAATTCTTTGACCATACTGCAAACATCATTTTGGAGGACATCCCTGTGTTTTTGGTAAAAACCATTCTTAAAACCATCCGGCCCGGGAGCACTGTCTGGGTTTAAACTAAAGGCATTGTCTTTGAATTCATTGTCAAGGGGGATATTGTTTAGCAAGGAGTTATCAACACTAGTAACTAATAGAGGTATGATGTTCAACATAAGGTCTTTATTAATATTATCACCATTAAAGATATTATGAAAGTGAGAAACAATATGATTGGCAATACTTTAATCAGTGTCAAGAATCTGATCCCCATTTATAATATAAGCAAGGGGTCTATAGGTTTTTCTAATTATATGAAGGGAATTATACAACTTAGTATTCCTATCTCCATCATTAATCCATTTGGATTTAAAAAGTTTCTTTTGAAGATTTTCCTTAATGTTGAGCAGAGAGATAAGCATCGAGGATATGTTAATTTCATGTTGAGAGTCTTGAGAAAAGTTTGAAGAAGAGTTAGTGTTTTGGAATTGAATAAGCTCCTTTTACAAGAGGATGATGTCTTTGTCCATTTCCCTAACCTTGAATTTACACCAGCTTTTGAGAGTTAGCTTAAGCATTTTTAACTTCACCGGGCAAGAAAAAGGGTCAGATTGCCCATGCATGTTTATCCAAGTATTCTTAATGATGTTTACGCATTCTAGGTCAGAAGACCAAGAAATTTTGAATCTGAAAGCATCCCTAAGTTTATTATATTTATGTGAGAAGGAAAGGAGGATGGGTTGGTGATCAGAAGAAATCCGTGCAAGAGTAATGCTAGAAATTTTATCCCATTTATCCAGGGCATGGACATTGATAAAGGGTTTATCAAGTTTGCTGGCCACGATTCTATTGTAATGTTTCTTATACCAGGTAAATTTATCTCCCAAGAGATTGATCTCTACAAAATTATTCATTTCAATACAAGCACGAAATTCTCTAGAGGAGATAGGGGCGTGTGAAGGGACAATCTTATCACTTGGGGCTAGAATAACATTAAAGTCACCAACAATAAAGCAAGGCTGATTAAAATAATTACTAAGGTGGGTGAGTTCATTCCAAATATCCCTCTTATCTTTGTATCTAGTGCAGGCATAAAAAAAGTGTAGTAGACAGGTGCATTCTCAAATATGAATTCACATGTGATTTCTTGATTAGATCATTTTAAAATACTAACATTTTGAAAAGAGGAAAGAGAAAAAATCCATAAGGAATCAGAAGAAGTCCCATTATTACAATCCCTAAGAAAGGAATAGGTGAAAGGGGTTTGGTGTAATCTAGAGGTAAAGTTGGTTTTAGTTTCAGCAATAGAAAAAAGAATTTGGGAATGAGTGCTAATGAATATTTTTAAAACATTTTAGGTGTCAAGGTTAGAAATTCCTTGACAATTCCAATATAAAATATTCATTTAGACCTATTTTTAGTGGGGTTTTCCACTTTATTTTTAGAGGCCAAGGCCTTTTCCCTAGTTTAAACTCCAGGAACCTCCTCTTTTGAGGGATTACAATGTCTGTTTTTCAATGAAAATTGAGTTGGAAAAGCTGGAGGAATAGATTTAGAGGGGAGTTGTTTGGATGCAGGTTCTGGCTGCAAATCATCCGGTTTATAGGGGTCTTGCAAGGGAGTAGTCCCACTGAAATCCTACCCCTTATCCTTATCGAGAGGTGAAGACAGAAGGTAAACCCTGTAGTTATGCATAGGATTGGGGATGTCTACGGTTTCAAGAGAAGGTTGTGTTTCAGAATGTTGCGGATGAGTGATAATGCCTTCAGGATTAACATTATCAATTTCCAAAGGAGTGCAAGGGTGTTCCTTAACTGCATTGTCAAGAACCGGGGAATTCTTTGAAACCAAAGAAGTAGGGCCTTCAAAAGGGAGGTCTGTTGGAACAGAATTTGGGATGGGGTGAGAGAGAATGTCAAGGACATCCTCTTCCATGTCCCTTTTAAAATTTTGTACAAGCATTTCCAATTCTTGGTCTTAAACAAGCTCATCCCAAGATTTCCCTTTAGCTAAATCTAAAATCCCGAATGAATTAACTTTGGCAACCAATTTTTCCTCTTTTTTCTCTGATGTTTCAGTTTTGTCAACAACATTTTCTTTCTCCATACCATTCCTTTTAATTTCCTTCCATCCCAGATTATTGATTTGTGGAGGCTGCTTGTGAACTCTTCTACATTGATGTATGGAGTGTCCAACCAGCTTGCAATACTCACAATAAAAGGGTAATCGTTAATATTCAATCCTCACTACAGTTTTATAATCTTGAGTAGTGAAAGTGATAGACTGAGGGGGCTTTTATTCTAAATTGGCATCAAAAAGTACCCTAGAATATAACCCTAAATCCCCATTCAAAGTTCTTTGGTCCACCTTAAGTTGTGTACCAATGCAAATAGATAGATCATTGAGGATCTGAGGGTTCCAAAAAAACTAGTTGAGGTTAAAGAATCTGACCCAAACCTGGGCAGTGTTCTTCCTATATAAGTTTGGGTTGAATGAAAAGTCCCACTCAGTGAGCCTAAGATATCCTGGTTTCAGGTTTAAATTGCCCACATTCCAAGCCCAGTCTAGGTATGATTGTGACGAGTATAAGATATGAAAAAAATACTTTTCCTAAAGGAATGAGCTTCCAGTTGGATAATCCCTAGCAAGAAATAATTCTAACGTTGAGATCTGAAAAGGTCCATGGAGTATTACCTTTGAGGTACTTCACTCTGCCCATGAATGAAAACTTACAGAGCTGAAATCGTTGTTGAATCGCAACTGGATCTGCTTCAACACAGAATCTTCTGTCTTCTTGTTTCTTGACTCTTGTTGATTTTTCCAAAGTCATTTGTTCAAAACCCGCCAGTTCCAAGGAGACGCCCTTCGCTCTCAAATTTACAGTCGCAATTTGTGATGGTTCCTCCCTTTTTGATTTGTCCATTTCTTTCGAGTGAAGTTCCCCTATGATATCCGCTAATTCCATTGCAGGAAGTAGATGAAAGGATAGGGAAAATCCCTTCAAAGATTATAGAACTAGTGTTTGACAAAATAACATTCGGGTCATGAGGGAGCCATTCGGAGAAGCATCCCTCATTTCTCTCTCCACCCACTACCCATTGTGTAGTTGTCCTTAAAACCCTTGATACAACATATATGACCTCAACATGAGATAAAATAGAGGAAAATGGATTTTGGTCTCTCTAAACATTGTTTATCATTTGAATTGGTAGGAAATAATTTTTTATTTATTCCATTCTTCTTCAGATATAAAAGGTATCTCATATAACGTTTCATATAAGAAAATGTAACATATCCAATAAATATGTCCCTATCATAAATTATGCATGACAATATGTATTCCTAATTTACAATAATGATATATTCATAACTATCTCACACCATACCATTACATGATCATAAATCTCAAGAAACAATATCATCACAAAAGATGTTAATCCCTATGTTGATGTAATATCAACCCTAACAAGAAACTATCATTAACAACAACCCCATCCCTTGGAACATAAAATTTTCCCCCATACATTATGTAAAAACTCCCATACACATCCTCATTACCAAGTCCTAATACATCTTAGTGTCATTTCAACATTTACAAAAATAGTAAATCATTACAAAACAAACATTCCTTTGATAACACATTGTAATGGCCCCAACCTAATGCTCCCTCAAGTGACTAAATCGATTGGCTAAGTGACATCTAGTGCACCTCCCTATTTCCCAAAGTCTATGACATGTATAGAGTGTGTAAGTAATATATTGGTGTGATTATTACCACAAGTATAGAGTATTAATGGAAGAGGAATAATAATTAAATAGAAGAAGAAATAATAGAAAAATTATGAATAAATGAACATGAAACCAAATATAATAAGGGAAAAATTGAATAAATCCAAATAATAAAAGAATAATGTAAAGAAAATTTGAATGTAACAATAGTATATTCTTAAATTCATATAGTCAAAAGATAAGTATAAAAAAATACTCCAATGAATGAGGTCTTAAACCCCATATTGGTCCCATATTCATGCTCCAACCCATCCAAAATGCTCTAAATCTATAACAAGGGTCTCTTTCACTTGTCCAAACATTCATACATGTTACGTATCTTGCTAAGAAATGACAGTCTATCTAGGGTCTAAGTATAACTCAGTAGGTCCACAACACCATGTTTATACATATCCAGTTAGAGAAATATAGTTCATGCAATACATTGATAAAATGATTATTATTTAATAAATTAATACTGTGTAGAAGGTAATCTCAATGATCCCCTAAGATCTTGGATGACACGGGAAATCTAAAAATACTTCTTTTGTTCCCTTCCACGTATCTATGACTAAAGGTGAACCCTCCTATAGTATGAAATATCACTGAACCAGTAGAAGATTATCATGTCAAGGATGAATCACAGAAACATCATATTAACAAATGTCTTATTCTCATAGTGTATCTAGAATTTCACCCTTGAGAATATAGAGACTATGTATGAGGACCTTAAACATATTTTATAATCATACACTCGTCTCTCATTCACTAAGTACTTATTCTCCGTTCCCAAATGTTGTACAAAATCATTCACCATGCCATCAAGCATTAATATAAATCAATAGTCATATCAAGATAAACTAATCGTGCCAATAAGCATCCCACCCTCAAAAATCGATCACAGTTGCTGTCACATAAGATCAAAATCTAATAAATAATTTCAGAAATCTAAATATCAAAATTACTAGATACATCATCAAAATGCACAATGATTAATTCAAAAAATTGTCATTTTTCTTGAATGTTATGTTTGATAAATTTAGGATTCCAATTATCATCAAAAAATATCAAACATATCGCATTTTTCATTTTTCCCTATGGCCATTAACATATCAGTCAACAAAATTTATCTGAGGTGATTATACCTAATGTAATTATAAAAGATATATATTATTCCAATTCATAATATTAATCCATCAATCAATAAAATTTTCCAAAATATCTCAAGGATCTAATATCAAAATATCCATGTCTCAACAAGGTCCACATTTTGAACAATAGTGGAATAGTAATTGGTCTTAGTCTCTATTCCTATAGACCTAATGTTATCTAATGGATAGGCCGAAAATTTAATGGATAATTATTTAACTTGTTATATCCAATTAATTCAGTTTCTTGTGATGTTACGACCAGAGCACATGTATTACACTTGATGTGGATATTAAAATGAAAATATGGATAAGGTTTATACGACCATCCTTAATCTAGTGATTATAGAAAATCAATCAATAGGTAACTTCAATGAAGAAAAAATGTGATTGTGATCATAATGGAATAAAAAAGATCAAATGTTATACTGGGACTTCCAGAGAGGAAAGAATCACTCCATAATCTATTGGATTCATTCTATGATTTGAGAGAGAAGGATGAAACATTAATGAAACTAATTTATATGTGTAGAATGGGTTAGAACCTATGATCCATAGATATTCATAACATGAATCCCTTTAGGTATGTGAATTTACCTATTTAAAAGACATGTTGAACACCATGTCATCTCATTTTAAAATAACCCCCATAGACCATGTCATGATGTGAACTGGTTTCATGACATGAAAATGTTTTACAATGTGAACCAGTTCAAAAAATGTTCCACAAAACATGTTCACATAAGGTATACTATTCATGATGTGAAATTTTCTTGTTGAAAGATCCAAACAGAGATTCTATAGAACAACCTCAAACCAAGATCGAAGCTTTCCAAACAAAAAATAACCCTCATAATCCTTTTGGAAATTTATACACAGACTCCATTAATTCAATAAAACATACATCCCCAAATATTATTTCATTTTTTATATAAAATGTTCTACATCCTCAAAATGAATTCATTGAACAAGGATTAAATAATAATAGAGAACTAAACTAAATGTGGTTCAACCAAAACTCAATAGGTACATACCAAGAATTTTATGGCTCTCACACATTATTTTCAAATCACATTACCCTCATCCTAGGTGAAATTCATAAAAACAAATTTTCACCAACTTCAAATTCCAAATCACACCACTAATTTTCATAATAACTATTCTTCTGAATTTTTTCTTCCTTATTTTTTGTTTAATGTTTGTAACCTTCTCTAACAATTATTTATTTGTATCGGGTAAAAATATATTCATTTGTCTAACTTCATCCAGATACATTGGAGTTAAACACTTATTTAAATATATTTCATAAAAAGGGACCATCATAAAGTTCTATTGAAAGATATTATTTTATGAAAACTCAACTAGTATAACGTTTTGATCCAAACTACTATTGAAATCCATAGAACAAGATCTAAAAATATCCTATATGGTTTGAATTACACTCTAATACTAACCATCTATCTGATCATGATATAAAATTATGAAACATAACATCAAATATAAATCTAGTTTAAGACATCTATGGAACATAATTTTAAACCTTAGATCCCAATGATATAGAATTGAATGACGTAATCTATGTAACCATATTCCATCTATAATGTATATCACTATGATATGATATAGAAATTAATTTTCTCTGATAGCAATTATGTGGGATTAATTTGTGGAGTTATTGACTTCAAACCATATATAATTTTTTTTATTTAGATTTTTTTTGGGATTCCAACAATAAAATACATGGTGAAGTATTAACATTTTAATTCTAGTATGTGTTGTGGTTGTAAAATATACTTAGTAATTTTTCTTTTTGACTTAACATGCTAACATACTAAGCTCTAATATTCAAACATAGAAATATATATATTTATTCAATCACACTAGAAATTATATTTCATATCTCTATATATCATCATACCTATAGGATAAATAGATAATGAAGAACTAATAATCTACTTTAATATATATTTCTAAAAATATGGTATGGATGGAACACATGCATGGTTCTAGAATATTTTTACTTCATCATAATTAAGATTAAACTCATGAATATTTATAACTTTATTTTATAGTTCTATATCATACTTTTGTTCCTATTTAATATTTAATTTTATTGAAGTACAAACACTGATTTGAGAATGATAATACTTCTCCCATCCCATTAGGATTTCTAGATACATACTTTACAAATCCAGAAATATTGGATCTCTTGGGTTCCTCATTATGGATAATCTAGTATGATCTTTTACACTCAAAGAATTGGTAACCCTATTCACTTTTCCTAGGTGGTAATTTATTGAGTAGAAATAATAATTATTCATCTCTAACAACATTCTCTATGACATTTTAAAATCCTTATGTGTGACTATATACTTTAAATTTCATGATTAGTATATCTTTCCAAATTTTTACTAAAAATATAATTCCTCTATATAATTAATGTAAAATTTACTAAAAATAACTCCAAATCATGAGTTAGGTAATTTTTCTCAGGAAACATTATTTTTCATGAGGTATAATCCATAACAATTTCATTATATGTGATAATTCATTAAAATCCCTACATCGATGCTTTATTATAGATTAAAAAACGTTCTGCATATTTGGGTAATGTAATCATAGGTGTGCTGACTGATATTCCCTTCAGTTCTTTGAAAACATCCATGTATTCATCCTTAAAGAGGAACATTTCATTCTTACGAGTTAAATTGGTTATTTCATTAGATAGTAATGATAACATATCCACAAACTGTTTATCATATCTTTAAAAATGAAGAAATATTTGGATCATAGTTACCATGTTTGGTCTATGAAAAAGTGCAATGGCCCCCATCATTGATGGATCCAATGATATACCCCCAAATGAGATTATATGACCCAAAAATTAAATTGTTTTATATCCCAAATTCATTATTTTTAAATTTTAGATACAGTTTATCCGTACATTGGTTCTTTAGTGAAATCCTAATTTGATCTTTTTTTCTTTTACATGATCTTTAAATATATAACAAAATCATCTATAAAGACTATCATTAAATGATCACGGTAAAATATAAATAATTTATTCATTAAATGATTGAATATATAGGGGTAATTATTAATACCAAATGATATTACATTATACTCATAGTTTCCATACATTATATGGAATGTTGTATTCGGTATATCCTCCTTTATGACCCTCAATTGATGATATCTAGGGAAATAATAAATATTAGAAATGTATTGATATTTATGTTTTTGATCAAACAAGTCATCAATGTGGTGTAGGGGATACTAGATCTTGGATGTGATCTTGTTTAGCTCATGTTAATCAATATAGAGTCAACTTGGTTTATATTTCTTCTTAACAGATAGAACATGTACAATGCATGGTGATATTGTTTGATGAATGAATCCCCTATCAAGGTTCTCTAAGGGTTTCTTCTTAAATTATAGAAACTCAATTAGGTAAATTCTATAGGATTAATTTTAAATAGGGGTGTAACTAGGTATGATTTCTATTAAAAACTAAAATTGGTGATTAGGTGGAACACTCGGTAACTCATACAAAAAAAATCAAGAAAATCCCATAAAATAGGCATGTCATCGATGATGCATTTCTCCCAAACTATCTAAGACAAATAGTATTTTCAATGGGAATTGGAAACCATGTAGTGGTTTTAATCTACATATAAAGTTCATTTATATTTTCTCACTAATATAATTTCATATGTTGCTTTGGAATATCAAATTCAACTTCCCATCCTTGGAAATTAGTATTGGAATTTTATAGAGAAAGCCAGTCCCTGACCAACATAACATCAAGTTAAAAAAGAGGGATAATAAAAAGGTTTATAAGAATAAATATCCACAAAATCTAAATTGATAATAATAATAGGCTTGAGTAATGATCATTGTACCATTATGGGTTTTCACTGCCAATTCAATATCTAGTTGTTGGGTATTGGAATTTTCGTTCCTAAAAAATTTTTAGGACCTAAGGGAGTTTATATAACTAATATCAAATACGATACATAAATATTAGATCATAACTATAAACACCCCTACATCATTGTTCTATATTCATTACCTTACTAAAACCAAAATGGTTAGCATGATCATCATGATTCATTGATCGGAGTGACCAATCATTCATATGATGCCTATATCATGATAAATTATTTTCAATTTATGACACATTTGGTTTACGTTGGACCTATACAATTATAATCTATTAAAATAATTTATAATTTTTCATAGAGTAGTTTTGAATTAAGTTAAAAATATCTCATGGAAGGGTCAAACCATGTGTGCAGAAAATCCTATTATCAAGCACCAAATGAAAATGGAGTCCAAATCAATGGTCAGTATTCTGGGTTATTACCCCATATATACATATTTTATTGGCCCATATCCCATTATACTATCCATATATGGATTCAATTAATTAGAATGTGAAAATAATTTCCTTAACATAACTTATGATGTTCTCATATACTTAGGATTATTTGAATGGTTCACACTATATTCCTCCAATCCTATTATCTAAAGGATATCAAACAATTTCTCTGATTCAAACTATAATGGTCTAGAATTCTTTATAGTGGGATATAACTAATAACAATCACATTACTACATGGGAGGGTACACATACTAGGATATAATCTTACCACCATACCTTATGGAATTCATTTCCTAATGATTCCTTCGGGAAGAGATCCATGCATGACCTAATGCTCGCACATGGGACTTACTACGTACTGGATTTCTTCCATTTCTCTGATACCTACTATAACACACTAAACCTATCATATCTAAAGATTAATTCTAAATATATGAATATATTTTACATAAAAAATTGATCCTCATCCGAATCATATAGGTCAAGTTCCTTTGGAGACATGGATACATAAAAAAACTACTTTATATGTGAATTACATCATCTCCCACAATGTTCTTCATAATTCAAACCATTTTTATATATATATAATATAATATATTTCTTAATAACCAATAGAAATTAAATATATTAAATGGAGAGATTATATTCTCATTGAGGGTAAACAAGGGATATATTAACATAACAAGAGTGTAAGGGTATGAAAAAAATAGATTAAAAATTTAAAACCACACCGGACAGATCAAACAATCGCAAACATGAGTTGCGTAATAATTAATTGAATTTTGTAATACAAGAAAAATAATGTAATAAAAAATGAGCCATTAGAGAATAAAATTTGTATAAGACCTAGATTTATGACATTTACATCATCATAGAAAATAATTTTCATTGTATCCAAGGCTCGTTTACAGGACAATCATTGTTGATTGGGTTCACTCCACAAAGTATCATAGTAGCCGAGGATCATTTTCAAGACTATTATAGTGGATTGTGTTCACTCATTAAACAATTTTAGTGTTCATGGATCACTCTCATGAAAATAATAGTAGCTAAAACACCTTATAAAACATGGTATACTCCCCATTACACCCCAATATCACGAGACATCAGTCAGTACCTAATGAATTAGGGGGAGATATAGGTCTCACATGTCCTTGGATGTAATTTAAACACCGTCATTGGTTATAATGTAACAGAAGTCCATGGTTATAACATAACAAATATCACGTAATGATAACTATAGATATGTGTGACAGAAGATCATAAATAAATAATCATATCATAACTAATGAAAATAAATGGGTTTCATGAAGATTTCATTATATAATAACACATGGGAAATGAAACTTAATAAATAAATATTTCATCATTTCATTACAACATAAACTATGTAAAAGGATTATGTTTCATAAATATATTTTCATCATAAATATAGACCATATAAATAATGAATAAGGATAGTATCCTTGTATTATTTTCTAATTAAATATTATTTATCCTCAAATGATTAAATCTTAGATAGAAAATGATTTTAAAATATCACTTGGATCATTTCATGAGGAAAATATATTTTTCTATTTTGAAATAACTTCTTTAATGTATCAAAATATCATAAATTTTGATAAAAAAATTATTTGAAAATAGTCTTGAAAAAAAGTAATGGAGTGTTTAAATCATTTAGTAGTAATGATGGTAACAAAAAATTGTTCACTTCGTACACATTAAAATAATGATTCTTTTAAAAATTTTGCAAAAAATTACCTAATTCGTAAAAATAACAGTAGATTCTATTAAGACAAGTGTGTAAAAATTTAAAACATGGGTAAAAATTGCATAAAAATTTGGGATAATGGTGAAACCATTATTTATAATATTTTTAGAAAACATGGATGTGGGAGATGAGTGATTTTTGACCGAAGAGATAAATAATGTCGGTTTTTCATAAAAAAATTATTTTGAACTCTTGAGTTGATAAATTGAGAAAATTGAATGTTTCACATGTAATTTAATTAACTAACTATTGGAGAATAAAATTCACGAGTTTCACGATAGTTAAATATTCATTTTTCATCATCTGTAGAATAATATTATTCAATCCTGATAAACAGTTATATTGTAATGTAAAACCATTAACACATAGGTATCATTCAAATAATAAGCCCCAAAAAATAAGAACATTAAATTTAAAATTAAATACCATGATAAAAAATAAATTAATTAAATATCATATCAAAATTTTCATACATATATATAAATACCATATAAAAATGATAGGTTCATGACGTAACATATCTCTTAAAGATGCTAATTTGAGAAGAAATTATCTTACCTTAATTCTTAATATCCTTCATAGGTGTTGGAATATCATGAATTATTAATATATATTTATTATAATTATTTTAAATAAACAAAATCTTATGTGTCATACCATATATGATTTACTTATGACATTGTATTACCAATTAGTTAATAATTCCATGTTAAAATCATGTTTTGGGTAATAACTATATTGTTTTTCATGTATGTTTCTATTTTGTAATTTTTGTCCTTTTATATTGTCCATGGTCATATCATATCCATTATTTTAACAATGATGTATATATAATATATATTCTTTATATATATTTTTAGATTAATCCATTAAATTTATATATATATATATATATATAATTAATTGCATTGTTCATAGAAACTATAGGTCATACGTACGCATGATTAATGTTTCCATTTTCTCAAAAGATGGAACGAAAGGAAGGAAAATAATATATCACTTTTATAGAGCCAATATAATGTCTTATGTATCACATATAATGATTAAAATTATACATATTACATTCAAATTAAATCTTATGTGAAAAACGAATTCCATCACTTCACGAGGTGATAGTCTTCCATACAGATGGGCACTAGAATCTTATTCCCATGGAATGGAATGTAAGAAGGTATATGTGATATCATATTTTCATAAGTATAATAATGTCTTAAAATTAATTTATATATCATAAAGTCTTCAATATATACATTATTTAGATGAGTTAATGGAAAATGATTTATATCGGTTTGTGAGGGGGGATTTCATTTTACACAAGATATGCGATTTCAATTCTCATTTTATATAAGAGGATATTCATATAATTTATTCCATTAAAATAATAATATCCTAGTATCATATAGATACTTTGTTTTATTATATAACCACCTATTATAAATATTTTAAGGAGGTGGAAGAAGAAATGGATCAAAAACACAAATTTCATAATTTTACCTATTCTTTAGAGAACCACTTTAGTTTTATACCCAAACACTACAAAGGATGGTATCATAACCTGAATAAGGACTTTGGGATATTTCAAGGAATTAAGGAAGATATTTATGTATGTCTTGGCCCAACCAAAGTGGTTTTGAAGTGTAACATGGAGTAGAGTGGTGGAGACCTTTTATAAATGGGGGAGAGGACACACCTATAATTTTTTAAAATAAATACATGTAGAACCCCCAACCTCAGTATCCCAGAGCTAGTGTAATCTTTAGTTCATGTGAATATAATACAAGGAATCGAATAATAAAGGACTAAATAGATTAGTAGTGTTGGAAAACTAGATACATACTTGAATCAAATTTACATTTCAAATCATAGAATACAATAAATTATTTCCATGACAATTTCATTATTACCCTTAGTATATCCATACATGTCAATCATTAAATGAATCATTGTATTTTTGGGAAAATAAAACATAATAAATGGGTGTGATTTAAATCCCAATAAGAGTATAGATATAGTGTAATGTTTGAAAAAATAATTCATAATCAATGTGGAAAGGTAAATAACTGAAAAACATTCATTTTAATCAATATCATGAGAATAATATGGAAGGAATAAGTGATGATATAAAAAATAACATATAAATTATCACATGATCATGGATCATAACCATAGATATTCTAACTAAAAGAATAATCGCATGGAATATCAATAAATAAATTCATGTTGACTTAATTCATAATTATGAACATATAAAACATACCTTTGAGTCCTCATTCCAAGACATATAATACCATTAAGAATTCATTCCAATACATCTTATAATTTCAAGGCCTCAAGGTAAGACAACTAGATAATTGGGTAAGACCTCATCCAAAACCATATATAGTTTGTTTCATGAGACATGTTGATGCATCTAGGGGATATCTATATTAGGCCCCGCCCATATCTTCATATCCAAATAATTACTCATATATTCAACAATTGACTTAATTCATGAATAAATGTTTTTTATACTCAAATATCTATATTGAGTAATGGATACATATTTATGAATATTTCCACAGTTAATAAAATAAATTTCAATATAAAAAATCTTATATAAAATGGTATATTGTTTATAAGATAATAATATCCATATTTAAAGAATATGTATATTTAAGAGAATACTAATATTAAATGAATTTTTTTTAAAAAAAAGGATTCATCAAGATAATGTTATCATTCATAAAATATAGTGAGATTGTACAATAAGTTTTACCAGTTGGAAATTTTCAAATAAAATCCACTTGGAATAAATGATTCAATGTTAAATTTAAAAAACCATGAATTATTAATGAATCATGATGTTATATGTCAATGGGGTAGTATATACACCACATTAATGTAAATTGATTCATAATAACAGGTAAGTCTCAATGGAATGCAAATTGAGACAAAACCCTTTACCCCACAATTCATTTTGATTGGAAATCAATTAAACAAATTTATACTAGTTTTAAACCTGTTATTAATTTATATCAGAACGATAATAATATTTATAATATCATATATGATCCTTTTATAACATCTGATTACTATTTCATTAATACTCTTTTATTATATTCATTGTTTCGGGTGTCAATAACCTTGACTTCACATGCGAGTTTCGTTGTGAAAGATCCATTTATTACCCATATTATATAGTTATATCATATAAATAATAATAACCAAGACATAAATATGAAATTTTTATATATATTATACTTTTAAAACCATTCATGAATGATGGTTATGAAAAATTTAGTATATTACAATCATGGAGATGATATGACATACATACGATTTAGTAAGGTTTCCATTTTCCAAAGATCATTATGGAAATGAGGTAAGTAATATATTATCATTAAAAAATAATAGTAATATCAAACATAACAAATTATTTATTTAGATATGTGAAGTCCCAGACCTTGATGCCATTTAATGGGTGCCCTGAGCCATGTGGGCCACATGGCCTCTAGTGTATCTCCCCAAATGCCAGAGACTGCCGACTAGTAACGAGGGCCTAGTGTGTGTCTGTGGTGAGACTATTCACCCATTACCAAATTTTAACACAATGGATAGATGTAAAAAACGTTCTATATAAGAATACATATATATAAAGATAAGTAAAATAGGGAAATAGATACAACATTAATAATAACTAAAACAATAGGAATAACATTCAACAACACACGATGATATGCCATGAAATAGAAAACTAGAAAACAGTGATACAATATAGCATGCATAACATGTTCCAAAATAGTATAAAGTAAGTAAAATACTATCACAATCATCTTAAGATATGTCTTGGTAATCTTTTATCATGATTCATCCTAAATATAAGGAAATAAAGTGTTTGAAGACATATGCTTCCCTTTGTCAACACCTGCAATCACATAATTTTCCCTCAGTACCAAATGGTGCCTAGAGAGGGCATGAGATAAGTCTGAGTGGGCCACCCCCAATGATGCCTATAACATCCAAACTATGTAATTTAAATGTAATATTGGGAAATAATTCATATATAATGTAAATCAGTACAATGTAACTAAATACCCATGTACCTGCTCCAACCCTCGGCTGGTGTTTGAACATGTAACAACTTTATTTAATTAATTAATTAAATATTTTAATTTGATAGGTCTCATGAGGCCTAGAGAACACTAAAATCACCTCATGATAGTATAAATAGTGAAGTTTCCAAGATTTAATAAGACAATCATGATCAAAGACATTTAATAGTGAAGTACCAAGGTAACAACCAAGGCGACGTAGACCTCAAGGGTTTCCAACATAGTAATAATTGTATCCTGGAATGGGGTAAGAGTGTAATCCAAGGATCATAGTCCAAGGAATTATAAAATGAGACTCCTACCAAGTCCAAGGTGTTTGACCATGGTAGAACGAGGCAATGTAATGACTTGGCACGATGGTCTTTAACCATGGCACTTACTTGTCATTGATGGATTCAAGGAGTGTATCCAAGGCATCCGTTAATGATATTTAAGGGATCCAAGGAGTGTATCCATGGAATCATATAGTACTACTTGAGGATCCTACGGTATCATACAAGGCATCCAAGAACAGACAGGGATCGGGATCTAGGTTGGTCTCAACCAAAGCAATTTGTATCCATGAATTGGAATGGGGTTCCTAAGTGCTCATGGAATTATCCCATCAGAATAAAAGGTGAGATTAAGTCAGGACAATCCTATTTGATTTTGAATTCATGTAATATTTCATTTTGTTCAAGCATTTCCTTTCATTAGAATGGTAATTTCAAGTAGTATGAAACTGTTTTATCAAGTCATTTGGTTAAAGCCTTTCCTATCATTAGTATGACAAGGGCAAGTATCATACAACCCTTTAATCTATTTAATGAAGAATCCATATTCAAGGTTCATTTTGCTACCTTCCATTAAGGTGGTAAGGGGCTCTACAGATATGCAATAAATTAATCATTCACATTCAATTAACAACTTGAAGCACTTATATTAGGTGGTTCAAGTGTTGTGCATACATGGTACTATCAATTATAATATTAAAAATATAAATTAGCCACTCAATTTAGAAACACTTACCATTGGGAAGGTCAATCCATATCACACCCAAAATGTGGATCCAACATGCCAAAATGCTAAATGTCAATTATGGCATAACCATCGACATCAGAAGGATAGAGTTGTGGTCATAACCACCAACTAATAATCATGTATTTGGAAAGAGAATAACCATACAGTTCTAAAAATATTAGGAATGGTATATTAATTCCATAAATTAAACTCGATGAAATTGGTGGGCCTCATACAACAAATCCAAAATCAATGAACGTTATAGATGAGTTATTGACCACCCACCTTAGGGTTGTATGACTCTCTTCCTCTGGTATTGTCCCTTGATTTGGCTTGGATTGAATTAGATCTAATAAAAAGTCCAAAATGGTCATACCTCAATATCTTAGTCAAGAGAAAAAGAGAAGGATAAATGATCAAGAAAACTTGATTACTTATTATTGTACATCCAATGTGGCAAAAAAAAGTTCAATCGGTTGTTGGGTGAAGGGGATCTCTTGATTACAAGGTTAGATATTTAAAAATCCCAAAATTGAGTGAGATATATGTTAATCTTGCATAATAAAGGATTTTGGAAGAGTGAGGGAGGTTAAAAAATCATTAAGGGTATTTTTGTAAATTTTCCTAGAAAAATGGATTGTACATGGTTTTTCGGTGTGGTTTGAAAACCTGTAGGCACACCATGCATGGTTTTCTAGGTAGAAGGAAAAATAGTACGATTAGGTTGTACAACCATAAAAAACTATGGGAAGTTGTTCTGCCCAGATATTTCAATCTCCACAGTTAGCCAAACTATGGGCCAAACTTGCACTAACAGTGCGAACAGTCCAGGTTTCCCAAAAGAATGGGTTGCAGGCTTTGAACATGACACGGACACCTCTTATACCCCTACTAACTCATTTCGTATCCATATTAGGTCCAAATTAAAGATTTATACTAAAATTTAAATGATGTATGCCTTATTTAAAAACCATGTTCATATAATATTTCCCCATTAAATGAGCTCATCCCAGAGTTCACATTCCAAGGGTGGAGAAACACTCTATGAGAATAATTTCGGCCACTGATTATGTATGCCAACTTCCCTCTCCCATGTCTTATCCTATACCTATCCATGTTTCCACACCATCTGCACTATTGGGACAGACTATCCTTGGAGAACCTTCATTCTATTGTCAATGATGTGCACTGGATACTCATCAAAGGTAGCATTGGAATCTAACTCCACTTCCTCAGGATCAAAATTATGAGATGGATTAGCATGATATTGGTGATGCTATGAAACATTAATGAAGTATTTAATGAGATGGTACCTCAATGTTAGTAGAAACTACTAGGCTACCAGTCGACTCTCCCTAGAACCTCAAATTTACTTACATAACAAGTCAATAACTATCTCTACTTTGATAACCGTCTATGACCAAGCCTGGGTGATACCCAAAGAAAAACATGATCCCTATCCTTAATCTCTAGAGGTCATCGATAAGGATCATCATATGATTTTTTTCTATACTGAGCAGTATTCATACACTTTTTGATTCTCTGAACCTTCTCTAAAGTCTCTACAACAAGATGAGCACCCAGTAGGGCTTCCTCACTTGCCTCTAGCTAGCATAGGGGTGAATTGAATGACCTGCCATATAAGGCTTCAAAGGGTTCCATTTGAGTTGTTTTCTAAAATTTGTCATTATAGTAAAACTCGATGAGATGGATATGCTTCTCCCATGAACCACTGAAATGAAGGACACATGCTCAAATCATATCCTCTATAACCTATATTTTTAATTCTGATTTTCAATCAATTTGAGGGTGAAAATATGTATTTATAAGAACCTAAGTCACCATAGCCTTTTTAAATCTCTTCCAATACTATGAGGTTAAATGATAATCATAATTGAAAACAACAATATGGGGGGTCCCCATATAGTTATTTGATCTTTCGAACATACATTCCTTCCAACTCATTAGTTGATAAAGTCTCCAATATAGGAATGAAGTATTATGAATTCATTATTTGGTCATTGACTACCCAAATATCATCACTACCCCCTTTGTGACCAAGGTAAGATGACTAAAAAATCCATGGAAACATATTCCCATTTATATTTCGTGATGGGAAGCAGTTGTAGAAATCCTATATGTCTCTGGTGCTTTGCATTCACCTACAGGCAAGTGGAAAACCTCATGATAAAGCCTGATATCGGATGTTTCATTCCAGGCCCCCAATAATAGTGTCGCATATCTTGATACATCTTGAGGATTATTAGATGAACTACCCACTGTGAAGCATGAGACTCTTTCATTAACTCAAATCTACTATTTATAGGAAACCAGATACATCCACGTAGACACATCACATCAGTCATATCCACAGACCAATTCAGAGGAGGATTATCTCTAGATATACTTTCAATGAGAACCAAGACATCATGATCTGGAAATTTTCTACCCTTCACATTCTCAATGAGGGAAAATTTATGTATCAAGGATGAAAGATAAGACTTCTCATGACTATTTTGAAACTCCAGATGCAACTCATAATATAGGACCATTAATTTCCATTCATCACCGGCTTCCTATATGGAATTTTCGTGAGTTTTCCAACTCAGTGCATCTACAACCACATTTCCCTTCACAAGAATATAGTAAATCTAAAACTTAAAATATTGTAGATACTGGACCCATATTTTCTATCTGAGGTTCAAGTCTGGATGATAAAAGATATATTTTAGGATCTTATAGTCCTTGTACACCATAAAGTTCTCACCTATCAAATAATGTCTATAGCATCTTAAGGCATGGAAAACTTCTTCTAAATCAAGGCCGAACATTGGGTAATTTATCTCATGAGGAATCAACTACCAAGATCCATACAAAACGACTTTTTACTCCAGTATCAGTACTGTTCCTAGGTGAAAGCCTAACGCATCACAGAAGACGAGATAACTGATACCCATCTCTATAAGAGTCAAAATAGGTGTGATACCAACCTACCTTTTATCTCCTAAATGGATTTATCAAATGCTTCACACCATAAAAACATGACACCCTTATCTATTAGACTAATAAGAGGTCAAGTAAGGAAAGAAAAGTCTTGTATGAAATACCAGTAATATCCATATATCCCCAGGAAACTATGTATATCAAACACATTCTTGGGATGCTCCTAGGAAACTATCACACTAACCATTTTTTGGTCAACTGATGCTTCTAATTCAATTACTATATGACCCAAGAATAGGAATTTTTTGATACAGAAGTGTCACTTAGAGATCTTGGCATAATGTTGATGCTCTTAGTGTACTCATAATGATCTCAATATATTTTTCATAGTCTCTATGAGTGTGAGAATACACTTAGATTAATTCCACAAAGAACAAGACAAAATAATAAAAAATAGTGATGTAAAAAACCTATTCATTAGATCAATGAAAAAATCATGTGCGTTTGTGAGACAGAACGTCATAACAAGGTACTCATATAGACCACACCTTCTATGGAAAGTCGTATGAGCTATGTATGATGTCCTGAATCAGTCATGATGATAACCTAATCTCAGGTTAATATTAGAGAAAACCATTTATCTTTGGATGTGGTCAAATAGATCATCTATTCGAGGAAGTGTAAACTGTTTCTTGACTATAAGATGGTTGAACCTTCTATAATCCATTTATAGAAGTAAGGTTCCATCCAATTTCATGAAAAAAAGGACAGACGAAGCCCAAGAGGATGTACTAGGCCATATAAAACCTCTGGCCTCTAAATCCTCTAACTACCTCTTCATCTCCTAAATCATTATAGGTTCCATCCTATATAGAGTAATGGAAACAATAACTTCTCCTAGAATAAGATCAATTGTAAAATCTTCCCCTCTCTCGAGAGGTAAGCTAAAATAATAATCTGAAAAGACATCCCAGAAACAATCCACCCCTAGAGGGAAATCAGCTTATTAAAAACCCTGATCTTCCCTAAAGAGATTTTCTATAAGGGAAGTCACTCCACCTATCCCATCATGCTCTTGTCCCACTCTAACAGTTTTTACATCTGACTAACCCTTATGTAGATAACTTCATCTCTCTGGTGATGTAAACGATATCATACAGTGATAGTAGTCAAAATTGCATGATAGTTGACTAACTAGTCCATTATGAGAATAACATTGAAACCTATCATCTCAATAATGAATAGGTTCCAAAAGAAAGGGTAACCACTTACCTCAAGGGGAATGTCCCTACACTAGCATATTCCCTATGTTCATACCCCTAACCGCATATCTAGGTTTATTACACCATTGTGATACTGTATCTCTATTTCAAGACTCTACACAACAGAAACTAAGATAAAAGTTTTCAAAGTACCTATATAAAATAAATCAGACACTATAGTAGAGGTTACTAGAATAGTACCTCATACTATAGGTGTTCCAACAGCCTGATCCTTGGGTATTGGTTGTTGTGCATGAAACTGACATGATCCATGGCCTTATGCAACAGATGGACTACCATGATCAATACTGGTCTTCTGGCACTACAAGTGATCAGGGTCTTAGCTATCATGGCCATGAACTCCACCATATCTAGACCTAAAGGTGTTATCCCAATTCCCCACCTAACAAAGTGTAAAAGAACTCACTCCTAATGGTGGATCTATTGTGGATACTTTTTCACTCAAGGTTGGTGGAACAGTCTTACAGAAACACTGAAGATTACCTATATGGAAAAATGTTTTGAACTAAAGTGGGTCTTTATCTCATTTATGCTTTTAATTACCCCATTGTAAACATTTGTGACACACTTTAGATATATAAAAATAGACACTTTGGTTATAACTTCCCTGATGAGAAACCTTGAGAGAATGCTTTCTACAACTGGAAGAACTACTGGCCTAATGCAGTACAGGTCCTCTAAACCCGGTACTATTGTCATCCATTGGGTTTCTCTTAGAGATAATATCTTGATTGACTATATCCTAAAAATATATATGGTGAAAAACATTGACCTTTGTATGGTTGGTGTACTGGATCCCATCCTTAAAGCGTCAAGCGTACAAAATATCATCACCATCTAGAAGTGTTGCAATCATTGTAACTCTGTGAAACACACTGAATAGTCCATAAAAAAACATTGATCCCTACTCGAGATGAATTAACTCTCTAGATCTATCAACTATCAGCATCTCAAGAAAGAAATAATCATAGAATACAATCTGGAAATCAACTCATAACATGCCTTGATGACGATCGGCCTAGGAAATCACATCCCACAAATGCTTGTCTGAATCTCGAAGCACGTAAGTAGTAATATTAACTCTCCACTTTGGCTTTGTTTCCAAATGATCAAAGATATATATGGTGGCCTCTATCAAGGACACAATAGCCTACAGACCACCTTCCCCTAAAAAGGTAGAAGGATGTTGCAGTTGGAACTGATGAGTCAAATCAACCATCAGAGGTTCAAATCAGGGAGCACCGTTCATGGACTGCATCAGATGTAGGAAACTATAATGAACTTGGGAATCAATGCACAGATCAGGTATAGTAGGAGGTGCCTTAGTTCTACTCTTGGAGGTATTATTGGAGGCTCAAATCCCAACACATCTGGAGTGTGATCATCACCACCTTCCGAACATACGACAGAAGGATGTCATGGTGTCATTGGTCTACAATTTCCAAGAACACACCTCAAAATAATATTAAGAAGAAATAATGAAACACTAGAAGAAGATTAATTTAAGAAAACTTAATACCAAAGGCACACTACCCCAAAAACCCTCTTATATTCCCAGTGGTTTGTAAGTGATCAAGTATATCATTCATTTCACATTACATTTAATTACCTTGTTCACTCCTTTACCTTTCATAAACATGACAAGGTGGGATAAGGATGTGCATCCAATTCATTTTAGAATTCATGATTCAAATTACAATGCATATCCATTTCTGATGAACTAGTTCCCATACACCAATCATCAGAAATGACACCCATTTATTTATAGCATAATGGTTCAACTTCGTAAATTACACATACCAACCCATGAGGACCCACACACATCATGAATTGAGATAGGAAATCCATCAATCGCAACAAAGATTATTACATGTACATGAAACTATCACAAAATCACTAAATAATCGCAACCACATAAAGAAATTCAATGAAGTCAAATGCACCTATATGGAATAGAAATATCCATGACATGTAGATTCCAGGGTCCTATAATGATGCATGTAACGATGATAATTGACCTCATATCATCAAGAGAAGATTGAAATAAAATCATCAAAAAGAGTAATAATCAAAAACAAATCATAGAATGTGCATCACCCAATGGTGAAATAATATCAATTGTAATTGGAAAATTAATAACAACAAATATAATTTAGCAAAACTTTATTTTTACCCTGAATATAGGTTTGCGATGCCCATGCATGGATTATGATGAGGTGCCACGCATTCTTAATATCAAATCTATTTTATACAAATAGTAAAGAAAGAAAAGAAACCACATTTGATACCAATTTGTGATTTCATGGACCAATACAACACTTAATTGGTTCCCCGAGCCTAGTGGGCTACATGGTCTTAAGCGCATCTACCTGAACTCCAGAGGCTACCGACTAGTAGTGAGGGCCTAGGGTGTATCTGTGGGGAGACTATTCCCTAATTACCAATGTTTAGAGCATCATATGTATGTAAGCATAAATAAATAGAAGAAGCAATATATATAAACATACGATACAATGGAAAATACAGAAAACAATAATAATAACTAAAAAAACTCGAATGACATTTATCAACATATGATGATATGTCATGTACAAGAAAACTAGAAAACATAGATACAAAGCAATAGGAATGACATGTTAAATAACAGTTTAAGGTAAATAAAATTATATCTCATGTATCATGAGCTCTGGATCAGTCATCTACTATCCTGAATCATCTTAAACTGCATGAAATCATGTGTTTGAAGTCGTATGCTTCCCTTTGCCGACACCTACAACCATTTAATCCTCCCTTGGTAACGAAAAGTTCCTGGAGAGTGTGTGAGATAAATTTTAGTGGGCCACCACCAATGGTGTCTATAACATCTAGCTCATGTAATGGAAATGTAATAGTTTTCATGTATTCATATATATTGTAAATCAGTACAATGTTACAAAATACCCAAGTACCAGCTTCAACCCTCGGCTGGTGTCTGAACTTGTAACTAATTATTTTAATTAAGTAATTACCAACATTATATTGATAGGTATTGTGAGGCATATTCAAAGATACCATCACCATGTGATAGTATAAATAGTGAAGGTTCCAATATGTAACAAGGACACCATGATCGGTGACATCTAAAAGTGAAGTCCCAAGGCAAAAACAAAGGTGATGTAGACCTCAAGGGTCCCCAAATCAGTTATAATTGTTGCTTGGAATGAGGTAAGAGTGTAATACAAGGATAATAGTCCAGGTAATTCCACAATGAGGCTCCTAATGAGTCAAACGTGATAGACCAAGGTAAAATAGGACTAAGCAATGACTATGGCTGATGGGTTTTAACAATGACACCTAATTGTCAATGCTAGATCCAAGGAGTGTATCCAAGGAATATTGTAATGATATCGAAGGGATAAAAGGATTTTATACATGGAAATATGTAGTACTACATGAGGGATCCTTCATTATCATACCGAGCATCCAAGAAAATAGAAGGATCAGGATCTAGGTGGGTCTCAACTTAAGCAAGTTGTATTGTTGAATCCGAATGGGGTTCCAGAGTTCTCATAGAGTTCTTAGATCAGAATCCATGTCAAGATAGAGTTAGGACAATCTTATTTGATTTTTAAATCATGTAATATTTCATTTTGTTCAAGCCTTACCTCTCATTAGTGTGATGAAGTCAAGTAGTATGCAACAGTTTTATCAAGTCATTTGGTTCAAGCATTTCCTTTCATTAGTGTGACAAGGACAAGTAGCATGAAACCCTCTAATCAATTTATGTAATATTCTATATTCAATTTTCATTCCTATACCTTCCATTTATGTGTTAAAGGGTGATACAGATATGAAAAAAATTAATCATTCCCATTCAATTATCAATTTGAAGCACTTAACTTGGGTGGGACAAGTGGTACACATACATAGTACTTGACATTGTGAAATTCAGAATATAAATAAGCGATTTAATGTAGAAACTCTTACTCTTAGTAATTTCAATCCATGGAACACACAAATGGTGGCTCAAATGTTCCAAAAAGATAAATGAAAATTATGGAATAAACTTCAACATTTTAAGGATAAATTTATGTTTATAACCAACAACAATTAATCATATATTTGAAAAGATCATAACCATATAGTTATAAAAAGTAAAACCATGGAATATTAATTCCATAAATGGAACCTAATGAAATTAGTGGGCCCCATAGGATAAATCTAAAAACAACAAACTTTATGGATGATTTATAGACCACTCACCTTTGAGGTGTACAAATTTCCTCCTCTGGTATTGGCCCTTGATATGGCTTGGATCAGAGTAGATATAAGAAAAAGAGAAAAATTCACATACCCTTATATCTAGGTCAGGAGAAAAAGATAAGGAGATTAGATAAAGAGGACTCGAGCACTAAACGTTACATATCCAATGTGACAAATGGAAGCTTGATCGGTTGTTATATGAAGCATATCTCTTGATTCCAAGGCTGGATCATCTAAAATTCCCTAATTGAGTGAGAAATAGGTTAATACCACATAATCTGAAATTAGGGATGAAGGAGGGAGGTTAAAAGATCATTATGTGTAACTTTGTAAATTTACCCAGAAAAATGGATTGGGCACAGTTTTCCTGCATGATTTGACAAATTGTGTGCAAACCGTGTAAGGTTCTCCCGGTAAAAGGGCACCTTGTATGGTTATGCCACACGATCGTGTAAAAACCTTGAAAAGTTGTTCTGTCAAGATATTTCAATGTTCTTGGTTTGCCAAAATCATGCACCAATCGTGCATTGTCCATGAGACCAATCCAGTTTTCCCAAAAATATGGGTTTTAGGATCCGAACATTCCATGGACACCCTCGAGACCTCAGTTAATTCATTAGGCATCCATATTCAGTCCAAAGAAATCATTTAGACTGAAATTTAAAATATCCATACCTGATTAAAAAATCAGGTTCTTAGAAAATAAATTTATATATATCATCCAAGTTGTGTGGTAACGAAAAGAGAGTCATATCGCTTCATGGAGGTATATGTCCACACGTACATTAATATTGTTATCATCTTTAAGTGAGTAAAATCGTAGGGAAGAATATTGCATTTACATAATGATAAATATTACATGAATATAATATTTATTTCATATATATGATATATATATATATATTAATTTTAAACTTATTTCACTCTATGTTAAGTGTTAGTGAAAGAAGAATCTCTTTTCATCACAAGGTAGTAGTCCCCTGTACACATGAATGATGTTTTTTATATCCACTAATGAATGGAAGGTAAAAAAAATTCATTATATATTTACAAAAAGGTATGGGTATTTTATAAATATCATATACATACTTTATATCTAACATCATAACCAACCATGAAATGTAGTAATGGAAGAAAAAATGACATTGTTTTGTGAGGTTGCAATCTTTCGTACACAAGAACAATGATTTCATTACCCATTTGATGGAAGTAGAGATAGTGGCAGTACATGAAATTTTTATAACAATATAGAATTTTATAAAGGATTATAAAGTTATTATATCATAATTTTTTAATAAGAATTAAAGTATTTTGGGTAATAATGAAAATAGAAACTCTCATTGAAGAACATTTCCTCTTCTTCAGGTATCCTCTATAGGTTCTCAGTAAAACATTCCTAGGATAGACTTATACCCCAAAAAACATTATTGGATTAGTTTATGGAAGATGGGAAGTTATTTCATAACTTTGTCTCCAAACCAAATAGGTTTGATGGTTTGAATAATAGAGGAGGGATGGTGGCCTTCTATAGGTGATGTGAGTGGAAAACTGGTAATGTTTTGAAAGGATTCAATCATATCCACATTTTTGTCATGAAATAATCTTAAAAAATAAGAAATTATCATACCCGAAATAGATCATGCTTATATATTTCCAGGAATTGTGTTTTGGACTAGTTGGTAGGTAATTGGTAACCATTATATTCATAGTTTAACCAACAAAAAATCTATTTTTACCTTAACTATGAGAAAAAAAATAGTTTTCTTGATTCATTTTGGTAAAAAAATAAGTTTACCATATTATAAATTATAAATTATTCTGATTAAAAATATTTATTCAATTTTCCAAACTCAATTCAAATAAATAGAAAATTTTAATTTAAAATTAATCCCACAGACGCGTCAAGAAAGTTGTTTTTTTAAAAGAAAATGTTCAAAAGTTTATAATGTTTCTATATAAAAATTAAAAAAATGATTTCAATGATATAAATTGGATAAATTGATATATAATTAAAATTATTTATCTTTAAAATAAATTTTAAATATAATTTATCTTTAGGAATAATTTAAATGAAAATGTGGTTTTCAACTAAGATTCCTTATTTTTATTGTTTAAAAAAAATTAACCTTTACAGAAATATCTAAATTAATTAACCTAATATAATTTTGGTATTATGATTCCAAAAAATTTAGTTTATTTTTTCAAAAAAATTCTATAAAATAGGAAAATTTTATTTTATGTTATGTGCATGAAGTGCGACTAAAACAATTTTAAAAACATACAGGTTTTAAGAAAACATTTATTTTTCTCTAAAATGATTCTTATTTTATTTTTAATTATTAGATGAACATAAATTTCATATTTTAGTTAGTAATATTAATTCCCTTTATTAAAATGTATTGGTGACAACTATTATATTAAAAATTAATATGTTAATAATATATCATATTTTTTGTAACACCCCAATCTTCCATGGTACGGTCCTTTTTGAATAATAGAGCAGCATGTGTTGTACGCAACCACGAGTTCTAACACACCGCGACCAATAAAAGTAGCAGTTATGAATAGTAATATCCAATTTTTGAAATTATATAAATTTTAGATTTCAAAATGGACTTCATTTTTGGATTCAGAATATCGAAATTAGCCTATGTTGAATTTTTGGTATTTTTCTGAGAACTTCCAATTTTTGATGAATAGTGAAAAATACTTAAAAACAACTTTTTCAATCAAAATAATTTATGGTGGTAAATTATACTACTGAGTGGTTTTAAAGTATAATTAGAATATATTTTTACCATTTCATCCAATGGGGGTCATTAGAATTAATTTCACTTGAAATTGGACATAATCAATTGTCAATCTTTTGATATATATTGTTTCTTAAAAACACGCTATTCGTTGTGACAGTGGAAATTAATTATAAAATTAATTAATGAAACATATATGTTTCGAATTATTTAAAATAGACATCTTTTTTGAATTCGTAATAACAATTATAGCTTAGGGTGAAATTTTGGCATTCTTCTGAAAAACGTCAATTTTTGATGAATAGTGAAACAACTAAGTGGTAGTTAAAAAACTGATTTTTCGTTTAAATGAATCATTACCAATTCTGTGATTTTATTATCCAAAATACTACATACATGGTTTTCATTAGTCAGTAAAATGTGGTTCAATGGGATTACAATATTTTTTTGGTGAATAGTAACTTTTAAGTTTAATTAATCGTGATTAAATGTAATTAGTGAAATTTAAGGTAAAAATGATATTATAAAAATATGAAAATATCTTGACACTTGTCCTACACTTATTGGATGAGTCATGGTCGACCAAGACAATCCATTTGTCAACTTGGGGACCCCATGGAGCCACTTGGGTAAGAAAACGACATTAATAACTTTTTATTTAAAGTAAAAATAAAATTGTCACAAACATGTGTTGTTTTACTAAAACAATTATTACATAGGGTTATATAAGTTATCTTTTAGAATATAAATATTTATTGTAAATCTAAAAATATTTCCTACATCATTATTTATTTATAATTTTTAGACATTAGATAAATTAATTTTTTTATGACACAATGATGATGCATTGATTACCTCATTAATGAGCTTTTTAAATAAAATGAAAAGATAAGGTAAAATCTAAGACTTAAACTTGTAAAAAACCTATTGGATGGGTAGATTTCAAACATTTATCACCTTATACTAGAAATATATAAGTGTGGGACCTTTAAAATCCGAAACTCATTATATAATAAAGTAACATTTCATGACTTTCCAAGAGTTCCCTCCTCTCCTCTTATAAAAGGCCCCCACCACTACCACCTTATTCACACCTTCCAAGCCATTTGGATCAGCCAACCTCTGACCAAATAATCTCTCAACTTCCCTATCTTACTCCTAGAATCCTCACTTTGGGATTAAGTCTTCCCAAGGAAGCCTTTGGCTCAATTAAAAAATAATTACCCGATTTTAAGGAAATGTCTTCTCTTATGTTCTTTTGTTTTATTTTGCTTCTCCAACCCCTTAAAATATTTTTATTACTTTATTTTGTAAAAACACCAGTATATAAAATATAATATGATGTTGTTATGATAAGGATTTGATTTAAACTTACACACACACCTTCGTCTAATGGTTAAAGAACATACTGTTTCTATGGGTGGCGAAATACTCCCTCACAAAACGATGATTGTTAAATATTATTTTATCACCTCTAATGGTGGACATTTTGATGAAACTATTTTCATATATGATATATATATTATGTTTATGTTTTCCTTATTCTTATGTATTTATCATTTATGGCATACCTTTATGATTTCCATTATGGGTAAACACGATAATTTCATTTTAGGAAGTGCGGACTACCACCTCCACAAAATGATTTGAATCGTTAATGCCATATGTGGGATGTATAAAGGATGGAGTAAATGATATTATATATTATATTATACTGTAATTATAATATTACTTTATATCATTATGATTTCATTCCATTAAATATGAAATAGAAATGAAAGTAGCGTTCATGCGTACGTATGGATTACCGTCTCTAGGAACGGTGCATTTCATTTCTTACCTATAAATGTTAGGTAATATTAGGAATGAATGTATATACTGGATATATATGATATATATGATATCTACATCATGAATATAATTCTGGAGATAATGGATATTCTACCACATAAACAACTTGTAATTATAAGAAGTTTATTGTTGACTCAAGTACCAAAGATCGACAAAACGACCGTTATTAACTTAAATAATTACATAATGTTCATAACATGGTAATAATTGATATAAGAGGAATAATTAACATGAAAAATTTTCTTAAGCAAGTTTAAATTAACTCTAGTTTATTATTCAGGAGATTAAATAACGGTTGAGTGAAGTCAGACACGAGGTAAGGGAACTTCTTAACCCAATTTTTGTTCTTTGGGTTAATATCCTAGTTTCAAATTATGTCATGATATTATTATGTCCTATAATGTATTATTACTTTATTTATGTGTACTTATAGTGAATACACATAATAGATCTATTTTATTTGAAAAATTTTCTTTGTAAGGGACTTCCTCTCAATCTCCTTTCATTGAGGCATATTTTGTTTTATACACAACATTCATTTATACGGTGTATAAAACCCTTTGAATTTTATGTTTATTCAAAAGGTTTTATTTTATAATTATTCTCTTTTTAAATGATTTAAGAAATAGATATTTCTCTCAAATATATGAAAATCTAGTGAAAATGTATACGTATTTAATACAAGCTTAAAAATGTTTTCAGAAAACCCGACTCTTAAGCATGGTAGACAGGAAGGGATTGGGCGTGGACCCATCTTGGCCTGTAATTAGTCGAGCAGTCTCAGAATTAGTTATTTTGTTTGCAAAAGCTTGCATAATGTTTTCAGAAAAACACTGGAGTATATTTGAGAAATTTTAAACGTAAGTATGTTCTAAAAAATTGCATCGGTAGGTCTCATGAGACAAACATGTGTCTTGGCACGAGGCCTTGACAAAATATTATTTGTAGTCTTGGCATGAGGCCTTGGATATGTGGTTATGATAGTCTGTCATTATTCATTCCATCATTATGAAAGTGGTTATTGACATTGCATGTGATTATTTGACCAGTAGAATATCCATGTGAATAAGTAAATGGAATTATTTCATTTTACTTTTTCCATATTATGCTAATGTTCAAGTTTAAAAGTCTTTTGTTTTAGT
This sequence comes from Viscum album, assembly GCA_963277665.1. Taxonomy (NCBI): domain Eukaryota; kingdom Viridiplantae; phylum Streptophyta; class Magnoliopsida; order Santalales; family Viscaceae; genus Viscum; species Viscum album. The sequence continues at coordinate 220,166,002 of OY728155.1, forward strand.
TATACATTGTCTTAAATGTTTATGCTTATTTATGAAAGATTCCTCTATTTTGTTATCCTTACTGATCATCTGAGCTCACCCCTTTCAATGTTTTAATTTTTCCGGGATGTGATGAAGAATATTATGAATGACCTGCAGGGATAGTATAAGGGGATATTAAGACAAGATGTTTTTTTAGTTTTGTTTCACTTTATGATGTAATGTAAGACTTATGGATGTATATAGTGTTTCCAAGACTACTAAACTAATCGGCCTTTCGATACTTGCTCTTTTGTGATCATTCCAATGTTACGTAGTAATGCACCGACTCTGGGTAACTAGGGTCGGGGCGTTACAGTTGGTATCAGAGGCAGTTTAGTACTAACCTTGGAAGCTAGATATAGGTAAACTCTGATTAGAGCACATAGACCTAAGATAAAATTTTAGGATTAGAATAGAATAACTTCCTATAATTTTGGTCTTATAGATATTTTGTGAGTTTTCAAGCAATACATCCCTGTCTGGATACAAGCAGGTTGAGGCGGCTCTGGTACATATGTACCTAGGGGTAAAACCCGAAAACACTGCTTTGAGCTACACTCGAACGGGAACTGGTGCACAACGACGAGCCTTGCTGCACTCTTGGTTACGACACTCCTGGGAGATATGATTAGGATACTTCTCATTTTCATTACAAACCACTATAAAGGGTTATGAGTATATACTTAATCAAAGAAAACATTTTTGTGATTATGGATTATATCCATAAATAGTTCAATTTATGTTAAGTGTTTTGCATGTTTGTAATTATGTATTTTGATTCATAAACTAATCTAGTTTATGCCATTGTCTAGAAATGGAACCTAGTGGAAGGATTGGAAACCGTATCAATACACACACTCCATGTAGGGATTTCTCTCAGGCTCAAGATAATTATAGTGGAGCTGGTGATACAACTGGTGCTGATCAACTTATCACCGTACTAGGACAACTCACTCAGGTTATGAATAATAACTTTACTCGTATGGAGCACCCTGATCTGCAATGTGGAGGATCAATGTTAGACCGCTTCATGAGGCAACAACCACCAACATTTAATGGGGTACAAATCCATTACTAGCTGAGAAATGGATAAACTACTTAGAGAAAATATTCCACACCGTGGGGAGTAGTGAAAGGGAGAAAGTTGTCATGGAAGTTTACCACCTCACTGGAGACGCTGATCAATGGTGGTTGCTGATTCAAAACAAAAACGAAGATGAAGAAGTATCAAGTATGTAATGGAGGGTGTTTAATGAAATTTTCTTAGAAAAATACTTTCCACATGACCATTGAGTAGATATGGAAGGACAATTTCTGAGTCTAAGGCAGAAGGAGGATGAGAATGTTGCAAAGTATGAGGCCAACTTTACAAGGTTAGAAATACATGCTGCAGATTATATACGTAACCCAAGAAGTAATATGGATCGTTTCTTTGATGGGTTAAAACCATTTATCCATCAATCTTTAGTATCAAAATCTTTCTCAACATACGTAGATATAGTCTCGTGTGCTATCAAGACAGAAAAGGAATTCTCTAAGTCTTATGACAACAAAGTAAATCAAGAGAAGAAGAGAACGATGGAACAAGAGATAGATAAAGGGAAAAAGGGAAAGAATGATTTTCCATTATGTGATAATTGTGGGAAGAATCACCCTGGTACTTGCCTAAATGGAATGGGAGTTTTTTATAAATGTGGAGAAAAAGGTCACCAGGCTTGTGAATGCAAGGGAAAGAAAGTGGAAATCAATGTTGAATGCTACAATTGTAGGGAAATGGGGCATTATGCAAATGAATTTCCTAATCATCAGGAATACTTACCTCAGAAAAGGCCAAGGGATCAAGGTCAATCAAATGATGTTACTACAGTTGAAGTGGAATAATTAATATATTGGTGCTTTTGGACACAAGGATAATATTCTGGTTATAAGAATAATGTGATATATATAAGGATTGAACTACAGAACTTGTTGTTTTCATTAAGGTTTTAATATGATGAAGTTAATCATATTTTTGTATGTTAGAATAAGAGAAACTTTACTTTGTTTGAGGAATCTGATGATACAATTGATTTTGGAATTTAGAGTCCTTTTAGAGAAAGTCTGGATGGAGGTATTTTGGATAACTATAAAGGTTGGAATGGATTAAGTTGAACTTTGGATAGTATTTTTTAAGGTTAAAACATTTATGAATGTAACGCCCCGACCCCAGCTACCTAGAGTCGGTGCATTACTTCGTAACATTGGCATGATCACAAAAGATCAAGTCTCGAAAGACCGATTAGTTTAGTAGCCTTGGAAACACTAGATACATTCATAAATGTTACATTACATCACGAAGTGAAAAACTATAATAACATAGTCTCCATAGTCCACACTTCTATCCTCTTCGGACTATCCCTGCAGGTCATTCATAAAATACTTCATCACATCCTGGAAAATATTAAAACATTGAAAGGGGTGAGCTCAGATGCTCAGTAAGGATAACAATATTGCGGAAGCTTTCATAAATAAACATAAAAATTTAAGGCAATGTATAACTAAACAAAGGCCTTATTAAACTTGAACTTCAGCATAATATGGAAAAAGTAAAATGAGATAATGTCATTCACTTCTTCACATGGATATTCTACTGGTCGAATAATCACATGCAATAACAATAACCACATTCATAATGAGGGAATGTATAATGCCGGACATTCTGAAACATTTTGTCAAGGCCTCGGCCAAGACGTCTAAAATGATTAAGGCCTCGGCCAAAACCATAAATCAAATTGGGAAAGGGCCTCGGCCAATTCCACGTCTAGTTGTCTCATGAGACCTACCGATGCATCGAGGAGCTATAGCGGGCTCCACCCGTCACTTATTAAGTCCAATACATTCCTCATATGAATAGGTTTAAACATATCATAAACCATAACATAATCGTATCACATAAAACATGCATAAAGGAAACATAACATTTCCACATTTCAATCAATACAACACATTGTTATAATAATAACGCTTTCAAAACCATTTTCAATACCAAAATAAAATAAAGTTAAAACTTTGTATTTATTTTTCTTTTAAAAAGATGGTATGGCTTGTAGAGGAAGCCGAAACTCAAATAATGGTCACGGCGGCGGAGAAGTCGTTGTCGCCGCATAAGTACGGAAAGAAAAACATTCCCTTTTGTCGTTTAGCAAAACGCTTCGTATAAAAAAAATTCCTTTTGAATAAATGTAAAAGTCAAAGGGGTTTATACACCGTATAAAATAAAGTTGTGTATAAAAACAAATATGCCTCAATGAAAGGGGATTGAGACGAAGTCCTTAAAAGATCATTTTTAAAATAAAATAGATCTATTATGTGTATTCACTATAGGTACACATAAATAAAGTAAAAATACAAAATAGCACATAATAATATCATGACATAATTTGAAAGTAAAAGATTAACCCAAAGAATGGAAGTTGGGTTAAGAAATTCCCTTACCTCGTGTCTGAATTGACTCAACCGTTCTTTAACCTCCTGAATAATAAACTAGAGTTAATATATACCTTATTAAGAACCATTTTCAATTTCATTATCCTTATTATATCACTTATTACAATGATATGAACATAATGAAATTATTTAAGTTAATAACGGTCGTTTTGTCGATCTTTGGTACTTGAGTCAACAATAAGCTTCTTATAATTACAAGTTGTTTATGTGGTGAAATATCCATTATATCCAGAATTATATTAATGATTTATATGTCATATATATCATATATATCAACTATATACATTCATTTATAATATTACATAACATTTAGAGGTAAGAAATGAAATGCACCGTTCATGGAGACGGTAAGCCGTACGTACGCATGAACGCTACTTTCATTTCAATTTCATATATAATGGAGCTAAAACATAATGATATAAATGTATAATATAATTCCAGTATAATATAGTGTATAATACCATTTACACCATCCTTTATACATCCCACATATGGCATTAACGATTCAAATCACTTTGAGGGGGCGGTAGTCCGCACTTCCTAAAATGAAATTATCGCGTTTTACCCATAATGGAAATCATAAAGTATGACATAAATGAGAAATACAGAAGGATAAGGAAAACATAAACATAATATATATATCATATATGAAAATAGTGTCATCAAAATGGCCACCATTATTGGTGTTAAAAGAATTTGAACAATCATCGTTTCGTGAGGCAGAAATTCGCCATCCACAGAAACAGTATGTTCTTTAACCATTAGATGTAGGTGTGTGTAAGTGTAGCTCGAATCCTTCTTATAAAAACATCCTAGTATATTGAGGATACTGGTTTTGTTACAAAAGAAATGAATAAAAAGATTTTAGGGGGTTGGAGAAGAAAAATAAAACAAAACAACATTAGAAAAGACATTACCTCAAAATCAGGTAACTCTTCTTGATTTGAGCCAAAGGCTTCCTTGGGAAGAGTTATGACCAAAGTGAGGCTTCTAGGAGTAAGGGAGGAATGTTGGGAGAGTATTTGGGCAGAGTTTGGCCGAGCCAAATGGCTTGAATGTGTAAATGAGGTGGGATAGGTGGGGGCCTTTTATAAGTGGAGAGGAGGGGCACTTTTGGAAAGATTGAAATGTTACATTATTTCACAATGCTTTTCGGATTCTAAAGGTCCCACACTTATATAATTAGAGTATAAGGTGATAAGGTTTCGAAATATCCTCATCCAATAGGCTTTGGACAAGTGTATGCCTTGGATTTTTCATTATCTTCTCATTTTATTTAAATCGTTAAATAATGAGGTCATCGCTGCATCATAATGATGTCATAAATAGTTTAATTTATTTAATGTCTAAAAATTATAAAACAAATACTATGATGTTGTAAATCTCTTTAGCTTTCTAATGAATATTTATAATCAAAATTTGGACTTGTGTAACCCCACTTAAAAACTGTTTTAGTAAAATAACTCATGTTTGTGTCAATTTAATTTTAACATTAAATAAAAGGTATTTATGTCATTTTCCAACTAAAGTGGCTCCATGGGGTCCCCAAGTTGACCCATGGGTTGTCATGGTAGGCCATGACTCATCCAATAGGAGTAGGACAAGTTTCATGCTCATCTCATATTATTAAAACATTATTTTTACCTTAAACTACACTAATTACCTCTAATCGCGATTAAGAACGTAAAAGTTATTATTCACCAAAAAATTATTTTAATCTCATTGAACCACATTTTACTTCATAATGACAACCATGTATGTCGGATTTTTGAAAATCAAATCACAGAAGTGGTAATATTTCATTTAAACGAAAAATCAGTTATTTAACTACCACTTAGTGGTTTCACTATTCATCAAAAATTGAAGTTTTTCAGAACAAGGCCAAAATTTCACCCTAAGCTATAATTGATATTCCGAATTCAAAAATGATGTCTATTTTACAAAATTCCAAACATATAAGTTTCATTAATTAATTTTATAATTAATTCCCGCTGTTACGACAGATAACGTGTTTTTAAGAAACAATTTATATCAAAAGATTGGCAATTGTTTATGTCCAATTTCAATGTTAAATTAATTCTAATAACCACCATTGGATAAAATGGTAAAAATATATTCCAATTATACTTTAAAACCACTAAATAGTATAATTTATTACTATTAATTATTTTTATTAAAAAAGTTGTTTTTAAGTATTTTTCACTATTCATAAAAAATTAGAAGTTCTCAGAAAAATACCAAAAATTCAACATAGGCTAATTTTGATATTCCGAATCCAAAAATGAAGTCCATTTTGAAATGTAAAATTTCTATAATTTTAAAAAGTGGTTATTACTATTCATAATGGCTACTTTGATTAGTCGCGGTGTTTTAAAACTCGAAGTTGCGTACAATGCAAGCCATTGCATTATTGAATGAGAAGCGTATCGTGGAAGCTCGGGGTGTTACATTCTCCCCTCCTTCAATAAATTGCGTCCTCGCAATTTGAAATTTTTCTTTGATAATAAAAGGTTGAAAATAGAAAATACCTTTGTGGAAAACCCACATCGGAAATAAGGTTAATAAATATATAACATTAAAAGAAAGAAGGATAAGTACAAAGGTCACCTGATATAGCCCATTCTAGGATTCTATGAAAATATGGATATGGAAGAAAAACAAACCATCAAGGTCTGATGGAGAGTTATAGAAAACAGGATTAGGAGAAAGTTTAACCATAAGAAAATCACAAACTTGTGATTGGTTAAACGGTCACTGAATCCCCAGTTGGAAAAGTTAACCGACAACATTTTTGTTTTAAGTTACCTTTTATAATGTTGAGGAATTTATTTAGGAGATTTACTAAGAACGTAAGGGAATATACATACTTGTTATGTATACTTTCATTCGTTAATAAATTTTTACCACAAACCCAACTTTTACTCCAAATGGTAACGGAACTCAAAAATATTCTATTTATCCTAATTTTATAAGGTTCCAAATGTTAACACATACCATTTAGATTAGTAAAACGATTTTGTAATAACCAGGGACTTCCTGTAGGCTAGTGGTAGGAAATAAAGGTTGTCGCACTATGGTTGTGGGTTCGATTCCTGCAGCTTTGTCCGACGCGACGGGTTATTCCCCACCCTGCAGGTTGTCCTTTTCCTAAAAATATAGTACTATACTATTCCAAAAATAATCTTCATAAATGTTTTAACCTTAAACAATACTATCCAAAGTTCAACTTAATCCACTCCAACCTTTATAGTTATCCAAAATACCTTCATCCAGACTTTCTCTAAAAGGTCTCTAAATTCCAAAATCAATTGTAACATCAGATTCCCCAAACAAAGAAAAGTTTCTCTTATTGTCACATACTAAAAATATGATTACCTTAATCATATTAAAACCTTACTGAAATCAAAAAGTACTGCAGTACAATCCATATATATATATATCACATTATTCTTATAACCAGAATATAATCCTTGAGTCCAAAAGCACCAATACATTAATTATTCTGCTTCAACTGTAGTCATAGCATAAGATTGGCCTTGATCCCTTGGCCTTTTCTGAGGTAAGTTTCCCTGACGCTTAGGAAATTCATTTGCATAATGCCCTATTTCCCTACAATTGTAGCATTCAACTTTGACAGCCTCTTTCTTTCCCTTGCAATCACGAGCCTGGTGACCCTTTTCTCCACATTTATAACAAACTCCCATTCCTTTTAGGCAAGTACCAGGGTGATTCTTCCCACAATTATCACATAATGGAAAATCATTCTTTCCCTTTTTCCCTTTATCTGTCTCTTGTTCCACCATTCTCTTCTTCTCTTGCTTTACTTTGTTGTCATAAGACTTAGAGAATTCCTTTTCTGTCTTGATAGCACACGAGACAATATCTTCGTATGATGAGAAGGATTGTGATACTAAAGCTCGACGGAGAAATGGTTTTAACCCATCAAAGAAACGATCAATCTTACTCCTTGGGTTACGTATATAATCGGCAGCATGCCTCGCTAACCTTGTAAAGTTAGCCTCATACTTTGCGACATTCTCATCCTCCTTCTGCCTCAAACTCAGAAATTGCCTTTCCATATCTGCTCGATGGTCACGAGGAAAGTATTTTTCTAAGAAAAGCTCTTTGAACTCCCTCCATTCCATATTCGATACGTTATCATCTTCCTTTGTGTTTTGAATCAGCGACCACCACTGATCGGCATCTCCAGTGAGGCGGTAAACTACCATGACAACCTTATCCCTTTAACTACTCCCCAAGGCATGGAATATTTTCTCTAAGGAATTTATCCATTGCTCAGCTACTGTAGGATTTGTACTCCCATTGAAGGTTGGTGGTTGTTGCCTCATGAAACGGTCTAGCATTGATCCTCCACGTTGCGGATCAGGGTGCTCCATACGAGTAAGGTTATTATTCATAACCTGAGTGAGTTGTCCCAGTATGGTATTAAGTTGATCAGCACCAGTTGTATCTCCAGCTCCACAATAATTATCTTGAGCAGGAGGGCAATCCCTACACGGAGTTCGTGCATTGATACGGTTTCCATTTCTTCCACTAGGCGCCATTTCTAAATAATTTCATAAACTAGATCAGTTTATGAATCAAAATACATAATCCCATACTTATAAAACACTTAACATAAATTGAACTATTTATGGATATAATCCATAATCATAAAAAGAAATGTTTTCTTTGAGTAAGTATATACCATAACCCTTCATAGTGGTTTATAAAGAAAATGAGAATTATCCACAGCATATCCTCTGGGAGTGTCGTAACCAAGAGTACAGCAAGGCCCGTTGTCGTGCACCAGTTCCCGTTTGAGTCTAGCTCAAAGCGGTGTTTTCGGGTTTTGCCCCTAGGTACATCTGTGCCAGAGCCGCCTCTACCTGCTCGTATCCCGACAGGGATGTCTTGCTCGGAAAACTCAAAACATCTCTATAATACCAAAATTCTAGGAAGTTCTTCTATACTAATCCTCAATGTTTGTATTTGGGCTATGTGCTCTAATCAGAGTTTATCTAAATCTAGCTTCCAAGGTTTGTACTAAACTGCCTCTGATACCAACTGTAACGCCCCGACCCCAGCTACCTAGAGTCGGTGCATTACTTCGTAACATTGGCATGATCACAAAAGATCAAGTCTCGAAAGACCGATTAGTTTAGTAGCCTTGGAAACACTAGATACATTCATAAATGTTACATTACATCACAAAGTGAAAAACTATAATAACATAGTCTCTATAGTCCACACTTCTATCCTCTTCGGACTATCCCTGCAGGTCATTCATAAAATACTTCTTCACATCCTGGAAAATATTAAAACATTGAAAGGGGTGAGCTCAGATGCTCAGTAAGGATAACAATATTGCGGAAGCTTTCATAAATAAACATAAAAATTTAAGGCAATGTATAACTAAACAAAGGCCTTATTAAACTTGAACTTCAGCATAATATGGTAAAAGTAAAATGAGATAATGTCATTCACTTCTTCACATGGATATTCTACTGGTCGAATAATCACATGCAATAACAATAACCACTTTCATAATGAGGGAATGTATAATGCCGGACATTCTGAAACATTTTGTCAAGGCCTCGGCCAAGACGTCTAAAATGATTAAGGCCTCGGCCAAAACCATAAATCAAATTGGGAAAGGGCCTCGGCCAATTCCACGTCTAGTTGTCTCATGAGACCTACCGATGCATCGAGGAGCTATAGCGGGCTCCACTCGTCACTTATTAAGTCCAATACATTCCTCATATGAATAGGTTTAAACATATCATAAACCATAACATAATCGTATCACATAAAACATGCATAAAGGAAAGATAACATTTCCACATTTCAATCAATACAACACATTGTTATAATAATAACGCTTTCAAAACCATTTTCAATACCAAAATAAAATAAAGTTAAAAATTTGTATTTATTTTTCTTTTAAAAAGATGGTATGGCTTGTAGAGGAAGCCGAAACTCAAATAATGGTCACGGCAGCGGAGAAGTCGTTGTCGCCGCATAAGTACGGAAAGAAAAACATTCCCTTTTTTCGTTTAGCAAAACGCTTCGTATAAAAAAATTCCTTTTTAATAAATGTAAAAGTCAAAGGGGTTTATACACCGTATAAAATAAAGTTGTGTATAAAAACAAATATGCCTCAATGAAAGGGGATTGAGACGAAGTCCTTAAAAGATCATTTTTTAAAATAAAATATATCTATTATGTGTATTCACTATAGGTACACATAAAGAAAGTAAAAAATACAAAATAGGACATAATAATATCATGACAAAATTTGAAAGTAAAAGATTAACCCAAAGAATGGAAGTTGGGTTAAGAAATTCCCTTACCTCGTGTCTGAATTGACTCAACCGTTCTTTAACCTCCTGAATAATAAACTAGAGTTAATATATACCTTATTAAGAACCATTTTCAATTTCATTATCCTTATTATATCACTTATTACAATGATATGAACATAATGTAATTATTTAAGTTAATAACGGTCGTTTTGTCGATCTTTGGTACTTGAGTCAACAATAAGCTTCTTATAATTACAAGTTGTTTATGTGGTGAAATATCCATTATATCCAGAATTATATTCATGATTTAGATGTCATATATATCTTATATATCCAGTATATACATTCATTTATAATATTACATAACATTTAGAGGTAAGAAATGAAATGCACCATTCATGGAGACGGTAAGCCGTACGTACGCATGAACGCTACTTTCATTTCAATTTCATATTTAATGGAGCTAAAACATAATGATATAAATGTATAATATAATTCCAGTATAATATAGTGTATAATACGATTTACTCCATCCTTTATACATCCCACATATGGCATTAACGATTCAAATCACTTTGAGGGGGCGGTAGTCCGCACTTCCTAAAATGAAATTATCGCGTTTTACCCATAATGGAAATCATAAAGTATGACATAAATGAGAAATACAGAAGGATAAGGAAAAAATAAACATAATATATATATCATATATGAAAATATTGTCATCAAAATGGCCACCATTATTGGTGTTAAAAGAATTTGAACAATCATCGTTTCGTGAGGCAGAAATTAACCATCCACAGAAACAGTATGTTCTTTAACCATTAGATGTAGGTGTGTGTAAGTGTAGCTCGAATCCTTCTTATAACAACATCCTAGTATATTGAGGATACTGTTGTTGTTACAAAAGAAATTAATAAAAAGAGTTTAGGGGGTTGGAGAAGAAAAATAAAACAAAACAACATTAGAAAAGACATTACCTCAAAATCGGGTAACTCTTCTTGATTTGAGCCAAAGGCTTCCTTGGGAAGAGTTCTGACCCAAGTGAGGCTTCTAGGAGTAAGGGAGGAATGTTGGGAGAGTATTTGGGCAGAGTTTGGCCGAGCCAAATGGCTTGGAAGTGTAAATGAGGTGGGAGAGGTGGGGGCCTTTTATAAGTGGAGAGGAGGGGCACTTTTGGAAATATTGAAATGTTACATTATTTCACAATGCTTTTCGGATTCTAAAGGTCCCACACTTATATAATTCTAGGCTAAGGTGATAAGGTTTCGAAATATCCTCATCCAATAGGCTTTGGACAAGTTTATGCCTTGGATTTTGCATTATCTTCTCATTTTATTTAAATCGTTAAATAATGAGGTCATCGCTGCATCATAATGATGTCATAAATAGTTTAATTTATTTAATGTCTAAAAATTATAAAAAAAATACTATGATGTAGGAAATCCTTTTATCTTTCTAATGAATATTTATAATCAAAATTTGGACTTGTGTAACCCCACTTAAAAACTGTTTTAGTAAAATAACTCATGTTTGTGTCAATTTAATTTTAACATTAAATAAAAGGTATTTTTGTCATTTTCCAAATAAAGTGGCTCCATGGGGTCCCCAAGTTGACCCATGGGTTGTCTTGGTCGGCCATAACTACCACTTAGTGGTTTCACTATTCATCAAAAATTGAAGTTTTTCAGAACAAGGCCAAAATTTCACCCTAAGCTATAATTGATATTCCGAATTCAAAAATGATGTCTATTTTACAAAATTCCAAACATATAAGTTGCATTAATTAATTTTATAATTAATTCCCGATGTTATGACAGATAGCGTGTTTTTAAGAAACAATTTATATCAAAAGATTGGCAATTGTTTATGTCCAATTTCAATGTTAAATTAATTCTAATGACCACCATTGGATAAAATGGTAAAAATATATTCCAATTATACTTTAAAACCACTAAATAGTATAATTTATCACTATTAATTATTTTTATTAAAAAAGTTGTTTTTAAGTATTTTTCACTATTCATAAAAAATTAGAAGTTCTCAGAAAAATACCAAAAATTCAAAATAGGCTAATTTCGATATTCCGAATCCAAAAATGAAGTCCATTTTGAAATATAAAATTTCTATAATTATAAAAAGTGGTTATTACTATTCATAACGGCTACTTTGATTAGTCGCGGTGTTTTAGAACTCGAAGTTGCGTACAATGCAAGCCATTGCATTATTGAATGAGAAGCGTATCGTGGAAGCTCGGGGTGTTACAATGAAGATTATTTTGGGAATATTTTAATACTATAGTTTTAGTAAAAGGACAACCTGAAGGTAGGGGGATAACCAGTCGCGTGGGACAAAGATGTAGGAATAGAACCCACAACCATAGTGCGACAGGCCTTTATTACCTACCACTAGCCTACAGGAAGTCCCTGGTTATTACAAAAAAGTTTTCCTAATCTAAATGGTATGTCATAAAATTATGACAAATAGAATATTTTTTAGTTCTATTACCATTTGGAGTGAAACATGGGTTTATGGTAAAAATATATTAAAGAGTTAAAGTCTAAATGACAAGTAAGTATATATCTTTACATTCTTATTAAATCTCCTAAATAAATTCCTCAACATTATGAAAGGTAACTTAAAACAAAAATGTTGTCGGTTAACTTTTCCAATTGGGGAATCAATGACCGTTTAACCAATCACATGTTTGTGATTTTCTTGTAGTTAACTTTCTCCAAATCCTGTTTTATACAACTCTCCATCAGACCTTGATGGTTTATTTTTCCTCCATATCCATATTTTTATATAATCCTAGTATAGTCTATATCGGGAGACCTTTGTACTTCTCTTTCTTTCTTTTAATGTTATATTTTTATTAACCTTATTTTCGATGTGGGTTTTCCACAAAGGTATTATATATTTTCAACCTTTAATTTTCAAAGAAAATTTTCAAATTGCGAGGACTCAATTTATTGATGGAGGGGAGAATGTAACACCCCAAGCTTCTATGGTACGCTCCTCTTTGAATAATAGAGCAGCGTGTGTTGTACGCAACCTCGAGTTCTAACACACCGCGACCAATAAAAGTAGCAGTTATGAATAGTAATACCAACTTTTTGAAATTATGTAAATTTTATATTTCAAAATGGACTTCATTTTTGGATTCGAAATATCGAAATTAGCCTATGTTGAATTTTTGGTATTTTTCCGAGAACTTCCAATTTATGATGAATAGTGAAAAATACTTAAAAATAACTTTTTTAATCAAAATAATTTATAGCGAAAAATTATAATATTGATTGGTTTTAGAGTATAATTAGAATATATTTTTACAATTTCATCCAATGGTGGTCATTAGAATTAATTTTGCTTTGAAATTGGACGTAAACAATTGTCATGCTTTTGATATATATTGTTTCTTAAAAACACGCTATTTGTTGTGACAGCGGGAATTAATTATAAAATTAATTAATGAAACTTATATATTTGGAATTTTTTAAAATATACATCATTTGTGAATTCGGAATATCAATTATATCTTAGGGTGGAATTTTGGCATCGTTTTGAAAAACATCAATTTTTGATGAATAGTAAAACCACTAAGTGGTAGTTAAAAAAACTGATTTTTCGTTTAAAAGAAACATTAACACTTCTGTGATTTTATTTTAAAATATCTGTCATACATGGTTGTCATTAGGAATTAAAATTTTCTTCAATGGGATTAAAATAATATTTTCGTGAATAGTAACTTTAAAGTTTAATTAATCACGATTAAAGGTAATTAGTGCAATTTAAGGTAAAAATGATATTATAAAAATATGAAAACATCTTGAAACATGTCCTACACTTATTGTATGAGTCATAGACGACCAAGACAATCCATGGGTCAACATGGGGACCCCATGGATCCACTTGGGTAAGAAAATTACATTAATAACTTTTTATTTAAAGTAAAAATAAAATTGTCACAAACATGTGTTGTTTTACTAAAACAATTATTACAAGGGGTTATATAAGTTAACTTTTCGACTATAAATATTCATTGGAAAGATAAAACGATTTCCTAAATAATTAGTTTTTTTATAATCTTTATACATTAGATAAATTAAATTTTTTATGACAAAATTATGATGCAGCGATTACCTCATTAATGAACTTTTTAAATAAAATGAAAATATAATGTAAAATATAAGACTTCACCTTGTAAAAAACCTATTGGATGGGTAGATTTCGAACCCTTATCACCTTAGCCTCGAAATATATATGTTTTGGACCATTAAAATCCGAAACCCATTATATAATAAAGTAACATTTCATGACTTTCCAAGAGTGCCCTCCTCTCCTATTATAAAAGGCCCCCACCACTACCACCTTATTCACACCTTCCAAGCCATTTGGCTCGGCCAACCTCTGACCAAATACTCTCTCAACTTCCCTCTCTTACTCCTAGAAGCCTCACTTTGGGAAGATTTCTTCCAAAGGAATCCTTTGCCTCAAATAAAAAAGAATTACCCAATTTTAATGTAATGTCTTCTCTTATGTTCTTTTGTTTTATTTTGCTTCTCCAACCCATTATAATCTTTTTATTATTTTCATTTGTAACAAAAACAAAATCTAAAATATATTAGGATGTTGTTACAAAAGAAAATAATAATAGATCTATTTTATTTAAAAAATGTTCTTTGTAAGGGAGTTCCTCGCAATCTCCTTTCATTGAGGCATATTTTGTTTTATACACAACATTCATTTATACGATGTATAAACCCCTTTTACTTTTACATTTATTCAAAAGGTTTTATTTTATAATTATTCTCGTTTTAAATTATTTCAAAAATAGATATTTCTGTCAAATATATGAAAATACAGTGCAAATGTATACGTATTTAACACAAGCTTAAAAATGTTTTCAGAAAACCAGACTCTCGAGTGTGGTAGACAGGAAGGGATTGGGTGTGGACCGATCATGGCCTGTAATTAGTCGAGCAGTATCAGAATTTGTTATTTTGTTTTCAAAAGCTTGCATAATGTTTTCAGAAAAACGCTTGAGTATATTTGAGAAATTTTAAATGTAAGTATCTTCTAAAAAAATTTCATCGGTAGGTCTCATGGGAAAAACTAGTGTCTTGGCACAAGGCCTTGACAAAATCATATTCTAGTCTTGGCACGAGGCCTTAGCTACGTGGTTATGATAGTCTGTAATTATGCATTCCATCATTATGAAAGTGGTTATTGATATTGCATTTGATTATTCGACTAGTAGAATATCCATGTGATTAAGTAAATGGCATTATTTCTTTTTACTTTTTCCATATTATGCTAAAGTTCAAGTTTAAAATTCTTTTGTTTTAGTTATACATTGCCTTAAATGTTTATGTTTATTTATGAAAGATTCCGATATATTTTTATCCTTACTGAGCATCTGAGATCACCCCTTTCAATGTTTTAATTTTTCCAATATGTGATGATGTATATTATGAATGACCTGCAGGGATAGTATAAGGGGATATAAAGATAGGATTTTTTTTAGTTTTCTTTTACTTTATGATGTAATGTAAGAATTATGAATGTATCTAGTGTTTCCAAGAAAACTAAACTAATCGGTCTTTCGAGACTTGATCTTTTGTAATCATGCCAATGTTATGCAATAATGAACTGACTCTGGGTAACGGGGGTCGAGGCGTTACATTTTGTATACACTCGGTGTAGCATTTAGCATATGATAAACATTGTATTGTGTGTAATAGAAGATAAACATAGTTTACTGTGTCACATATGATATCAAATACAATGTTTCTATTTTAAACTTTTTGGGGGTTGGATTCTATTGACCTTAAACAAATTTTATTCTCAAAATTTAAACTTGGTCTTTGAAATAAAGGGATTGGTATTATAAAATTATTTTATTGAAATCCCACATCATAAAAAAGAGTTATTAAAATATCATCCTACTAATAGATAATGGGATGTAAATATGTCATAGAAAATAAAAAAATAACTAGGATTTTGAGTTATAGAAAATTGACGGCAAGTAAATATGTGTACATGGAAGAAAATCTTAAGTAATTATAGAGAGTGATTGAGGTCATTGATCATAAGCAAGTGAATGATCAATAAAAGTTTGTAGCCTCTAATCCATAAATCTCTTATGAATTAAAAACCATTAGTTAAAAATAAATAAATATATTATGATAAAATTTTGATTCAAAGTCATTTTCCTTGAGTTAAGTAATTATTTTACTGGAAATGAATATAATTAAGTATAAATACTTGGAATTTTATATTTCATAAGAAAATTTTCATCATTTAGATATGCTTTAATAAATTTCCATTTCATCCCGTTCTCCAAAAAATGAATATCCAAAATGAATTTTTATTCCTGAAGAACTAAATTTCACTTTGAATAGATTATAATATTCATAAAAGAGTGATATTTCTTTCGTTTTCTCTCATAAGATTTTACAAAACCAATATTGTTAGCAAGATTTATGAAATGTTTTTAAATTTTCATATGATGAAGTAATAAATTAATCAATAAAACCACATCCAAAGTTCAAGATAAAATATTCTATAAATAGTGAATATTATTAACCTTAAAAAGATTATGAGAAAAAAAATTATAATGAATTTCACATATCCTTAACCACCCACATATCATTTAATAACTCTTAATCATCAAATACCGAACATGTGAATACCTTCATAATGTATTCTAATATAACATGGTAAAAACTTGAATTACCATAATTGTTTTTGAAAATATGCATGCCTCTTTACTAATTATGGATAAAATAATTTATTGGATATATTCTTTAAATCAAATGATGTTTTAAACACCGTAAATGATAGTATAAACCACTTTTTCAACAAATCATTAATCAGTCCCAATGTAGTCACCACTATCCAATTTACATTATCTATATAAATAATCCCTTTATCATAATATCATTATCTCAACATCAAAAAAAAATTTTAAGGGTTATCTTTCCCTTAAGCACGTGTTTTTGATGATTTTAAACATTATAGTAAATCACATTTCTTGGTTCCATTCATCACATGATTTCAAATCCTTTATGAAATAGTACTGTCAGACAATCCTTATACATTTAATAATTCTTACAACAAAAATATCATAAATAAAATACTTTGGAGACATATTTCATGGATCCAAATATAAAACCACATTAATCATTCCACCATGGTTTCATAAATAGTATAATATTTACCTTGATATGTCAGCTTCATATGAGGTATATTTCATTGATTCTTGGGGACTTCATTTGCATTGTTACACCCCTAGATTTGTGAAATATTTTTTCGAATTAATTTAACCTTTTTGATATTTTCCATTTCATGCAACAATGATGGTAGGTTATGTTATATTAAATCACTATGTTTGGATTGAATTATATTAAACATCATGTTAATTATGCACTACATGAAACATATCATTTGGCTTTCTCTAAATAGAAAACTAAGGTTATCTTGCGTTATACACAACAATAACTTTCCCCGATGACTTGCATAACATGCAAGACTAAGGTTTACCAAAAAATAATTTAATATTAAAATATTATTATTTAATATAATAAGATAAAACCATGACGTTAAATTTGATGTTATGAATAGTATAATCAAATTTATGAAAATATATGGTTTACTTAGAATAATATGAATTCATTGGTTACTAATTAATTATAAATGAATATGAAAACTGATTGAATATAAAAATATTGTTACAGTCACAAAGATATTTTATCCTAATAAATTAAATTTTCATTTATTTCATTCAATTAACTAAGTTAAAAATTCCATTCATAAGGAACCGACTTGATGTACATTACATGCGACACTGACTTGTTACATGTTGCACGCAACACCAACATGGTGTACGACACAAGCATCACTGAGTTTTTACAATTTCTATTATAATTATTTTAATGAGATACTTAAAACCTATTTGTTAAAATTAGTTATATCAATAGTAATAACTACTTTTCAAATATTTTTTTATTGTTTTATATGATTTTTGGTAAAATCCTTTTATTTTAAAAATATCAATTTCTTGATTAAACCACTTTTAATAATAAAATTAATTTTAGACACATTTAAACTTGTAATTTGACAAAATAAACATCATTTTTGAATTTATAATGTTGAATTTATCCTATGGGGAATGTTTTTTATTTTTCTGAGAAACTTCATTTTTTATGAATAGTAAAAATACTTCTTTTTAGTTAAAAACATCATTTTTTTTAATTAATTAATAATGTCAAATGATATTATAAATTTTTTTAGGGTAAAATTAGACAAATATTAAATCCATTTATAAAATTTAATTCATTATAATAAATTTAACTTTGATGTCTAATATAGAATCTTAGTAGACTTTTGAACATTTTTCTACTTTAAAAACTTGTTATTTCATCTCATCTGCAAGAATAACATTAATCATAATTATTTCACTTATGTGAGTTTAATTAAAAAATCTATAAAAAAATATTATATTCAGTATAATATTTTCATTATAATAAGGCAATGTAAATTTTTGTCCAAAATTACTAGTAAAAGTTATTAAAACTAATCACATCATTTAAGGCCAAAATTTTCCTAATTATAGACTAAACCTTAAAATTAAGGGACCAAATGATCTATCAACTTTTCCAAAACCCATTTTGTGTTCTTATGTATTCCAAAAATCTTTCATTACTTATTTTTTTGGTATTTTATGACTTTCATTAGGTAATAACAAGTGTACACCTAACATGTTTCAAAAAATCCAATGAGTGTCATTTTCCAGCCCTATAAAAAGCTCCCACCTCTACCTATTCCTCAAACATCTAAAACCTGTTAAATTAATCCAATTACTTCCCAATAAACATCCAAAAATACCTATATTTCTCCGATAATCCTTACCTTGGGTAGAAGAAAACCCAAGTAAGCCTTTTGGCACAAATCAAAATGAGTTACCCGATTGAGAGGTAACGTCTTCTCTCAAGATCCTTCTTTTATTTTCCTTCTCCACCCATACACTATCTTCATTCCAATAATACATGATAGAAAAATTATCCTGAATATACTATTATTATTATATTCTATATTTTCAGCCTATTATTACACACACATTCATCTAATGGGTAACTAACATATTGTTTCTGTGTACGGTGAATTACTCCCTCACGAAACAATGATTTTTAATTTTTCATTTAATTCCTATAATGGTTTCCATTATGATTCACAATATATTTTTATATTTTATATATGATATTTATTATTTCTTTAAGCTTATATATTTATTTTTAAAACACATTCCTTTTTACTTTCCATTGGGTGTTAATATGATAATCTCATTTGAGAAAGTTTGGACTACCGCTCCTCAAAGCGATGTGATTCGTTGACACATCGCATGGAATGTATTAAGTATGGGTTTAGTGAAATTATATGAAATATATTATATAATAATTCTACATTAATAATTATATATATATATAAATATATATATATATATATACATATTTCATTTACATACTTTCTTTTAATATGATAATAAAAACGGAAACAACGTTCAAGTGTATGTACGACTTACCATCTCCATGAATGGTGTATTCCATTTGGCACTTCTATGTTATATAGATTATTATAATATAAACATAATTAATATAAATTATATTTATATCATTTTTTACATTCTATAATCCTGATGTAAGTATAAGGACCAATGATATACCAAATTACGACACATGCAAAGAACAAAGCGAATATCACCCTAAGTGAAACCATAAGATAGGATCGTTAACAAGAGGGTAATATAAGGAAATAATAAATAAATATATGGAATTAGAGATAATTATATAGTTATATAAAATATGTATAATAAATTTATATTTATATGTGGTTTTAGTGGGTACGATGAGAGTTGAGACACAAGGTTAGAAGATTTCAACTCACCTTTTATTTTCATGAAATACATGCATTATTAACCACCCATTCCTTTTGTGTGGTGTGTATTCTATACATGGATTTAATAAATGATAATTAAATATAACTTTATTTATATTTATATATCCATTGTATAACCATTATTTTAGGTGTTTTATGTTTCAAAAGTTACCAAATCTATAAAATAGTTATGTCTCGATTTACCTTCCTTGAGACTCATGTTTTATTATGATACTAAATTACATTTGGGGTTTATATAATTACATATCATAAATATCCTTATTTTCATGATATTACATTCTTCATTTAATTTTATTCACTTATATTGAGAGTATGATCCCAAGTTACCTGCTGACATTAGTTTATTGAAACAATCTTATCACCATTCAAGATTTTTAATGGTTATGAATTTTGATGAAATATTATGATATATATGTCTTGAAAATTTATGAATTTAATTCTCCTATAGATATTAATTCTATATTCATGTATTGTTACTATTTTATACTCTATGGTAGATAATATATTTATGAAAGTGTTTTTAAGAAAGTTATGCTTTACCCTCTCTTCAGTTGGAAATATGCGTCCCTTTAAATCCATGCCTTCTAAAATGGGCTTCCAAGAATATTCTACTAATATCCCATGATAATTAATATAAATTTTTATCCTTTATTTATTTTACCAACATTTTCAAATGAATATTATAGTGTCATTATTATTGAGGTAATATTATAACCTTTTTACAGTTCAAAAGGAATGTTCATTTCACCTCATATGACATGTACAGTTTTATCCACCGCCAATCCTTTAGAGAATTATTTTCATGTTTAATGGTTAATTTTTATGAAATTTTATAAAAAACATATATTCAATGAAAAATGTTTTCAAAATGATTTCATTCTTCTCCTAAATTTTTTCATGAAAATTGGGTTTCAAAATGTTTTCAAGCTTCTAATATAAGTTATCAATAAAAATTATTTTCAAATTGTTTTCAAAATTTGTTTACAATATTTCAAATTATTTTCAATAAAATTGGTTTTGAATTTTTTTTCAAGCTTTATTAATAAGTTTTAAATGTATTTTATAGAAAAATTGTTTTCAAAACGTTATCAACCCCTATTTAAAAATTTTCAAAGTATTCTAAATGAAATGGTTTTCAAAATTTTATCACACTTTCTTTATATGTTTTCAAAGTGTTTTTAATGAAATCAATTTTTAAATTGTTTGGAATCTCATTTTTTGTTTTCAAGGGAAATGGTTTTCAAATTATTTCATGTATTATTTATATGTTTTAAAGGTATTTTCTAGGAAAATTATTTTCAAATGGTTTTATGTAATAATATGCCATTTTCCAAGAAGAATGGATATTTTCCTCAAGAATTTTTTTTAAAGATATTTAAAAATTATTTTCCATCCAAGATGACATATTTTGATGTCACTCATTTCCTTTTAAGAAACGATCAAAGGTTCCCTTCATATTGTTTCTATGAATGGGTTATTCTTAATGTCATCATCAAAATCATCATGAAATATTATTAAGCTGGAAACCGAAAATAAGGAGAGTTCCTCAAGGAAGCAAAAAATAGTGCAAGCCGAGGGCATCCCCTCTAACAAGTATCACCTTCCCCAATGCATTGGGTAATGATTTATATCTCATGATATAGACTAATATGATATTGGGAATGAACATTGACTTATAATAATCCCATAAGAGTGAACCATGACTACCTAGATGGTATGAGGATTCAACTCATGCAACTAAGATGGCCATGGGAGTGAACCATGACTTCCAAGATGGTATGTGGAGTAAACCCATACTACCAAGATGGTCATGGAAGTAATGACCTAGCTACTATGGAAATAATATGATATTATAATTTGTCTACCACAATTCCATATTTTATTCCTATGTTATGCTTTCATGGATTATGTTATTTATTTCTTCATTATTGACATCGTATAAACTGCAATTATTTATGACATGATTCATGGATATGATCTTTGATATACAGGGTACAATCTTCTATTTTCAGGATCATGTTCTCATACCTTTATGCTCATGTTTATGCATATATATATTCCTTATTTACCCATACTAATAACTGTAGTAAACCTATTTCTAATATTTCCTTTCCCCATGTTATGTGGAATGGTTTTAGGTTAAAGTACTAAAGGTGTAGATTGTTATGGGAGATGTTGAATATATTTCACCAGGATATAAGATTTTGTTTCCATGTTTCCAAATAAACTAAACTATTACTATCCTTAGGCATTTATTATTGTAATTTATTGAATATTCATCTAAAATGATTTAATATTCATGTATGTAATGCCCGGGTCACTATATGCATAGTGACCCATATCATTACTGTGGAATCTTTAAACATTGAAATTTATTTCTTTAAGTTACAATAATAATCCAGATGGCATTTCTCTCCACACATGTAGAAAACCCTAATTCCTTTAAAGAAAGTACTTTGTTGTTTCTTTCCACAGTTATCACATGTGGAATGATCCTTTATTCCCATCTTTCCTTTATCCTTTTTTTCACTACCCTCCTCTTCTACTCTTTCTTACCTTAGAAACCATAAGGCATGGGGAATTATTTATTTGTCTTGGTAAAACATAAACCCATTTCCTAACATGAGGAAAATGTAATAAAGACCTGCACCCTTTGGAGGCTTGGATTAATTCCTCCAAAAAATGGTCAATCATTCACTCCTTGTTGCATATATAATTTGTATTAGACTTACCTTTCCATATAATGGAAAATTCATACTCTGTAATTCTTTCTTATTACTTTTTCTTAAATCTAATGAACTTTCTATTCATATTAGTTTATTACAAATAAGGTAAATATTTTTCAAATAACTCCTCTTTAAAATTCATACATTCGATGAGTTATATTTCTTCTCCCTCTTTGTTATTCTATAATAACAACAACTATTGATCAGCATTTTCATAGAGAGAATACAATTAAAGTGTATCCTTTTCTATTTCACTACATCCCAATGCCATAAATATATTCTCCATATACTAAATCCATTTCTCAACTATGATTTAATTAGTAGTCCTGTAACACCCGAGACTTTTATGTTATATAAATCATCAAAGGAATCTTTTTCTACACAACACTTGCTTGGCTGGCTTTACACGCAATCGCGACCTTCCTCGATAGCTTGCGTCGTACGCAATACCGAGTTTCACTAAACAACAATATACTATTAAAACTAGCTGTTATGAATAGTAATAACCACTTTTTGAAATTTTATAAATTTTATTTTTCAAAATGGACTTC
The DNA here is from genome assembly GCA_963277665.1 of Viscum album. Lineage (NCBI taxonomy): Eukaryota > Viridiplantae > Streptophyta > Magnoliopsida > Santalales > Viscaceae > Viscum > Viscum album. The sequence goes on from OY728155.1 coordinate 220,189,045, forward strand.
ATTTTTGGACTCAGAATATCGAAATTAGCCTAGGGTGAAATTTTGGTATTTTTTCTGAAAACTTTCAATTTTTGATGAATAGTGAAACCACTATGTGGTAGGTTAAAAAACTGAATTTTTGCATAAAACTTAATTTTACCGCTTCTGTGAATGGAATTTCGAAATTCCTAGAGACACGGTTAATATCAAGGACTAAAATGTGGTTCAATTAGATGAAAATAATTTTTTGGTGAATAGTAACTTTTTACTTTTTTTTACCGCGGTTAATAGTAAATAGGGTAACTAAGGGTAATATGATATTAATATTACCCTAACACATGTCCTAATTCTATTGGACAAGTGTAATTCGACCAAAAACATACTTAGGAATAAAATATGACCATTTAGGCCCACTTGGATTAGATTAGGACATTTATTATTTATTTTTTTAAAAGAAGGGTTAAAATAGTTAAAATCAAAGTTTAATAAGTAAATCATTTTTAATATGGGGTTATACATAAGATAAATTCAATTGTAAATATTCATTAGAAAGCTAAAAAGATTTACTACATGATGATATTTTATTTGTAATTTTTAGACATCAAATAATTTAATTTATTTATGACACAATAATGATGCAGTAATTATCTTATTAATGAAATATTGACATGATTGATAATATAAATACCAAAATAAATGTAATTTAAGACTTTTTATGAATTAAACTAATTTTATAGGTTACTATGATATATTAGTGTTGATTTAATGAACTTGGTTCAAACATATAATTCTGTTATGACTTTCACAAAAATCATATATCAAATAGTGTCAAAATTGACACAAAATAGTTTTTAAATCAAATATTATATTACTAATTGTTATTTTATTCCTAAAAATCTAAGGTTCGGCCAAATGACTTAGATAAGGATATATATATATTAATAATAAACAATTTGGGGTTCGTTTGGCATGTTATAGTAAGTGTATTAACCATATAGTGAAAGAAAACAAAAAGACACGGTAAAAGTTAAATTAATTAACTTAGAGTTAAATCTAATTGATAAGGTTAAAATAATACCCTAAACTTGTCTAAATCCTATTGTATTATAGGATTTCGACCCTTACCCACTTTATCTTCGAAATAAGACCCTTTGGAACCATTATAAACCGATTTTGACTTTAATATAAAATAATATTTTGAGATATTCCTAAGGTGCCCCTCTCCTCCCTTATAAAAGGGCACCTCCTCCCCCTCCTCCTCACACCAAATTGAGCACTCAAGCTCGGCCAACCCCTACCATTTTATTCTCTCCACTTCCCTAGAATAGTCCTAGAGGTTCTGTTCTTCTCCAAAGACCACTCTTAGTTCCTTAAGTGGAGGATTCAAAGAGGCGTTCCAAAGAAGAGGTAATATCCATTACCGATCTTTTCAATTTCTTTCTTCTTCAACTTCTTCTTCTTTAGTTGTTTCATAATGAAGTAATAACATCAGTATTACTTACATACTGATATGTTATTATAAATATGAAACAACCCTAATTCACCTTCTATCCATCCTACGGAAAAATGAAATCACCGCGCGTGCGTACGTACGGAATACCGTCTCCACACCGTGGTGTAATCTAGTTTCCACCATCACCTTACAAGGATGGGTATAATGGTGTAATGAGTAACTATATATGATTATTATGAAGTAATATTGATACTGAAATAATATATATATACTCCAATACAATTACACGATCATAGGAATGATATCATCACTCGTGCATACGTACGGAATACCGTCTCCACGATGTGATGCGACTCGTTCTACATGATCTTCATTTCATAATGATTATATAAATGAATTTAATGAATGAATATGGTATATACCACACTAATAGCATTCTGGAAATGATTTATCTATAACCTAAAGATAAGAATAAGAATTTATTCGACAAAACACGCATAAGAACAAAAAGTTATAAAGACCCGAGTAACAAGTAACAATGAAATATTACTATCAAGAAGCTAAGAATATGACCATATATGATATCATATCAATATGTATGATTCTGGAATAAGTCAATAACATTATTTAAACCATTATACAGGAGCTTCGGACACGTAAAAAGCAAATTGGACCTAAGGTAAGGGAAAATACCACAATCTCATTTTTATCCGAGATTGTTTATTCGTAAGTATTTACTGGGGTGTATTTTATCATCCACATCCATGTTCCCTCAATATGTAATATTGTTTCCATCCACTTACAATAGTTTAAATCCAATTTTACCCTTCGGTGAGTTTTTAGTAAAGAATAAGAAAGGAATCTTTTGTCGTTTTTCGTACGAGGTACTTTTTGACTTTTCCGACAAAAGTACGAAGAATGTTTTTTTTAACTTATACGGCATGAATGGATTTTTAAAACACTATTTCCAAGAAGCTTCCTTTAAAAGTTTTCAAGTTTATTTTTAATCAAATTCTTTTATTTTAAAATTGTATGACATGTTATGAAAGGAAAAAAAATTTTGAAGAAGAAAGGATATTTTCCTCAAGAATGGAGATCAAGTGTTTTATCAAAATTATTTTCCATCTAAGATAATAAAGGGTTCTGATTTTATCCCTATTATTACATTGATTTGATCATGTTGTGATGGAATTATTTTTATGAATTCCTTTATGTTATATGAATTTATTTATGATGTCATGATGTTTCAAGAATCCCATTTTTGTTACATTTGTTATGTGATGATGTATGTTTTATGATTGTGTGGCACACATAAGAAATGATTCATTATAAGATGGGTGGGACCTATATCTCCCTCCAATGCATTGGGTAAAGATTTTATATCTCATGAGATAGACATGGCTGGAACGGAAGGTTATTTCGGTTCAGTGATACAGGACTGAAACGAGGAGTGAACTCGGTTCAGAAAGGGACTTTGTCCACTAAGATAGTCTTGGCAATGAGTCATGACTAACAAGAAATGATTTTCCATGATTATGTGTGCATGCCACAAAGTTTCAAGTTTTGTGTTATGATTATGGGGATCTCATTTTCACTTCTATGATTTATTCCATGTTAAGATATTATGATCTCTTTTGCAGGTTTTGATTTTCAAAAAGATATGATATGATTTTTATTTCCTTTATTTGCCCTTGCTGAGCATTTGAGCTCACCCTTTTATGTTTTCTTTTCCCCAGGTCAGGAAGATGGATATTAAGTAGAATATGCTAAAAGGGACCCTAGTTATGATGAAATAAATGGGAGACACTGTAGAAGATTTATGAACCAGTTGTTTATGTTTCCCAGTTTCTAAAGACACTATACCTATACGGTCCTTTGTGGTTTTGTCATATGTTGTAATAAGTGTGCTTCAATTTTGAAGTATTAACAATGTATGTAAAGTATAGGTCGTTATAGTTGGTATCAGAGGAAAGGTATAGTCAACCTTTGGAAACTAGGATGTGAAAGCCTTAGTAAGAACCCTAAGGATAAGTCTAAGCATAGAACACAATCTTAGTGTTTTAGAAATGGACTTGAATAACCTAGGATAATACCTTAAGCATGAAAATTTTATTCTTGAATTATGTGGTTTCCTATTGTAATTAGTGTTGCTCACACTATTCTTCTTGGTTTTAGTCAATGGCTGGAACCCGAAGGAACCGTGTTAATGCGGAATGCGATGGGCAATGCAATGATTGTCCCCCTGAGCAACCAAACGATATGGGAGCTGGAATGAAAAATCTTGTAGCCATGCTCACACAACTTTCTCAAGCTATGAATCATGCAGGATTTCCAAACGAGCAAAGGAGGGAGCAACATTCTGTTGAATCCTTCATGAGGCAACGTCCACCTTCTTTCAGCGGGTCTACTGATCCATTAGTTGCTGAACAATGGATTAGTACTACTGAAAAGATATTTTCAGTTCTTCAATGTTCTGAACATGATAAAGTCATCCTAGCAGTGTATCGTTTGGAAGGAGATGTTGATCAATGGTGGAATCTTGTTAAGAATATGAGGCAAAGGGATGAAATTGAGTCTATGGAATGGGACGAGTTCAAGAACTTATTTTTCAATAAGTACTTCCCTCGTATTCTCCGAACAAAGATGGAGAAAGAGTTCCTTGAACTGAAGCAAAGGGATGATGAATCTGTTAGTACCTATGAAGCAAATTTTACAAGACTTGCAAGGTACGCTTCTGGTATTATTATCCAACCTGAGAGTAAGATCGATCGATTCTTTAGTGGCTTAAAACCAAGTCTTCGAAGGGCGTTAGCCATAAGAGACTTCAATAGCTACGAGGAAGTCGTTCGATGTGCTCTCAAAGTCGAGATGGAGATTGGAGTAACCCATCAGTCACATGGGTTTGATAAGAAGAGGAAGATGGAATTCAAAGAAAAATCTAAAGAGCACACGGAAAATAAGATGAACTTTCCCTTATGCTCAAAGTGTGGAAAGAAACATGGAGGGAGTTGTCTTAAAGGGACAAGTAAATGTTTTAAATGTGGAAAGGAAGGTCATCAGGCATTTGAATGTCGTGATAATGGGAAGAAGATGTCTAATGACGCAAAAAAGGAAGGGATACACAGAATGAACCTACTACACTTCAATGTTTCAAGTGCAAGGAGATGGGGCATTATGAAAATCAATGCCCAAATCCAAGGGTTGATGATGATGGTCGACGTCAACAAAATCTTAAGGCTAAATATAAAGGAAAGTCACATGCAATTTCTATCAGCGATGTGGAGTACGATAACGAAGTGGTGAAAGGTACACTTACCATCCACTCTAAAGTAGCAAATGTTTTATTTGATTCTGGATCCACCCACTCCTTTATTTCTAAAGAATTTTCTAAGGGTATCACCGTATTACCTCAACAATTAGATGTTGAGTTAGCTGTGACAACACCTAATGGCACATCAATCGCATCAAAAGTTTATAATTCTTCTCCGGTCGAAGTTTGTGGGAAAGTGCTTCCTGCAAATCTTGTGATCCTTCCTTTAGTGGAATTTGATGTGATTCTTGGCATGGATTGGCTTTCTCTACATGGAGCTCATATCAATTTCCAAAGAAGGGAAGTCACATTTCATATTCCAGATCAATCTATGATCGTCAATCAATGCAAGGATGAACATAACCTTCCAGTGGAAATTCCTTCCATCTTATGGGTCATGATTCCACTAAATGAAGGTTATTTATCTCAAATGGTTGGAGAGAAACTTACGATTAAGAATATGCCCATTGTATGGGAGTTTGATGATGTCTTTCCGGAGGAATTACCAGGTCTTCCACCAAATCGTGAAGTTGAGTTTTCAATAGAACTCGTACCGGGTGCTTTGCCTATTTCAAAGACACCTTATAGAATGGCCCCAATTGAGTTGCAGGAATTGAAGAAGCAACTCCAAGAGAATCTTGATAAGGGATTCATACGCCCTAGTGCGTCACCTGGGGGAGCACCTGTTCTATTTGTTAAGAAGAAAGATGGATCAATGAGACTCTGCATTGATTATCGAGAACTTAACAAGATCACTATCAAGAACAAATATCCTCTCCCACGCATTGGTGACTTGTTTGACCAACTACGCGGAGCTCAATACTTTTCCAAGATTGATCTTCGTTCAGGGTATCATCAATTAAGGGTCAAAAGGGAGGATATACCAAAGACGACTTTCCGTACAAGGTATGGACACTATGAATTTATAGTGATGCCATTTGGTCTTACTAATGCCCCTGTTATCTTCATGGATCTAATGAATAGAGTCTTTAGAGACTATCTTGATCAATTTGTGGTAGTCTTTATAGACGATATTCTTGTCTATTCAAAGAGCAAGGAAGAACATGAAGATCACTTGAGAATTATATTGAAGACCCTAAGAAAGGAGAAGCTTTATGCCAAATTTACCAAGTGTGAATTTTGGCTTCAAAAAGTTGCATTTTTGGGTCACATAATCTCAAAAGAGGGGATATCTGTGGATCCCGCAAAAACAGAGGTTATCGAAAGATGGTCGAGACCAACAACAGTAACTGAGATCCGAAGTTTTCTTGGTTTGGATGGATATTATTGACGTTTTGTAAAATATTTTTCACGATTATCTAATCCACTCACCAAGTTGACTCGGAAAGGAGTTAAGTTTGTCTGGACAGAGGAATGTGAAGAGAATTTCAAGGAGTTGAAAAGAAGGTTATCCAGTGCACCTGTGCTCACACTGCCTTGTAGTGGAGAAAGGTTTGTGATCTACAGTGATGCATCCAAGAATGGATTGGGGTGTGTTCTTATGCAAAATGATATGGTGATAGCTTATGCCTCACGACAGTTGAAAATCCATGAGCAAAATTACCCAACACATGATTTGGAGTTGGCTGCGGTAATCTTTGCATTAAAGATTTGGAGGCATTACCTTTATGATGAAAGGTGTGATATTTACACTGATCATAAAAGTTTAAAGTATATTTTCACACAAAAGGAGTTGAATATGCGTCAAAGAAGATGGTTGGAGCTGATTAAGGATTATGACTGCTCAATCCATTACCACCCTGGGAAAGCAAACAAGGTGGCAGATGCATTAAGTCGACAAGACCATTCTAGTTTATCCATGATGAGGATAACAAAAGATCCAATATTTATGGATTTACAAAGGATGGATCTTGGAATTATAATGGAAGGGGAAAAATCTTATCTTTCTCAAATGAATGTTCAACCATCTATACATGTGAAGATTAAAGAGGCACAGAAAGAAGATGTCGAGTTACAAAAGAAGGTGAGAAATGTTCCTGAATTCAACCTTGATTGTGATGGGATAATAAAGTTCAGGAATCGGGTTTGTGTTCCTCCCATCCCCGAATTAAAGAATGAGCTGCTGGATGAGGCTCATAGTTCATCATTCTCTATTCATCCTGGAAGCACGAAGATGTATAGGGACCTGAAAGAGTACTTCTGGTGGGATGGCATGAAAAGAGATGTTGCTGAATATGTCTCTCGATGCTTGGTTTGTCAACAAGTTAAAGCTGAGAGACAGAAGTCTAAGGGGATGTTACAACCATTACCCATACCCGAATGGAAATGGGAAAACATCACTATGGACTTTGTCACAGGACTTCCTAAAACATCCAAAGGCAATAATGCTATCTGGGTCATAGTTGATCGTCTTACAAAGTCTGCACACTTCATTCCTATTAGAGAGGATTTCTCTCTAGATCAGCTTGCCAGGATATATGTAAAGGAAGTGGTAAGATTGCATGGAGTACTACTTTCTATTATATCTGATCGGGATCCGAGATTTACCTCGAAGTTCTGGCAAAGTCTTCAGCATACTCTGGATACAGAGTTGAGTTTCAGCACTGCTTATCATCCCCAGACAGACGGTCAGTCTGAGAGAACAATTCAAACCCGAGAAGATATGTTGAGAGCTTGCTCTATGGATTTCAAAGGAGGTTGGGATCAACACCTACCTTTGGTGGAATTTTCTTATAATAATATCTTTCACTCCAGTATTCAGATGGCTCCTTATGAAGCTCTCTATGGAAAGAAATACAGGACTCCAACTTGCTGGGATGAAGTTGGAGTAAGAAAGCTATTAGGACCTGATCTCGTTGATGAAATGGCAGAAAAGGTCAGATCTATTCAACAACACATAAGAGCAGCTCAGAGTCGACAGAAAAGTTATGCTGACAACCGAAGAAAAGACCTAGAGTTTGAAGTGGGTGATAAAGTGTTCTTATGAATATCTCCCTGGAAGAGGGTTATGATATTTGGAAAGAAGGGGAAGTTGAGCCCTAGATATATCGGTCCTTTCGAAATACTGGATCGTGTTGGGAAGGTAGCTTACCGATTGGCGCTTCCACCGAATCTCTCTCAAGTTCACGATGTGTTCCATGTATCTCTCCTGAGAAAGTACATACCAGATCCTTCACATGTACTCAGCTCAGAAGTTGTACCGCTGGAGCAAGATCTTTCTTATGAAGAACAGCCGATAGAGATTCTGGATCGTAGCGAAAAAGTCCTACGAAACAAGACCACTCGCTTGGTGAAAGTTTTATGGAGGAACCACCAACTTGAAGAAGCTACATGGGAGCTTGAGGATATGATGAGGGAGAAGTATCCTCATCTGTTTGTTACAAAGTGATGAATTTCGAGGGCGAAATTCTTTTAAGGGGGGTAGAATGTAACACCCGAGACTTTTATGTTATATAAATCATCAAAGGAATCTTTTTCTACACAACACTTGCTTGGCTTGCTTTACACGCAATCGCGACCTTCCTCGATAGCTTGCGTCGTACGCAATACCGAGTTTCACTAAACAACAATATACTATTAAAACTAGCCGTTATGAATAGTAATAACCACTTTTTAAAATTTTATAAATTTTATTTTTCAAAATGGACTTCATTTTTGGACTCAGAATATCGAAATTAGCCTAGGGTGAAATTTTGGTATTTTTTCTGAAAACTTTCAATTTTTGATGAATAGTGAAACCACTAAGTGGTAGGTTAAAAAACTGAATTTTTGCATAAAACATAATTTTACCGCTTCTGTGAATGGAATTTCGAAAATCCGAGAGACACGGTTAATATCAAGGACTAAAATGTGGTTCAATGAGATAAAAATAATTTTTTGGTGAATAGTAACTTTTTACTTTTTTTTACCGCGGTTAATAGTAAATACGGTAACTAAGGGTAAATATGATATTAATATTACCCTAACACATGTCCTAATTCTATTGGACAAGTGTAATTCGACCAAAAACAAACTTAGGAATTAAATATGACCATTTAGGCCCACTTGGATTAGATTTGGACATTTATTATTTATTTTTTTAAAAGAAGGGTTAAAATAGTTAAAATCAAAGTTTAATAAGTAAATCATTTTTAATATGGGGTTATACATAAGATAAATTCAATTGTAAATATTCATTAGAAAGCTAAGAATATTTCCTACATGATGATATTTTATTTGTAATTTTTAGACATCAAATAATTTAATTTATTTATGACACAATAATGATGCAGTAATTATCTTATTAATGAAATATTGACATAATTGATAATATAAATACCAAAATAAATGTAATTTAAGACTTTTTATGAATTCCACTAATTTTATAGGTTACTATGATATATTAGTGTTGATTTAATCAACTTGGTTCGAACATATAATTCTGTTATGACTTTCACAAAAATCATATATCAAATAGTGTCAAAATTGACACAAAATAGTTTTTAAATCAAATATTATATTACTAATTGTTATTTTATTCCTAAAAATCTAAGGTTCTTCCAAATGACTTAGATAAGGATATATATATTAATAATAAACAATTTGGGGTTCGTTTGGCATGTTATAGTAAGTGTATTAACCATATAGTGAAAGAAAACAAAAAGACACGGTAAAAGTTAAATTAATTAACTTAGAGTTAAATCTAATTGATAAGGTTAAAATAATACCCTAAACTTGTATAAATCCTTTTGGATTATAGGATTTCTACCCTTCCCCACTTTATCTTCGAAATAAGACCCTTTGGAACCATTATAAACCGATTTTGACTTTAATATAAAATAATATTTTGAGATATTCCTAAGGTGCCCCTCTCCTCCCTTATAAAAGGGCACCTCCTCCCCCTCCTCCTCACACCAAATTGAGCACTCAAGCTCGGACAACCCCTGCCATTTTATCCTCTCCACTTCCCTATAATATTCCTAGAGGTCCTGTTCTTCTCCAAAGACCACTCTTAGTTCCTTAAGTGGAGGATTCAAAGAGGCGTTCCAAAGAAGAGGTAATATCCATTACCGATCTTTTCAATTTCTTTCTTCTTCAACTTCTTCTTCTTTAGTTGTTTCATGATGAAGTAATAACATCAGTATTACTTACATACTGATATGTTATTATAAATATGAAACAACCCTAATTCACCTTCTATCCATCCTACGGAAAAATGAAATCACCGCGCGTGCGTACGTACGGAATACCGTCTCCACGCCGTGGTGTAATCTATTTTCCACCATCACCTTACAAGGATGGGTATAATGGTGTAATGAGTAACTATATATGATTATTATGAATTAATATTGATACTGAAATAATATATATATACTCCAATACAATTACACGATCATAGGAATGATATCATCACTCGTGCGTACGTACGGAATACCGTCTCCACGATGTGATGCAACTCGTTCTACATGATCTTCATTTCATAATGATTATATAAATGAATTTAATGAATGAATATGGTATATAACACACTAATAGAATTATGGAAATGAATTATCTATAACCTAAAGATAAGAATAAGAATTTATTCGACAAAACACGCATAAGAACAAAAAGTTATAAAGACCCGAGTAACAAATAACAATGAAATATTACTATCAAGAAGCTAAGAATATGACCATATATGATATCATATCAATATGTATGATTCTGTAATAAGTCAATAACATTATTTAAACCATTATACAGGAGCTTCGGACACGTACAAAGTAAATTGGACCTAAGGTAAGGGAAAATACCACAATCTCATTTTTATCCGAGATTGTTTATTCGTAAGTATTTACTGGGGTGTATTTCATCATCCACATCCATGTTCCCTCAATATGTAATATTGTTTCCATCCACTTACAATAGTTTAAATCCAATTTTACCCTTCGGTGAGTTTTTAGTAATGAATAAGAAAGGAATCTTTTGTCGTTTTTCGTACGAGGTACTTTTTGACTTTTCCGACAAAAGTACGAAGAATGTTTTTTTAACTTATACGGCATGAATGGATTTTTAAAACACTATTTCCAAGAAGCTTCCTTTAAAAGTTTTCAAGTTTATTTTTAATCAAATTCTTTTATTTTAAAATTGTATGACATGTTATGAAAGGAAAAATGTTTTTGAAGAAGAAAGGATATTTTCCTCAAGAATGGAGATCAAGTGTTTTATCAAAATTATTTTCCATCTAAGATAATAAAGGGTTCTGATTTTATCCCTATTATTACATTTATTTGATCATGTTGTGATGGAATTATTTTTATGAATTCCTTTATGTTATATGAATTTATTTATGATGTCATGATGTTTCAAGAATCCCATTTTTGTTACATTTGTTATGTGATGATGTATGTTTTATAATTGTGTGGCACACATAAGAAAGGATTCATTATAAGATGGGTGGGACCTATATCTCCCTCCAATGCATTGGGTAAAGATTTTATATCTCATGAGATAGACATGGCTGGAACGGAAGGTTATTTCGGTTCAGTGATACAGGACTGAAACGAGGAGTGAACTCGGTTCAGAAAGGGACTTTGTCCACTAGGATAGTCTTGGCAATGAGTCATGACTAACAAGAAATGATTTTCCATGATTATGTGTGCATGCCACAAAGTTTCAAGTTTTGTGTTATGATTATGGGGATCTCATTTTCACTTCTATGATTTATTCCATGTTAAGATATTATGATCTCTTTTGCAGGTTTTGATTTTCAAAAAGATATGATATGATTTTTATTTCCTTTATTTGCCCTTACTGAGCATTTGAGCTCACCCTTTTATGTTTTCTTTTCCCCAGGTCAGGAAGATGGATATTAAGTAGAATATGCTAAAAGGGACCCTAGTTATGATGAAATAAATGGGAGACACTGTAGAAGATTTATGAACCAGTTGTTTATGTTTCCCAGTTTCTAAAGACACTATACCTATACGGTCCTTTGTGGTTTTGTCATATGTTGTAATAAGTGTGCTTCAATTTTGAAGTATTAACAATGTATGTAAAGTATGGGTCGTTATAAGTCCAACTATGTGTTGGAGAAATCTATCTCATTAAATTTATCTAACATTGTATAATATCATTGTGGAAAATGTTTCTCCATCTGGGAAAGGTTTTTTTTCATATCCTAATTAATATTCCCTAATATATCCACAAATTTCCCATTTTCAACGTCATCTATATGGGATTCCTCATTAGGAAAATCTCTAAATTTTTCGTGAGTATTGATACCCTTCATCCTTCTAGGATCTATTTCTAAGAATTGGCATATACAATATTGTCTCCTAAAATTATTAATATTAAATCATAATATATATTTAAAAATAAAGTATAAGACCTATCATAAATTAAAATTTAATAATTGTTAATCTCATAATAATAAAAAATGTTTCTTTGGGGATATCTTCATTTTAAAATTATTCAAAATTATTTATAAGTAAAATGTGAATTATCCCTAAAAAATACACTGGTAGTGTCAAACCAGGAGTATAGTAAGGTCTATTGTGAGAAACTAGGTGGATATTGGTTCAATCCAAATGCACCATTTTTGGATTTATTTCCCATAAGTACCTCTGTTATAGAGCCACAACCACTTATAGTATCAAGATAGAGATGTATTTTCAAGAACACTAACTTAATCACTAACTTTCCAAAACATTTGGATGTTCTTATAAATGTATCCCCAAATTCTATTATATGCGTTTATTCCTAGAACATTTTTTTAAAATATTGTTACCAATTATTTTATTAAACATACTCTAATACCAACTATAGTGAACAAAACCCTAGTAGAGTGGAGCTGGTGTCTACTTTATTACATTTGGCATAAGAAACAGAAAATCACATATTATATGAGAAAATAGTTTAGTAGTATTAGTAAACTAGATACATAATTAAATCATAATTAAATTTGAAATTATAGAAAACAAAAAACGTATTTTCTTGAGAACACCATTATTCCACATAGCCTATCCTTTCTTTTCAATCATAAAATATATCCCAGTATCCTGGGTAAAAGATAACATTAGAAAGAGGATATTTTTGTTGCTCAGTATGCGTAAGAGTACAGTGGAAGATATGAATAGATAAATAATGATAAATATGAAATCGTAAATAACTAAAACACAACCCATTCAATCAATAATTTGATCATAATATTCTATGAATAGCTAATAATAAAATAATTCCATGTAAATAATGAAATGAACCTGAAACTTAACCATGTATATTCTAACTAATATAATAGTCACATGAAATATAAATAATTAAAATCATATTGATAGTATGTAAAATTATTGAAATCTAAATCGTACTATCATGGAATCATTCCAAGAAAACTAATAAATTCCTGGCTTCATGCCCAGACATCTAATACCATCAAGGCCTCATGCCAACACAATTGTATAAATAGATAAGGCATCAGCCAAAACCATATCTAGTTTGTCTCAATATTCCTATCAGTGTAGGACCTCAGGATATCCTGAGATAGGAGGATTGAATCCGAGTGTCAAAGTTTTCTTCTAATGTAATGGATCTTGTTCTCATGTTATAAGAAAATTGTTAAACACATAATAGGAATATGATTAGCAATAAAACATTCAAATGCAAAGAGGTGTAACACATTAATTTTACTTCATTCACCAATAAGGGCTACGTCCAAGGAGTATATTCAAAAAGTTTTTCATTCAAACCAAATTCTACTAATATTCACTATTTGTTGATAAAATGACTTTAATAATTGTCAATATGTTCTAGGAACACTGAATTTACAAGGATCTAGGGATTGAATAATGCTCCCTCTAAGAAATATTTTTGGACCCCCCTTAGCCATTTCCTTCAGACAAGTCAAAATCAATTTATCAACTTGAAGGTTTCTTCAATGGATTGGCATTAAATTATTTGTCCTTGAATTAGAATGAGATTGTGATTTCATCGAAGACCTGATTTGATGCACACTAAAATGCATGTTCACTAAAAACTGATATTCAAAAATGTCTTTCACGAAGCTCACTCCTTCACGAACCACCCCAACCTTCACAGAATACCTTTTATTTATGAATCTCACATACCTTTGTGGAACAAAATACCTTTTCAAAGTTATCCTTCATTCGTGGAACAAACTTCCTTCGTGAAGCACCCCTACCTTTCCGGAAGTACTCCTTCACAAATCATTAAAAGTCAATGTGGAATACCCCATCTTCATGAAGTACCCTTTAATTGAAATCATGGGAATTAGTTGATACTTTTAGTCTCTACATGATGCTCAAGCTCTCATAGAAATCCAAATTTTCAAAGCACCTTGACAAAATCAGAAAATTTCCATACTTTACCTGGAAAACTCATCCAAAGTGAGGGGGGCTATCCTCATATTTATAGGATCTGTCCTTCACAAAGCTCCACCACCACTTTATGGATTTTCTATATCTTCAAAAACATATTTTCGGAACACCTCCCTTCATGGAGAATAATGGAAATTATCTATTTGAAAAGTTTTTCATTACTATTGAGATTCATGTAAAAAACCATCATGGTGCCCGTCATAATCACAATGCTCTATATCACCAACTTCAAGGCTCCAATTATCATAATTGTAGAGAATAGTGTCTCTTATCGCAAATCCCTTCATAATCACATAGATCACCATAAAAAATATCCAATCCTTCATTAAACACAACATGCGTAGCCCATATTAATGAAACTCATGCCTTTGACATATTTTAATTAAGATATCAGAAAAACCCACATTTCATATTGAAATCCATCCTCCAAATTTTAGACCCCTAAAATTTGGAAAAAAACTAGGAAACTGTGCACCTTGAATACTATTGTCTTCAAGAACTGTTGGTTCCCTTTCTTTTCTATGTCCTTAATAATCCATGTGAGGATTGACAACACATAGAAACTACACTCCATTTCTAGGAAAGAATATACCTAGTTCCTACATTCAGTATATTGTGGGGATATATATATTGTGACCCAATAGAATTTGCATGTACAAATCATTCATCATATGTCTAAAAATCTATTTAATTCATAAATCAACATACCTTATCATCTAATATCTCTAATGATTAAAGGATTCAGTTTTATCAATATTTACACAGTAAATCAAATAACATTCATAGTATTACCATATTAAAAAATGGTATATATTTTATGTAATAATTATATGCATCATGAAATAATTTACATATTTAAGAGAAATTTAATTTCCAATAAAAATGATTAAATTAAAGTAACTTTTTCAGGAGAAAGTTAACAATTATAAAAGATAGAGAAGTTGTATAATAAATTTTACCACTTGGAAATTTTCAATTCAAATCCCCTTGGATGAAATGAATAAAAGTGAAACATAAAATACCATGAATTATGAATGAATAATGGTATTAAATTTCAATGTGGTGGTATATACACTACATAAAATTGAATTGGTTCATAATGAAAATTTAGTCTCAATGGAATTTAATTTTAGCTGAAATCCCTTACCTTGCGCTTCCTTTTGATTGAATATTCTATAACCTATTTTATAGTTGTTTCAAAATTATTATCAAATTATACCATAATCATATTAATATTTATGATATCATATATTATCCCTCTTTATAATCTCACAAAATGTTCATTAATTATATTTCATTATTTTCATTATTTCGTGAGTTAATTTCCTTGTTTTTTAATGCATGTTTCATCATGAAATATTCATTTATTGAACGTATTATATAGTTATATCATATTTAGAATAATAATCATGGCATAATTATTATATTTTTATGTCAATTATACTTTTAAAACCAATTATAATTTTCTTATGAAAAATGATGTTCATTACTATCATTGATATGGTAGGCCATACGTACGCAAGAGTAATATTACCATTTTCAATGATTATTATAGAAAGAAGATAAGTAGTATAATATTTTTAAAATTTTAAAAATATCATATATACCATACTATTTATTTAAATATACTTATATATATCTTCCATGTGGTGTGGTGATGAAAAGAGAGTCACATCGCTTTGTGAAGGTGATAGTCCACATGTAAATGAATCTTATTATCATCACTAAGTGAGTGAAAAGGTAAAAAAGAATATTATCCTCTATAAATGATAAATATGTCACGAATATCATAATTATTTCATTTATATCATATGTATTGATTAAATTTATCCTTATTACATTCAATGTGAAACGTCCCCCAATCCAGCACTCTCTCACATGTCCAAATTGGGTTGGTTTTATAAGACCCCAAAAATGCCTCCCCACATGCCAATGTTTTCCGACCCGCATATGGGGTGTGATTTGTATAATGTGTATACTCTACCCCTAGTGTAGATTAAAATACAATGAAAATATGTAATAATAAATTTCACAGTAACAAAACAAATAGCGGAAATAGTATATCATATAACTAGAAAGAAAAGGAGAAACCAATAATCCAACAATTAAGAATCATGTGATGACATGATGAGATGTATATATTTTTCAAAATGAATTCAATAAAAATAAAATAATAATCCATCAAAACATTACCCCAAAATCCCCCGATATATACCCTATATCTTAAACCTATCCATATTCCACCCCATCAAGCATGTAAAATAATCAACAGTAGGGTCCCTTTCTATTGTCCAAACCTACATCCATATACTATTCATGGGTACCAAATGGTATCTTGAACATGGTTTGAGTATAACTAAGTATCCCAGAACCACCACATATAAACAAAAATAATCTGATAAAAATCATATGCAATAAAGTGATAAAGATGTATATTAATTTGTGAATTAATATAATACAACAATCAACCTGTTTCAGTACCATTCCGGAATTTTTTGGATCATGAAACACAACCATTCCTACCAAAAACCATATATCAATTAAAAAATCACACAAATATAGGCAGATCTTTCTATATGATCATTTTATCATTAGACTGAGAAGATCCAACTCAATATAGGCATTACATCATGTGAGTGGATAGATCCCGCTCAATATAAGAATAACTGCATGGGACTATCCAGAGCCCGATAAATATCATAATTACAAATTGGTATTGATAATATCCCACTCAATTTAATCATTACCACATGGGATGTGGCTAAGCCCACTCATTATAATCATTACATTATGGGACAAGGCTGATCTTGCTCAATATATGCGTTACAACATCAAAGAAGAAAAAGTCATGATATCATGGATATCACAATATCACATCATACATATTAATGACTAATTAAAAAAATTTCCATTTAGCTTTCAATTAAACTTTCATTTATATCTCAAATGATCAACATCTATATAAATAAAAAAATCCATTTACATACGGAATATAAATCATGAAATCACCTGTATTTCATGTCAATCTATACTATCACACCTGGTATTTAATTTTTCATTGGGTCCTAATCATTTGGGTTTATAGTTGTCTATCTTGGTAACCATGTGTGATGGGTTTGATGTTTTAGTATATTGTATTTAGGGTTCGGGTTGAGTCTTAGTTTAATTTTTTGATCTTTTATTAAAAATATGCATGTTTTGGGCATGGAAGAATATGGCGCACAGGTAGAGCACGATTTGGAAACTGTGCATCTTCACCCAGGAATCCATGATTCCTGCATATCTAAGAAAAATAAAATAAAAATTAAATTCATAATAAAATAAAATAAGGATTTTAAAATGAAATGAAAATAAAATTATTTTAGTAATAATAATGATAATATTATTATTAAAAATATTATCATTATTTTTTGTTAAGGCTATTATTAAGTTATTATAATTATTCTTAAGTAAGTTATTATTATTGTTATTATTATTATTATTATTAGGGTTTCTCCTTCCACCCTCTTACCTTCCCCCTCATATCACGCACCCCTTCCACCCCTCCTCCGCCTGGTTGAATGAACCCTGCTAGTCGTTCCTATATTGCAGCAACCTCCCTCCAATGAGAACACCTCTGTCCGCCTTCCCTCACCCCATCTGTTGCTTGAATATCATGTAACATTATCTTTGGGGTTCTCTTGGGCCACATGATGCACTACCCTCCAGTCACCCATGTCTATCGATTTCTTCCTCTATTTCTTTGTGAATCTTGTCCAAATCATTGAGGTATGATTCTTTTCTCCCCCTCCTCTCATCTTCATAGCTGATTTTAGTTTTTTGGTCACCGCTCAAGATTTGTCTAAAACCATAGGGTTTTTGGTTAACAGATTCAACATATTTCTTGTATCCTTGTGTAGTGTGAATGGTCTCTCGTATCCTTTGGGTTCATGTTACAACAACCACCAACGAAGGTGATTCTGTTTTTTAGATTTCATTTTGTTGCTGACATCTGAGGTATGTATTTTATACCTCTGATTGGTTTCACACTTGTTATATGGAATTCTTCAGATTTTTTAGGTACCTTGTAATTAATGTGTAGTGTGTGGTCCCTTTTTTGTGGTTTCGAGTCACCGGGTCTATGGTGACTCACCTATGTATGCATAGGTCAATATATAGTTATATAGGTTCCCCCATTACATGAAAATTTAACCATGGTAGTGAAATACAAGTATGGGTCAAGGTGTTCCAATTAATATTTATGAAAGATTCATGTGTAGGTGAGTAGAGACTATTATATGCATTTGAGCATATATATGGGGATCCCCTTGCACATGATCATGTCCATGAGGGTGTGTACAAAGGGGATATGTTTTCTTATATGTTTGTGAAAATACATATGCTTAGTGGGGGAGCATTAGCTTCTTGTTATAATGTGTCATGAGTTGAAATCATGGTTTGGTTCCACCCTGAGGTAAGTCCCTTATTCCAATACCTTTAATTTGAATTCCATAATTTATTGAGTGTTCCAAAAAGAGATCTTAATATTAAATAGTATATACATGCTATGAAAAGTTATGTAGATGCGTCGTGTTGGGATTCCCTTTATTTTTTATGTTTCACTATTATGTTTTGAAATGTATATTATTCATTTGAGTATGATTCCATGCTTTCATTAGAATTCTTAACAATTTAAATGCTTAAAAGAATTTTCTAAAATGGTTTTCGTCATGTAGTCGGTATTTCCTAAGACATTTCATCTGTGCATATTATTTTTGGGATGTTTATTTGAATGAAGATGAGTCAGTGTGTGATTCTAAAAATTGGAAATCTTATTTTTTGGTTAGATTGTAAAAACAATTCATGGGTTTTCTATGAATTTGATGTTAATTAGAATTTTTCCTTTCTCAAAATATTTGTGTTGTTTTAAGTATGGCTTAAAGATATATTTAAAATAAAGTGTGGTTCCTTGGTTGTTTAATTGTGCTTTCAAAATTATTTTGAATGTTTCAGGGGATTAGGCTTTTCTATAATGAAAAAATTCCTTTCAATGTAATGATGCTCGTTTGTAACATTAAGAATGGGTTGTTATAGTGGAAAACCCCATTGCGGCATCACATATAGTTTGAGAAATGTGAAGTTAGTGTTAAGGTGTTATTAGTGATATTTTCCCTATGTAGAGGCTTGTGCAATTATGTGTGTCTTAAAAGGGAAGTGTGATTAAGGATGGAGATTGGTGGTGGGATGTTGAAGGGGTTTTTTGATAAATAATATTATTTGTTCATATGTGTTTTATTGATAAAACTTAACCACCATTTGAAATATAAAACATGGGTAACCACATGTACAAAAGTGGGTAGACTAGGTTAAGTACACTAGACGACAAGGGTTTGGTTTGTCCTAGTTTCGTCTAGAAGGATTGACTATTACAAAAATAACTAAATGATTATGATGATTAGAGACCACTAGGTTACGGGGGTGCTCCCTACTAGTGTCTTGTGAATGAGAATGAGAATGGTCATGGTTTATAATCCATTTATCACTAAGGTATGAGGATCCAAGGTCCCCAATTAACACTATCTGCTTAGGGATTTCCCATGGTCCATGTGATGTGAGCTTCATTTCAGTTGTCTCATACTTGATGTATCATTTTTGAAAACCATATTTTAATGTAAATTGGTTACCTTTCATTTTGAAATTTTATTTAATTATTTGAACTTATTTTAAAATTTTAGTGGAAGATAAATTCTTTTCATTAGAATAAAAATTATTACTTTAATCTGAAAATAATGAAAAAAATATTTTATTTTGTCTTATTTTAAAACTATAATGTTTTTTGTTTCATTTTAAAGGTAAGGGAATTGGGCATTCATTATACTTGGAATTCCTAATGACCATCATAGGGCTTATTCATACTCTATTTTTTTTAGTTTTAGGTTCCTCTAGTTTTGGATCACTCTTGAAGTGATCATGGTTCTATTTTGGGGGGTGAACCATGAGGTCACTTGAGGTATGTTTCGTTACTTAGTTTAGTTATTTTCATACTACCATTTTGTTGAGTTTGTTTTTATTTATTTATCTATCTTTTATTTATGGTCTGAACCATTCCCAACTATCTTGTTTTGATTCCCGCCACTAGTTTCAAGCCCATGGGGATCGGGAACGCCCTTTGGGACTTGTTGCGGATCGACTTGGGTAATCGGTTCAGGGTCAACCCAGTTTGATTTGTGAAAAAATGGTATCAGGGGGATTTAAATAACTTTTGAGTCATGTTCCTTGGGGATGATTCTAGGTAGATATAATCTCGTATTTTTGGGACTAAACATTCATAGTTATGAGTGTGGTGCCTGGCCAGCACACCTTGTGATGGGACTCAAGTCATAATGGGAAGTTGTGATTTATCTCATTCATTTGGTTCTTATGGTTCATTGATGCTAGGGGGAATGAAAAGGGAGTTGGTTCGATAGTCTTAGTGAGCACACAGGACCAGGAAATCCATGTGGAGCCATGGAAATTGCCCTAGAACACTCTTTGTGATGATGGAGTGATGGCGTATGGCTACCAACCATATGTCTAAGCCACCCACTGCCACTATTTTCTTCTTGTATTATCTTGTGTCTCCTTGGGTTCTAAAAATTAATCTGGAATCTTTTTTTAGAAACTTTATTGAATCAAGACATTAAAATGGGAATGGTTTTACTTTCAAAAATGGTGGAAAGTGGGTTTTGATAATTTATTTGAATGAATATTTCAAAAGTTGAAATTTTTTGAAATGGTTTTGAGTGAATCAGGGTGATTTTATCATAATTGGGTTTTTATTAACCTAAATTTTCAGTTTTTAGGAATTAATTTACTAGGAAATAATGAATTATGATAAAGTGTGTTTTGGAAATTTTTTTTGGGGAGATTGAAAATAAGTATTGATTAAAATTGTTTTTGATTTTCTGCCTAGAGGTTTTGAGAAAGAGAAATTGTGGGTCAAATGTTTGTTTTGGAAAATAGAAAAGGTTTGTTTTGACCCTTTGTAACCTCATGAGTGATCACTTGCATGGGTATGTATGGAAAGGTTTATGGTCAATGGAAAAAGTGGATGAGTGCCCAGATTGACATGGGGTGGGTGCCCGATGAGGCACTAGAACATGAATGTGTGGGGCCTATGTGATTCCATTTGTGAGTATGCAACCCCCCAAGGCTAAATTATTTTAAATGTGATTTTAAAGAGGAGAAATAATCTTTTCATAACTGGTGTTGGGTGTTGTGTCTTATGTGTTTTTTGGAATGTTATTGTGGGTTGTTTTGAGTTCAAAAACCCTTCTTGTTTGAACGATGTCCTAGGTTATTTTTTGTCAGTATGTTGGATCGAAGTATTGGTTGGTGGTCTCATTCAAGGAGTGTTTTGAGAATCCCTTATAGTGGTTTCCTTTTGTGTTTGGTGTTGTTTATGGTATGTTTTGACAAATTTACCTTCCTGGTTGTGTCCTACAGTTTTCCTGTTGGCTAGGGTATTCCCCCATAAAGAGGTAATTCAAGGTTGAAATCTATCCATGAGTGATTTTCTATTGGTAGGTCCTTTAGTTGATCAAATTACAGACTTCCATCTTGGGTTTCTAGGTTGATTTTGTCTCTATTATTTTTAATATTAAAAATATACTCTCACTTAAAAAGAGTAGATGCAGAAGAAGTTAAAATAAATGATAGTTTCTTCAGTTTCTTGAATCGCCAAATGTGAAGTCAGGCGTTTTTAATCCTTAAGGTCCTACCTTGGAGCAGTGAAGAGAATTCCATTTAGGAAAGTAGAAATACTTCTAGGTTTTAAGTGTGGGTCATTATATTAAAGGTCATTTGGACCTTTCATTGGTTTTGTTTAAGAAAGGGTTCATTCTAGGACACTAGTCTAGAATGTTTGGTCATAAGAGGCTATTTTTACCATATGTAAGAATCATATGCTCTTTGGGACTCAATTTACAGTCCTTATCCTTGTAATGTTTCTATAAGTCACAATTTTACTGTTTGGGAAAACATTATAGTGTTGTTTTCTCACTTGAATATAAGGGTGAAGGTTGAAAAATATTATGAGCACCTCTGTTTTTAAATATGTGTGTTTTCCTTCAAGAAATTGTGAATTCCTCCATTTTAGAGAAAGGTATATTCTATGTGTGTTTCCTCGTGATGTTTCTAATTGAAAATAGAAATGGTTGATGTGAAGGCATCTATTAACCCCCTGTCATGGTGAACATTCCATGTATGGGAAAGCTGATTTCAGGATGTGTGGTGTTGGTTGGTGTCGTCTAGGTCACAGTATGGTTGATTATGGAACTAGTAGGGGATGTTCTGATCGATGGTTTTAAATGCCTCGCTATGAGGCAATAGATTTTTCAATTAACAAAACTCTAGCTTTATGTATTTGAGTGAAGCTAGCATGTAGAAAGGTGTGAGAGATCTTGATCTAACATCTATCTTCTGCATGGGAAATAATTATAGTTTAATCCCTATGTTGTTGTTTATTTAAATGGTCCCATTTGGTGGTAAAAATTGGTCGGAACGTCGTTTCCATGTGGTGACCCGTGTAGTTTGAAGAATTTATCATTAGTTTTAAGGAAGTGTGTCCATCCCATTTTCATAAAACTCTGGTACTTGTGTCTCACTGGATGTGAGTCTCGGTGGTTTCCCTTGTATGCCCAGACTTGTGAATTGACCTCAATTTTGGTCTTATCTCATCTGAGAATGGTGATTCCCCAGGGGAATATAGAACCCTGTAGTGTGTCTCTATTGGTCCTAGAGTATTATTTCATCGAATCACTTATGATAGGGGATCCATTTGGTGTGGTATGTTTCTGATTTATCCCATGTTGAGTTGTTTGTCTGTTCGTACTAGTGGGCTAAATTAGTTAGTTATTTATGGCAGGGAGACCCATAGTTGGCCTCTCTAGGTTGACTCAAAAGTATTATGGTGTTATCCTCTCCCTTATGGTAGGGATTCTATTTGGGACTCCCCATGTCAATAATTTGTTTCATCTCCTAATGTTGTTTTGGTGGTAGGTATACTCACTATGGGATATCTGACCCCAAGATTCATTCTTGGATGAATTTTGGGATTGAATCATACCCAATTGTTTCGTTGAATTAAGGTTATGACCGTATTTCTCATTTGTGATTTGGTCTTGTTTGTTATTTTTGATAGGTGATATGGGTTCCTAAATAGATTGTATGATGTGTTTCAATTTATAATGTTGGATTGTGTTCCATGAGAGTATGATTTCCGTTTATTGATCAATTGGATGTTCTTTCGCTTTTGGTGGTGGGTTACACTTAGTGGGAATTCTATTTTTGTGTCCCCTAAGTTTACTTTTCAACACCTTTTCTTTGTTGATAGTGTTATTGCCTCTTCTAGTTTGTCGGGAATTGGAAATCCCCTTGAACTATAAATGATTATCAGTTTCTTTTAAGGGGTTCAGTCATGTTGTGGCTTTCTAAGGGAAGAAACGATTACGGTGGAGAGAATTGTCACACCTGGGTATTAATTTCTCCATGTTTTTGGCTCGTGTCGGTTTATATGTTCTTTTTCTATGGAACTGGGTGTGATGGGTTTTAATTTTTGGGATATTATTTTCTGGGTTCAGATTGAGTCCTGGTTTAATTTTTTGAGTGTTTATTTAAAAATGCTTGTTTTGGGCTTGGCGACATATAATGCGTAGGCAGAGCACGGTCTGGAAACTATGCGGCTTCGTCTAGGAAGCCGTTTTGCATGCCCGTCATCAAAGAATAAAATAATAAATAAGTGAGTAATAAAATGAAATTTAAATAATATAATAAAGGTAAAATGAAATAAAAAATAGATCCATTTTAATATTATTATTATTATTATTATTATTAAGAATACTATAATTATTATTGTTAGGAATATTATTAAGTTATTCTTATTATTATTATTAATTTACTATTATTATAATTAGGTTTTTTAGGGTTTGTCCTTCCCCCACTCTTCCCTTCCTCCTCCTATCATGCACCCCCCTCATCCCCTCGTGTGACCCCCTACTTGGAGAACATACCTTCCAGAAACCTCCCTCTCATGAGAATTCCTTCCACCACCCTCCCTCACCCCTCTCTCACTCGAACTTCAAGAAATACCAGCTTGTGGTTCTACCTGGTTGCGTGGAACCCCACCCTCCAGCCTCCTCCATCCATATATTTCTTCCACCTTTTCTTCGTGAATCTTTTCTGAATCTTTGAGGTATGGTTCTATGCTCCTCCTCCTCTCCATTTTTCAGATGAATTTTTTCATTCCATCACCCCTCAAGAGTCATAAAAATCCCTAGGTCTTGGGGTTAACAAATTCATTGGTTTTATTTTGTCCTAGGATTTTCCGAATGGTCTCTCAGGACCTTTGGGTTTGTGTTTCGGCAACCACCGTTGAAGGTGAGGTGGTTCGGGAGATTTCGGTTCTCCAACACCATTTGAGATATGTATTTTTTTATGGTAGTATGTTTTGAGCTTGTTAAATGGAGTTATTTATATGATTTAAGGATCCTTTTAATTAATTTGTAGTGTGGGGTACCTGATTTTTGGTTTCGAGTTGCCATGTTTAAGGCGACTCACCTGCTAATCACACCACGATTCATTATTTCATTTTCACACCTAAACCATTATTTTAAACTGAATTTCTATTATAAATTACAAATATAATAACAAAAATCTTACATTTTGTTAGATTCAATTACTTTGTATTTATCACTATTAAAAAGGAAATTGTTACTTGTTTTGAAAATTTCATTGAAGGTAGAGGTGATTCAGAGGTCCCATTATGAAATCCAAGAAAAATGGGCCAACCTGCATAGGATCCATGAATACCAGTGGACTCAATAACATAGTTTTACAAAACAGTTCATCCAAATGGGATGAATTTTTTGTGGGATAGTCCAAAATTCATTGGGATACAATTAATCTGAAGGAACCCAAGCCTCATTTGGCCATCTCATGGCTTAACCGACCTAATCTCTCCATCACACCAAATCTGCATGAAGTCCAAGGTGTTGTGTTGTGATCTGTCCACATCTCAAGATTTAGGTTTCCCAATTACGCCAATTTTTTTTGAAGATAGTAAAGATGTGTTGAAACAACTTTTTAGTTTTTCTACAAGTTATATAAGACTTTATGTCCATCTAAAAAAAGGGCCAAGTGGTTTTTTGAAATTAGGGTGCTCAAAACCACCTTCTAATTTTCATATAAAATGGAACCTTGGGATCCCCATTTGGGAGTTTGAACCAGAAGAAAATTTATACCTTTTTATAGTCCAATAGGAATATCCTCATCATCCTATAAGTTTTGGAGGCCCCTATCCTCATAGCGTGGATTAATAATGATGAAGAATTTTCTCCCGAGCTTCATCCTCCTCCTGATGTCGAGCTAAATGGTGGGCGTTCGTTGTGAGGGAGATACACACATGTTAAAGGCTTTTTGACACATATATTAGCTTCTAGTTTGGAGTAATTTGGGTGTAAAAGCATTTCATTCCATGTACTTAAATTATTTTTTATATGAATTCTTATTTTGATACATGTGATTGATTTGATCTTAATTTATAACTCATTGGTGTGAGGTTTTGAGTGCGTGAATTGGGTTGTTCTGATTGGAAAACAAAAGAATAATTTTCTTACCCACATTATTGAGATTTAAATCTACTTTCTATGATCTTATTCTATGCATAAGTTCTGGACCTTTACAACATTATTGTTATGTCATGTTTTGGTTCTTTAATAAATAAAATAATGTCTTAGGAATTAATCGGGATTCCAATTAATTTAAACCAAAGAATTACTCCAAACCAAAATGAATCTCTAATAACAATGAACTTGATATGTGTGTAGTGAAGTTACAATGACCCCTTTGTCAAATATATCTCAAAATATACTTCTTTATCAACTATTAAACTCTTTAAATTAATTTTGTTTCTTAAAGATGATTTCAAAACACCCCCCATATTTTATAATATTTTATTAAGAATATACACTCTAAAAATATCAATTCTCCTTGAGAGATGGCCTAGGGTAATTTTTATACTATAAATCAACCTTACAATCATAGTAAATTTTACATGTCATGAAAACATGGTCACCTACATATGAATAGGTAAGTATATATATATATTTAGGTTCCCTCATTACGTGTAAATTCAACCATGGTAGTGAAATACATGTATAGGGCAAGGTGTGCCTATGTATATATTTGAATGATGCATGCGTAGGTGAGTGGAAACAGGTATATGCATATAAGAATATATATGTGAGGATCCCCTTGTACATGTTTATGTTCAATCTGGTGTCTTTATAGTGTTGTGGTGTCCTTATATGTTTGTAAATGTTCGTATGCTTACTGGGGGAGTAGCAGCTTCTTGTTAGAAAGTTCCAAGAGTTGAAAGTTTGGTTTGGTTACACACTAAGGTAAGTCCCCTATTCATATTCCTTTAATTTCAATTCCATAATTACATGAGTTTTTTCAAAATTACTTTTTATATTAAATAGTATATACTTTCTATGAATAGTTATAGTGATTATTGGTGTTTGAATTCCATTTATTTTTCATGGTTTTATTTTTAGTTTTGAAATGAGTAGTCTTCATTTAAGTTTCATTATAAGATTTATATAGAATGATTTACAACTTAAAATCATAAAATTATTTTCATAAATGGTTTTGGGTAGGTAGTTGGAATTTCCTAAGATGTTTATTATTCACATATTAGTTATGGGAGTTAAATTGAATGTATATGATTTAGGGTGGGATTCTAAAATTGGGATATCACTTGTTTTAGTTATTTTGTTAAAACAATGCATGGGTTTTGGTATTAATTTGAGGTTAATTTGAATTTTTTACATTCTTAAAAGGTTTTCATTTTTATAAAAATGGTTTCAATGTTGTTTTTTAATAAAATAGTGGTTCCCTGTTTGTTTAATTTTTATTTCAAAAGGTTTTGGAAAGTGTTGGGTGATTATGATTTTATAAAATTAAAATTTTCCTTAAAAAGTAATGAGGCCCATTCGACACATTAATAATGGGTTACAGAGGTGTAAAACTCCTCTTAAGGAATTCCCCCTAGTTTGAGATATGTGATGCAAGTGTTAATGTGTGATTTGTGATATATTCCTAGTGTAGAGGCATGTGTAATGTTGTGCGGATTAAAAGGGGAATTTTTTTAAGGATAAATATTTGTAGTGGGAAGTTGAATGGGTTTTTGGATCAATAAAGTGATTTGTTGAAACGTGTTTTATTGATAAAACCTCACCACAATTTGAAATAGAGAACATGGTTAACCCCGAGTACCTAGGTTGATAGACTATGGCTAGTACACCAGATGATACAAAAGTGGTTCATCCCAGTTTCATCTAGTAGGATTGGTGATTAAAAAAACCTACAAAAATGATTATGAGGATTAGATACCACTTTTATTTTGGGATTTTCCCAATCAGTGGATATTTCATGAAAATTCTGATGGTCAGGTTTTCTAAACAACTTTTCACTAAGGTACATGGATCCTTGGTCCCCAACTAAAATTAGCTTATTTTGGATTACCCATGGTACTTTTGATATGATTTTCATTAAAAATCTCTCATATTTGATATATCATTTGTGAAACCCATATTTTAATCAAAACTGGTTTCCTTTAATTTTGAAATTTTAATGAATGCTTGGATCCTATTTAGAAAATTTTTTCAAAGAGAAATGATTTTCTGGAAAATGGAAACTTGTTACTTGAATCTGAAAATAATGGAAAAAAATATTTCGTTATGTCATGTTTTCAAACTAACATGTTTTGGGATTATTTTTAAATGTAATTTCATATTGTTTTCTTTATCCTTGGCACGTATAGTAATCATATCTCTTCTCATGCCTACTCTATATTATTAGTTTTAGGTTCCTCTAGTTTTGGATTGGTCATGAAGAGTGAATTGTTATATGTTTGGGGGTAACCCATGTGGTCACCGAAGGTATGTTTCATTTCAATGTTTAATTATTTTCTCACTACCAAGTTGTTCATTTTATTTTTATTTGTTTCTATGACATTTATTTATGGTATAAACCATTCACAACTATATTGTTCTGATTCTTGACAATAGTTTCCATCATGTGGAGATCAGTAATTCCCTCTAGGCCTTTTCACTAATCGAATCAAGTGACCAGTTCAGAGTCGACCCAGGTTGGCTCGTAACATATATAAACTTTAATACATTACCCAAATATATTTTAAAAGTATGTTTCACTCACCCAACATGGTATCCATAACCCATGATTCATCAAAAATTAAATCCAAAATAATCCAACCAATATTCAACTCCATGTTTTACTATTAATCAAAAAATAAATTAATTAGAGTGCACAAAATGTTGGTAAAATCACAATATTTCATATACATCTCAATTTAACTGACCATAAGGTTAGGTTTAGACTCCATGCCATTAATTGGGTGATTTACCAACACCAAAAATGGGTAACACCAATAGAAAGAGAGGAGAGGGAGATCAAAAAATAAATACTAAATCACAAAGAAACAATATCATAAAAATTCTATAGTGGAGATCAAAAGATAAAACTAATTCAATGGAAGAACAATGAAAGGGGTGAAGACCCAAGAAAAGAGGCCAAAAAGGGATCCAACAATAGAATTATATGTCTGAAGGTGTTGAAATTACCTCAAAATCACTAAGAGATTTGTTGGAAAAAAATCCCTCAAGGTAACATTGCAGTATTTTTGGGCTGATTGTGTTTGTTGAAAAAGCAGGATTCCATGGATAATTGTCGAGTTCCCGAGAAGTTGTTGACATTACATGTTGACAAAGAACTATGACAAAGGAAAGGACGATCTGGAGGCGGTACAAAAGAGCAGTACAAGGTGGCTCCGTTTCCCAGTGTTTTCCAAATTTTTGGGGTCCAAAATTTGGAGTTTGGTGAGCATCGCGAAAAGTGGATTTCCATGAAGATCATATTTTCGTATGGAAAAGGCATGAATTTAGCTAAGATAGGATGCTTGGTTTGGAAATCTCGAAGGCCAGAATAATGGAGGCGGTGATGCTTCACGATTACGTCAAGCTTCGCGAACGGCAGAGGCTGAAGCGCATCGCAACGGTGAAGGGCTTTGCAATGGAGCTTCGCGGCGAAGGCGCGAAGGAATGTTGGGCTTCACGAGGGAGCTTCGTGGCAAAGTCACGAAGGTATGTTGATAGTGATTCTTCGTGACTACGTCAATCTCTACGAACAGAAAATTTCCTTGGAGCTTCGCGATTTGGACAGAATCCCGGCAGAAACTTTGGAGCTTCGCAATTTGAGATGACGTGGCGTTGACTTCACGTGGAAGGGACAAGGGTCGGTGGAATCACCTATAAATAGAGGTCGACCCCTTCGAGCGAAGTAGAGATCATTTTTATAGAAGATCATTCGCTCTCGATTTGCGAAGGTGGTTCGCGGAGCTAGTGTGCATCGCGAAAGAGGTGCTTCGCAGCGGCTATTGTAGCTCCGTGAAACCTACGGGCTCCGCGTTGGCTTACTTAGCTTCGCGAGGGTCGCTACTTTGCGACGGCTTGAGCATCGTGAGAGTGCTTCGCGAGGGTGCTTCGCGAGTGAGCTTCGCAAAAAGGTAGGAGCTTCGCGAAGGCTTGTTGAGCTTCGCGAAATTGGGAGCTTTGCGAAGTAGGGTGCTTTGCGAAGGTGTTTCCAAAAGGAATTGCCCAGTGTTCAGAGGCAAAGAGGTATTCATCAGTGGATAAATGTTTAACTTCAAAAGAGAATCTATATATAGAGAAAGATGCATTCCTTGATGGAAATGAAGAGACCCACAGGTCTATAAACTATGATTGGATTCCCTTCCAAGAGTAGTGAGCTTAGGAAGAGGAATAAGGTGATCCTCTCCACCGGCAGTGAGCCAGAGAGAGAGAAACTGGGAGTGACCCTTGGGAAAGTAGTGAGATGACCCTAAACTTTGTAAAGGCAGTGAGCCTCGGCATAGAAGTGATCTAGCCCGAACATTGTAATCCACAGCAAGTGAAGTTTAGTGGACTTGGTACGACCGAAAACCTGTCGGCGTATGCTCCTTGGACGTAGCCCTTAGCGGTGAACCAAGTAAAATTGTTGTGTCCTGTGCTTGATTTACTTTCTGTTTATATTGTGTAGCAGGAAAGAGGGAGAAGAGTGTTTTGATTAACAGCGAAACAAGATCAGAACGGGCGTTAATTTATTAATTGTTCATACCCTGATTCACCCCCCCCCTCTCAGGGTATTCAGCCTAGTAGACCTAACAAGTGGTATCAGAGGGAAGGTTGACAGTTGTTCTTCTATCAAATGGAGGTCACTAATCATAGAGGGATTCCGATCTTCGACGGATGTAATTTTCAGATATGGAATAATTGAATGCAACACTATTTCCGATCTTTGGGAATGGATGTGTTTTCAGCATCTATGCATGGTATCACAGCTGATATTACTAGTGGTGCATTATCAGAAGCTGAGCACAAAGAGTTGGATGCTGATTCCAAAGCAATCAATGCCTTAGGGGGAGCCCTCTCTAATCCCATATATACAAAGGTTATGTCATGTAAAACGTCACATGCCATGTGGGAAAATCTTTTGAATATTTATGAAGGGGATACAAAAGTCAGAGAGGCAAAGCAGCAAGTGTTGTGGAACAAGTATGAAGATCTCAGAATAAACCCGAATGAGTCTATTGATGCATTCTTTGACAGGGTAAATGCTATGGTAGAAGAAATACGATGTCTTGGAGAAATTATCGAAGACATTAAAATCGTAAAGCGCATCCTGAGAAAGCTTCCACCTCGGTTCAATCCGAAAGTTTCTATTTTGGTAGATAAAGATCCGAAAGAGCTGACATTGGATAACCTACACAACACTCTTGTTGCATATGAAATGAGAAATGATGACAACGATGCTGTGGAAAAAGGGAAATCCAAAGAGGTGGCATTTAAGGCCATGAAGAGTCTCACTATTGAATATTCTTAGGAGGAAGAAGAGTTAGATGAGGTGATGTCGTTCCTTTCTTCAAATCTGCAAAGAGGAAAAGGAAATTTAAAGGAAAACTTCCACTAGCATGCTTCCGATGCGGAAAGGTTGGTCATCTTGCTACAAGATGCCCCAAAAAGTTTCAAGAAGAAAGCGATGAAGATGAATTTAAGATTCCCTTGAAAAAATCTTCAGCCTATGTGAAAGGGAAGAAGCAGTTCGAGAGAAATTTCTTTAAGAAGAAGAATCTTCTTTACCAAGAAATAGACAGTTCAGCTGAGTCTGAGGGTGAAGAAGTTGAAGAGATAGAAAACTGCAAAGATCGTGTACAAAATGTGATGGTGGCTGTTTCCAGTAGTGCTCTAGAAAAGAAAGAAACCGAAACTGATGAAGAAGAAGAAGAAATTGAAGGGAGAGTTGACATGGAAGCTGAATTAGAAGCAGCTCTTGAAGAGATAGATGTTTGGAGATCGAAAACAAATAAAGCGAACAAGATAGTACGTGATGCCAAACTCTACATGCAACAACAAGAAGAAGAGAAGTCTGAGCTTGAGAAATAAATTTAAAATCTTAAGACTTACAGGCCAGAGCGCACAGAAATGGTTGATGAGCATATGATCATGATTGAAGAGCAGAAAAGGGAGACCGATTGCTTGAGTCGAAAAGTGAAAGATCACGTCAAGCGTATTGAAGAGCTTGAATAGGAAGTTGTCAGTCTGCGGAGAAAAGTTAAAGACCAGGAAAAACCTTTGAATCCCAAAAAATTCTTGGGAAATCAGGCCGTTATGAAGACTGAAAAGAAGAAAGAAGATCCTAGTAGTTCAGTAGGAAAGAAGCAGCAATTGAACTCAGAAGTTAAGGCTAATTCATGGATTAATCAGAAACAAAAATCTGTGGCAGTTGAAGTTAGACCGCAAGCACCTGTCCCGAGATTGAAAGTGGATTTGAGCACAAAGAATAATCAGAATACTCAGAGATCCAAAGGGGAAACTCGTAGTGCTGAAGTAACATGAAGGAATGCACCTTATATCAGGTGCTATTGTTGTGGAAAGATTGGACATTCACAGTATGTGTGTTCCATAGCCAAAAGATATCTGAGGGAACAAGAACAGAGATGGCATCCAAACAGAAAACGGTTTTCCAGAACCTTTTTTGAAGGACACTGTTTTTGGTGTGGTGGATTTGGACACATGACTAGGTACTGCAATCCGACAATTCAGAAAAATGTGCCAAAGCAGAATCAAAATGTTCGCAAGCAGCAGATCAGCAAACTGACAAGTGAGTTAAAAGTTCAAAATAGATTTTCAGTTTTGCAAGATGAAGCTGGTCCATCATACTCTGATAATGAATAGAAGTCTCAATCCATGCCGAGTATGAAAGAAAAAGTATTGTCCAGGAAGAAGAAAACTGAGAAGGTCGTAGTTGCTGAAATTTCCTTTAAAGCATCAGATCGTTATGGTGTTTGGATCCTTGACAGTGGTTGCACATCCCACATGACGGGTAATAAGGATCTGGTTACAGGCATAAAATATGACAATGAAGGAGTTGTAAAATTTGGAAATGATGAAGGCCTGAAGATTGTTGGGTCAGGAAAAGCCAAGCTTGGTGGCAAAGAAATGAGACATACTGATGTCTTGGTGGTAGAGGGTCTCAGTCATAATTTGCTTAGTGTCAGTCAACTATGCGACTCTGGGCACTCTATCCTATTTACCAAGAAGATGGGTATTGTTAAAGTAAAATATGGAATAGTCATTCTTCAGGGAAAACGAACAAAGGGGAATCTTTACCTGGTAGGTGGGGAAGAAGATTCATTCCTTTTATCTAGAGAAAAAGAAAATCAGCTATGGCATAAGCGACTTGGTCATCTATGTCAACCATCTATGGAAGATCTGGTAAAGTGTGATGCTGATAGAGACCTTCCCAAACTATCATGTGATCGCACTCATACGTGTGATTCTTGTCAACAAGGGAAGATCATCAGGAAGACATACATGCCAAAGGAACAAAAAGCAACTGGAGTGCTCGAATTGGTGCATGTTGATTTATGTGAACCTATCTCTCCACGAGCTATAGATGGGAAAAGCTACTATGTTCTTTTCATTGATGACTATAGCGGAATGGCCTGGGTATTCATCATTACCCATAAGACAGAGGTGTTCAGTTGCATAAAGCAGTACAGGAAGGAATCAGAAAAGATACTTGGGCAACAAATTCTGAAGTTTCGTACTGATAATGGTACGGAATTTACAAACAGTCAACTTGAAAACTATCTCGAGAAACATGGTATAAGGCATCAAGTTTCATCAGTAAGAACTCCCCAACAGAATGGAGTGGTTGAAAGGAGAAATTGGATCATCAACAACATGGCCAGAACTATTCTTATTGATAAGGACCTACCAGAGAAATTTTGGAAGGAAGCAGTTTTGACATCGGTCTATGTTTCAAATAGGTCCCTGTTATGTCCGAAGCAAGGGAAGACTCCGTATGAGCTGTGGTACAGAAAGAATCCAACATTGAAATACTTTCGAATCTTTGGAAGTAAGTGTTTCACTCTCAACAAAGAACATCATAGGAAGTTTGAGGCACGAGGAGATGAAGGGATATTCCTTGGATACTTAGGGAAAATAAAAGCATATAAATGCTTCAACAAGAGGCTGGGAAAAATTGTTGAGAGCAATGATGTCACTATAGTTGAAAATGAATAGACTGCTCAATGACCCAGTGAAGAGTTTCTGGATGAAAGTGATGATGAGGTAAGCAACACAGGGGGAGTAGAAGTGGTAGAGGCTGACTCAGAAGATGATACTGACGATGAACAAGAAAGTGTCAAGTCTGTAGCTACAAGGAAGCCAAAGAGTCGAGCTCAAATTGATAGGAAAAATATCATTGGTGATCAGATAGCTCCAGTTCAGACTCAAAGAATGAAATCATTGCAGCAAACATCGTTTTTATCTCAGGTGGAGCCGAAATGTTTTTTCAATGCAGCTGAAGATGAAAACTGGGTTCAGGCTATGAATGAAGAGCTTGATCAAATTGAGAAGAACCAGACATGGGAGATTGTTTTGAGGCCAGTAGACAAGAATTTCATTGGGACCAAATGGGTCTATCGCAAAAATATGAATGAAGATGGCACAGTGATTCGGAACAAAGAACGACTAGTTTGCAAGGGGTACTCCCAGATTGAGGGAATAAATGACGATGAGACATTTGCACTGGTTGCAAGGCTGGAGACAATCAGATTATTTTTGGCCATAGTAGTGCAACGAAAGTTCAAAGTGGTCCAGATGGATGTCAAATCTTCATTCTTGAATGGTGTTCTGGAATAGGAGGTGTATATTGAGCAGCCAGATGGTTTTCTCATTCATGAGGATGAGAACAAAGTTTGCAGGCTGAAGAAGGCATTGTATGGGATGAAACAAGCACCAAGGGCATGGTACTCAAGGCTTGATCAGTACTTGAAAAAGATTGGTCTCCAGCGTGGGGGAGTTGATTACAACCTCTATTTCAGCAATGAAAGTAATCAAAGGATGATGTTATTGGTTTATGTTGATGACATAATATTTGGCGGATCAGATGAAGCTCAGTACAGACAGTTTTCCGAATTCATGAAAAATGAGTTTGAAATGTCAATGATTGGAGAGCTAACGTTTTTTCTTGGTCTACAGGTGACACAAGGAAGGAATGGAACATTTATTTATCAATCTAAATATGCCAAGGAAATCTTGAGAAGGTTTGGAATGGAAAATTCCAAGGATATGAAGACTCCAGTTGCTACCCGGATGAAATTATCAAAATATGAGGATGGCAAGGGAGTTAATATCACAGAATACAGGAAAATCATTGGAAGTCTGTTGTACTTAACCGCAACAAGGCCTGATATTGTTTTCGCCACATGCCAAGCAGTGAGATATCAGAGCAATCCCAAGGAAAGCCACATGCTTTCAGTGAAAAGAATACTCCGGTATATCCAGCACACAGTGGATTTCAGCTTGACATATACTGATAGATCTCAGACAGAGTTATTGGGATATACTGATGCAGACTGGGCCGGTTCAGCGGATGATAGGAAATCAACGTCAGGTGGTGCTTTCTATCTTGGTGGATTGTGTATTTCATGTCTTAGCAAGAAGCAAGATTGCATCTCATTGAGTACCGCAGAAGATGAGTATATTTCGGCCACTCAAGCATGCACACAATTATTGTGGATGAAGCAGTAGCTTGAAGATATGGGAGTTGAAGTGAAGTCTCCGATCGGAATTCAGTGCGACAACTCAATTGCTATAAGTCCTAGAAAAAATCCCATCCATCATTCAAGGACAAAGCACATTGAGATTAAGTATAATTTTATCAAGGAGAAGGTTGAGCAGGGAATCGTGAAGTTGGAGTACGTGCCTACAGAGCTACAGGTTGCAGACATTCTGACAAAGGCCTTACCCAAGGAAGCTTTTGAGAGGCATCGACTGGCTCTGGGAGTTCAGTCGATTCCCCGCACTTGAAATAGTGTGGATGTGGGACCCCCCCTCCCTCTCCCCGAGGTATGATGTGTTTTTCCCTAATATGCTGATATGTGTTCTCTACTATGTTACAGACGACAAAGGAGTGTCCTTTTGGTTCGTTGACAAAGCGGGAGAAAAGTGTTTGTTAAAGGAGGAGAAAACAGTGATTGTTCAAGGGGGAGATAGTGTGGAGATTTGATAAATCATAATTGATACGGGGAGAAGCTGACTGGTGGAGCATCCAGAAAGGGGGAGCAATGAGAAAGGGGGAGAGTATTTTAAATCTGATGATGCTAGAAGTGATCGATCAAAGCATAGAAATCACGACAGCCGAGGGTCGTGATAAAAGTTGAACAGTGGTGTTGGAATGGTGTGAGAAGGTGTCCAGCTATCCAAAATTGGTATTATCTTAAGAATACACCAATTGGTGTCAGTGTGGTTCAACAACTGGTTTTATTTTAAGAATTGGTATCAGGGTGGAATCGACAACTGGGATCTGACATGAAGTGATTCATTGATGAACTTTTCATACTACTCTTGTTTCTCATGCCAAGCATTGCTCATGTGGGCTTAGAGTACGTGTTATGTGAATCCCTGAACTCTATAAGAATCGCAAGAGGCGAATGGTGATAGCGGCTGGAAGAAGACTCAGTGAGGTATCAAAGTGCAGAAGATCATCCTGAGCAGAGTTGTGAAGAGTTGTCAACAAACCCAAAGGGGGAGATTATTGGGCAAAAATCCCTCAAGGTAACATTGTAGTATTTTTGGGCTGATTGTGTTTGTTGAAAAAGCAGGATTCCATGGATAATTGTCGAGTTCCCGAGAAGTTGTTTACATTACATGTTGACAAAGAACTATGACAAAGGAAAGGACGATCTGGAGGCGGTACAAAAGAGCAGTACAAGGTGGCGCCGTTTCCCAGTGTTTGCCAAATTTTTGGGGTCCAAAATTTGGAGTTTGGTGAGCATCGCGAAAAGTGGATTTCCATGAAGATCATATTTTCGTATGGAAAAGGCATGAATTTAGCGAAGATAGGATGCTTGGTTTGGAAATCGCGAAGACCAGAAGAATGGAGGCGGTGATGCTTCGCGATTACGTCAAGCTTCGCGAACGGCAGAGGCTGAAGCGCATCGCGACGGTGAAGGGCTTTGCAATGGAGCTTCA
This sequence comes from Viscum album, assembly GCA_963277665.1. Classification (NCBI taxonomy): domain Eukaryota; kingdom Viridiplantae; phylum Streptophyta; class Magnoliopsida; order Santalales; family Viscaceae; genus Viscum; species Viscum album. The sequence goes on from OY728155.1 coordinate 220,225,738, forward strand.
CGGCGAAGGCGCGAAGGAATGTTGGGCTTCGCGAGGGAGCTTCGTGGCAACGTCGCGAAGGTATGTTGATAGTGATTCTTCATGACTACGTTAATCTCTGCGAACAGAAAATTTCCTTGGAGCTTCGCGATTTGGACAGAATTTCGGCAGAAACTTTGGAGCTTCGCGATTTGAGATGACGTGGCGTTGACTTCGCGTGGAAGGGACAAGGGTCGGTGGAATCACCTATAAATAGAGGTCGACCCCTTCGACCGAAGTAGAGATCATTTTTATAGAAGATCATTCGCTCTCGATTTGCGAAGGTGGTTCGCGGAGCTAGTGTGCATCGTGAAAGAGGTGCTTCGCGGCGGCTATTGTAGCTCCGTGAAACCTGCGGGCTCCGCGTTGGCTTACTTAGCTTCGCGAGGGTCGCTGCTTTGCGACGACTTGAGCATCGCGAGAGTGCTTCGCGAGGGTTCTTCGCGAGTGAGCTTCGCAAAAAGGCAGGAGCTTCGCGAAGGCTTGTTGAGCTTCGCGAAATTGGGAGCTTTGCGAAGTAGGGTGCTTTGCGAAGGTGTTTCCCAAAGGAATTGCCCAATGTTCAGAGGCAAAGAGGTATTCATCAGTGGATAAATGTTTAACTTCAACAGAGCATCTACATATAGAGAAAGATGCATTCCTTAATGGAAATGAAGAGACCCACAGGTCTATAAACTATGATTGGATTCCCTTCCAAGAGTAGTGAGCTTAGAAAGAGGAATAAGGTGATCCTCTCCACCGGCAGTGAGCCAGAGAGAGAGAAACAGGGAGTGACCCTTGGGAAAGCAGTGAGCTGACCCTAATCTTTGTAAAGACAGTGAGCCTGGGCATAGAAGTGATCTAACCTGAACACTGTAATCCACATCTAGTGAAGTTTAGTGGACTTGGTACGACCGGCAACCTGTCGGCGTATTCTCCTTGGATGTAGCCCTTAGCGGTGAACCAAGTAAAATTGTTGTGTCCTGTGCTTGCTTTACTTTCTGTTTATATTGTGCAGTAGGAAAGAGAGAGAAGAGTGTTTTGATTAACATCGAAACAAGATCAGAACGGGATTTAATTTTTTAATTGTTCATACCCTGATTCACCCCCCCCTCTCAGGGTATTCAGCCTAGTAGACCTTACAAGATTCCTTGGGTATGTGAGGAGGTGATGAACAAAATGGTGGAATGAGAAACCTATATATGGAGATACCTAGTTTTTTTTCTTTTGATATTTACATGGAATGAAATCTATTTACACATCATGTATTTATTTTTAAAGGTATTTACTAAAAACCCCATCACATATGGTGAATATTTATCTCAATAAATATTCATAGGATGTGAACTGTTTACATGATGTATAATAACTTTACACCCTACACTGATTCATGATATGTTCTTGTAAGCACTTATATTATAGGTAAAATTTACACTATGTGTAAATACACTAGAGATAGTTTTCATCCCACATTATAAATATGGGCTTGAACCACCTATAAAGCCTTCAAGGCATGGAAAACTCTCATAATCCCATTTAAAATGTTTATACCCATACTCTATTAATTAAAAGAAACATGAATCCCTAAATTTTAGTGTATTTTCCTCTAGAAATGTTATTCACCTCCAAATAAGACTTATCCCCCAAGGTTCAATGAAAAACATTAAGAGGGATGTACCTGGAAAATATGATATCTTACAACCTACCCACTATATAACGGCTCATCCCAGAGCTTTAAAAAGACTCATGGTTGGGTCTCAATGAACATGTCTATACACTTTTCTCTCATATTATACTACCTCTCCAAGGTCTCATTCCTAACACCCCCATGATTCCAATCCACATGAAATAGAGATATAGCCTTACCACAAAGATACCCATCACTACGGTAGAAAATTCATATCATATTCTCCTTAAATGAGACATCATCACTATACTCTGTGTCCTCGACATCTTCCACATGAGAAGGGTCGTGAAAATATCTCCAAAGCTAAGACACATGAAACACATCATGCCTAGAACTATAGAACTCTAAAATGGATAATCAGTACACCATTGGTCCAACCATATCCACTATCAAAATCATCCCAATAAACAGTAGAACTAATTTTCTCTATTTCTTGATAAGGTGCTTCCCTAGCCTTGGTGTAACCCAATGGAAAACATGATGACCAACCTCAAAACTCCATAGGTCATCTCTAATGGTTATCTTATCATTTCTTCCTACACTATGTGGTCACTAATCACCTCTTGATCCTAAAAAACAGATAAGATGACTCTTGTAGGATACTAGTTCCCTCAAGAACAAACTCACCTACCTCCAATCCACATATATTTTTATGGATTTTAGGATTTTTAATAGTTTTTTAGGGTTTTAATGGATTGTTTTAGGGGGTATAACGACATGTACTTCAATCAGAACCCCTAAAAGTGCATCTGGATTGATGTTTGGAATATGATATTATATGAAAACTAAAAAGTTCCATATGCTTCTCCCATGAACCACAAAAAAAAATATAATAACATATCCTCTAAAACCTAAATTTTCCACTTAGATTGATAATTAGTCTACGAATTATAGGACATACTCAAAAGAACCTATGATCCAATAAACATATAAAGACCCTTCAAGAACTACAATATGAAAAAAGGACCACTTCCTAAAAAGATACTCTTCATAACAATGTGCAATCAAACTATCTTGCACATATATAGACTACCCAAATCATTAACAGTGAAGTTATCCCTAATACACAAGAGGTTGGATACCTTCATCTGTCAATCCATCATCACCAATACCTAAAAATTCTTATGGTGTATCCTAGATAATCCTATCACAAAATCCATAGTCACGTCATCACATTTCCTCTCAATAATGGGTATAGTCTACAAAAACCAATATGGCTTTTATTGCTCAGTTTTTACCTGATGACAAGTAAAACATCTCACCACAAAGTCTGCCACCTCCTTCTTTATTCTTGACCAAAAATATTTTCTATGTTTATCACGATACATATTTTTTCAACAAGGATGTAGAAACAATCTAGAAGCTTCAAATTATCTTATATTCTTCTCACATGAACCCATAGGAACCCATAACTATCCATGAAAACGTAGAGATTTTATGCTGCTGAGAGACAATCCTAATGGTGTATTTCCTCTATATAAGATTTCTCTCATAACTAATACCTCTTGATTAAAAGACTACTATATCATGATCTAGTCCAAAACCATGGGTATAACAGATGTCTAACTCATAGGTAATCTTCCCAGAGACTCATAAACACATAGATACATTTCTAAATATATTTCCATCATCCACCAATCATTGAAAGGATCCTTTACTTCCTCATTATATGTATTTTAGCTCAATGAATTGTCAATGACGTTGCCCTTACCCAGGTTATTATCCTACTCAATGTTGAGAAACAATAGGTACTTGACCCAACTCCTCTTCTAATAATTATGGTCCTAGTTGGAAAATATGTACATGGGATTCTTGTTGTCTATGTACACCACAAACCCCTCACCCATAAGATAATTATTCAAACATCTCTGGGAAAGTATCACTGTAGATAACTTCAGAACATGAGTTTGGTAATTCCAGTAATTTAGTATTATCTTTCTAGAGCCATAGGATACCACTTGATCCTTTTGCATTAGAAATTCCCTTTGTCCAAATCTTGATGCATCATAATATATGGTATAATCTTTACATAGAAATAGTACAATGTGGATATTTTCTATGGTCAACCTTCTCATTAGTTCTTAAAAATATATTTTATGAGTATCTAACCAAACAAACATCACTCCCTTCTTGTTCAACCGTATCATCATTGTTGTCATATGGGGGATTTCATGGTCAATTTTTTGATAATAACATCACAAACACAAAAAAATATAAGTATTGAAAAAATATAGGGTCACAACCTCGATACCATGACTGTAACTTTATCTCAGTCCACTGACACTCATGCCTCTGAGATGACATGGACCATGAAGTTCATTTTATCAATCCAAAAACATCATTTGGATACCTTAGCATTTGTTTGGTTCTCTCTCAATTTGATTATAATGATGAAAAGATGTTTGGAATGGTCCTCTAATAACTAATAATACTCTAATATTTTATTGAAAAAACCCACCACAAACCAATCCATAAAAGGATGAATGATTTTATTCATGATGGACATGAATGATTTTGGTCCATTGTTCAATCCAAGTGATATCATTATGAACCCATTCAGGATACACCAGCTCTTAAAAGAAGTATGTGGTTTGTCCAAAGGTCTCACCCTCAACTAGTGGCATCATGTTCTCAGATCAATTTGGGATAAAATCTTACAAATTCATAGATGATTGAAGAGATCATTGAGGAGTAGAAGAGGATACTGGTTCTTGATTTTATTTTGCTTGAAACTTTGTTAATCTACAAATAAGAACAAGGTAACATAATCCATTCAGATAAAATAACTTGAGAACCCCATGGATAATTACGTGGACATATGAAACATTTTTATTCTAGATCTTCCAACTGAACTTTGAACTCTTGATGCTCAACTAGTTCCATTATATTTGGATGGATAGAAACTAGATATTATCCTAGAACCAAATCAATCATGAACGTGATATCTCCTTTAGGCATTAAGATGTATAATTCATCAGGAAAAACATCATTAAAATGGTCTATAAATTGAGAAAAAGAATATTGTTGGATTCCTCTATCATCTAGAGTAAGGCTAGCTATTTGATCCATTAAACAATCCAATCTACACTGAATTGGTCATATATTATCATCATAAAGATCCCACTCACACTAGAGAGAAAATCGGCCTCTTTATGTATATATAATTGTAACTATCCTCTAGTGACAACCAATATCATCCTATTGTAAAACTACCTATTTCATACTAAGAATCAAATTGAAACCTATCATTTCCAACATGAATGGTTCCGAAAACATATAATAACAACAAATATCTCAAGAAAAAACCTGGTACCATTCTATGTTATTTAATAAAACTCCCAATTCTGAGTTTATTATATTGATACTAGATTTAACCACATATTATAACTTCATTTTAAGAAAAATTAACAATCAAATACAAACCATGGATCATATATTACAGTGTCTTTGGAAGACTAGGTATATAATTAGACATCATGAAACCAAAATAAAATAGTCCTTTATTTAATCTTCATAATGAGATCCTAACATTCTTGAAACTCTTAAATCTTCATAAGATGTCCAGGGGATTACATGAATAAAGGTATGAGCTGAAAAACCTAGTTAGGGAATAAACATTGGAATAATGCCTGGAATATGGGTTAGAAGGTGTAACATGATGATGTAAAAATGCAAGAAACATGAATAATAGTATAGAAGAATAACCTGTAGAACATGAGATCATGTAGTCATAGAAACCTAGGAATGTGTTAGCAACATATAACCTGAAATTAACATGAGTCAAGGATAATTTTTAGAACTATATCTAATGGTGGAAAAAGTCACGTAATGGATTAGGATTACTCACTAATCCCAAAAACAATTTCTCAGTAGAATAAAAATTGTCCGATGAATTTGAGGGATATCTGGGTGAACAAATAATAACATGTTCATGAATATGTTTTCTTCATGAAGAAACAAACATAAATGTTACCCATGGAACGAAAATAGTATCCTAATCATGTCATGTGACATAACAAATGGGTGTATCATAATTTTTTCCTTGAAAGAATATATTTAAATCATGCTTGGTCATTCCTAAGTTGAAATAGGTATAGTGCAAGATAAAATATTTCCAACTGAAGTAAAAACATGTAAAAAAGTGTTTAATAAACATAAGAAATGAGCCACTTTTGCGGTTTAAGGGAAAATATTTAATAAACTCTAAATGGAAAAAGGAATAATAATTTGTATAAAACCATAAATGAACTAAGATATTTCTTCATGATGAAATTAGAGATTTTATAAAAATAATTGTGGATTATAATATATTATGAAGTGCACTTGAAAAGGTGTAAGAAATTAAGAAGTTCCCTTTAATCGAGATTGCTTATCAGAAGGAATTGAGAAATGAACCTAATAAAACATGTATTCTCCCAAAAAAAGAAAGATTAATTTAACATAAATATGTTTAGAAAAAATAAAGAGAATATAGATTAATTTTATAAGAAAAATGAGTAAATAATTTTGGTTAAATGGAGATAAAGCATAACCCAAAGGAAAAGATAGATGTTCAAAGAGATCCATTACCTTATGTCAGAATGTGTTCTACACATTCACTTAATATAATGGATAATAAAAATATGTACATTAATCAATTAAATAATAAAATTATATATATATTAATAATTTTATTAATTTAATTTATGTACTTTTTTAGGAGTTATAATGATTAATATTTTCGCTCCCGGAGAATTCGTTTCATGGATTTCATGGTTGGTTTAATTGGGTATAATTATGGAATTTCTTGTAAAATAAAAGAATAACTATAGAATTTGAATGAAATGGTATTAATATAATTCATAAAAAAATTAAATGGTCTCATATATCATTTCATTTACAAATATTAGAATGATTCATTAGATAAAATGTTAATGATGTTATTTTAGATTATTTTGGCAGTTTTTTGATCATCATAAAATAGTTTTTATTATTATTTAATATTATGAATATATATTTATTATAGAACATGGAACAAGTTATAATATACATTTTAAAATATTTAGTAATGATTTTAATGGTTTTATTCCTTCCATAGAGGTTGTTATGGAAAACTAAAAAACATCATCCATGAAGGTGGTGAATCAACACATCACATACAATGTTTTACTTTTTATAATAATTTGAGAAGAGAATATATTTAATTATTTTTATTCCATTAAAAATATAACATTACAGTATATGTATGATACTAGATTTATCATGTCACATTAGATAGGGTATGTGAGTGGTAAATAATAAAATAAAAGTAATAAAAACGAAATAAGGAGGATTATACCTCTAGAATATCGTCTCCTTGAGAACCTCAATGAGACACTAGGGTTGGGTCCTTTGGTGACAATAACAAGACCAGTATGTAGGGAAGAGTCTTGGGATAGTAATTGGGTAAAATTTTATCAGGCTTCAAATCCTATAAGGTGTGAGGAGAACAGGTGGTGTGGGGTGGTATATATAAGGGGATGAGAGGGGTGTTTTGGATTATTATATCCACTGGTTTAATATTATGGCTCAAGAATATAAATATTGTTGATTATTATGATTAATTAAAATAAAAAGTGCTTTTGAGATTAAATTAATTGGAACTTATATCATTCATGACTCAACCATGACTCAAAAGATTGTTTATTTAATTATAATGTTAAATACCATAAATTATCATATTTCACTATTCACTAAAAGCTCAACTATTTTTGAAAAAAATCATAAAATTATTCCAACCATTTTTTTATGTAAAAATTACAATAATGGAATCCATTTTATGAATATAATTTTATAAATCTGAAAATTATATTTTTTAAAGAAAATTAACTTTTATTCCAAAAATGTCTATTTTAATGTTATTACCCATTTTATGATACTTTGAAAAATTAAAAAACACCTCATAAAATATAGTTACAATTATATTAAAACAAATTATTATTTTATGAATCTATTTTATGAAAATAAAATATCTTTTAAGTAAATATATTAATAATTAAATTTTATATAAACATTTACGTTTCACAAAAATACAAACACTTAATTTATCATTTTTAAAACATTTATTTACTTTTTACATGATATAAATGTATCATAATTTCATTTAAAATATTCCTAAATTTTATTTATAATTTCATGAATATTGTATTATTAACACTAAGTTTTATTTCTATAACATTTTTTGTGAGTGTGGCCATTATAGTGGATCGAGCAGATCCAATTTATCATAATCTTGTTATCTTATTTTCTATTTATTGCCCCAATTTAATTACTGGTTTGTTTGCTAACTAAATTATCATTCTTAGTTTATGAGGATAATTTTTTTTGGGTTTTCTATGTTATCTATGTGATTTAAACTACACAATAAAATTATAAGATGGGAATTTCCATTTATAAAATCATAGGTCATTACATTCTTCACCCCTTGTGAAATTACACTCTTGAAATTTTATTTTACATACTAAGGTGAAAATAGGTGATTGTGCTTCTCCTTCATCACTTCCTCCAATTCCCATGTTACCTCTTCATACTTATGGTTCCACTATATTACTTTGACCAAGTGAGTAGTCTTGTTGCATAAAACATTATTTATATGGTCCAAGGTCTTCACTGGATGCTCCTCCGACGATAGATAATTTTCCAACTATACCACCTATGAATTAAGTACATGTGAGGTATATGGTATGTACTTATTTAATAGGGTACATGGAATCTATAATGTACTAGATACATGGTTTGTGGAATTTCTATTAGATAGGCTATAAATCAGACATGATCAAGAATCATGAAGGGGATGATGTGCCTAAGACATATCTTTACTTTTATCCCAAATCAATTGATCCTATTCCATTGAGATATGTAGAGGAATACCATATCTCCAACCTTAAACATTAGGTCTCATCAATAATTTTCTACATATATCTTCTTTCGACTTTGGGATTCTTTGATGTGTGGTCGAATGGTTTTAACCATTCTTACCATTTCTTCCATCGTTTCAGGTCCTAGAAGTTTACATTCACTGAAATCATATCAGAATTTTAGTTTTCTCCATATTTTTCCCTAATGGGCTTCATATGATTCCATTTCGATGCTCAAGTGGTAACTATTATTGTAAGAGAACTAGAATATAGGGAAATATTGGTCTCTTCCTCCCTTTTAGTCTATATATCATGATATCAACATGTCTTCCAATGTATGAATAATGCAATTAGATTGGAAATCATTCTAAGGATGATAAGTTCTAAAGAAGTTAAACTCAGTTTTTTGATAATGTTGGTGACTTTTCAAATAATTAGATGTAAATCATGGATCTCAATTAGATAGATTCTATATCGGTACTCCATACATACTCGCCAAGTATTGTTGTATATTTATGAAATTTGATTGAGTTAGAAGTCCTCTCAAATTGAGATAAAGTGATCTGTCTATGTAATACAATCCGTAATGACCAATAAAGCACTATTTCCTCTAGATGTCAGTGGAAGTCTAGTGACAATGTCCATGGTGATGATTTCCCATTTTCATGTTGGTATGGGTAATGGTTTCATTATCTCCTTAGACTTCATACTTTCATCCTTAACTTGTGCACATACTAGGAACTTTCATGTACATTTAGCAATCTACTTCTTCATATTTTCCTACCAATAGTGATCACAGATATCTCCAAAACATCTTTGTGATCCATGGGTGAATAGAGAAGGCTGGTTTATATGAATCATCATGAATCTATTTATTTATCTCTAGATTGTGTGGTAAGAATATTTGTGACCCAAATTATATGACTCCATCTTCATCAAGTTCGAACTATGAGGATTTCTTATTTCTTATAGCTACTACCTTTTTTGAATGTGCTCATCGTTTCTTGGAGCATCCTTTATTTTCATTATAATGGATAGCTGGGTAATAATTTGTGAAATGAAAGATAATGAAAATTACATTAAAATTCCCATGTATAACCTTTTTAAGTCCAATAATATTGGATCCCTCTCAACTCTCATCATTTATAATGTTATAGAATCTTTTCTACTTAGAGAAAGTGCCACTTTATCTAAATTTATAAGATGATAGTGGATTGAGAATTCATAATATTTTTTTGACTTACAACCCTCTTTTATAATGTATAATACTCCCCCTTATGTGAGAATATATTTGAGGATATTTTGTTCAGTTTATATCGCACACTTCTCCCCATAGAGATAATGCTGGTAGATTTGCAATGGAAAAATCATAGCTTCCTACTCCAAATCATGTGTAGGATAGTTTTTCTTAGGAACTTTCAGCTTCCTTGAAGATTATGATATCACTTTATCATTTTTCATTAGTAAAAAACCTAGTACCTTATTTAAATCATTGTTATATACCATAAAGAGTTCCCACTTTTCAGAAGTTTGAGTACTGACATGGTGATAAGTCTACTTTTCAACTCTTTGAAGCATTCTTCACATTCATTGTTCTAAACAATCTTTACTCCCATCTGAGTCATTTTGGTTATTGGGTTTGAAAATAATAATATGTTCTTTACAATTTATTGGTAGTACCCAACTAGATCAAGAAAGATATCGATCCCTATTAAAAATAGTAGTCTAGGGCACACCTTACTTTCCTTTGTTTTAGAAGGGTTCACATATATTATTTTGTTGTTGATATCATTCCCAAGGAATGATACTTCCAACATTCATAACTCACATTTAATATAATTTGAATATATTTTCTCCATTCACAAAGTATTTTTCATAGTATTCAAATTCTACTCATGATCTACCTTGATTTGGGAGCATACAATAATATAATTGATAAAGATGACCACAATTTTTTCAAGGAAATATAAAAAAAATCTATTCATTAACTCCACGAAACCTTAGTGAGAATTCGTGAGTCTCAAGGGAATCATTATGAACTTAATGTTTCTGTACCTGTTCTAAAAGTTAGTCCTATGAATATCTTCCTTATTAACCATTAATTGGTGATATCCCAACTGAAGGTCCACCTTAGGGAAATTCTTGGACCTAAGTGCATGATAGAAGAAGTAATCTATTAATGGAATGGGATATTTTTTCTTTATAACGATTTGTTGAGATCAAAACAGTAAATGGTTTGGATTAATCATCTGTACTTCTTTTTGATGAAGAGGGTAACCTCACCCTATGGTGAAGCACTCGGGCATATAAAAACCTTGTCTAGATTCTCTTATAACTACTTATTCAGTTTTTCCAACTAAATGGTGGACATTTTCTTAGGATTTATTAATATATACATTTGTCTATAAATAATCTCAATTGATAACTCAACCACTCATTGAGGAGGAAGAATATGAAATTCTTCAGGGAACACATCTGTATAGTCCCTCACAATTTTCTTTAATTCAAGCATGATTCTCTCCATTTTTCTATAATTTGAGATAAATATGTTTTCTCATAAGGAAATAATATCCAAAATTGAGATGATGACTCTAATGTACATTTATCCTTCTCTTCATACATGTATATAATTTTAGGACTCATCGAGATGTGAAGAGTGATCCTCTTTCTCTATAGTTGATGTTGGCTTCATATAAAGATATCTAATCCACGCCCAATATAGAATCAAACACCACCAAAAGAATTGTAAGATCTCGGTTTTTTAAAAGGTATTTTTTTGAGTTTTGGTTGAATCCATTATTTCGGGCTTCAAGTGATGTGTCCTGAAGGTATGAGATGCCTTGGCGGTGTTCTGCGGTCTCGGGGCACGAAAGGAAGGAAATCTGGGCAAGAGAAGCCAGGGCGCACGGCCAGGAAAACCGTGCGGCATGCCCAAGTAAAACCATGCGGCCCCTCCTCCTCTGAATAGTATAATGCACACTATTTGTGCACAGTTTTCCAAACAGTGCGAACAAACCGTGCGACCACTTAATGTTTGGAGAAATTACAAAATTGCCACTCCGTGCTTTTAAACCCCAACTCGGGATTTTCCTCCCCACTCCCCTCTCTCAACCCTAGGACAAACTTGGCCGACCCAAGCTTCCCAAGGGCAGTTCTCCAATTCTAAGGCGTTTTTGGTGTTTTTGGTTGCGGATTGAAGCTCCGGGTAAGGGTAATCTCATCCTTGGTTCTCTTTTTGGTTTAGGGTTTCTATCTTCTCTCCCCTTGTTCCGAATCTCTAAAATCCTATCTTTTGGTTGAGTTTTAGGTTTAAGATCCATAGGTTGGTCGGATCAAGGTCTAAGGACTCGATTGAGAGTGCGTTCAACCGCAGATTCATGGTAGGTGGTCTACAAATATATATCCCATGGTTATTAGGGTATTTTTTACATGTTTATTTTTGTTCTTGTTTTTATTTTATTATGTTTTGAATAACCTAGGAATGTTTGTTAATAATGGAGTTTAAAATGGTAAATGGGAACCCTCGCGATCCCTGTGGGATGTGTTGGGATTGACTGGACCTAATTTAGGGCCATCCATGGGATGTGCTGGCTTTTCCCGAGTTTAGGGATTGTTATTAAACAAGTGACCTTATTGTAATGAATTTTTGATCCCACGAGAAATATGTTGGCAAGAATGGTTGAATCATGGAAATAATAAATGAGTTAAATGGGTTAATGTGTAAACTTATTAAAGAACATAATGGATAGGTTATGGTTCTAGTGCTAATTTCTTAGAGAGTTAGGCATAACACATGGGAATTGGGTGAATGGTTAAGTGATATAAAATGGTAATGTGATAATGGGTTAAGTCATAATGTGAATTCCCATGTGGGTTGTTGTAAATAGTGTTTGCCGAAGGGAAATGTTTTGGATGGTTGATGGTTACTTATATATATATGAATGTGCACATGGCTTCATATAGTGGGTTATGACATGAGGATCTATGCCCACAGGTTGAGCTAAGACTGAGGTTCTAAACTCCACCCTAAATGCACGGGTTAGGAAAGGGGACTGAGGGTTTATTCTCCTAATGGTTGCATCCACCCGGACTGAGACTTCAAGGTGAGGTTATGGTTGCTATGAGGGGGTTAGTCCTATTGAGATAGGATAAAATTGTGTTTACCCTCTTGCATGTGATTTTTGGCCTTAGAACCATGTAACATAACGTGCCTGATTAACCCATGTAAATCTGATGAAATGTTAAGTGATGATAAATTGTGTGAAAGAATGGTAGTGGAAGTGGAAATGGCTTGACTCTAAACTTGTTAATGGCACCTTAATTAATTACATGGTAATTATCATTCATATTCCATTTGCATGCACTACCTGTTCATACTGTATATTTTTGTAGACACTATTGGTGGTGGCCTACTGAGTTGTACTCACACCCTTCTCGGGCCGTTGTTGGGTACCCGAGAAAACTTCATGTTTGCAGGTCAGGATAAGGTAAAAGGTCCTTGCTAGATAGTTGTGTGGGCATGGGTAGCACTTGGTGGAGGATCCAGACATGGAGTCGGGACCATTTTGGGGATTTTTCCATTGTCTTTATTTTGGGTTTTGTTCACTCATTCACTTGTAGTATGACATGGAATATATACTGTTGGAAATCTTTATTATACATGTTCCTTGTTTATTGGTTATTTTTTCTGCTATATGGTTTATTTATTTTGTGGCCTACTCTGATAAAAAGGGGATATAGTCTCCCCACTTGACTATATAGACCCCCAATGTTAGTCAGTAGCCTTTGGCGTATAGGGAGGCGCGCTTAAGGTCATGTAACCACCCGGCTCGGAGCACCAATTTAGTGGCTTCTGGCCCGGGGACGTTACAGGTTGTATGAAAATATTTTCATGGATGTTTGGTACACAATCATTAACTAGTGAGGAGTTATATAATTTGTATGAAGTAATTTCCCTATTTTCAATTCTCACAGATAACCCTGCCTCTATATTAAGAGGTTGTGTTTGAATAGTTATACTAAACTTCCAAGATTTGAAATAATGTATAAGGCCAGAATCAAAGAGTTCATTCACTATTCCACAATGAATAACCATCATACAAGTCAAAACATCATTTTTGAGATCCCCTTCAGTATTAGTCATACCATATTCCCTTCATTTTTGACTATATGTTATTTTTTTGTTACCACCAAAAACTGTTGACTTAGTGTATTGGCTCACATAATGTCTAAGTTCATTGTAGTAGAAATCCAACACTATTGGATGAGTGTTTATATGAACATTCCATTATTCATCCACATTTCTTTTCTTCTTCACATCCCTTCAGTAATAATTATCCTAATTTCATTCTCTTACATATATGAAGAATCTATCAATTCTATTTGGATAGTTCCCATGAGCTTCTTCCCACACTTTTGACATGTGGGTTGTTGTGTTTTCTTTATATAATGAGATTTATCTAAAAATAATCCCAAATTAAACTCCATTTTCTTCTTTTTATCTCAAATCTTATGATACCCCTGAGAGTCACCAATCTCTATTTCAACCATAATGTTACAACATATAATCTCTTCATAGCTATTTATTTCTCAAATCTCTATGGATTTTTATAGACTTATCTTTTATCTACTGATGAATAGATACCCTTTTTTTAGTTTTCATGACAAATTTGGAGGTGTATCAATCATGTCTTGTGAATTTTGGTTCATAATACTAGATAGACTCATCTTCCTTTTTTCTTTAATTCGAGGAACACCCTCGCTATCTTTAGATGGAGAGTTCGGGAAAAATATTTATTTAAGAATATTTTCTTAAATGATTCACATTACATGGAATAAATTTAGTCATTATAATTTTTGTTCTTGATCAGTGTCCACCACTGATCACCTTCCCCATCACAATGTTAGAAATCCTTCATAAATTCCTCTTCTTCTAAGAAGTTAAGGACATAGAATATCTTCTTAATAGATTTAATTCATCCTTACATGATGAGGGGATAAAAAGTTCCACTAAATATTCGGGTCTTTGTCACAAATTTGATTCATCCACAAATTTATCTTTCATAAGAGGAGTTTATTCCACATGATTCATGTTATTATTCATAACATGAGATATTTGTTCTAGTAATATCATAAATATTTGATCTAATCTTCCCATTATATTTTTCATTTCATTAGGGAAATAATCAGATTTCCTATCACATTGATTGGTTGAATGGGTTATCCTATTTCCAGCCATTAATGAAGAAAAATAAAGTGAAATTGGGGGTCTTGAATACATACCTAATAATCTTAAAAATGAATCTTTGAACAATGAATAATGAACATGAAAATAAAAAGTATATATTAACCTATGATTCCCTGTGTTTCAATCTAGGTTATCCATGATGATAGATTTATCCATAAGGTTCTTACTAATGTTTTCTAGTCCTAATATTAAAAAATAACGAGACCATCCTATTATTCCAACTATAGAGAAATTATACTTTTACAATTATTATTAAATGATATTGAGAATAATTAACCATAAAATAAAAACTGAGAATTCGAAAGTCTAGTGACTTTGATATACTAGGTACAAAATTAGAACACCTGAAACTAAAATGAAATAATATTTTATTTAATCTCCATAAGGATCTCCTAACATCCTTTGAGCTCTTACATCGGAATAGGATATCCTGAGGAATACATGACCAAAGGGATGAGATAAAAATCCTAGAAATGGAATAAACATAAGAATAAATCAGATCACATGGTTTAGAAGGTAAAAACCAATGACATAAAAAGTAATGTAACATGAGTAATAATATGTAATCATAACATGTTGAACATGGGATCAAGTATATAGAGATCAAGCCATAACATAAATGGAAATCCCATAATTTTAGATAAATATTTATTATATTACTGAAGTAATTGCCACAGGTCTAGAATAGAATACTATATTTGGAAACTTGAACACTTTTGTCTAATTTGGTTAAGGGTCTTCAACATATCCCGTAAATATATTTCCCTTTAGTATCCATACTTAAAACATTTCTCTTTTACTTGGGGAATGGAAACATATGGAAGGGAGAGCATAGATGCTTAGTTAGGGTAAAAATAAAGGAGATATATAAGCATAACATAATATTAAGTGTATGATAACATGATAATAACATTGCAAAATCATACCCTCCATATCAACGAATATAAACATGAATCATGCCATCAATATTGACAGTTCATACGATATGAATCAAAAGTGAATCAAGAGCACAAGTGATGAAATCATAAGATTGGAATGATACAAGTAATTTCGGATGACAGATAAACAAATAAATTTATTTCCACATTATTCCATGATTATTTCCAAGGACAAATTCTTGGAATGGGTCCATTCCCCAAACCATATTTTTAGTCAAGGTTTATTCCCAAGACTATATTAGTTGATTATTTCTTTTATTGAACAAGGTTCACTCTCCATTCTAGACCTCTATTATGGAACCAAGTTCACTCCTCCTTCCAGACCTCTATTACTAAACTAATTTTACTCCTTATTACTTCCCAATATTACTAAATAGATTTCATTCCTTGTTTTATCCCTATCACACTGAACTAATTTTTCTCCTCCTTCCTTCCCTTTCATACTGAACTGAGTCCACTTCTATATTTATCCCTATCATACTGAACCAAGTTCACTCCTTATCTCAACCCTTTGATAGTAAATCGTGTTTACTTTTCATTCCATCCATGTCTACATCATGTGATATTAATTTTTACATAATTCATTGGAGATAGATATAGGTCCCAACCATCATATAATGAAATCCTACATAAGTGTACCATAAGATAATAAAACATTCATCATATCATGAAACCTAAAAAATACAAGGGTTCTATAATAATCATATCATAACCCATGAAATGAAATGGGTATCATAAAAATTTCATCATATAATAACCTATGGAAAATAGAAAGGTTTTATAATCATTTCATTATAGAATAACCCTTGAAATGAGGCAAGTTTCAAAATCATTTTATTGTGGTATAACATGTGGAAGATAAAAAATATTGTAAAAAACATTTAATTATAAACATAAATCATTCAAAGAAATGAAAATAATTGTTTTCTTGAATCACATCCCTGGTAAATCTTAAACTATATAAAAGGCTGTCATACTAGATATAGAAGTATTTTGAATGATCTCTTAGAGTATTTCTTAAGGAAAACCCCTTTCTTTGAAAATCCCTTTGGAAGACATTAAAAATTTTCAAAATCCTTTTATTTAAAACCCACTTTGGAAACATATGATATAAAAATTATAAATAGTTTAAAACATTTCTTGAAGAAAATATAATTTCTTTTTAATTTTTTTTTAATTAAATCATAAAATATTTTGAAAACCTTTTTCTTTGAAAAGAACCCTGAGAACATACAAATGAATATTTAAAGACAATTTTAAACAATCTTTTAAACATAAAACATTGTTAAAATACTTTTCTTTGAAGATGAAATTAGAAGATAATTTTAAAAAAATTAAAATATTTTTATAAAACATTGTTTTGATATGACAATGATTTATGACCAAAGAGAGAAATAAAGTTGTATTATCTTAAAAATGTTTTCTTATTTTTATTGAATAATAAGAGTGGAAAAAAATGGTAAAATTTCATGAATATATCCTAAATAACTGAATGAGGATAATATTTAGGAGAATTTTCTAGAGTTATATATTGATATTTCAACATTCGAAACTTTATCATAAATAATCCTTGTAAAATATAAAATTGTAACATAAAACACTACCCACTTTGGTAACCTTGAATCGTAATCCCTATAAGAGAATAACATTAAATGAAGCATATAATATCATTACATTTATGAGATTAATTATATAACATGGAAAAGGGGAAGTTTATACACCTCATAAAAGAATATAGGTACATAGTACAACATCTGTCTCAAAGAGGGAAAATTGAGACAAAATTCTCTTATCAATTTAGAAACTTTTAAACGGTAAACCCCATGAATGAAATATTATAAAATGGATTTTTAAATCACAATAATTATAATTATATGAATCATAAAATGTATCCATGGGGTGTCTACACACTACACACAAGCAATTTCTGGTCTTCATGGCCAATGCCTCATAGAAAATAAAATTGAGATGGAAATAACATACTTCTTGAGTAACATTTGAATTGTGAGATCCATGAAAGAATAATATCAATTTAATTTTTAACATAAAAAAAGAATTTGAATTGAAGATATATCATGTCAAATAGAAGTAGATACACTAAACAATAAGAATAAGACATTAATAGAGCACATGTCTCATAGAAATAAAATTGAGATGAGACAACCCTTACCTTAAGTCTTGACTTTTTTATTCACATCAAACCCTCTTATATTATAAATATATTTTTATTATAAATATATCATAGAACCATATTCTTATTAATCATATCATATATTATTTTATTATAACATTATTTTACCCATTTATTATCAATTCCATGATAAAGTTACATTTTTGGGTAATATCCTCTTGGTTTTTCTTATATGTTTTGACTTTTTATTCTTTATCTTCTTACTTAGATCATTATTTTCTTATTTTCGGAATTTAAAGATTATATAAAGATCATATATAATCAGTGTAACAGCCCAATATTTTATGAGATAGATTATTTATAATTTATTTTATGTATTTAGTTTAACGATACACCAATATTAGCTTGTGTTATACGCAACACCGTATTATCATGCATTATATGAAACACTATTCCTGGCTTGTCTTACACACAATTTCATGTTCTTTTGAAAGAATTAATTTCATGAAACACTGAGTTTAGATTTTTTAAATGTATTAAAGAAATGTGTTTTGATTATTTTATACGAAACACAAAAGGAATCTTTCACTAAACATAGCACTGACTTGGATAGAATTACACACAAGACTGA
This sequence comes from Viscum album, assembly GCA_963277665.1. Taxonomy (NCBI): domain Eukaryota; kingdom Viridiplantae; phylum Streptophyta; class Magnoliopsida; order Santalales; family Viscaceae; genus Viscum; species Viscum album. Next base: position 220,244,244 of record OY728155.1, read on the forward strand.
CCTCCCTCAATAGGTTGCATTGTATGCAATACCAAGTTTTACAAAACAATGATATATTATTAAAATATTACTATTCAATGGGATATAAACTTGTTGATATGAATATTATTAACCAAATTTTTAATTTTACAAAACATTAAAATTTATTATATATATTTTATAGAACATGATATATGAACAAGTTTAATTTTTCAGATAAAAGATGTATTTTTCAAAAAATGCAGTTTTATCTCCTTTTCATGGAAAACCCTTTTCAAATATATTTTTTGAGACTTTTATATATTATATTTTACGAAATAAACATATTAAATTTATTTGGGACCTCAAAATTTATTTATTTTTGAATTTTTGTTATTTTTCTGATAAAATTCATATTTTAATGAATAGTAAAAAATACTACATTTTAATTCAAAACTATATATTCATATAATTTATTTATATAGTTATATTATCTTTATAATTTGTTTTAAAGTGTAAATTGAATATTATTATATCATTTAATCCAATATTGGTCATTTGAAGTAGTTTCACATTTAAATTCGACATAAACACATGTCAGTCCTTCGATAGTTTTTACTTCTTAAAAACTCGTTTTCTGGTTTTGGAAATATGAATTAATTTTAAATTAATTCCCACCAACTCTGTGTTTTGAAATTATAATATGGGATTCCATGATTTGAATCATAAGGTACAAATTATGTAAATTGGACTCTTTTATTTTTTTCATTATAGGAATAGTAACTACGGTAGTTTTTATTTACCGCAATTAAAGGTAAATCAGGTAAATTAGTCTAAAAAATAATATGATAAGGATAATAAAATTTTCAAAAAACCTTAAAAAAATTACCATTAATGGATGAAATTATACTCTTAGTATCTTTTTTTCTAAACATTGTCATTTAATGGACACTTGATAGTGAAAATGACATAGATATTAATAAAACCAAAGAATGTGACAAAATATAAACTCACATTTCTTAAAAGTATAATAATTTCAATATAGGGATAACATGGTTATATATTCTAAGATAAGTATTAAATGGAAATATAAAATAATTACAAACATCATGGCAATTTATTTTTAATTTTTAGTAAATAAATAATTAACTTTAATTCATATTTGTTTATGATGTCAAAATTAATTAATTGATGAGAAATCAATGAATTTTTTTATTAAAATATTAATAACCATAAAAATCTCAAAACACATGAACAAATCTTATTGACCAAGTATATCTCGACCCTAATAATCTAAAGGTAAATATAGTGATCATATGTATATTTATAGAATACATTATGACCTTTATATTATTTTATTTAATGTAATGTTAAAGCTGTCACATTCATACTTTAATAAGTATAAATTTTTTATGTTTTCATTAATTACAGATAAATTCGACTAAATATATTATAATCAAATATATTTAATTTATATTTATCGTAGTATTTTATTTTTAGTTTTTACTCAACAAATATGTATATTAAGTAATTACACAAAATCATTATAGTAATTATTTTATTTATGGAAGTATCAAATAAATGTTATTAATAATATTAAAAAATATATATTTTCGTATAATTAAAATGTAAAATTAATTCTATAGATAACCTTGACCTCATAGGAATATAATAAAATAGTTGGATTGAAGTTAACTAGGTATCTTTATATATTTAAAAATCAATAAATTGAATAGTGTCAAAATTGACACTATTGATTGTTTATCAAAATAGTGTTTTATTAAATTATTTATAAATCAAAAAAAATCTTTAAAAATATATAATAATTATTATATGGTCTCAAATGTTCTAAATTATTTATTTATGATCTAATTGACCCAAAATAATTAAATATTTTACCCTTTTAATATTAAAATATTGGTTACCCTAGTTAAAATGAAATAGAATAACTAAGTGTTAAATTGAAAATATAAGGTTCCAATAGACATAAAAACTTGTCTAAAATTTATTGGTTGATGATATTGAAAACCTATATCATCTCACCTTTTAAATAGGGACATTTCGGAAGTTTTTAATGGATTTTTAGTTTATTATAAATTAATATTTTTGAGGTTTCAAAAAGTGCCCCTCACGTCAATAATAAAAGGCCACCTCCTCCATCATTTATCCACAACTAATTAATCCTTATTGTTCATTAATAACCTGACCATTTCTATTATAATATTCCCTAGTTAAATTAAAGATGTTTTGGTATTTTCAAAAGATGAACTTTAGTTCCAAGAAGAGTACATCTAAAGAGAGTACGTCAAAGAAGAGGTAATCTCCTATATTGATTCCTTCATATTTATTTCAACATCTACTTATAAATCCTGATTTGTTTCATTACAGAATAATGAAACTAATAGAACATATACTGAGATGTTATTATAATTATTAAACAACCATATTCAACTTTTTATCCATCCTAAGAAAGACAAAATCCTCACGCGTGCATACGTAGGGATTACCATCTCCACGTCGTGGTGTAATATATTTTTCACCACCACCTTACTTAGATGGATATAAAAATGGTTTTCATAACAATATATTATTATAATAATGTGATATTTATTCTGAACCGGTGTACACCATGAAATTCAATACCATTCTAGAATTAGAGGAATGATATCATTGCTCGTACATACGTACAACCTACCATCTCCACGATGCGATGTGATTAGTTCAACATGATAACTACTCAATCATGATTATATAAATGTAAACAATGAATAAATATGGTATTTATTAAATTAATATCATTTTATAATGATATAAATATTACCTAATAATGATAGCCATAACATATTAAAAAAAACATTCATACGATCATAAATCATTTAAAACCCGAATAACGAGTGACATTGAATTGTTACAGAAAAAAAAAGAGAGCATGAAAAAATATAATGAATGTGATTCTGGTATAAGTTATTAACATTATATAAATCATTATAAATGAGGTTTGGAAAAATAGGAAGCATATAGTACCTAAGTTAAGGGATAATTTTGCAATCTCATTTTTATCTGAGATTGTTTATTTGTAAGTATTTACCTAGGTATATTTATCATTGACGTCCAAGTTTCATAAACATATAATATTATTCTTATAAAAGAATTTAAAGTCAATTTTACCCATAGGTAAATTTTTATTAAACAGTATGGAAGAAATCCTTCTTTTATTTTCCATATGATGTACCTTTTGACATTCTGGTAAGAGTACGAGAAGAATGTTTTTTAACTTATATGGCATGAATGGATTTTTATGGTTTCATGACACCATATTTTCATGAATCTTCCTAACAATGTTTCAAGATTATTTGAAAATAAATTCTTTTATTTTAAAATTGTGTGTCATTTTGAGAAAATAATTTTTTTTTGAAAAAGAAAGGATATTTTCCTCAGGAATTAAATTCAAGTTTTTTATCAAAATTATTTCCCATCTAAGATGGCATAGGGTTTTGTTTCTATCTCATTTATTAATTTGATTTGATTGTGTTTATTATGGAACGATTTTTATGAAATCCATTTATTTTATATGGAATATTATGGAATGATGTTTAAGAAGGCCATTTTATTGCTTGTGTTAGGCTGTGATGAATGATTTTTGTTTTTTTGTGGAAGATGTAAAACTAATTTCATTAGCAGATATGTGGGACCAATATACACCTCCAATGAATTGGGTAAAGATTTATATCTCTTGAGATATAAATGACTAGAACAACATGTTAATCCAGTTAAGTAATATAGGGTTGGAATGGTAAGTAAATCTGGTTTAGTAATACATGGCTGGAATGAAAAGAAAACTCGGTTTAATAAAGGAGTTTGTACGCAATGATGGTCTTGGAAGAAATGACTTGGCTACTATGGAAATCATATTATGAGTTTATTTATTTTTCCAAAATTCCATGTTTTATGTCAACACTATTTTCTCATGGTTAATTTTACAATATGATATATGGATTATGAACTATCAAGATTTATTTCATGACTCATGATTTTGATATTTAAACATTATGATCATGTTTTTACATTCTTATGATTATGTTTTGTTTTATGTTCTCAATTTTGTACCATTACGGACCATTTGATCTCAGCATTTTTATGTTTTATTTTCCCCTGGATATAAAGAAATATTTTAGGTAGGAAAAAAATGTTAAGATCTTTATGGGAGATGTTTAAGATCATTCACCAAGTTAGAAGATTGTGTTCCATGTTTCAAAATACACTAAACTAATACGATATTTGGGAATCTGTGTGTCTCATGTATTATGTTTTATGAACGAGTAATGTGATGTCCATGTACGTCAAGCTTGGGTCTCTACTATTGGTATCAGAGTGATGGTTTAGTCAACCTTTGGAAAATATGATGTGAAAACTTTAGTGAGATACCTAGGGATATTACTAAGGATATGTCTAGGGATTTTCTAAGGATAAGTCATGCATATGTCATAATCCTAAGTTTTTGTGATAATTTTTACTAACCTAGGGTTAAAATAAAGATAACACAAATTGAAATATTATATGTAATTTTCCGTAATTATGTGTTTCTAATGTCTGATATGTATATCTCACACTTTTCTTTTTGGTTTTATTAAATAACCAAAAATAAATAGTACATAGTTAAAAATTGAATGTTTCAGATGAGAAATGAATTGGAATTATTAAGATTTAATTATTATATGGAAACATCATGAAGAGAATCATGATGATGGTATGAGTATTGGTCCTATTGTTGAGGATAAAGAGACTGTAAGTGACATGTTAAAGGTATGTGATGTTCTTCCCGTATTTTTTACATTAAACCTAAGAATATTGAGGTTAAGAAACCTTAATACATTATTCATATCTTAGGAAAGAGGAAGATGATGGATCGTGAGTAATGGTTTAAGAATAAAGTTAAATTATTGCGGTTTATATGTTTTTAAATTCAAATATTATGATATATGAATCATGAAATATATTGGCGTTTTCAGTATAAGTTTTTCATTAAGGATCATAAAGGATATGTGGAATATTTATAAGGATCCAAAAAGTAATTTAAGGTAAGTTGAAATACTTGGATAACACATGATTAAGGGGAAGATAACCATTGATATGTCCTATATTTTAATATAATGATGTTTAGATAAATATATGTTGGATTTAAATAAGTAAATTGGATGATGCTAGTTTCCTGGAAACTAATTATGGAGTTTTTGAAAAGAGGCTTATGATATCATGGATGAAGTATATAACTTTTTGGACTTAAGGAATATATCCAATAAGTTTTTGAATAAGGAATCTTGTATGTTTTCAATAAGGATATAATGTATTTTAGGTTATTACCATGACTCAATAGAATTCATGATGAAGTCATTCAAATTTTTGGAATGTCACCAATAGGATATATATTATGATATATAGGGGATAAATTATGGTATTACCATGCTTGTTATATGACCTTTCTTGCATTTATTTTATACTGTGAGTTTGGATATAAGTATTTTGGATAAGCCTAAAGGTTTTAATAGGTTATGTTAGTCATCGGATAATATTTTTTAAGGATAAAACATTTTTAAATATTATTTATTGAATATTATAATAGTATATTTTTTTAGAAAAAGGACAACTCGTAGGACATAAAACAACTTGTCGTGCCGCACAAGGTTTTGGGAATCAAACCAACAATCGAAGTTTGACAGGACTTTATCACCTACCAATATCATATGTGAAGTCCCTAGTAGGAATAAATTAGGTTTATTTTATTTAAGTGGTATGATAGATGAAGTATAAGTCCATTTATGGAACCATATATTCTTTATCTCACCATAGATAGACTTATGTATATTTGATAACTTGTGCTAACATTTTTGTGATATATATAGATGGAATGACCTATAAATCTGTCGCATGATCTACTAAAACTTCAATATTGAAACATTTGACTTCATTTATTTAAATAAGAGATGAAGTGGAAATTTTTAATGGCCTGAACAGTGGTGAGATTGTACCCAAATAAAGTAAGTATTTATTCTCATGAAAAATTCTTCAACTTTAGGGAAAGGATCTTGAAAACCAAAAATGTTATCTTAGTACCTTCTTATCTGATGAATTATATGGTCCCTTAAATCATCATATATTTATTGATTTCTGGTATTTAACTTTCTCTAAACCTTGTTCTCTATCACTATCCATTAGAACATGATTGTTAGATTTCTCGTCCATATCCATGTTTTCACTTCCCACCTATTTTCTCTTATGTGGAAACCTAGTGAGGAGTTAATTTGGGTAGCCATTTTGTCTCCTAATTTCCTTTCCAAAATAAAGTTTATGTATCCCTTTTTACGATGTGGGTTTCCTTGAATGAATCATTCAAGTAGTAAACCATTTATAACCCGAAGAAATTTCGAGGGTGAAGTTCATTTTAGGGGATGTAGAATGTAACACCCATAGATTTCATGTGATATATTCTTTTTAATTTCTTTGATGTATTATATTTTTTGATACACCAAGATCATATTTCATTAGATGAAACACCGTATTAGCCTTTAGTATATACAACACTATTTTGGGCTTGTGTTACATAAAATTTCATGTTCTTTTGATAGAATTCATTTCACACAACACTAAGTATAGATTTTATTCAATGTATAAAATAAATATATTTGGACTATGTTATAAACAACACAAAAGGAATATTCCACTTAATTTAACCCCAGCTTGGCTTTCATTACTTGCAAAAGTGACCTTCCTCGATATCTTTCATTGTATGCAATACCGAGTTTCAATAAAAAACTATGTATTACTAAAATATTTTTATTTAATGGGTTATAAACTAGTCGTTATGAATATTATTAACCAAATTTTGAATTTTATTTATCATTGAAATTCATATAATGTATTTTATAGAACATGATATAAAAAAAATTCAATTTTTCGGATAAAGGAAGTATTTTTCAAAAAATGTAGTTTTGCACCTTTTGTGGATGCACCCATTTAAAATCTAGTTTTTAACACTTTTATATATTATATTGGAAAAAATAATCATCTTAATCATAAGGGGAAGATAAAAATTTACTTTGGTTGAATTTTTTTATTTTTCTGATAAAATTAATATTTTAATGAATAGTAAAAAATACAGCCCTTTAATTCAAAACAGATTATTAATCTAATTTATTTATATAGTTATATTACCTTTTTAATTGAGTATAAAGTATAATTAGCCTATTTTTTATCATTTAATCCAATTTTGGTCATTTTAAGTAATTTCCATTTAAATTACACATAAACACATGTCAATATTTTGATAGTTTTTACTTCTTAAAAACCTGCTTTCTGGTTTTGGCAATGGGAATTAATTTTAAATTAATTTCTTCAAATTATGTGTTGTGAATTTGGAAAAAAAAGATTCGATATTTGTAATCATTAGGTAAAAATTATTTAAATAATTCCTTTTTATTTTTTCATAGTAGGAATAATAGTTACAATGATTTTTATTTATCAAAGTTAAAGATAAATCGGGTAAATTACTGTAACAAATAATATGATAAGGATACTAAAATTATCCTAAAATACGTAAATCCCATAGGATTAATATAATTATAACCTTAACATATTTGGTTATAATCTTATTCATTTAATGGCCACATGATAATGTAAATGAAAAAGATATTAATAAAACCAATGAAAGTGACAAAATTTCAAACTCTCATTTCATATAAGTATAATAATTTTTATATAAGTATGACCTAGTGATATCTTTGAAAATAAGTACTAAATATAAATATAAATTAATTCCCTATATTATGGTAATTTTATTTAATTTTTAGGATGAAAATAATTACCTTAAATTCTTATTGTTTGATGATGTAGAAATTAATTAATTAATGAGAAATCAATGAAAGAATTTTTATTAAAATCATAATAACAATTAAAATGTCAAAAAAGACCAAATAATATTGTTAAAGTATATATAGATCCTAATCATCCAAAGATAAATCTAGTGGCCATTTTTAGCCTTAAAGAAGAGACTATGACCTTTATATTATTTTATTTAAAGTAATGTTAAAGTTGTCACATTCATACATTAATAAGTATAAAACAAATTGTTTGATTTTATAGTAGATAAATTAGACTAAATATATTATCATTAAATATATTATATTTATCTTCACAATGTTATTTTATTTTTAATTTTTACTCAACCGATAAATATATTAAATAATTACACAAAATCATTGTAGTAATTATTTTATTAATTGAGATATCAAATAAATGTTTTTAACAATATTAAAATAAATATATTTTTGGTTAATTAATATTTCTGATGAATTTTATAGGAAAACTTTACCTAATAAAAATATAATAAAATATATGATATGAAGTTACCTTTTTTATCATTATATTTTTACAAATCAATGAATTTAAAAGAGTCAAAATTTACAATATTGATTGTTTATCAAAATATTGTTTTATTAAATTGATTTAAAATCATAAAACATTTTAAAAAATATATAATAATTTTTATATTATCCAAAATCTTCTAAAGTATTTATTTATTATCTAATTTACACCAAATAAGTAAATATTTTACCTTTCAATATTGAAATATTTGTTACCCTAGTTAAAATGAAATAGAATAACTATGTGCTAAATTAAAGATATATGGTTTTAATGGGCTTATAAAATTGTCTAAAATTTATTTTTTGGAGACATTACAACCCTATATCATCTCTTATTTAAAATTGGTACATTTTTGTGGTCTTTTAGTGTGTTTTAATTTTATTATAAATAAATATTATTGAGGATTCCAAAAATGCCCCTCACCTAAATTTTAAAATGGAACCTCCTCCCTAATTTCACCAGAACTCAATAAGACTTAAATTCCATCCATAAAATTCCTATTTATCTTGTAAACTTTCCATGTTACATTTTATATGTGATTCTATTCTAAAATGACCAACTCTAGTTCCACTAAGAGTAGATCTAAAGATAGTACGTCAAAGAAGAGGCAATCTTCTCTACTGATTCTTTCATATTTATTTTTACTTATAATTCTACATCATGAGTTGTTTAATTATATAATAATAACTCTATTATATAATATAATTAGATTTTATTATAATAATTAAATAACCATATTCATCTTTCTACCCATCTTAGGAAAGACAAAATCACCACACGTGTGTACGTGCGACTTACCATCTTCACACCGTGGTGTAATCTATTTTTCACCACCACCATACTTGAGTGGTTACAAAAATGGTTTTAATAACTGTATATTATTATTATAAAATTATACTAATTCTGAAATAGAGTACACAATGAAATTCAATACCATTCAACCGTAATGGGAATGATATTGTCGCTCGCGTGTACGTACAGTCTACCAGCTTCACGATGCGATGTGATTCGTTATTCCAGATAACCACTCAAGAATGATTATATAAAATTAAATAATGAATAAATATGGTATTTATTATGTGAATATATTTTTATAAATATATAAATATTAACTAATAAGGTTAACATGAACTTATTCGACAAAACATGTATACGATCATAAAGCAGTTGAAACCTGAATAACGAGTAACAATGAATTGTTAGAAACAAAACATATGCGAATATGACCATATATGATTACCATGATTATGTAATAAGTTAATAAAATTATCTGAATAAATATACAAGATGTATGTATGCATAGTAATCACATCAGACCTACGTTAAGGAATAATTTTTCAATCTCATTATTATCTGAGATTATTTATTCGTAAGTATTTAATGGGGTATATTTATAATGTATGCCCATATTTACTAAATATATCATATTATTTATATTCCTATTCTATTGTTTAATATCAATTTTACCCATTGGAAAATTATTATTAAATAGTATGGAAGGAATTTTTCTTTCATCCTCTATAAGAGGTACTTCTTGACATTCTGGTAAGAGTACGAGAAGAATGTTTTTTAACTTATATGACATGAATGTATTTTTATGGTTTCATGACACAATATTTCCATGAATATTCTTTTATATGGTTTCAATATTATTTTCAACTAAATTGTTCTCATTTAAATTTTTTTGTAATTTTGAAAAAAGAAATAAATTTTCAAAAACAAATGATATTTTCCTCATGAATTAAGCTCAAGTATTTTATCAAAATTATTTTCCATCTAAGATGACACAGGGTTATGTTTCTATACATATTGTTAATTTTATTTTATTGTGTTTATTGTAGAACTATTTATGTTAAATCTATTTATTTTATATAGATTATGATTGAATGGTGTTTAATAATCCCATTTTATTTCATCGGTTATGCTATGATGAATGTTTTTTTTGTGGCACATGTAAGAATGATTTCATTATGATATAGGTGGGACCTATATCTCCCTCCAATGCATTGGGTAAATATTTATATCTCTTGAGACAGACATAAATAGAAGGTAATGTAAATCTGGTTCCGTAATATAGGGCTGTAATGGAAAGTAAATTTGGTTGAGTAATACATGGCTGGAATGGCAAGTAAATCATATTCCGTAAAGGATTTGTCCACTATGATAGTATCGATATAAAAGCCTTGGATGCTATGGAAATCATATTATGATCTTATTTGATATTCAAAATTACATTTTTATGCCTAATCTATTTTTTAATGATTAATATTACTTTATTATCCAGGCCTTACAAATTGCAAAGATTTATTTCATGACTCGTGATTTTGATATTTAAACTTTATGTTGATGTTTTATATTATTATGTTTATGGTTTTTTTATATTCCCAATTTTTACCCTTACTAATAATTTTAGCTCAACATTTTTTTGTTTTCTTTTCCCCATGATATAAATAAGGGTTTTAGGAAGGAAAAAAATGGGGACGATCTTTAAGGGGGATGTTGAATATATTTCACCAAGTTATAAGATTGTGTTCCATGTTTCCAAAGGCAAAACTAATGCGATCTTTGGGTGTCTGTTTGTATCATGTATTAAGTATTCTGCAAAAGTAATGTAATTTTCATATACATAATGCTTGGGTCACTACACTCTGTATATAAGTATTTATAATAATCTACAAAATATAGAAATATGTAATGAAATACACTGTTCAAGGAGACAATAGGTCATACATACACATGAATGTTGTTTCTATTTTCTTATCATTTTTTGAATGAAATAAAATTGAATGATATATATATATATTATTCTTGTAGTATAATTATTATGTTATATATATTACAAATTTTTATTAATATCATCCTTAATAAATTCCAGGTAATTCAGGAATGAATCACAACGCTTTGAGGAGGTGGTAGTCCACACATCCACAAACGAAGTTATTATATTACCACAAAATGGGAAGCATAAAGTTATATGTTATATAATAGTTCCATAAGCATAAATACATCAAAAATATAATATATGTCATATACAAATAATAAATCAACCATTATTACCAACCTTTAAAAGTGGTAATGGAAGGATGAGTGAAATTGGTTCGTGAGGTTATTGTCAGTTGTACACACAAATGATGATTGCATATCACATGTGATGGAAGTGTGTGAAGGTGTAAGTAGTTACTATATAATAACAAAATATCAGTATATTAATGATTTTGAGTTTATTATACAATAATTATTAAAGAATATTTTAATGGGTTGAGAAAGAAATAAATAACAAGTTCTCATTGAAGAACATTACCTCTTATTTAGGTAATTTCTTTTGGTTTTCACCAAAGGAATAACTTGGTTTTATTTCTGCATGATTTTAGGCATATAGGTTTAGAGGAGGGATTTCAAGAGGTTATTTGATTTGGGTTTTTATGATCCAAATATCTTGATATAAGAGATGATATTATGGGAATTGATTCCCCTTTTATTGAGGAGGTGGAGTGTCATTATTGTAAATATAAAGGGGTAAATATTATTGGGAGGTCTCCTTTAAATCTATTACCTCTAATAATGGTCATTTTTTTAATAAAGGGTGAAAATGGAAGAAATATTTCCATAAAATGTATTCTGAATCTATTTCTATGTTATTTGGCCACTAAAATAAAAAAAATAACCACTAAGTAAACTTGTTTTTACCTCAATCATTGAAATTAATTTTAATTACATTCAAAATTAATTTAGGTAAAAAAAATATGAACTTATTAACCATTATGAATTATGATGATTAATAAAATGGAATACATTTTTACAAATTTAAATCAAAAAAGAGATAGAAATAATTTAAAATTAATCCCACAGATGTGACAAGAAAGCATGTTTTTTAAGTGAAGAGTTCAAAAATTTGAAATGTTTTTATATCCATTTACAATGTGAAATTAATTCCAATGATCCAATTTGGTTTAATTTTTTTATAATTTAACTAATGATAGATTGAAAAAAAATTAAATAAAGGTTTACTATAAAAAATTAGATTCAAAATATGTTATTAATTAAAATTTAATGTGTTTCACTATTCATCAAAAAATGAAAATTCTCAGAAAAAGAATAAGAAATTAAAGAAAGAAAATTTTGATATTCAACTTTAAAAAATAAAATTTATTTTTTAAAATAAAAATCACAAAAGATTCAAAAATTATACTATAAATAGGTTCTCCATTAAAAGGCTGTAAAATTTCCTTTTATAAAAATATTTCTTTTTGTTCATAAAATTGAAAATATTATTATCTTATGCCTATAAAATAGACTGCATAAGTGTAAAAAATATTATTAAATATATAATATTTAAAATTATAAAAAATCATAAATAGTGGTTTTTTTAATTTATTAAGTTAAAATGTATTTTAATATAGAAAAAAATCTTATTAAAATAATTTCTTTATTTTAAAATAGTTCTTACTTTCATTTATAACTAACTATTAACCAAAAAAATCATTTTATATACATGTGTTAAAAATATTTTCAAATTTTAGGTAATATTATTCATAACTTCCATTTTAATAGCTTGGTGGCACCTATAATAATATTTTAATAACAATATTAATAATATATTGTAGTTTGGTAAAACTCAGCCTTGTGTGTAACGCAAGCAATCTAAGGAACATGGAATTTTGTGTAACATAATCCAAACACAGTGTTGTGTGTACCAAAATATAATCTATGTTTTTTGTATAGCACAATATTAACTTGGTTTTTCATTTCACACAATCCAAACTTAGTGCTTTGATATTACAGAAACTATATTCAATGCTTCATGAAATTAAAAATATCAAATAGTTTAAATTAATTCAGAAAAATATATCAAAGAATCTCTAGGTGTTACATTCTACCAACCTTCAAATGAATTTTTCCATTGAAGTTTGTATGGTTTATAAAATGATTAATACTTTAATGTTTCATTCATTGAAACACAAATCAAAAAAATTAATAGTAACATATAATTTAAATTTTTTTGGAATCATAACTATTACCTAAATTAACACATAACTATGTTACAACATACGAGAACATAGCTAAGTATTTTTATGTGGAAGAAAAAAATTAAATAATTACATATCTAATTGACATCATTGATAACAATAATGTGAATTATTAAAGGAAAGTTAAGGGCCTCAAAACCATAAATATGTGATGATTTATAAGACTATAAGTTCAATAGAAACATAGGTTTTAGGGTATATATATTTAAATATCATTTTCCTAGATTTTTGGACTTCTTTTACTATCTATGTATATAATGAAATATAATTACATGATTTCATTCTTTTTCATATGCACAATGTCAACATTTGGTTGTGAATTTCTTGTTTCCACTTCTTCTCTTACTCTAAGAAATTATGGTGAATTTCTCATTTATAAAGCACTAACATATCAAGATGTAGAATGATAATTCATTCTATCTATCTTTAGGTAAAATTTCAAAAAAAAAATGGTTAGTTCAAGTTATCAAATATGAATAAATCCTCATGTGGTATGATAATACTTTAATCTCTAAGACCTCATCTGATGTTTAACTTAAACAATCAATGAATGATTAACCTTGTAACCAATATAAAAGCTGAAAATAAAAAACATTATAAATAAGGTCACTATATTTTTTAAAATAAATATAACATTTTCCCCAATATATCATAAAGTAACTCTCTTTTTTCACAAAACAAACATATAGATACCTTAACCATGTATCCTCTTAAAACATGGTAATAACCTGAATCACCATAAATCATTATTAAAAACATGCATTATTTCTTATTACAAATTTTATTTGATATATTCTATAAATTCATGAAATGTTGTAAAACACATCCATGACATCAGAAACCAAAATTTCAACAAATCCTTTGTTATTTTTGAGGTTATCCCTACTATCCAATTTACTTTATCCAAAACAGTCATCTCTATATCCAAGCTAAACCCAATTGTCTCAACATCCAGAACATAATAAGCATAACCTTACTTTAAAAAAAATATCACTTATCCATTAAATCAATTTTTTTTGTCATTAGAACCATTAAAAATATTATTTTAATTAATTAACTTAAAACATATACTTCATGACTCATAAAACATAATTCTTGAGTTCCAATAAATATACACATATTTAATCCATCTTTATTCATACCCCATTACTTATTCTTTGTCATCTTATTCCTTAATACCCAATTCCTGGAATATGAAATATGAATCGTGTGTTAAGGTTCCTCAACATCAAATTATCATTATTATTAAATTTATTTTAAAAATACTATTACAACATCTCATATGTATCATATTTCATTTGTGGTCTCTTTATCTTCATATGTATAACCAATACACGTGCAACCTTCATGATTATCTTCATGATATTTTTTATTAGGACTATGATTTCCACAGTACACATTATTTCCACATCTGAAACATTAAATGTTAACCCAATTCCTTATAGTTCCTTATATTTACTAAGAACAGAATGCATAGTGTGATAAACACTTATCATTGTATAATACTTCATAATCACTAAAAATTACTTATAGCATGCCTGAATCATGACACATTTTAAATATATGGAACATCAGGATCATCCTTAGAGATATACCTATACATATACTAATAAATATCCCCAGGGATCTCACTGAAGATTTATCATCCAAGTTTCCAAAGGTTTACTAAACCTTTTCTATGATACTAACTATAGATTCATAGTCTTAATAATTATAGATATTACACAATTTATATGAATATTATGAACATTAAAAAAGTACATGTCAAAAGACCATAATAGTTTAGTGTCTTCAGTAAATATTACCCCATTATTCTAAATTATTGAATCATATTCAATATATCCCATGAGGATCTTCCCCTTTATTACTCTTATATAAATACATTCTTTATAACTTGGTTAAATAAAACATAAGAAAGGTAGAGCTCAGATGCTCTATAAGAGTAAGAAATAAGGGATATACATAAGCATAAATGTATGATAACATTAGAATAATATTGGAAAATCATACCCTTCATATCAAATACCATAAACATGAATCATGAAATAATTATTCACAGTTCATAACACAGGAATCATAAGTGAATCAAGACCTTATGCCATGAAAGCATTACATAGGAATAAGTGATGAATTTGTGAAAAAACATAGTCATTTAAAACTTTTTCCATAGTAGTAAAGGATGATTTTAAAGGACGTAATAGAGGAATGGGTTCATTCATAACCCCATCTTAGTATTCAATGTTCACTCCCAAGACCATCTTAGTGGAAAAGTCCTTTACTAAACCGGGGTCACTCCCCTTTCTAGTCATGTATTACTGAATTGATTTCACTCCTATTTCCATCCATATATTATTTAACTTAGTTGACTCCTTATTTTGACCATATATTACTAGACCAAGTTCACTCCTCATTCTAGCCTATTCATACTAAAATGAGTTCACTTTTCATTCTAGTCATGTCATACTGAATAGAGTTCACTCTTCTTTCATGCCCTATCATACTGAATTGGGTACTCACTTCTTTCCAACCATTTCATACTTAACTGAGTTAACTCCTCATTCTATCCATGTCTATCACAAGAGATATTATTATTTACCCAATGAATTGGATGTAGATATAGGTACCACCCATCGTATAATGAAATCATACATAAGTTTTCCACAAGATAATAAAACATTCATCATATCATGACCCTTAATAACCAAGGGTTTCATAAAAATCATATCATAAACTGTGAAATAAAATGGGTATGACAAAAATTTAATCATATCATAACCCATGGAAAATATATGGGTTTTATACTCATTTCATCCTAGAATAACCCATGAAACTAAATAGGTTTTATAAGGGTTTTATCATGGTATAATCTGTGGAAGAGAAACGGTATTCATAAACAAATTGTCATTATAAACATAAACCATTCATAGAAATTATAATAATGGCGTCATTGTATTATATCCTCAGTAATTCATTAACTATATAAAAGGATATCATCCTAGATTGATATGTATTTTGAAAGATCGCTCAAATAATTTCTTAGTGAAAATAATCATTATTTTAAAATTACTTAAGACATTAAACATTTTCAATATCCTTTTACTCAAAACCCACATTGAAAATATATGAATTAATCATTAAAAATAATTACAAACATTTCTTTAGAAAAATATCATTTCCTATTATACAATTATTTTTAAATAAAAAAACATTTTAGAATACCTTTCTCTTTGAAAATATGCTTCGAACTTATAAATGTTTCTTTGATAACCATTTGAAATAGTTTTTATAACATAATTAATTTTTAATCTATTTCCATGAACATCATATTAAAAAATCACTTAAAACTTTTTTTAAAAAATTATAATACAATGTTTTGAAAGAACATAGATTTTCAATCGAAGAGTGAAAGAGAGTCAGATTGTATTGAAAATGTTTTCTTAGTTGGGTTAAGTAATAAATTATGACAACCATTTTCTACATTTAACATTAATTTAGGATTTGTTAAATTAAATTACACATAATATAACCTGAAATATCAATAGGTATAGTGTATTTTGGAATTAGGTACATAGTATAACATCTTAAACACTAGTTACAACCAAATTATTGAAAACATCCTTAACCTGCTTCTAAAATTCTAGGTAGTTTAAAACTACATGGGATAACCTAGGAAAAAACGTAATAAAGGGGTGAGATATAATTCCTAGAAAGATAATAAATATGTAATAAGGTGATAAATGTTAGAAAATATGAATATAAATGGGTTGTAAAATGAGTAGGGATAATAAACATGAACAATAAGACATTATATCGCAGTATAATCATAACATTGGAAATGTGGAAACAACCTAAAACATGGCATCGTAAACATAGGTTAAGGATTAACCACCAAGAAATATTGGTGGAAAATTCCCATAAAGGAATAAGGTTTACTCCCTATCCCAACATGACATCTCATGATACTAAACATTACCCAATGCATGGGAGCAGTATATAATTCGGGGCGCACCCATCACATTCATTTCATTCTCAATATTAAGTGTGCCACATAGAACATAAAAAATGGAATCTAATTTTATCACATTTTATTCTTTAATTAAGGAGTTTATAATACATACCTGTAATTACTAATACAAATAATAACAATTTCATAAAGGTTATTACCATTGATAAGAATTGGATATGGGTTTTCAATACAAATTTTATTAGCATAGAATCCCACAGTGACATTTTTATAACATAACAGAGGAATATAAATTTTCATGGGAGTTATTAATGAGAGATAAAGGGGTATTTAATAATTTATAAATCAAAAGGGTAGTATGAGGGATGACTAAATGCAAACCCTGATATTAGGAATTGAAATTAAAACGGCATAAAATGGAGATTATTCTTGAATAAAGGGGAAAAGAGAGGATCCCTTACTTGAGTGTGTGACTCCAAAAGATTTGGATGACATTATTGAGAGCTTGAGGGTTCTTTATGAGGACTCTAGAGTGGGGAGGGTAGAGAAATTAAGTTCTCCAAATATTTTGAGTTGAGAGAAATGGGATCTTGGGTGGGTTTATATAGTAAAAGAGGGGTATTGCTTTATTATTTTGGTTTTGGACTCTACATAATAAAATAACCAAAACCAAAAACCATCCCATGGTTGTTTCCTATAGTTTCATCAAAATATTAGTGTATATAATTATTTTATATGGAAAAGGGATGAACATAATAAAATAATACCTCTTATTTTGTAGAGTTCAGTCATATTCATAAATAAATGGTTTTAAAACCTTTATATATATTAATGGTTTTTGAGGATTCATAAGAACATTAAAAAATTTATAAAATAAAAATAAAATCACATTATTTGAAATGTAAAACATATATTTGGTCATGGGTATTTTTTATAGTATTTATTACGTCATTTATGGGTTATTATAATGTCATAATACACAAAGTATATTTATATGGTATTTATTTTTTAACCTAAAAATCAACTAACTTCGAAAATATTGAAAAAATTACTATTGGAAACCTTGAATGTTCTAATTATAAAATTAATATTCATTTTATCAAAATAAATTTATATATATGTGCATTTTCACTTTTAAAATAAAAATTGATATTTATTTAGAAATGCTGTATAATTTTTTTATAATAACAGTTTTTTGATCCCTTATAAAAATTAAATTTGACATTATAAAAATTTTATGATAATTTTTATTTAATAAAATTTATTTAATAATAATATTTTCTTAAAATATTATTTATTTCAAAAATCCATTAATTCATCAAAATAAATTCCATAATTGAATTTAAATAATACCCAAAAATGATATTTTTATTTAAATATATAAATATAAAAAGCATTTATAAATTAACCATAATATGATGAAAATATATTGGAAATAATGTATATACTCATAATTCTAGGATCTTGATACATATCCATTTAATACACCAGAAAACACCCTAAGTGTAAAGTGTATAGTGGTGATACTTTTATGTGGGGGTCTAATATATATTTTTTGGGTCGTGATCTCGATGAACTTGAACATATCCCATAAATAGTTTCTCTCATGCTTATGTTGTTGGATATCAACTTGGGCTTGGTCAAGGGGAAATCCCAGTGATGTTATCTCCCTTAGAAGCTCGAATAAATGTGCTTTATAAGGTACGATCTAACTGGTTGATGCCATCACTTCCTTTTTTAAGTCAATTAGATTTGTTAAAACTCTATATTTATACGAATTATGTGATCATTATTCAACAGCTACATTATTAATGGCAATGATGACTAATAATGATTTAAATATGATACAATATAATAAAACCAAATAAGTGAATGTGTTTTATATATCCATATCATACATTTAATTAAATTGCATGGGGTATTTTATTTATGACAGTTTGGGTGGTTACAATCTTTCCCCATTAAGAAATTTTTCCATTGAAATTTTCTTTTACTGCACTAAAATAGAGGTGGGTAAATTAGTTTCATCACCTCCTCTAGTTCCCACGTCAATTATTCAAAATTGTGGTATCATGATAAAACATTGACTAAGTTCATTTTCATATTTTTTTAGAACATTGTCTCTAATATATAAGATATTAATCGACTACTCCTCATATAAGAGATCATTCTCCAATGGTACTAACTTTGGATTGATTATATGTGAGGTTTATGGTATCTACTTTACCAAGAGGGACACATTAAATAGATTATGTAACCAAGATATGTTTGGGGGGGTGTAAGTCAGTAGTCCACCGCTCCGATGCGATCAAGGATCTCAAATGGGGTGATGTATTTTGGACTAATATTTCCCTTCTTCTCAAATCTCATCAGTTTATTCCCTGGTGATATGAGGAGGAATACCATGTCTCCAACATCAAACTCTAGGACTCATAAATAATTGTCAGAAAAGCTATTTTATTGACTCTGACTATCCTTGATGTGATGCTTAGTGGCCTTGACCTTTTCCTCGAATTCCTTGACCATTTCAGTACCTAGTAGTTTATTCCCCAACTTCATCACAACATGCATGTGTTCTTCACCTCTTCCCATAATGGGATTCATAGGGGGTCATTTTGATGCATTAGTGAAAAATGTTGTTATATGATAACTCGACCAAAGAAAGATGTTGGTCACATCCTTCTTTTATGTTCATAGAATATGATCTCCAACTATCTTCTACTGTATAAATAGTCTGCTCATAATGGCCATTGGTTTGAGGATGACTGCTCGTACTAATGTTTAGATAAGTTTTTAGAGCATGTTGGAGAGTTTTCCAGAACCTAGAGGTGGATATCGGATCTTGATTGGTTACAATTCATAGTCATACTCAATGCAGCCTTACCACCTCTCTGATATATATCCATAAAAGTTGATCTAGTGGGAAATACTCTTGGATCATAATGAAGTGTGCAGTATTTGTAAGATGATACACCATAAACCAGATAGCATTTTTACCTCTAGATGCCTCTAGAAGTCTGGTGACAAAGTCCTTGGTGATATTTTCCCATTTCTATATAGGTATGGGTAATGGCTGCAGCATCACCTTATATTGTTTCCATTCCACCTTCACTTGCTGACATATTGGATATCTTAATTTATATTCTATTATCACATTCTTCATATTGTCCCACAAATAGTACTCAATGAGATATTGATACATCTTTATGCTTCCAGGATGGGTAGAGAAGGTTAATCTTTAACTCCTTCATTTACATAATATTTGACTATACACATAGTCTTCACCAACATATTACAACACCTTCTTCATTAACATTGAACTTATAGGATTTCCTTTTTCTTATAGTTTCCACTTTATTCTTTATTCTCGTATCATCTCTTTGAGAAACCTTTAAACTCTCTAGAAGAGATAGTTGAGAAATCATTTTTTAAAGGATTGACGATGTTCCTTCCTTTTGAAATCCCATGTACATCCTTTCCAAACCTAATAAGATCAGATTGTTATCAATTATCATCAATGAAAGAATTTATGGGCCCTTTCTACTTAAAGAATCAGTCAACTTATTCACATTACTAGGATAGTTATAAATTTAGAGTTCATAGTCCTTAATCAGCTCTAAACATCTTCATTGGTTCATATTCAACTCTTTACGTGTAGATATAAAAATTTGAGATTTCTTTATCCATATATATATCAAAATTATACCAAAAGAGATAATATCACCATATTTTCAAATAAAAGTTTACTTTATCCAACTCCATATCTTTGATTGGGTAGTTTTGGTCATGATCTTTAAACTAACTTGAAGCAGGTGATATGATTTTCTCATTCTACATTAACACGCATCCCAATCCCTTCTTCTAAGAATCACTGAATACTATGAAACATTATACACTTTTGGGTAGTGTGAGCATAAGGATAATGATAATACTCCTTTCAACCTCTTGGGATATCTCTTCACATTAAAAATTTCCATGAAAACATGGCTCCATTCCTAGTCATCTTGGTTAGAGGTTTTTACAATCACAATAATTTTTGTACAAATTGATTATAGTACCTAGTTAATCCAAGGAAACTTCAAATATATATCATAGATGTTGGCCTCATCCATCCTTAAATTGATTATTTTTTTGAAGGTTCCATGGATATCCCATTTCTTATGATGATAAGTCTCAATAATTAGACTTCCTTAAACCAGAAGTCAAATTTTTTATACTTTACATAATGCTTCTCCTTTCGCAATGTCCTTAGAATTGTACTCAGATGCTTCTTATTTCTATCTTTGGTTTTGGATTATATTAGAATGTCATCTATAAATACTACAAAATATATTTTGAGTTACTCTCTAAATACTCTATTCATCATGTCCATTATGATTTTGGGTGTATTAGTGTGTCTGGATGTATTTACTATGAACTCATAGTGCTCGTACCTTGTACGAAACATTGTCTTGGGAATATCCACCTTTTTCAAAATGACTTGGTAATATCCTGACCAAATATCAATCTTTTAGAAGTATTTTGATCTACATAGCTGATCAAACAAGTCATCAATTTTTGGTAGAGGATAATTTTTCTTTATGATGGTCTTGTTTGGCTCATGATAATCAATGGAAATGTGCATTTATCAATCCTTCTTCTTGAAGAAGAGGAATAATTAACCCGATGGTGAAACACTTAGTCATATGAACCCTCTATCCATATTCTCTTGTAGTTGTTTCTTGAGATCCTCAAGTTCCATTAAATTCATTCTATATAGAGTCTAGGATAATGGTAATTCCCTAGGTTTAAGCTCGATTAAAAATTCAACCTCTCGATTAAGATGAAGACTAGGAAATTCCTTGGGAAACACATCCGTTTATTCCCTCACAATAGGAATTTCATTGTGGATGGAAATTTCCTTACACTCAATAATTTTATCTAGATATGATTACACATATGAAAATAATACTCTTTATTGTGATGTTGGTGCTAAATAATATTCATCCCAGGCCTTACGGTTATACTTAATCAAGGGTCGATTCACAATATGGAGAGTGATTTACTTTTCATGGAAATTTATGTTTTCTCTGTGTAGGGAAAGCCAATACATACCAAATAATTCATAAAATTCCACCAAAGGGAGTATTAATATATTCTATAGGTAGTTACATCAACAAATTGTTATAGGGTAGGAGCTATATACTTGAGATGATATAATTGTGCCATTTTGTTTCACTGAAAAATCTATTTTTACGATTTTTTGTGGTTTTTGAATAGTTATACTAAACATTAATGATATAAAGAATGAGTAGAACCATAATAAAAAATTATGCTTGTTATTTTTTAATAAATAAATAGTGTACCTATAACCACATCATTTTTGGGATCTAACTTAGTGGTTGTGATGGAAAAGTACTTCCCTTGATACCTTGAAGGTTGTTGGTAGTCTCTGAAAACCAATGGATTAGTGCATTGATTTGAAAAGTGTCTTGCTTCCTAATAGTTTAAGTAATGAAAAATGCGTTGAGGGTTGATTGTAGAATTCCTTCCCTATATTTCATTAGTGTGTTTTTCCTATCATGAATATCTATTTAGGTTCCCTTACAATCTACACCTAATGAATCTTCTAATCCCCTTAAGAAATTCCCAGGGTGTTTCTTTCCATACATTTGACAAGTGGGATGTTGAAATTTCTTGGCACTATTATATTTTTTCCATAATATCTATATAAGTAAACTCCACTTTCCACATCTTATCCCCATGATACCCTTGAGATTCGCTAATCTCCATTTTAAATTTTTGGGCACATCAGAAAAATCCATCATAGCTATCAAAGTCATGGATCAACATGGACTTTAATAGAGTAGGTTTTAGCCCACGAAAGAAGGAGTAAAACATTAATTCATGGGTAAAAAAAAGCAAGAGGTGTATGAAGAAAGTATTATTAACTTTTACTCATACTCCACGATAGATTCGTTGTCTTTCTACTTAAGTGAATGAAAATTAATTTCAATTTTTAGATGGTGAGTGTGAGTAAAATATTTATCAAAAAACATTTTCTAGAATTATT
Source organism: Viscum album (assembly GCA_963277665.1). Lineage (NCBI taxonomy): Eukaryota > Viridiplantae > Streptophyta > Magnoliopsida > Santalales > Viscaceae > Viscum > Viscum album. Next base: position 220,267,663 of record OY728155.1, read on the forward strand.
TCCACCCCATCACTTATATCTCCTCCGAAGACTTCATAATCCTAATCAATGTCACCATTGGTTAGCTTCTACCTATATATGATAAAACGAAATTAGAACCTTATATTGATCCTAAAATTAGAGGATGGAGAAGACCTTCTCAATGGAGTTGATCTATTTTTCTATGATTAAGTGATAAGATGATCCATTTAATATCAGAATCCATTTTTTGCATACATATCTAAATTTTAGCATGTTCTCTCTTAAGAGTATTTGGATTCTCTTCCAGAACTGGGTTTCTATTCAGAACATGACTCAAATGGTAGATTATTATCATGAAGTTCATAATTATTTCTCCCATTGAGTTGGTCATCTCATTAGGGCAGCCGTCATATTTACCTTCACGCTGATTTTTTACTTTATTCATATAATTTATGGACATTGGATAGAATAATAGGAAAATTAGGGATGATTATTTTCAAACTATAAAACGCAAAAATGGGAATTTAATTACACAAAAAACGTAAATTATAACTTACATCTATTTCCCTAAATTATGAATTTATAGGCATCAATCTTGTCATCATTTATCTATTTCATAACATATACTCTTATGACCATTTTTTGTTCCCATGATAATGGTTCATAATGAGATTATGAATTTACCAAAACATATACCTTGGGAATGTCAAACTAGGTGTGCATTAAGGCCCATTTTCCTGTACTAGGTTATGTAGATTCAGGCTCAATGCACCTTGTCAGAGTTGTTACACCTAGTTACATCTATTCCAAAACCATGTCCACTTATAGTATCCAATTATGGATTTATATTCTTAATAAAACACTTACTTTATTCTTACCAAAATTTTTGGATGTTTTCGTGTACATAGTGTTATTTATATGGCTATCAATAGAGTTTTCCAATCCAAATACCAGAAATAACCAAACTTTTCCTTTGATACAATCTATGAAAATCATGTTTTTTATTACACATTAATTCAATATATATTTTATACATTTACACATAATACAACCCAAAATATTGATATGTCTAGTGTCTTTTTGAATTAGGAATAGTATAACATATTAAAGATGGGATACAATATCATCATTGAAATATTACATACCATGCTTCTAAAATCCCAAGGATTTTAAAACTATATGGGATAACATGGGGAGAAACACGAGAATGGGGTGATATATAAATCCCAATAATAGGATAGACATGGAATAAGGTGATACAAGTTATAAAATAGTTATATAACTAGTTAATAAGAAGATTATGGAACAAAAAAAATTAACAATGAGATATGATACATCACGATAATCCTAATATGAGAAATGTGGCAACAACATAAAACACTGCATCATAAACATTGGTCAAGGATAAAAATAAAAGACATCATGGTGAAAAAAGTCCCATAATATAATCTGGTTCACACCTTGTCCGAACATGACGTATTATTAAACTAAATATTACCCAATTCTTTGGAGCACTATATGATTTTTGGTTCACTAGTCAATTTCATTTCATTCTCATGTTTAAGTGTTCCACATATATCATACAACATGGAATCATTTTTCATCGTATTTTATTCCATGGTAAAAGAGTGTGGAATAAATACTTTTAATACCATAATCAATTAGTTAAGGTCATAAAGGTGATCATCCTTGATAAGAATTGGGTATGGTTATTCACAAGACATTTGTTTAGCAAGGAATATCTTAGTGAAATTTCAGCCACATAATGGGAGAACATTAATGTTCATAGGTGGGATTAATGAGAGATTAATGGGTCTCTCGTAATTTATAATTCATAATTAATGTATGGTGAAGTTTAAAAACACATAAAAAAATATGTACTTGAAAATAAAAGGGCCTAAAATGAAGAAGATTCTGTATTAATGTGGAGAAAGAGAGGATCTCTTACTTGAGTGTGTGACTCAAAGACCAAAGGAGGAGATTATTGAGAGATTGGGGTGCCTTTGGATGACTCTATAAAGAGGAGGGTAGAATATGGACATGATCTAATGATTTTTAGTGAAGATATATGGGAAATTTAGTGGGTTAATATTGTAAAAGAGGGGGATTTCTTTATTATTTAGGTTTTGGACTTTACATAATTAAATAATCAAAACCACAAATCATCCCATGATTTTTGAAAATTATTTATACAAAACGGGATTGGTTCTCATTATTTTATAAGGAAAATTTTATAACATAATAAAGTAATACCTTTGATTTTGGGTAGGTGAGTCATACTCTAAAAGAAATAGTTTTCAAAAAATAAAATATATTATTGATTTTGGAGGATTCACAAGGAGTTATAAAATGAAACAAATAAAAATGAAATCACATTATATTAATGTTAAAACATATATTTGGTTGTTTATTCCTTTTATAGTATTTATTACATAATTATTTGGTTAATTATGATGGCATAATACACAGAGTGTATTTATACAGTATTAAATTTTTACTCGAAAAATCGATTATATTAGAAAATTTTGAAAAAAATCTCTATTGGATAATTTTTATGTTATGGCTAAAACAATAATACTCATTTTATCTATATAATTTTCTAAATATTTTAATTTTCACTTTAAAAATAAAAAAATTAATTTATTGAAAAAATATTTTTTTATAGGAACAGTTTTTTGATCCCTTATAAAAATTAAATTTGAATTTATAAAAATTATACGATAATTTGTATATAATAAACATTATTTGATAATAATATTTAATGAAAAATATTATAAACTTAAAAAAATGACTAATTAATCAAAATAAATTCCTTTATTGAATTTTAATATTACCGAAAAATAATATTTTTGTTTTATTATTTAGAAATAAATAAGTTTTATAATATAACCATAATAGGATGAAAATATACTCAAAATAATCTGCATAAAAACAATTATAGGGTCTTGATACATATGACTTTAATACACCTATAATAGTCCTAAGAGTAAGGTGTGTGATAGTGAGACTTTCCTTGGGTGGTTTGATATACATGGTCAAGGTCGTGATCTCGATGAGCTTGAACTTCTCCCGTAAACAATTTCGCTCAGGAATAAGTTTTTGGATATATTTCTTGGTATTGGTCAAGTAAAAATCCCAATGATTTTATATATTTTATATGCTCTGGTAAATGGGTTTCATAGGGTATAATGTTATGGGTTGAGGTCATCCCTTCCTTTATTTATGTAAATTAGATTTGTTAAAACCCTATATTTATATTAATCAAGTGATCAATGTTCAAAGGCTATATTTTCAATGGTAATAATTCGTAATGGTAATTTAAAAATCATTGGATATAATAAAATAAAAGAGGTGCATGTGTCTTCTATATCCATATAACGTGTTTAATAAAATGACAAGGGTTATTTTATTTATAACAGTTCAGTTCATTAGAAAAATCGTGAAAAAATGGAACCATTACATGAAGATATATTGAATTACCATATGATAATATTATTCAATATATTTCATGATATTTTTATCACAATATTTCAACATTTTAGACATGATCATAAAAAATCCCAGTAATTAGTGAGATTATAACATAAAACCCCTAACACTTTTTTAAACTCCAATCCTAATACTCATGAGAGAATAAAGATACATGAATCTTAAAATATCATTAAAAATATTTTATTCATGATATAACATGGAAAATGGGCAGTATATACACCTCATAAAATAATTTAGGTGCATATTATAACTTGATTCTCAAAGAGGGAAAATTGAGACAAAATTCCCTTACCTATTTTGTAACTTTTGAACTATATATCAAATGAAATAAATATCCTAAAATGGATATTTAATTCCATATTATCATAATTATATTAATAATAAAATAAATCTATGGTTATTATAAACACCATGAAAAAGAAATAGGTTGTGATCATGGCTTGTGCCTCATGGAAAATAAAAGGGACACGTAAATTCATTACTACTTGAGTAACTTTTGAATCATAAGATCCCTGAAAGAATAAAAAAATTAAACTTTTATTATAATTATATAAATTAAATTCATTATATAACATTTCATAGGTATGAATATTGAGTAAAAAAGAAGAATATGTGGTGGATATAGAATATATCTCAAACAAATAATAGTGAGACTAGAAAACCCTTACCTTAAGTCTTGACATTCTTTGTAAAGAATCAAACATCATATATAATAAATAAGAGTTTAATATATATCTACCAAAAGACCATAATACTATATATAATACCATATATGATGTGATTATGACATTGTATTACCTGTTTATTAACAATTCCATGTTAAAGTTACATTTTGGGTAATATCTGCTTAATATTTCTTATATGTTTTGACTTTTTATTATTGATCATATTAATTAAATCCTGATTTACATATTTAAATAATTTAAAACATAATATAAATATCATATATATTTATTATATATTTATTTATAATAATATATAAAATATAGAAATTTGAAATTAAATACACCATTCGTGGAGAAGATAGGTTGTACGTACCCATGAACTCAATTTCCATTTTTTCATATTTTGAAAGAAATTAAATTAAATGATATATATATATATATATTAAATTTAAATTATAATTATTTTTTCATATATATCACACATTTTTATTAAATTAATCCTTATATATTCCATGTAAATCATGAATGAATCACATCACTTTGAGAAGGCGGTAGTCCACACTTCCACAAACGAAGTTATCATATTCCCACAAAATGGAATGCATGAAGGTATGTGTTATATGTTAACTAAGGAAGAATAAATACAAAATAAATATCATATATATCATATAAAAAATTAATTATATCATTATTATCAAACTTGAAACGTGGTATGTGAAGAAAAAATGACATCGGTTCGCAAGGCAGTAGTCTGTCGTACACACAAATGATGATTGGGTATCCCATTTGATAGAAGTGTTTGAAGGTGGAGGTAATAACCTTATAATTAGAAACTATAAGTATATTAATTATAAAAATATTATTATATAATCTTCAAAAATTAATAATTTAATGGTTGTAGAATGAAAAAAAACAAAAGTACTTGTTGAGGAACATTACCTCTTTTTTTGGTAATTCCTTTTGGTTTTCAAAAAAGGACTAACTTGGATTTATTTCTACCCAAATTGAGGAATCCATTTTTATATGAGGGATTTTGGTAGCTTATTTTTTAAGGGTTTGTATTATCCAATGGTCTTGATATGTGTGAATAATTTTAGGGGGTTGACTTCCCTTTTATAGTGGAGGAAGAGTGGCATTCTGGAATATTAAAATGGTAAACCCTATTGGGAGGTCTCCCTTACAAAATGTACCTAAAATAATTGTATATTTTATATTAAAGTTATTATGTGGAAGAAATTTTTATATAAAAAAGATTTTTTAGGTGATTCTAGGTTATTAGGTCACTTAAGTTTAAGTTTAACCTCTAAGTAAACACGTTTTTACCTTAATCGTTGTAATAAAATTTAATTACTCTCACTAATTTTTTTTGGAAAAATAATAGGTTTCCATTATTAAGAACAAAACATTATGATGATTACAAATTTGGAATCCATTTTTCCAAATTAAAATCACGTAAGTGGAAGAAATTAATTTAATATTTTTCTCGTAGACGTGATGGGAAAGCAGGTTTTTCAAGTAAAAAAGTTCAATAGTTTGAAATGTTTTATATCCAATATCAATGTAAAATTTATTACCATGACCTAAATTGGATTTATTGTTACCAAATTTTACTATTTATTCTTTATAAACAATTTTTAAAATAATTTTACTAATTAAATAAATTACATGAAAACAAAATTCAATTAAAATTCAGTGTTTTCACTAATCATCAAGAAATGAAACATCTAATAAAAATATCAAATATTCACCAAATTTAAATTTTGATATTCCACATTAAAAATTGTTTTTTATTTTCTAAAATATAAAATATAAAATTTTCTAAATTTATATTTAAAATAAGTGTTCAATTAAAGGGCTATAAATTTACCTTTTAGAAATTATATATTGTTATTCCAAAAATTCGAATTATTCGTATTTTATGCCTATCAAATCTATTCGATGAGTGTCAAAAAAATATTATTTATTATATAATATATAAATTTTATTAAAAACTCTCTTCAAATATTTTTTCATTTTTTGAGATAAAATGTGTTTCTATATAGAAAATTAGTTTTCTTTGAAAATGAATTTCATTGTTTTAAAATAGTTCTTACATTCATTTCTAAATAATTGATAACCAAAGGATTACTTTTAAATTAATTTGTAAACCATATTTTAAAATTTTATTTAATATTATTAGTAATTTCTATTCCAATATGTAGGAGGACAAAATAATAATATTTTAAATACAATATTAGTAATATATTGTAGTTTGGTAAAACTCAGTCTTGCATGTAACACAAGCTATCAAATGAACTCAGAATTCTGTATAACACAATTCAAACATATTTATATGTGTAATTAAATATAAATTTACTGTTACATGGAGTGAATTATTAAATTTTTTTTGATCTACACAAATAAAACGTAATAATTTCCTATAACACAAGACATATTGAGTATTCCGTGAAATGAAAAATATCAAAGAGTTAAAATTATTTAGAAAAAAATATATTTCAAAAAATATATTTGTTTAGAAATGTAATCATGGAAAAATTAGAATGTAGTAAAAACATTTTAAATAACATAAAAATGATTCAAGGCTAACTACCAAGACAATATCACATGGTGGACAATGTCCCATAATGGATTACATTTACTCCCTAATCCCATACATGATATCTCGTGAGACTGAACATTACTCAATGCATTTGAGCACTATCTAGAAACACTAATCATAAAATTTTTCATGTATATGGGTTCTATATGAATAATCAAAAATAAGGAATAAATATAATGGTTACCCATGGAACGAAAAGGGTATTGTAATCATGTCATAAGGCATAACAAATGGATGTCTCCTAAAGTATTCTATGAAATAATGGATTTAAATAATAAATGTAAATTAAAAAGGTAAAATATACATATATCATGATAAATTATGTAAAAATAATGGGAATTTTTTTAAAATATACTGTTTAACAAACATTATAAATTAGCCAATTTTTTTGTGGTTTAAGTGAAAATTTTAAAGGGACACTAGAAAGAAAACGGGAATAATTTTTTGTATAAAAAAAAATTACTCAGATATTTTTTCATGATTATCTATTTTATTTGAGAAAAATAATGGTGGATTACAATATTTTAGGTAGTTCACTTGAAAAGGGATAAGAAATTGGGATGTTTCTCTTTAACTGGGTTTGCTTATCGAAAGTAATTGAGAAGGTATCCTTATAAAATATGTATTTCCCCAAAACATAATGACTACTTGTACTAGATACATATTTTTATAACATATAAACATAATTTATATGTTTTATATGGTAATAATAAAGAAATAATTTGGGGTAAAGAGAGAGAAAGTGTAACATGAATTGAAAGTGGATGTTCAGAGAGATCCCTTTCATTATATTTAAATGTGATCTTCACTTTCACTTAATGTCATGGATAATAAAATTAGATTCATTAATTAATTAATTAATAAAATTATCCACATATATTTTGTTTAGTACAATTTTATTAATTTTATTTATGGCCATTTGGAAGAGTTATAGTTTTCAATTTTTTCATTCGGGGAGTGTATGTTTCATATATTTCATAGTCAGTTTAATTGTGTATAATTATGTAAATTATTGTAAAATAAAAGAAAACTATAGTAGAATAATTAAATTGTATTAATATAATCCCAAAATTTTATATGGACCCATATATCACTTTTTCTGATATGATAATGATTTATTAGATAAAATGTTAATGATAATAATTTTATTTATTTTGGTGGTTTTTTGATCAGCATAAACTAGTCTGTTTTTTATTTAATAATATGCATATATATTTTTTCTATATCATGAAGTTATTTATATTTTAAATTATTTTTAACCCATTATAATGGTTTTATGAACATCCATAAAGGTGGTAATGCAAAAAAATCATCTTCCATAAATGTGGTGAATTTACACATCAGAGATGACGTTATCATTTTTAGAATAAAAGGAGATGAGAAGAGATTTGATGATAGATATTACATTAAAACAATATGATTATAGTATATTTATGATACTATAGTTATCATTTCACTTTGTATAGGTGAGGTTACCGAAGTAGAAAGAAATAAATGTAATTAAAAGTTAAAGAATGGGGTTTACCACTTGAATGTCTTTTCCTTGAGAACCTATTAACGGCACAAGGGTTTGGTATTTTGTTGATACTAGAAAGATAAGTACATGAGGAAGATTCTTGGAAAAATAATTGGCAATAATATTATTAATATTTAAATCTTATAAGGTGTGAGAAGGAGAGGCGGTGGGGGTGGTATTTATAAGGGGAGGAGATGGGTGTTTTTTGTTTACTTTAACCATTAGTTTATTATTTTAGATCAAGAATATAAATATTATTTAATCTTATGAATATGTATAGTAACTAGTGAATGTGATTTTGAGATAATGGTAACCTACATTATCCATTACTCAGCCATGACACAAAAATAAAATTATTCACTTATAATGTTAAATACCGTAAATTAATGTATTTCACTATTCAAAAAAATTCAACAACTTTATAAAAGTACAAACATTCACACCAATAATTTTCTAATTTTTAGATTTAATAAATGAACTCCGTTTTATGAAAATAAGTTTCTATATGTGATTAATTTATTTTTAATTAAAATCAAAATTTCTTCTAAAAATACTGATTTTAATATTAGAACAGATTTTATGATCCTTTGAAAAATTAAATAAAGTATGCTAAAGTTATATGATAATTATAATACAACATAATATTTATTTATAAATATATTTTATTAAAATAAATTTTCTTTTAAATATTTATATTATTCATATAATTGTAAGTAAACATTTAAGTTTTACAAAAAATTTGAACACTTAATTTCTCATTGTTTAAAAATTTATATACTTCTCTCATGATATAAATATACCATATTTTCTTTAATAAGATAAATAAATTTTATTAATAGTTTCATTAATATATAATTATTAACATTGTATTTTATTTCTATATCTTTTTTTAAGTGAGGTCATTCTAAAGGATTGAGAAAATCAAAATTCACTTCTTTTTATTATCTTATTTTCTATTTATTATCCCACTATAATTATTGGTTTGTTTGCTGACTATATCATCATTTTTAATTTATGATGATAATATTTTTATTGGGTTCTATATGTGATGTATGTTCTTTAAACTACATAACATAATTATAAGAAGGGAATTTCCATTGATAAAATTTTGGGTCATTACATCGATGGTCAAAGCATTGTCCAAGAAATCCATACCCAAGGCCAACTCATTTGAAAGGAGAGTATATAAAAAGGAATATTATGCTATTTTATAAAAAAAATAAAGGTTCAATTATACAAGAATCCTACCTCTAATGGTATATGTCCACATATCCACAATAGACAGAGTGGCCTACATAATGTGTAGCTGACCATCCTCTCTTCCCTAAGCTCCAACCTCACTCCCTTAAGGTACTAACTTCGACTGATACTTTTGTTCATGTACTAGGGCACCACATCACTTGACTCGACTATAACATCTTATAGAACATCAGCTACCTATTTTTTGATTATTAATTGAGTCCTTCTGAAACAATGATATATGTCTCGATCCAATTAAATACTCTACTACTGCATGCCCCTACAAAAAATTTTCAGGTGGACCATCCTACATCAATAATGAAACCCAAACACAGGAAAAAGACAATAAGGCCACTTTTCTCCCAACTAGCCACAAAAAACATTGAAATAAAAAAATGGTCCTAATATGCCTATCCACTACCTTTACTTCTCTTTCCACTATTACCTTGGTGGAAACAGTCTTTGTGGTGTTTCTTTGAACCAAAAGAAGTGCTTCCAGTTCACCCAATTAGAGACACCCTAGCTATTTTTTATGGCCTCTCTAAGATTCCCTTCTTTGATGAATAATTGATTCATCACATCTAAAAGGATAACAAAAATAAAACCATTCTCCTATGAAATGATATGATAGAGAATATCTTCAATAAAACATATCACCTTGGATATCTCATCATTAGTTAAAGATGGATCAAATTACGATAGGTTGGTGAAATGTTCAGCATAGTCCATCACTAATATTCCCTCCTTTGTCTGATGTATGAACTATATGTCCTTCTCATTTATCAATATCTCTGAATAGATGTTTCTAAAGAACATAACATCTAATTACTTCCAACATAACTCGTCATGTTTCCCATCCTTCTCTAGAAATATCCAATCAATGCTTCCCTTGTCCATGAAGCATATAAAAAGAAAGCTTCACCCTCTTATCTATGAATGTATCATGATGCTTAAATATTGTCTGGAATAACTCTATCTAGAACTCAAAATCCCAGGGTCCTCCCTCCCCAGTGAACATAGATGGAGCTATAGCAGGTACTCTCTCATAAGTTCAGACATTAAAGGCATAGTATAAATAGTCCCTTTCCTTGAATTGCATGACCCTGAGAAATTTCTTGTTAATTTGACCGTCCATATAATCCTTAAGTGTTACTGGAAGCTTTGTCCCTTTATTTTCATGATGACTTCCACCCTCCTGGAACTCAACTCAAAGACAATGAGGAGGAATTTTCTTAACATGAAAAAAACACTACATTGAACAAAGGATATAAATATAATGTCAACATATATAGGAAACAAAAACTGAGAGCCACTTATCTAGTTCTAATTAAACATGGAATAAAAGGTTTTTTAATGAATTAATAGTTCATTTCATTCCATTTATCAGATATATTTTTAATCTCATACCACATTTCAAATAAGAAAGTATTTAAAAAATAAAATTAATATGTATATATCATCAAAAATGCATGTCAATATCACTTTATGTACATATAATGATGAATTCATACTCATATAATTTCATACTAGGACTCATGTACAAGACTCTAGAAATAGTAAAATCATGAAACGTAAACATAAAACAACATGCGAATCACCCAAGGTGAAATAACATCAACTGTCACAATTAAAAATCATAAACAACAATCTCATCCCTAGACACTAATTTTTTTCCTATACATGGGATAGATTCTCCCATGAACAAGCTTATTCTCATGTCTCGACACAACATAGTCTCCTTAATATCATTACCAAATAGTAAAGGAACCTAAAAGAAAAACCTCTCTTATAATAGAACATTGTAACATCCCCTGATCTAGAAATCTCTCATGTAGCCAAATCAGGTTGGTTGCGAGTCCTCATGTGCACATCTTCATACATTAGAGGATGTTGGGTAGAAGAAGGGGTGTTATATCAATAGTGGAGATACTATTCGACATGTTATAAAGGAAAATAAATGATAAAATTCATAACAATTAATATCATAGTGATGGAAAAATAGTGAAAAAATATATCATATAACAGGAAAGTAATGTACAAACCAATAAACCAAAAAATAAAGAATCATGTAATGACAAGATGAGATGTATCTAAATGTAAAAATGAAATAAATACAAATAAAATAATTTTATAAAAAAATAATCTCAAAATACATCGGTCTAAACCCCATGTTGGACCCATCAACACACTTATTCCCATCATGTAAGAAACAAAATTGATCATAAGGTCCCTTTACTTTTTCCAAACTTATATCCATGTTATTAACTCACATACTAAATAATGGCCATAATAGGATGTTTGTATAACTCAGTTGGTCTACACCACCGTGTCTAAACAAAAATAGTCTGATAATAAGTGTATAAAATAAAGAAATAAACCTGTGTATTATTTTATAAATTAATATAACAAGACAATAATCTTGGTTTTCTACCATATCAGAATGCCTCTAAGAATGTAACAAAATCATGCAAACTAATAAAATATATCCCTGGAAAAATAAAAAAAAGGATGGATCCCACTATATAAGAATTAGAGCTTGAGAATGGGAAGAACCCGTACAATATAAGCATTACAAAATTGGACTCGGTAGATCCCACTCAATATAAGTATTAAATCATGGGACTAGAAAAATTCCACTGAATATAAGAATTATAGCATGGGATTTGGAATATCCCTCTCAATATAATCATTTCATCATAGGACTTGGTCGATCCCACTCAATATATGCATTACATCATGGGATTGGGTCGAGCCTGCTCAATATATGCATTACAAAAAGATAGCAGAACAAGTCATGATGGTATGGATATCACAATGTCACATCATATATCTAAATGTTTAATTTTTCATATTAACATTTTTATTCAATTACCATTTCATTAATACCTCAAATGATCAACAAAAATATCAATTAAGAAATCTACTTTAATGGTGAATCTATATCAATAAAGTTCTTATATTCCATGTCATGCTAAACACATGTTAATCCATTTTCCAATTGTTTTTATAATCTATGGTTTTCTCACATAAAGGGGAATCCATAAACCATGTTGCATCAACAATCAAATCCAATGGAATGCATCCAATATTCAATTCCATGATTTAACATTAATGAAATAATAAATTAAGTTAAGAATACGTCTTGTTGGGGAAAGGATAATATTTTATATAATTCACAATTAATAAAATAAAATGATACTCACTTCCTTTAACTAGGATATTTATACCCACCGGTAATGGGTAACTCTAATAGAAATGGATGTGAGGGGGATCAAAAAAGGAAACCTAGATCACAAAAAAAATCCACACAATTCCTTGGTGGAGATCAAAATAAAACACCAATTCAATTGGAAAAGTAGGAATGGGGATAAATATCCCTGAAATCAGACCTATAATGGATTAAACACCAAATTTAAATGTATAAAGGTGATGAAATTTTCTTAGAATCACCCTGAGTGACCCATTGGCTTAAAAGGTATGGCTTCCCAGAATGGTCGAATAAAAAACTGATGTAAGACCCTACAAAAATATTATCCTCACAAAATTTAAACAACATGTAATACATTTATTAATCATTTATTTATTTTTAAAATCGATACTTATAAAAACCCATAGTGTAAGGTTATTATTTATCCCAATTGGAATTTACATGACATGAATGGTTTGCATGATGTGTAACAACTTCACACCCTACAGTGGTTCAAGATATGTGTCTGGTAGATGTTACAAATTTCATAACATGTACATGATGTGTAAATTATTTGTAGATATTTTCCATCACAAAATTATATATGAGGACCCTAACGACCTCCATATCCTTTAATATCATGGAAAACCCTCAAAATCCTATTTAACATGTTTATACTCTGACTCCAATAATTCAAATAAACATACATCTATGAACATTATGTAATTTCACTCAACACATGATCTCCATCATCTAAAAAGACTCATACACTGAGGTTTAATGAAAAATAAAATTATGATTTACCTTGAAAAAGGTAGGATCATACACGATGTGAAGTATTAGTGAAAGACGCTTCGCAAGGTGGTAGTCAATTTTACATATGAGAAACATTATCGTATCCCATACTGAATGGAATGTAAAAATATTGAAATGATATAAGGAATTAATAGTTATAAATATGTTTTAAATATCATATATATAAATTGGATATATCATCATACCCAACCATGAAAGGTGTTAATGGAAGAGAGAATGGAATCAGTTCGAAATGTGTGAGTCTGTTTTACTCGTGAATGATGAATTCATAACCAATTTGATGGAAGTGGATATGGTTGTAAGTTATGTAAATATTATAACAATATACCGGTATATAGAAGATATTGAGGCTCTTATATCAGAATGGATAAATAAGAACTTAAGGATGTGGAAAATGAAATGAAATAAAGATACTCGTTAAAGAACATTACCTCTTCTTTAGGTATCCTCCTAAGGTTTTCACTAAAGCCTACTAGGTTATATTTATGAATAAACTAAGGGTTCTTTGATGAAGGTTTAGAATTTCGTAAGTGACTAGTGATAGTTTCTTCCAAAACAAATAGTTTTGATGTTGTGAATAATAGAGGAGAGTATGTTTTCCTTTATGGGTGAGGTGAGTGGCACAATTCTAATGTTTTGAAAAGATTCAATCACACCTAGTTTTTTATCCTCAAATAAGAATAAAAAATGTTCAATTTTATAACCTAGAATAGATAGGGTAGAAATATAGAAAAAATAATTATTATAAAAGTTGATAGGTCATTTTTAACCCTTATCTTTTTAATATAACCATTGGTAAATTCATTTTTACTTTAACTTTAGTAATTAATTTGTACTATTTTCACTATTCATTTTGGTCAAAAATTATGTTAAACTTTTAGAAATTAAAAATTATTATTATTCCGAATATGGAATCCATTCTTCCAAATCCATTTTATATAATTTAAAAATTTTAATTTAGAATTAACCTTCAAGGTGTCTCGAGAAAGTGGGTTTTTAAAGAGAAAATGATTAAAATATTAAAATGTTTTTATATCAAAATTAAATATGGAGATAGTTTCAATGACCTAAATTATATTATACTATATATAATTGAAATAATTTTACATTAAAAGATATTTAAAATATAATTAAACATTATAAATAATTTAAATGAAAAATTAGTTTTGAAATTGTATTCATTATTTTCACTATTGATAAAAAAATGAAACATTTTAGAAAAATCCAAAACATTAACTATAAGATAATTTTGTATTTATATTTAAAAAATAATGTTAATTTTTTCAAATAAATTTAATGAAACTATGGAAAATTAATTTTATGTTAGGGGTGCAATGGGAAAATGAACTACTTTTTAGAAGAAAAAAACATTTTTTCACAAGAAATTTCTTTTTTCCTTTAAAATGATTGTTATTTTATTTTAATTTATTATTTAACCATAATTTTAAAATTTTAGTTAGTAAAATTAATTCCCTCCATTTAAATCTCTATGTGATAACTATTATATTAAAAAATAACATTATATCAATATTTTACATTTTGTTTAAACTCATTATAGTGAGTAACACAAACTAAATCCAATGTTCTGTATAATGAAAAATAATTTTTTTTGGCATTTCACACACGCTATCTAGTAAAATGATCCTATTTTAAAATATTTGGGTGTTACAAAATATCTACCCATATTTTAAACATGAAAAAATTCCTTGAAACGAGTCATTATAGAAATTTTGATTTGATAATGGTGAAATGTATCCAAAAAATAAAAAATGGAACAGTTTTTAGGTCTTTTTAACACTTATATGTTTACATTAACCCACAAATAAACATGTTTTAATTATAATTGTAGTAATGAACTTTTACCAGTTTAACTATTAATTTTTACAAAAATTAAGTTTAAATTATTATATAATTTCAATTATGTGGCTTTAAAATATGGAATACATTTTTCCTAATTCCATTAAAATTTATGGAAGAATATAATTTAAAATTAAACCAATAGACACAAAGAAAAAGTAGTTTTCCAAAGAGAAAAGCATTAAAATTATAGAATATTTTAATATCAACATTCATTATGAAATTGATTATAATGAACTAAATTAGATTAATAAATATATATTTGAAATAATTTTATTTATATAACAATTCAAAATTATGTGAAACATTTTAAATTCATTAAATGAAAAGGATATTTTTAATAAAATCTTTATTTTCAATATTCAATGAAAATTTAATCATTTAAAAAATTATGAAAAATCCACCCTAATATAATTTTAACATATCGATTAAAAAATGATATAATTTTTTCCAATTAAATTTTATAAAAGTTTGAAAATTAATTTTATTATTTGTTCATTGAATAGTCTTTTTTTGAAAAATAATATTTTTGCATCATATAATGAATTTTCAAAAAATAATGTACTTCTTTATCAATGTTTTTTCTTTTTATAACACCATTATAAATAAATTTAATTAATTATATATTATAATTAATGCCACCATGTTTAATAACTAACTTATAATGGTCATGTTTAAATGATAATATTAATTATTTATCATGGTTCATTAAAACTAGGTGTTGTGTGTAATGAAATCTATTAAAAAAATTAAATTTAGTTAAAAAATAATTTTATAAAAACTCAGGGTCTTATATTTATACTAAAATAATAATTATATGAAAAATATTCACAATAATATGTCATTGTGAATTTAATTACCTAAAATAACCATATAAAGGGTGATTTTTTGAATTATAATTACCTACTACAAAATTGAACTCCCTTACTTTTGGAAGGATATTACCACAATAATATTCCACTTCAGGAACATATAGTACCATTGGATAGTGGTGGTCAACCATTACTATAACAACCCAAACTACAATAGTCAAGATATTGTGTTTATTTATTAAATATGTAAAAGATAAATGGGATCACCTTATAAAGGATCAAACAACTTTATAGTCCATGTATACAATATACATTCATGATTCACATAATACATTGGAAAGATGAATCATAGATTTTTTACATTAGAAAAATATTCTTATTTTCTTTAGTAAAACCTTGAAAACATTTCAAGATTCCTTAATTTTACCATTGGGAATTTAAAATATAATAAATTGTGAGCTCATATTCTTAGTAAAGAACAATATAGAACATAAAATATCCTAAATACTTAAATAATATTCAATATGGTAGAGTAATAAATGAATAATTATTATATATATAAATAATCTTATTAAAAAATATATCCAAATATAATAATGTAAATAATCACATGGAAAACACTAGCTGATTTCAAAATAATGGAATGAAAAATGTCATGCATATTGATTCTTGACACAAGATATCATGATCTTCTCTTCAATGCCTCAGCCTATTAAATCATGATCT
The DNA here is from genome assembly GCA_963277665.1 of Viscum album. Classification (NCBI taxonomy): domain Eukaryota; kingdom Viridiplantae; phylum Streptophyta; class Magnoliopsida; order Santalales; family Viscaceae; genus Viscum; species Viscum album. Next base: position 220,284,533 of record OY728155.1, read on the forward strand.
TACCTTAAAGGGTTCTTGTCGAAACATTATGATCTTACCATCAATACCTCATTCAAAGACCTCACAGTCTTGTCATCAAGGCATCATATAGAGACACCTTACATATATAGCCTATCGTGCAATATGTTATAAACATTAAAATATTTCTCATAATAACTACAGATACATCAAGGTGATATATAATTATAATCCCCACCTATCACACACACATGTCCAATACATTCCTAATATATATAATAATTAATGCAATATATAATTCACATACAGTCACAATTAATAAATATGAGAATTAAATTAAATATACAAAATATCAACATTCCCAATTAATAAAATAGCATTCATTGTAAGATTCCTCTATGTAATACTGGTTTTAGAAATAGTATATGTTTAAGAAAATTTAAAAATGAAAATTATATCTTTGATACAAATAAATATTTCTATAATGTGAAACATTTCCAAAATTGAAACCTTAGTGAATAGGAAATAAAAACACATCATTAATTCCAAAAATAGAAAATTATCTAAAGATCCATCAATGATTAAATTATCTACAAGAAAGGAATAGTAAAGTGTAGGATCCCTATGATAGGAATGTACTTGATGGTGACCTAGGATTTTGAACATTGGTCCTCACACCTTGATGTGCCCATCATATCAAATATTATCACCTCTTGGTTCCAAGTCTATCAAGAATCCACATTGACCTAGTTACCTGAATACACTTATAAATCCTTTCCAAGCCCAATAAAACAATCTCAAAACATGAAATACAATGCATAAATAAGGCACTACACTCTCATATGGGGGATCATACATCACATAAGTATTGAGAACATAACATTAAGATAAAAACAAGTGGATACCAGGAAATAAAAACTAACCGTATATTATCCAACATATACCATAAGATTATCCATACAAAAGGAAGCAATATAAGGGATTTTATGATAATAACCACCATGTACCTTATAATTCTCAGCAGAAGTTTCCACTCCATCTCTAATAGTACAAAAAACTCATGGGACTTAAACCATTCAATAAGAATGATAGAAATTCAATATTTCTCAGCCTTAAGAAATGATAATAGAGATGTCAAAAAAATAACAACATGATAAAAACTAATGTCCATGAGATCATATCAATAATGGATAAAAATAAAGGAATAATAAATCCCTAGTACATGATATTATCAAACTAATAAGGATCTATAACAAGGAAAAATCAAATTTTCTTGCACAGATAGTAGAAACAACATGTTGGATCAACATCTATTTCGACCATCTACTACTCCACTATATGAAAATATTCACTCTAAGGCCAATGGTTATATACCATTTAGCATGGTTCATCCACTTACCAATATTTATCAATTTATGATCCCTCACCAAAACCTCCCCTTTGAGAATAGAAAATTACGAAACATCTTATAATGACCTAAGTGGGAAAACCTTTTATAAACACTTGTATTTTTTACACATAAATTTTTAGAATAACTAGGTGTTAAAAAATAGAAACATATGAGATGAAACTGTTTTCCCCCTATTATATGTGAAAAGTAAATCACCTTATGATAGGTGAAAGTCAAAAAAGTTTTGAGAGTTGAAGAAATTTCTAAACTCACAACTTTTTTACAACATGGTTTTTCTGAGTTTATAACATACCCACAACTACCCCTACATTAAGACTTTCTTTAAAGTTTTAGCACATTCAAATGGATGGATTTATGAAACACTATCCCCCATGACAACACTATCTAAAGACTATATGAGATATGGGAAAATATTTTTATCTCATAAATCTATCCATCATTATGAGCTAAAACATTTAAAAAATTGTGTATGGAGGGGGAGTTTTTGGTAAGCTATGAACTGAGTATGTAAGTGAGAAAAAAATTTTGATAGTTTTTTATGTGTATAGGAAACTAGAATTTTTAGAAAAAATTTAGTAACTATTGACAAGTGATAGTAAGAGAAGTTTGGAAAGTTGAAGACTTTTTACAAGTCACCAGTTTTTGAAATCATGGTTTTACTGAATTCACAGCTTACCCGTAAACCACCTTGATATTTCCCAATAAGGATCAATGTATCACTAAGAGGGAGAGGTTGTGAATTGGTTATATATTTTTCTTTTGTGTTTCCTTAATTTTGAAACAAAATTCACATATTATTAAGGATTCATCACTTGTTTGAAAAGAAAACAATCACACATCCACATGAACACTAGTATTTATTAAGTTCACTGATCATCAAGAGTAGCTACATCATTGGAAAGGTTTGGGAACAATAAAATACAATAAATTCTACAAAAACCCCATATTATTGGGTGGATTCAACAAGTAGGATATACCGTTGAATTTGTGTACCATTATGTTCAATCCAATAGTGAATTTGTATCAAGTATCACTAAATGATGTAATACAAGTTTGTATAACAATTAATGAAACATTAACTAGTTATTTATAAAACATCTTACTATTTTTCATATCAATATTAACTTATATAAAGATTAAAATAAATATACACTCTCCTACCTAACAACAATTAATAAATTCCTCATAAAACACTGAGTCTAATGGATCATCCCGATTCTTCAGTCTGATTTCTAATTCCATAAATATATATATTCCAAGATAATACTAAAACAATTATAAAGTTCTTTTGTCTTAGTCTAGAAATATCAGTTCTATTTCTTAGTTTGATCTGAGAATCTCTAACCACTTACTATCTTCTATCCATAAAATATATTTAGGTAAGCTCAGTCTAGAAACTACTTCTCACTAAAACTTCATAACTTCTATCTCCTCGTCTGCATGTGAAAATTGTTTTGATCTATCTAAAATAATAATGTAATCCATTCATTTTATTGTTTTCTCAAAATTGGTTTAGGTGGGAATTTGAAAAAAATTCATGCTTTACCAAATTTCCAGATTTCAAATTTCATTTTCAATTTCAAAATTTTTTTGACTCATTCATCACTTCTCAACTCTTCTCGATTCTTCTCAAACCTTCTTAAATATTCTCACATATTCAACTCACTTCAAAATTTCTAATCATTAATTAGTCTGATACTAATTTTTAATCTGATGTTTCTTCATTACGATGGAAACATATCGCCACTCTGAATTTCTTGACCCACTTGCTAATACATCCAAATGAAATACTTCCCATTATAATGACTGCTTGAAAACATAAAACATGGAAAACATTATACCATGAACACCATTGTAACTTTTTTATAATTCAATTTATATTCTTTTTCCATAATCATCATCTAATATTCTAAATAAATCAGTACTTCTTAACAGTACTTCAACAATATCTTTAAAATACCATTGACAAAAACTTCAACCAAACACTTAAAACAATTCTCATTTTATTATTTTCCTCAAACCAATGAACCTAGGTCTGATGAAGTACAACATCTGATGACTTATCAGTTACATCATGTGTCTGATGGATCAGTCTCTACTTCACTCTGATGGATTAGTTTCAATTCCAGTCTAATAAGTCCTAGCATATATGAGAAAAATCAACACATTTGTTATTTTACTCTTGACCAAATTGAAAAAAAAACAGTATATTTTTTCTTTAACCATTGTAAAAAAATCAAAGCTTCCTTTTCTCTTGAAACAATTCTAATTATATTCATATTGATAAAATTGGTTGACTATATTGTTGATATTCATCTGGTTGATCAGTATCTAACATGCTTACGTGTATCGGTACCAACAAAATCCACTTTATTATATGTATCTATAAACTTTCCAGACTCTAATTGATCAGTGGTGTACTATGTCAGATGGACAGGTGTCAGCCAAAAAATACTTCTTCCTGATATTCCAACTAATGATTTATCCTCCTGAATTTTTCATCTAGTGAATTAGACAGTTTGATAAATCAGATAATATTGTGGATCATTTGGTCTGTGGTTTAGCAAATCGTCAACTTCAGTAACTTCAAAAACTATACAACATTTCTCCATTCACAAACTTCTTCTTGTGTAATAAAACATTCACAACTTTTATAATATTAGGATTTTCATATAATCTTCTAACTTACATCGTAAAGTATTATAACTTCCCATTCTTCTATCACCTCATTCTTTCCAATCAAACCTCAAACAGATTGGCATCACTTGTTCTCCCCCTTTCCTTCATAAGGCCTTCATCACAAGTTTATAAAATAACTTGTGATTTTTTGAGAAATCCATGAATAGAAATTAATCTCTATATTTTTTATTGATACTTTCAGACTCCAATAAAATTTTTCATTATGATTGAAAATTTCATTTCAGACCCAAGGTGAGTATGATTAACAACTTCACTTTCAAAACATATCCAACATAGAAAATAGAAAAAAAAAAATAAAATTTCCAATGCAAATTAAATTTGATTATCTAATTTGTATTCATCCTTATGAACCTATAGATAGGAATCAAATCTTATAATGTGAGATTTTTTCTTTTTTATGATAATAAAACACAAGACAATCAAAAAAACCTTATTTCATCTTTTAAAAACAACGTCCATACAACTTTGTGTAAATAATCTCTCCCTTTGGATTTATTTTTCATCCATGGATCATAAATCAATAAACATTGTAACCTAAAGCTATGTATTAATATTCAAAAATTCTAATACATTATTATCTTACTCATTGTATGAAACAATAATTTTTTTAAGTCAAATCCATTTTGTCCAAAAGTAGTGACTTACCAAACTTTTTCAACTCTTAAAACATTTCTGACTTTCACCTATCAATAATTCTTACACTTTTAAAAAATTCATATCCCCTAAATACTTCTAGAAAATATTAGAAAATCACACACACTTACATGCTGATTTCATAGCATAACAAAAACTCCCCTATATATATATATATTCTTCTTTAAATGGTTTAACACTTACAAATGGAAATATTTATGAAATATTCCACCCCTTTACAACACAATACAAAGGATATAAGAGAGAATTAGAAAACCCATATCTCCCCCTTGAAGAGAAATAGGTTGGAAACCCATGTTCAACCACAGTTTGAGAAATTATTCCTTTGGAAATGGTTTTTTGAATATTTTAGCAACATTTTCTAATGTAGGAGCATAATATAGCGTCAATTCATTCTTCTCCACATTCTCTTTAAAGAATTTGTATTTTATTTAAATAGGTTTTGAATGATAATGTTTTACTATGATTCTTGTAATGTTGATGGAATTTTTATTATCACACCCTAAGATCAAGGTTAACATTAATTCAATAAGTATGTCTTCAACCTAAGACCTTATCCACATAAGTTGAGTATAATCTTACATGGTAGAAACATAATAACCATAAAAAATTATTAGAGTTAATGAATTTTGTTTTATAGTATGAAAACTGACACAAATTTTCCCTAGAAATAAAACTACACTAAATATAGATCTTCTTTCATCAACCGTTCTTTCACAATCATCATCTTAATACCTAAACAAGTCAATACATTTTAAGCAACCATACCTGATTCCAAAATCTATTATGCCTTTGATATATTTGAGAATTATTTTTCAATAAAATATATATAATTCTATTGGATCACTTTAAAATATTTCACATAAGGTAAAAAAAATTTCTAGTCTTGATTCAATAAAATACAAAAAACATCCACTCATCTTCAAAAACTTTTTATTTTCAACATCCTTCCCCATCATTAGACAACCCAGTTCCCACTTAAATTGGTGTGGAAAAAGGTTTGTCATTTTCTATTCAAAACTTATAAATAATTTACATTGCATACTCTTATTGAAAAATAAATATGTTTTTATAACTTTCATGATTTTTGTAACCCATGAAAGTATTTGATTTTACTTAGAATGGACATCTCAAAAAACTTTTCCATCACTTCCCCAAATATATCACAAGTTTTTTTTATCATTCATAGAATATACAATTTCATCGAATTAACCAATTAAAATGAATGAAAACTCATGAATTCCCTTGATGTATATATTTCTATCATCCCTTCCTTTCTTAAAACTCATCATTCTTAAAAAGGTCTCTAATTTGAAATACCATTCCCACAGAGCATGCTTTATCGCATATGAGGATTTTTTTCAACTTACACACATAACATTCATCCTTCACAATAAAAAATTCTCATAGTTGTTCAATATAAACTTCCTCATCATGTTATCCATTAAAAATTTATGACTTCAGATATATCTAGAAAAAAAATAACTTCATTGTAATGTAATATCAACAATGATTATAATTGATTATAACCATTACACTAGATAAAGTTTCTCATCAAAATCAATTCCTTCAATCTATATGAAACCTTTACACACTAAACATATTTTTTTCTTATGATTTCACTATCTTCATTCAGCAGGTTCCAGAAAAGCTAGTTTTAAAAAATTGATTTTTTTTATTTTTCTTAGGTATGAGTATCCAAGTATCATTTTTTTCGATTTGATCTAACTATTTATTCATATATAGAACCCATTTTAGATGTTCAAAAGATCCATTCACATATTTTGAATAAACAGAAGTATGTGTAATAATTGTTGACATAATTATTATTTGACCCATTTGATGTTGATCACATATTGTGATTTTAGCTTCCACTTCCTTTCTCATCCTAGGATGTTATTTTCAATATTCTTCATAATAACTTGAATTATATCAGTTAGATTCTTATTCTTGTGTAGTATTACAATTTGTTTCATCTTTATTATATATTATTTAATCCTCATTATCTACATGTGTTTATGAAACTTGTTACCCAGTATTTTCAATGACTTTCAGATCAACATAGTTGACTAATCTTACAGTTTCTTTATTGAAAAATATGTGTCCTCTAATTTATGGATAATATTCATGAATTATTCATTATTAACCTCTCTAATCAGTCTTTCCATGGTTTCCACCTTTGTTCTTTATAATGTAATCACTCCCGAAAATTCTTAACTATTTTAAACATGGTGTTTTTTCAGAGAAAATTTCATATGAACTCATATCTAAACTTTTCCTATAGAAAAATTAGTTCTAAATATGAACATTTGGGCTCATATATTTCCAAAACAATTAATGGTAAATACCCATGTTCAAGTAACACAGTACATACCATTTCAACTAAAATTTTTGTGATCCTTTCAGAAATCCCATTTTGACAAGGAGTGTTTGGTGTACTGAAATCATGTCAAATTTCATGTTTTTTATAATAACTTTTTAAATATTCATTATTATACACCCCATTATTTTTAGTTCTCAAAATCTTTATATAATACCCATATTCCTTCTCAATACTTCACCTGAAACTTTTATAAATCGTCAATTCATGTGACTTATGATTTAAATACATAATACAAGTATTGGGATTAAAATATTCAATAAAAGAAATGATATACTTATCTCAATGAGTTTATTGATTTCTCATTATCCAACAAATATCATATTGAATAATGAGTTTAGATAATATAAACATTCTTATGAATAAAGTCTATAGCCTTTAATTTCTAAAAATTTCCACACAACCAATCTCTTTTTATTGACATATCAGGTATACCAAAAACATTGTCTCTCATTGATAAATATATCATATTTCCTTAACACATATTTCCCACCCTTTTAGGTTACAACTTGTTTTTTTCTATCATTCTTATGTAACAAGAGTTTTAAACCTCACGAACATGGAACACATTTCTTTTTTTACATTGGCATCTTATAACAATATTTCTATCTTCATATCATTTCACAATAAACCCATATTCTTTGAAAATAACTTTATTTCATTCATCATAATGTTTTTAAACACTTATAAACTTTTTTTTCATCAAATCAACAACCAATGCATTCTTGGACATAAATTTTCCTTCCCTAATAATAGTAGATCCAACACCTTTGATTCTAAGGGATTCATCATTTTAAAATTCAACTATTCTTTCTTTGAATTCATTAAAATTCTTAAAAAACATTATGTCTACTTTAATATGAGAGAACACCCACTATCCAAGATCCATTGTTATTCTCCTTTTGTAACATTGAGAGTGGTTTCTAAAATAAGATCATTTTCATTCACTTTATCTTTCTTCAAATTCGGATTCTAAGAATTTCAATAAACTTTTTTCATGGAAATAAAAAATAAGACATCCTTTTTCAAGATTTCTATGTTTTCACATGTTTAAAAAATAGTTTCTAAAGGTTGGAATCTATTTTCAAATTTCACACCAACCTTATCAGGTTTCTTCAAAACATTATTCTCAAAATTCTTCATTTCATATGATTGACTCCCCTCAACAATTTACTTCTATAATTCATTAAATGTTTTTAATTTTTTAACTAAACATACATATCTTTTATTTATTTTGGAATCTAACACTATACCATTAGTACCAATAGAAATATTATTACCTCTGTAACATCCATGTTGTCCGGTGTTTTCAGACTATTTCTCAATAGCCTTCTAATAATTCAAATCTTATTTTTTGACTGTCAAAATTTCTTTTATCACCCATAATCTTATTTTTCAACTCAGATTTCATTCAAACATTTTCAAAATAAGAAATAGTAGAAAAAAACTTTGATGTAGACTTTTTTGAAACTTCTCACATCTCCACTTTTTCGATTTTGTCCACATACATAGATTTTACAGCTTTCTTCTTCATAGAAAACATTTAAAATTCTTCTCAGGCATTAAAGGTAACTTTTGATTCTTCTCAGGTTCACCCATTCTAGAAGTATAACCAATATCATGGATAGAGTTCTAGAAACTTGTAAACCAGTGAACAACTTCAGAATGATTCACAACTAGAATTATATATATTTGTGACAGCCTATTTGTGAAGGCATCCCATCGAAAATAGGCTTTAGCGAAGGGGGCCCGTCACAAATAGCCCATTGTATAAAATAGAGTCGCAAATACATTTATTTGCAACGGGCCCGTCGTAAAACATGGTATTTGCGATGGGTTTTTTTGTCACATATAAGCCTCCGATTATATCTATTTTATATCAATCAACCATTTGCGATGGGCCCTTTGCACATACTATTTGTGACATGAAATTTTCACGTTGCAAATAAGCGTCCGATTATATATTATATATATATATATATATATATAATCATTTTGTGATGGGTCCGTCGCAAATAGTATTTGCGATGGACTCGAAACCCAGTCGCAAATACTATTTATAAAAAACTACATATAGATTATTTGTGATGGGTTACCATCGCAAAAGGCCTCTTCATAAATACTTATCATAATAAAAAAAATAAAAAAATTATGATTAATGAAAAAATTATATTATTATTATGAAAATAATAAAAAAATAAAAAAATATTATTATTAGTAAAATAAACAAACATAAAAAAATATAATACTAAATAAATATATTTAATAAAATTATGATTAATAAGAAATTAATATTAATATTATTAAAATAATAAAAAAATAAAAATTTATTAAAATTATCAATATTTACAAAAACAAATATTAAAAATTCATAAAATATTACAATTTATAATCATTATTATTTATTTCTAATTATTATTATTTATTACTAATTACTAATATTTATTATTATTTATTATTATTTATTCCTATTTATTATTAATTATTTCTATTTATTACTATTTATTTCTAAATATTACTTTTTATTGCTAATTATAAATTTCTATAGCTAATTATAAATATTTATTCCTTATTATTCATAATTATTAATAATTATTCCTAATTATTCCTTATTATTCCTAATTATTCCTAATTATTCCTAATTATTCCTAATTATTCTTAATTATTCTTAATTATATCTATTTATTACTATTTATCCCTATTTATTCATAATTATTCCTATTTATTACTATTTATTGCTAATTATTCAAATTTATTGCTAATTAATCCTATTTATTGCTAATTATTCATATTTATTAATAACTATTCCTATTTATTACTAATTATTACTATTTATTTGTATTAATTCTTATTTATTAGTATTTATTATTATTTATTGTTATTTATTAGTATTTATTGTTATTTATTTCTATTTTTTATTAATTATTTCTATTTATTATTAATTATTCTTATTTATTAGAAATTATTCCTGTTTATTAGTAATTATTCCTATTTATTACTAATTATTCCTATTTATTTCTAATTATTCCTATTTATTACTAATTATTCTTATTTATTACTAATTATTCCAATATATTACTTATTATTCCTATTTATTACTAATTAATCCTATTTATAACTATTTATTTCTAATTATTCCTAATTATTACTAATTATTCTTAATTATTCCTATTTATTCTTATTTATTACTAAATATTGCTAATTATTCATATTTATTAGTATTTCTTATTATTTATTCCTATTTGTTATTATTTATTCCTATTTATTACTATTTATTTCTAATTGTTACTATTTATTGCTAATTATAAATACTTATTCCTAATTATTCCTAATTATTCCTAATCATTCCTAATCATTCCTAATTATTCTTAATTATTCCTAATTATTTCTAATTATTCGTAACTATTCCTAATTATTCCTAATTATTACTAATTATTCCTAATTATTTCTAATTATTGCTAATTATTCCTAATTATTAGTAATTAGTTTTAGTTATTACTAATTGTTATCAGTTATTATTAATTATTTCTATTTATTTGTATTTATTACTATTTATTGCTAATTATTATTTATTGCTAATAAATTTTTATTTATAACTAATTATTTCTATTTAATGCTAATTATTCCAATTTATTTCTAAATATTCTTATTTATTAGTATTTATTCCTATTTATTAGTATTTATTCCTATTTATTACTAATTATTCCTATTTGTTACTAATTATTTCTATATATTAGTATTTATTCATATTTATTGGTATTTATTACTATTTATTTGTATTTATTAGTAATTATTCGTATTTATTAGTAATTGTTCTTATTTATTAGTAATTATTCCTATTTATTAGTAATTATTCTTGTTTATTATTAATTATTCCAATTTATTATTAATTATTCCAATTTATTACTAATTATTCCTATTTATTACTAATTAATCTTATTTATTACTAATTATTCATATTTATTACTATTTATTCTTATTTATTACTCTTTATTACTAATTATTTCTATTTATTACTAATTATTCATATTTATTATTAATTATTCCTATTTATTACTAATTATTCATATTTATTCGTAATTATTCATAATTATTCCTATTTATTACTATTTATTTCTATTTATTACTAATTATTCCTATTTATTCCTAATTATTTTTTTATTGCAATTTATTCCTATTTATTACTATTTATTCCTAATTATTACTATTCATTTCTAATTATTACAAATTATTCTATTTATTGCTAATTATACCTATTTAATTATAATAAGTCATATTTATTGCTAATTATAAATATTTGTTCCTAATTATTTCTAATTATTCCTAATAATTACTAATTATTCCTATTTATTACAAATTATAAATATTTATTTCTAATTATTTCAAATTATTTATACTTATTCCTAATAATTACTACTTATTCCTATTTATTACTAATTTTTCATATTTATTATAAATTATTCCCATTTATTAAAAATTAGTACTAATACTTTCAACTTATTATTACAAATAACTACTATTAACAACACAATTTAATTCTAATTAAATTAAAACTAATAAAAAATATTTAAATTAACATAAAAAATAAAATAAATATTAAATGAAGTAAAATATAAATACCTTTAAACTTGATCTTCTATTAATGTAGATGGCTTGAAAACCTTTTCATCAAAAAAAACAAACTCATACAAATTCTCACTCTGAAAATAGGGTTGAGAGAGAAAAAAATGAGAACTGAGAGGAGGATTTGAAAAACGGATGTGGGGTATATATAGGTTAGATTAGTTGCGACGGGGTATCAACCCGTTGCAAAAATTGCAATGTCCCAGATTTTTTCATGTATTATTTTAATATTATATGGCAATTAATTCGAGACCAAGCTCTGAGACGGTGTGCAGTTCCGAGGCCCTGTGAGCCCAGATCAAATGATTGGATTTAATTTAATAATTAAATTGTGCCCACGTGCGGTTTTCCTGAAAATGTGGGATAACTCCCGGACGGGTGCTCGGATCAGAAATCTGAGGGCACCGTTGCGTTCGGAAAATCGATTTTCCCTTAGGTGACGCCTAACTTTGGCCGACGCAGGTCGGTGGTGAAATCTGGCTTTTGGACGTAACCGTAATAAAATATTTTATTAAAATATTTTATTTAAATCATTGTTGCAACGAAATCGTTTATTCTTTTAAATAGAGATTTCGCAGGGAGGGTCAGGGTTACAATCCCGCTAACTCTGATTTCCTCTGGGAGCTCTGGAGAAGACCTCCTGACGCGATGACGATGATTCTTGATGATTTTCATTGGCGACGATGACGCGGCGACCGTATCATCGCCAACGAAATCCGCGGAGTCCAGGTAGGATGTTTGTTTTGATTTTTTTCCTCATTTTTGATTTCCATAACGAATGCGGACAAATCCACGAACAAATTAGCCCGCGGATCGATCGTTCTTGCGGGATGGAATATTTGCGGAAATCGTGGGGATTCGATTCTTGAAATTCTTTTGGTTTCCGTTCAACCTTCTAACGGGGACGAACCAAGATCGACACGAACATCGATCAAGGTTCATCCCTCTCGATTGTTGTGTTTTTCTCTCCTGTTCCTTATGTGTTCTTCGCGTGCGTCCATCGCTTTTTTTGGAGGAAATCGATCATTGGGCATTCATTTGTTGGCGCAACTATCTGAAATTCAAGATCCAACATCGAGGCGACCTAGCGAAGGAGTGACAGCGATAGCGGTGGATAAATCGATGTGGTTCTGGAATTCCCGTTCTTCGAGATTTTTCGAGCGGACGGATCAGGATGTGTTTTCAAGGCCAATCGGAAGCCCGAAACCGACGGAATCGGTTTCGTAGGGGCAGGACAACCCCAAATCTGGAGTTTCGTAATGATCGGATTGTTGGATCAAGATTCGGAGGATCAGCCGAGGAGCATGGAGGAAGAAGACGTTTCTGGAGAAATCCCGACTACACGCCATGTAGTATGGGATACACAGCGTGTGTTCATCAGAGGGATTACATGGTATGCACTCTGGGAGTACACGGACATGAACATGGTACACGGCCAAGGACAGGCCGTGTACACCCCTCCCCGGCCGGACCCGACCAGATACACAGGATACCCAGTGTACTGGTACACGGGTAGGCCACACGGACACGGCCAGAGACCATGTTGGGGCTCATGGTCAACGTACAAGGAGCGAGCCCAGGTGCTCGGACACGGCGTGTGATTCTTCTACACGTCGTGTAGTTGCTTTCCATCCGACAAGATGAATGACATGGGCCGGCTACACGGGCAGTACCCGGGGTCAAGGAACCCGGCGTGCACTTTTTCTACACGCCGTGTAGTTTGGTTTTACATAGCTTGAACGAATGACATGGTCCGTTTACATGGGCAGTACCTGGGGTCAAGGAACACAGTGTGTAGCCATACTACACATCGTGTAACCTTTTCTTCATGGCTTAAGCCACCTGTCTTCTGTGACTTGGACTAGTTCTTAGGGTTCTAACCCTTGGTTTTCCCCTAAAGGTTCTGGTATTATTCCCTTTTCACAAGAGTATGATCCCTTCAGCAGATCTTCTTGAATAGAATTGTTGGAATCCCATCTATTAGACTTAGATCCGGATCCTCTATTCATTCCTGGAACCCTATGTAGAGTTCTTGGTATTGACGTGACCAACTTTACTCGGCTGTCGATCCTCTGCTTAGTGGATTATCTCAGACTGAGTTGTCAGAATCACCCCATGGCTTGGTTTGGATCCTCATCTGAGCAACATGTTCTAAAAGTACTTGTGGAGTGTCTTCTCCAAGAACGAGTACTTCATATCTCTCTCTTCAGACCTAGGAGTGTGTTTCCCAGTTGCATGCTTAGTGGAATCTTCCAGCTGGATCCTAGTGGTGGGTTTTGTGATAGTCGATCGTGTATGAGTATGTCTGGATATTCTTGTTATATGTTCTGTAGACATATACTGTGTGGAGATGACTATATCTTTCCTTTGTGGTATTTCCCTCGTGTTTTTCCTTTGTGGTTTCGGGGTGTCCTACTGCATATTGGTAAACTCACCCCTGTACGGGTTTTTCCCGCACGTGTCAGGTCTTGTGCAGACGAGCGATTCTTTGATAGGATTCTAGGCAGACTAGAACCGGACGGTACTCAGTGAGATCAGGCAGGCCGAGGTGTGTTCCTACGGCTACAGACTGCAGTTCGAGCACCTTTCTTTACAGGTTGGAATTTGTTACAGACTTTCTTTCTGGTGGGCTTGTACATTTGGCCCAGGGTTTTACACTTGTTGTACTTTACTTCCTGTCGTACTCTGTTGGTTGAGATTTTTAGTGTATGAATGCATTTTCCATTTTTAATAGTTTTTACTTTTCAGCTTTGTGGGCTTAGAGATGTGTGTACGTGTGTACAGGTTTATAGGTAATGCCTCCCATGTTAGTAGCATGCCTACTCAGTGCTAGTCACCAGCCCCTGGCCTATTGGAGGCAGGCTTGGGGAGTTGTGGCTCAGGCCCCACTGGGACGAGTCATGACAGAGTGGTATCAGAGGTGGTCGGTTCTACCTTAAGACCGAGAGTCTGTGAGTTGGTTTGGGGAAATAGTGTTAAGTGTTTCGAGTTCGGATTTCAGGCCAGCGACCCTAGTGTTGGTGTAGGCGACTGACGTATCAATGCACCAGGACTCTGATAACATTCTTTTCGACTCAGAACATGAGAACACTAGTTGCAGAGGAAAATAATGGTACATGCATCATATAGGAATCAGTTGTGGTTTTCATGTCCTTTTTGAGTTAGCTCTCCAGATATACTCACTGACAGAGATATATCTTGTTTCTTTAATAGGATGCCTCTGTGACGCGCACCTGCTAGGATCCAGTAGCTCCATCACGAGGATGACCCCCTCAGTGATGAAGCCTCGATACCGGGACTGGATCCCCCAGTTTTACCCCCAGGTGGTGTGCCAGTTATCCCGCCACCTACGAAGTAGTGTTTGGTGCCTTCTGTACCAGTGGAGGGGAGCACAGGCTGAGCGCACTCAACGAGTTTTAGAGACAGAGACCCCTCAGGTTTTGAGGCGAGCCTAACCCTCAGGCAGCAGAGGACTGGCTTGAGGCAGTGGCCAGAGTCTTCAGTTTGGTCAGGACACCAGCAGACCACATGGTGATCTGGGCAGTGAGCCTTCTGCAGGGCTCGACAGGACGATGGTGGAGTTTGGTTACCCAGACCTACGACGAGGAAACACTTGCATGGTTGGAGTTTGAGCGTCTCTTCATAGAGGAGTTTTCACCAGTTTCCTTTAGAGCAGTATGCATACATGAGCTTCTTCAGCTCCAGTAGGAAACCATGACGGTGTCTGACTATTCGTTGAGATTTACCGACCTCTCGTGGTACATGATGGATATGGTCAGAGATTAGTACTTTAGATCTCAGACTTTTGAGTGGGGCTTGCACAAAGATATCTGAGATAGAATAATCCCTATGAGAATTCCTACTTATGTTGGGGTGTTCGAGCAGGCTTTGGTGGTCGAGAGATTATTGGAATAGTAGAGACAGCCGGCAGATGTCAGTAGCAGGTGAGCTGGAGCAGAGACCTCGGCAGCAGGGAGCCAACGTCAGGGACCCAGAAGTGGGAGATGTTTCCAGAGGAGATCCCAGGATGGGGGATCTACCGTGCAGGGTTCGCAGGGCGCATCCAACCAGCCTCGAGAGAGTCGATACTACTCATGTGGTGGCAGGGGACATCTCGCTCAAGATTGTCCGACCCGCCATACTACTGACATGGGAGCAGTGGTTGGACCACCGAGGCAGAGACAACATGTGGAGAAGACAGATCCGTGGGGCGGCGGACGTGGTAGAGGAGCTGGGAGAGCATCTGGAGGTGGTAGGAATTTTGATCCTTTGCCACCACCACCCCCTGGAGGTCCACCCCAGGCCCAGGGAGCTAGTGGACAGAGGCATGGACATCTGCAGGCGGTGGAGGATTATGACCTAGGTACTCCCGGAATGATTAGAGGTACTATCTGTGTCTTTTATACTTTGGTTTCCATATTGATAGACACAAGTTCTAGTCAGTCCTTTCTGGCTGCTTATCTTGTTCGAGACCTTGAGATTCCAGTTGAGCCGTTGACTCGACCCTTATGCTTAGAAACACCGACTAGAGAAGATTTAGAGATCACACAACTCTGTAGACAGTGTGCCCTGACCCTTAGAGGCACGAGTTTCGGTTGGAACCTCTTGGTGGTAGCGTCGAGGCCTTACGATGTCATTCTTGGAATGGATTGGCTGTCCACAGTTCATGCCCATATCGACTATTTTAGGCGAAGGGTGCGGTGTGTCCACAGTGATGGAACGATGTTCTCTTTTGTTGGTGAAAGAGAGTCCCAGGCAGCGCAGGATGGGCTCGTACATAGGAGGGAACAACCGATTTCACATCAGTTTGCTATCCTAGCCCTCAGAGCAGCAGATGTTACGAGTTTCCAGTTTCCAACAATAGTGGCTGAGTATAAGGACGTCTTTCCGAAAGATTTCCTCGGGCTACCTCCTCGTCGGGAGATAGATTTCTGCATAGAGTTGCAACCTGGGACGACACCGATATCAGCATCAGTATATCCGATTTCTCCTGAAGAGCTTCATGAGCTGAGGGTGTAGCTGGATGACTTTGCAGAAGAAGGGCTTTGTGAGACCCAGCGTTTCACCCTGGGCGGACCCACTGCTGTTTTCCAAGAAGTCGAACGGGAGCTTGAGGCTATGTGTGGATTACCGGTGCTTGAATGATATGACCGTGAATAACCAGTATCCACTACCAAGGATTGATGACCACTTCGACCTGTTGAGAGGGGCACGATGGTTCTTGAAGGTTGATCTACGATAAGGTTATCACCAGTTGTGAGTATGGGATGAGGATATACCGAAGATGGCTTTGAGATGTCACTACAGTCACTATGAGTACTCGGTGATGCCCTTCGGCGTGACGAGCGCCCCGACAGTGTTCATGGGACTCATGAACCGGATCTTTCAGCCCTATCTAGTCCGGTTTCTAGTGGTCTTCATCGATGATATGCTTGTGTGCTCTACGTCCGAGGAGGAGCACGCGAGACACCTAAGGATAGTTCCGGACACACTCCGACAGCACCAGTTGTATGGGAAACTCTCAAAGTGTCAGTTCTGGTTATAGGAAGTCCACTTTCTAGGACACGTTATCTCACCAGATGGTGTAGCAGTGGACCCAACCAAGGTGGAGGCAGTTCTAGCATGGGATCCACCCCGGAGCGTGACGGAGGTGTAGAGTTTCCTTGGGTTTGCAGGATACTATCGGAGATTCATCCTTGATTTCTCCAGGATTTTAGCTCCCATGACAGCTTTGACCTAAAAGGGTCAGCCTTTCGTGTGGACCGATAGATGCCAGCAGGCTTTCCAGCAGTTGAGACAGAGTTTGACGAGCGCCCCGATCTTGAGATTACCGGAGGAGGGTGTCGAGTATGTAGTGTTCTGCGACGCATCAGGAACCGGGCTTGGTTGTGTCCTGATGGAGAGGAAAGCACTGATTTCCTATGGCTCACATTTGTTGAGGCCACACGAGCAGAACTACATGACCCATGATCTTGAGTTGGCAGTGGTAGTCTTCGCATTGAAGATGTGGTGGCACTACCTGATGGGAAAGCGGTTCCCCATCTACTCTGGTCACAAGAGTCTCAGATATATCTTTTCTCAGAAGGATCTGAATTTGAGATAGAGTTGATGTCTTGAGTTCATCCAGGATTACGACTTTGAGATCGTTTATACTCCTGTGAAGGGAAACATATTCGCAGATGCTCTCAGTAGGAAATCCAGTTCGCAGTTGCTAGATGAGACGACGAGGCAGTTGTCCTCCATACAGTTATCCTTCATGGATGGAGATGAGGGATCTTACCTTTAGTCGATGGTTGTTACCCCTCCACTCCTATAGCAAGTCAGGGAAGCACAACACGAGGATGCTAGCTGTGAGACTCTACGTGCTCAGATATCCATAGGTGATGCTGCTGATGGATATTCAGAAGGTGGGGAGCACGTTGTTCTTTTCAGATGGTGCACGGTAGTACCAGTGACGTTGCAGGAGAATGTTCTGAGGGAGTTTCATACACCCACTTTAGCGGTGCATCCAGGTAAGGAAAAGATGTATCAGGACCTCTGACATTTGTTCTGGTGGCCAGGAATGAAGAAGGGTGTGGTAGAGTTTGTCTCTCGGTGCCTTACTTGTCATTAAGTAAAGGCTGAGCACCAGGTGCCAGCAGGGTTGACTCAGTTGCTTGAGGTGCCAGAGTGGAAGTGGGACGGAATATCCATGGACTTCTTGATGGGTTTACCACGTACGTCCAGGGTACACGATGCCATCTGGGTGATCGTTGATTGACTCACCAAGTCATCCCACTTCCTATCCATACGGGGGCAGTGTTCAGTAGATAGCTTGGGGCGCCTCTACATGCAGGAGATAGTTCGACATCATGGAGTGCCATCCATGATCGTTTCAGATCGTGATTATCGTTTCACATCCCGGTTGTGGAAGGGATTGCAAAAAGATTTTGGGACTCATTTATTCTTGAGAAAATATTTTCATCCCCAGACTGATGGTCAGACAGAGCGGACCATCCAGGTCCTAGAGGATATGCTTCGATCTTTCATTCTTGACTTCGGTCATAGATGTGAGGATCACCTACCACTGGTGGAATTTTCTTAAAACAACATTTATCATTACTCTATTGCTATGGAACAATTCTAGGCTCTGTACGGGCAACCTTGTAGGTCCCCACATTGCTGGACTGACCTAGAAGAGTCAGCACTCATGGGACCAGAGATGGTGAGAGCTAATACAGAAACGGTGAGGTCATCTAGGAACGTATGAAGACTACACAGAGTCGTAAAAATTATTATGCCGACAGGAGGCGGAAGCCCTTAGAGTTCGAGGAGGGAGACCATGTGTTCCTTCGGGTCTCACCTCAACGGGGATTGCAGAGATTTGGCTGAGGTGGCAAGCTATCTCCGAGGTTCGTTGGCCCTTTTCAGATTCTGAGTAGAGTTGGTGTGGTGGCGTATCTCTTGGCTCTACCTCCTCATATAGACCAGGTATACAACGTCTTCCATGTGTTGTAGCTACAGAGGTACGTGCACTATCCATCGCACGTTATCGACTGAGGTGAGCTGAACATCAATGATGGGGCGACCTTTGCAGAGTACCCAGTAGATATCGAGGATCGACAGGAGAAGATCCTTTGTGGGCGATCTATTCCCTTGGTGCGTGTCTGGTGACATCACAAGAATCTCCAGGAGGGCACGTGGGAGCGGGAGGCTCAGATTCGCATGTAGTACCTACATATTTTTGAGTAGCCTTTGTTTTGGCTTTTCGGGGACGTAAAATCCCTAAGGTGGGTGTGATGTAATGTCCCTGATTTTTCCATGTATTATTTTAATATTATATGGAAATTAATTCGACACCAGGCTCTGAGACGGCGTGCAGTTCTGAGGCCCGGTGCGCCCGTATCAAATGATTGGTTTTAATTTAATAATTAAACTATGCCTGCATGCGGTTTTCCAAAAAAATTTGGATAACACCCAGATGGGTGCTCGGATCATAAATCCAAGGGCATCGTTGTGTTCATAACATCGATTTTACCCTAGGTGAGGCCTAACTTCAGTCGGCGCAGGTCGATGGTGAAATCTGGATTTTGGACGTAACCATAATAAAATATTTAATTAAAATATTTTATTTAAATCCATGTTGCAACGAAATATTTTATTCTTTTAAATAGATATTTTGCTGGGAGGGTCAGGGTTACAATTCACGTAACTCTGATTTCCTCTCGGAGCTCTGGAGAAGACCTCCCGACGCGGCGACGACGATTCATGACGATTTTCACTGGCGACAACGACGCGGTGACCAGATCATCGCCAAAGAACGCTGCGAAATCTAGGTAGGATTTTTGTTGTCATTTCTTCCCCGTTTTTGATTTCCACGATGAACGTGGACTAATCCACGAATAGATTAGCCTGCGGATCGATCATTCTTGCGGGATGGGATATTTGTGGAAATCATGGGGATTCGATTCTTGAAATTATTTTGGTTTCCATTCAACATTCTAACGGTGACGAACCAAGATTGACACAAACATCGATCGAGGTTAGTACCTCTCAATTTTTGTGTTTTTCTCTCCTGGTCCATATGCATTCTTCACGTGTGTTCTTCGCGTTCTTGGAGTAAATCGATCGTTGTGCATTCGTTTTTTGGCACAATTATCTGAAATTCAAGATCCAACATTGAGGTGACCTAGAAGATGTGTGACGGTGACGGCGACAGATAAATCATTGTGGTTCCGAAATTCCTATTCATCGAGCATTTTCGTGTGGACGGATAGGGATGCATTTTCAAGGCCATTCGGAAGCCCGAAACCGACAGAATCAGTTTCGTAGAGGCGCGACGACCCCAAATCAAGAGTTTCATAATGATCAGATGGTTAGTTCAAGATCCGGAGGATTAGTCAAGGCTCCCGAAGGAAGACGGCATTTCTGGATAAATCCCGACTACACGCCGTGTAGTATGGGATACACGGCATGTGTTCGCCAGCAGGATTACATGGTGTGTACTTCGGCAGTACACAGACACAGGTAGGGGACACGACCAAGGACACGACATGTATACCTCTCCCCGGCCAGACCCGGCTAGATACACGGGATACCCCGTGTACTGGTACACTAGAAGGTGACACGGACACGGGCAGAGATCGTGTATGGGAACATGGCCAATGTACATGGAGCGAGCCCAGGTGCTCGGACACGGCGTGTGATTCTTCTACATTCAGTGTAGTTTCTTTCCATTCGAAAATCCGAATGACACGGGTCGGTTACAAGGGCAGTACCCGGGGTCAAGGAACATGACATGTACTTTTTCTACATGCCGTGTAGTTTGGTTTCACACAGCTTGAACAAATGACACGGGCCGTTTACACGGGAAGTACCTGGGGTCAAGGAACACGGTGTGTAACCATACTAGACGTCGTGTACCCTTTTCTTCATTTCTTGAGCCACTTGTCTTCTGTGACTTGGACTAGTTCTTAGAGTTCGTACCCTTGGTTTTCCCCTGATGGTTCTGGTATCATTTCCTTTACACAAGAGTATGATCCCTTCAGCAGAACTTCCTGAATAGAGTTTTTGGAATCCCTTCGATGAGTCTTAGAGCTGGATCCTCTATTCATTCCTGGAACTCTAGTTAGAGTTCTTGGTATCGACATGACCAACTTTACTCGAGCGCCGATCCTCTACTTAGAGGATTAGCTCAGACTAAGTTGTCGGAATCACCCCATTACTTTCCTGTTATCCTCATCTGAGCATCATGTTCTCGAATTACTTGTGGAGTGTGTTCTCCCAGAACGAGTACTTCGTATCTCTCTCTTCAGACCTAAAAGTGTGTTCTCCCGGATGCATGCTTAGTGGAATCATCGAGCTGTATCCTAGTGGTGGGTTTCACGATAGTCGATCATGTATGAGTATGTCTGGATATTCTTGTTATATGTTCTGTAGACATATACTGTGTGGAGATGACTGTATCTTTCCTTTATGGTATTTCCCTTGCAGTTTTTCCTTTTTCGTTTTGGGGTGTCCTACTGGGTATTGTTATACTCACCCCTGCACGGTCTTTTACCACACGTGTCGTGTCTTGTTAAGACGAGTGAGCCTTTGACAGTATTCTAGGTGGACCCGGACTGGACGGTACTCAGTGAGATCAGGCAGGCCGAGGTGTGTTCTTACGGCTACAGACTGCAGTTCCAGCACCTTTCTTTACAGGTTGGACTTTGTTACAGACTTTCTTTCTAGTGGGCTTGTACTTTTGGACCATGGTTTTACACTTGCTGTACTTTACTTCCTGTCGTACTCTATTGGTTGAGATTTTTAGTGTATACATGAATTTTCCATTTTTATTAGTTTTTACTTTTAAGATTTATGGTCTTGGAGATGTGTGTGCGTGTGTACATGTTTATAGGAAATTCCTCTCATGTTAGTAGCATGCCTACTCAGTGCTAGTCACCATCCCCTGGCCTATTGGACGTGGGTTTGGGGAGTTGCGGCTCGAGCCCCACTGGGACAGGTCGTGACTAAAACCCATTTACCGTCGCCGAGTATTTGTGATGGGACCCATCACAAATAACATCTGAGCGACGAACCATTTGCGATGGGGAAATTCTCCCACCGTAAATAACATTCTCGTCCCAAAAAAACCATTTAATTCTGTTGGGTATTTGCGACGGGACCAATCACAAATACCTCCGAGCGATGAACTATTTGTGACGGGAATATTCCTCCCATCGCAAATAAGCTTCCCTGGGTTTTGTGAGCATTCCCTGCCAAACCGCGCATTTCTTTTTGCGATGGTATGCCAAAACTCGTCACAAAGAACAAGTTATTTATGACGGGACGATTCCCCCGTCGCAAATAAACCGTTTCAAAAGGATGTTTTCCCCATAGTGTTTTTTTAAATTTTCCATTTATTCTTCATGTACCTTCAACATTACATTAAGATGTTTATTTTAATTCTTATCATTATCAATGAATGTATTCAAAAAATAAACTTCTTACAGTAAGATATATTTCTCTTTAGAAATATTATCTTGATTGTTTTATATAGAACATCCGCTTTTCATCTTCTTATTTCTCTTACAAGCCTATCAATTTTTTGAGACACTATTTTAATTATATGTTTAGATGAAATTCAATCATAGTCACTTCTTCTTCAGAACTACTACCTCTAAAAACATTATCATTAACAGTTGTGTTGTATATACATTCTCAAGAAACTTCAGTGAAATTATTGACTTCATATTCACTTTCATCTTCATCATCATATTTAGACAAAAATATTCTCCCTTTAGATTTATAAAACTTTCTATATTTTCCAATGGAATAAGTATTTTGGTTTATCACCATGATTCATTTAAGAACTTCATAAATTTCATTAATCTTCATCATTATACTATTCTTTATTCCATCAGAGATAATTCATAGCAAAGTGACCAATGAATCCATATTCAATGCATTTAAATTGATCTTTCCTTTTATACTTTCTTGTACCGATTTTCATATTCTTAGAAAACAAGGATAAGAATTTATCAAGATTCTCACATACCACATTCTCAGATTCAAAATCACCTCCCTCTTCTTCTTCAAGAAAATTCTTAGACTTTCCATTCTTGGAAGTCTTGACAGAAATTTCATTATCAAATTTGTTCCCCTTAATAATGTTATTCCTTCTCATTTAATAAGTAATGACGGTACTATGAAGATTATATATAAAAATAATTTAAATATCTCTATTATCCAAAGATGAAACATTATCATAAAACTTATCAGGAATAATTCTCAAGATCTTTTTATCAAAAGTTTAGTATTCAAAATTCTTACCAAGACATCTAATGGTACTAACCATATCATTCATTGTTGTAAATAAGTCACCAGTATATTCATACTCACCCATTTCATGATCATCATACTTCATCCTCCATATTTTAAACCTGTATTTATTCAACTTTGTGTTTTCTTTATATTGTTCTTAAACTTTTATTAGATACCTTCGGAAGTAAAAACACCCTTCACTCTTAGAAACTCACTTTTAGAAAGTGATGAGACTAATTCATTATAAGCTCTTCTATCATTATGAATATTCTTCTTATCCACATATGTGAGAGGAAATTTTTCATAAATAAGAGGAAATTCATATATTGTTACTTCCAAAACATCATATCCAATAGACATAAGATAAGGTGACATTATTTCATTCTATATATGATAGTTCTTACCATATATGACGAAAATCCTCTTAACATTCACACAATTCAGATTCTCCATAAAAACTTATCTTCAAAAACTTCACCAAATAGTACCTAAAGGGAACCATCCCTTTAATACTACTTGATATTTCCCAACCAGGATCAATGTATCACTAAGAGTTCAATGGGTTGAATTAGTGATATCTTCTTCTTTTATGATTCCTTTATTTTAAAAAAAATCACCTCCTGGAAATGATCTATCACTTTTCTTAAAATAAAAAAATCACACATCCCCCAGAACACAAGTATTTGTATGGTTTACTACTTAGAAAGAGAATATACATCCTTAGAATAGTTCAAAAATAATATAATACCCCATAGTCCATAAGAAAATAGTCCTTTTGGATGGATAAAAGATGTATAAAATATTTGTACATTTGTGTGGCACTATGTACAATACAATAGTGCATGTGCTTCAAGTAGCACGAAAATATGTAATACAAGTTTTTGTAATAAGTAATTAAATTGTTAACAGTTAGTTACAAATATGTTTTTAAGTTTCCTTGTTAACATTCACTTATATAACATTCAAAACAATGAAATACTTCCTACAAGATGTGGGTAAGGAATTCGTCAAAAAAACACTGAGTCTAATAGCTTTGACTGAATCATCATTCTAGTTGCTCGGTCAGGGAATATAATTCTTCCAAAATACTATTGAAACAATTCTGAACTACTTTTTTCTTAGTCTGGAAATCTCAGTCCAATTATCCATTCTTATTTGAGAAACATTTAGAAATAACTTTCTTCTATACGAAAAACATCATTAAGTAAAAACTATCTGGAAAACTCTTCTCACTAAAACATAATAACTTCTATCTCTTCATCCACATGTGAATAATGTTTTGACTGAACAATCTATTTTCAAAAATTTATAGAGGGGAAATATTTATACTCTGAGTTGCCTCTCTCTCCCACCCTCCCATGTGTTTAGGGTTTCATCTCCATTCGATTCCCTTTCCCCCTCTTGAGCATTGGTTTTACTTGGCGTCATCAATCAGAAGCTCAGATGGTTGTCAGTGTCGTCCGAAAATTTTTCTGGTTCTTAGTTTGGCATCGACGTGGTCAGGATCTTGACGTGATCAGATATCTTGACATGGTCATCTCCGAAAATGTTTCAGGTTCTTAGAGGCGTTTGGTGGTTCAAATCACCAAAAGAAACCAAAACCCAAACCAATGTGTAGAGCCAAGTTAAACTCTCCCACAACAATCATCGCCAGAACCGAAATAAGAAGTGCCTCATCTCGACCGTAAGCCACCCTATGAATACATCCACAGAATCCCAATAAGAAGGAAAAACCACGGAGTATGAATAAATATCTTCATCACCTAGTATGGGAAGATCGAACACAATGTCGATGGATCATCATTGATGGGGGGGCTGAGCACTTCTGAGTAGACAACAACACTCTGCGCTGGAGCCGATCAGAACGAAACTGCGGAAGAACCCCCTCTAAATTCGAAATCTGTCGAGCCACATGTGGCAGAAGGGACCAGTAGGGGAGATTGGCGCCACTCCAGTGATGCCACCACCCCAAGAAGACAACCAATGCACCAAAATAAAAACAAATGAAGCAAAAAAAAACCACCTCTCTCAAAATCATGTCAGAGTAGTTTCCAAGATACACTAGAAGAAAATTGAAGTCAATGGTTGGATGAGACCATATCTGGAGTCTGAAATCTAGCGCCTAGCCATGCTGATGCGCGCCGAAGCCAAGACTAGACCCTGAAGCCAGAAAGATTGTTGTGGGAGAGTTTAATTGGGAAGTTAGTGTAGATGGACTCAATCACATGGAACATGACCATAGAAGTATTTAGAGCTAACATTTCATAGTTGTAGTGATTTTCGGATTTGGTTGTTTGAGTGGGTATGGAATCAGCCATCAGATCGGTCTTGTGCTTTAACACATGACACTTTCTTGCCGATTTTCATTACAATGATGGAGGGATTGACTATCTTTTTATGCTTGGA
This sequence comes from Viscum album, assembly GCA_963277665.1. Lineage (NCBI taxonomy): Eukaryota > Viridiplantae > Streptophyta > Magnoliopsida > Santalales > Viscaceae > Viscum > Viscum album. The sequence continues at coordinate 220,310,449 of OY728155.1, forward strand.
TGGGTCTGCTCTGGTTTTTCAATTTGGTTTTCACTAGTTTTTCCTTCCAGTGTTATTGTCCTAAGTCCATGAAGACCTTTGGGTTCTCCCCCCTTATTCCCTTAAAAGGGGGGATTTATCAATAATAAAAATATTTGAAGGCCTTCGGGCCATTGTATGGAATACTGTTTTGATCCACTATAATGTAAAATGTAACATCTTCCTTTTATAGGTGCTTCAAAAGTGGTTTGGTTGGGAATCTAAATTTTTTTCATGTTTAACCGAATTTCCACATTTTGAATTTCATTTCCACTTCAAACACATCTTTGAATTATTAAACACTTCTTAAATCTTATAGATTCTTCTCGAAACTTCTTGAATATTCTAAAATAATAAGATCACTTCAAACATTCAAACCATTCTTCTGACTAATACCAATTTTTATTGTAGTGTTTTTTCATTATAAATGAAAAATATGGTCACTCTATTTTTTTTGACATACATGATAATACATCATAATTGAATAATTATCAGTACAATTCCCCTTGTAAACATAAAAAATTGAAACCATTTTCCCATAAACACTATTGGTTATTCATTAGACATCCATTTCATTTATTTTTACATAATTTTCATCAAAAATTCTAAAGATAACAACACTTCATAGAATCACTTGAATAATAGCTTCAAAACCCCCTTTGAAAAACACTTATAAAAAATCATTAAAAATCCTCCCTTTATTATTTCACTTAGATTGATAACCCTTTGTCTTATGAAGTCTTGTTTGGGGTGGATTATCAGTGATAACATGAGTCTGATGGATCGGTCTCTTCTTTACATTGATGAATCGGTATCAATTCTATTCTAACATGTCTTGACCAACTTGAGAATCAAAAAACACTTTTATTATTTTCCTATTGACCTAATTAACAATATAATATACATAACTTGATCCAATAAAAAACAAATAAAAGCTTTCTTTTTTCTCATGAACCAATTTTCATACAATTAAACTTGATGAAAACAGCTAACTACATTGTTGAGAATCATCCAGTTAATTGTTCTCTAACTTTCTAACATGCATTGGTCCCAACAAACTCCACATTATTATCTCCATCCACATACTTTTCTACCTGTGATTGATCAGTGTCATACCATGCTCAATGGACCAATGTCATCAGTTAATCCTTTCTTGCAGACTTCCTAACTGACTATTGATCCTCATGAGTTGTTTATTTAGTGAATAAGATAGTATGATAGATCAGGAAATTTGATGGATTGGTCAGGCTCCGCTTTCACAAAACATCAACTTCAGTAACTTCAAAAAGTCTCCATCCTTTCTCCCTTCACAAACTTCTTCTAGTGTCATAAATATTTTATCACTTTTAGAACATTAGGATTAGTTCATTATCATCTATGTTATTTTAATTAATTATAACTTCCCATCCTTCCAACACTCACTTCATTCAGATTAAACCTCAAACAAATTTGATACACTTTTTCTCCCTTTCCTTCAAGAGTCTTTCATGACACGTTTTTCGGACAACTTATGATTTTTTATAACTCCATGTTCCTCAAAGCATCATAAAATTTGGTATGGAAACATTTTGACTCTAATACTATTTCTCATTATGATCAAAAATTTCATCCCAGACCCAATGTGAGTCTGATGAGTAAAATCACTTGAAAAAAACTATTATCACAAAAAAATAATAAAAAGATACTTTATTATGAAAAGAATTTATAATGCTCTAATTAATAATCATCCTTATGACACTATTGGACCATCACTAAATTATACCAAGTGAGGTGATTAATTTTTCATGACAACAAAATAAAAAACAATAAGCACATACTTATTTCATCATTTATAAATAACTTCCATCCAATTTGATCCCAAAACTAAGTGGAAACCCCATTTATAAACACTTAGAATATTTAAACCTAACTTCTTAGAATGACTAGGAGTTCCACACTAAAAACTGATGAGATAAAAAAATCCTCATGAATACTTCCTATTATTATGTAAATTATTTATTCTTACAAAAAATACATCTCAATCTAATCAAACTATAAAACCATTCTTATCATTTTTCTTACTCTGCTTTATCTGAAATAACCCTTTAATGTATCTTTGGATAAGAGGTTGAACATGTTTAATTGATGATTGTCCAAATTTCTAAGGGAATAATTTATACAAAAAAGATAGCAATAAGGGATTAATCACACATATGATCAGGTATGAAACAAAGGAAAAATGATAATTTCATGGAATATCTATAACCAATAACTCACCTTGATTGAAACCAATGAACCCATAGATATTTTCTTTCGTTGATTACTCAGAAAAAAATCAATGAATGACTACTAAATCAAATAATTGTCATGGTAATATTTCATGTAGACAAGAATTAATCATGAAATTATAATACAATCAACTTTTTCCCTCAAACATGTAGTTGGTAAACATAAATCTCATAACATTAAAAGTCTGAATAATATTGGATACCTCTTCAACATATTTAGGTCAATTTATTGTTTTTGGGGAACCTTTCTCAATTCTATAAGATTATGTGTACAAATACTTGTAAACCATGGTGGGGTTTAATGATTTTAAAGTATTCGACTCCACCGTTTGATACAGATTCTAAGTAGAGTTAGCAACTTGAATCGCTACTTTTGAAAAATATGAAGGGAAACATTGTGGACTAGACAAATGAAGGATTTTTTTATCATTCATAACAAAAAAATTTGAAGAAATTTCATGGAATTACAATGCATAGCCATATCATCTCAAAAATAAAAAAAAACCCAAAACAAAATAAAAAAAGAAAAAATATTTTAAAAAATCACATACAACATTCATAAAAGAATCATTTGTTTCCAATCTTGTATAATTTCTCTATTTATAAAACATTACCCATTTCATTGAAAGTAATATCTTTAAATAAATTACTATAATTTAAAAACTCTATTATCAGCACATGGATATTCTTAGATGGTTTAAAACAATTAATCACTTTTTAAATTTTTTTATCCAATTCAATTTTAAACCAGTTAAAAACCATTGTATATCATTAAAATATTCCTTTATCACATCGTTTAAGAGTTATTGAAAATCAATTTTATAAAAAAAAAATCTCTTAAACCCCAATTGTTAATTGAATTGATACCCATTTTGAAATAAATCAAAAAAAATTTATTTTAAGATACATTTTAATTTTTAGATGAATTTAAAAAATTATCCCTATAGATTAAATAAGAAACAAAAAACAGGGGTTTAAAACAAACCACACCCATAACCCTTTAATTTAACCTCACCTATGAAAATTCATTTTGGAAAAAAAAATTTAAAAAGGTACCATGTTAAGATTTGATTAGAACTATGTGGGTCTTGATCACATTGGATGGTAAACCATGCACCCACATCACATCAATTCATGGATTGACATTCAATTGAGTTTCAATTATGCCTTATAGATTTTCAAACCATGAAAGTATAGTGTGGCTCCAGTCATCATTCTATTCCAACCCAAAACACACACAATATTCCCAAAAAACATAGATACTATCATGAGGAATCTAAATTTTATTTATCATTAGGAAAATAGTATCTCAAAATAATGACTGAAGTCCCCAGTTCCCTTATTCAATAAAGTAAAACCTTTCATATGTTGTGATCAAGAACCCACTCATAAACTCCTCTTGTGTCTTGACACAGTCTTAATCTAATTTCTACCATATCTCAAAACAAATATCTTTAGTTCATTCAAGGAATGGAAATTTATTTTAATTATATACCTCCTTTGGTCCCATTCGTAATGAACCAACCCTGAGTACCATTTAATATGGTATTAGAGCCAATTCTTCATGGACCCAAAGGGAATTTCTAATCCCCATGGGCTAGTGACTAGGACCATAGGATCATGATACAACCTTTTGGAATGATTTATACTAAACAATTATAACATTTATCAATTTTACATTGTGGGAACATCATCAAATAAATAAACAAATAAAATTTTAATAGGTTCAATGGAGATAATACCAAAAAAAAATTGAAACATAGTGACCAAAACATGTCTCCTAGTGTTCCATGACAGCCAACCATTTTCCATGTCACCTTCCCTCATCCAACCAAGAATGAACCAAAAAATGGTAATGATGAAAACATGAACAACTACTATAATGAAATAATGGATGCAAATAGAAAATGGAACATGAAGGGTGGGGGATAAAGATCCATGTAAAATTTCACAAATGATTCTACCTAGTTAATCCATAATGTAACTTAGAAGTGAAAAAATATAGTAAAATAAAAGATAATAAGGATTTAAATTTTAGAATAACAATCCAAATCCATTGATATCATATTACCTCAAGATTTTGGATAATATATAGAACTTAAATCAATTCAAAATCATTTATTTAACCCATGACTGGAAACATTCCATTGTAAAATTTAAAAGCATATCCTTTTCATGAAATTACCTAAAATCCATTTCACAGGATAAATTATTAGAAAACACTAAAAGGAAATCATATGCAATATATATTAAAAATCTACATATGATTCAATATAATATATGTTGTATCATAATAATATTATCAGATGGTTATACTTTCAATAGGGGTTAATTATAGTTTTAAAAACATAGTTTAAAATAATTACACTAAACAGTACACAAACCTCGTTAATTAATATTGTTGCACTTGGACTAAATCTGATTAACAAAGTCACAAAACTTGAATCAGAAAACATTCCAATTAAATTGGAGTAAAATATAATAAACACTCTGAATATAATTAAATAGAGTATGTTTATCATATTCAAAAATATAATTGATAAAAAAAAGAAAGTTGAAAGCTGAGTATGATGACCAACTTTCTATTAGATGCAATAAAATAAATACTTATAAAAATAAGTAATACAGTAACTATGAAAATGTAAGAATGAATTAAAAGAAATTATTAAAAAAATATCTATTTTAATATAAATATAAATATAGTCAATAACCTTGACTAAAGGTATACAATTTTTTTATACTTATCATAAATTCTATCTTTCCTTACTCGGGAATCTCTCAATATGAAGAAAATATTTTCTTTATCTGCCAATCCTCATAAGACCTCAATACTGTGATCGGATCTATCTTTATAGCCATAGAATCCCTTGATCTGATGGTTCAGATTCACAATATTAATATCCCTAGAACCAATCGATTATAACAATGATTGGATATGGATTACAAACACCAAAATTTCTATAGGAGACTACCCTTACAAGGATTCTTTAGAATGAAAAATTAGTAAAGGAAAAAACAAACTAACGATGAGTAGTTTATGAAAATATCTCTTCAAATGTGAGTAATAAACCATATATAAATCAACTTCAATCTCTTCAAATGACTTGGTATTTTTAGGTGATCTCCCAATGGTCATTTAATGGTAATATTTACAAGTTTTTTGTCACTGACTCAAACACCAAGCACTTAAATCTCATCATAACTGAATGTATAACATCATATTGATTAAAACCATTATAGCGTTAAAGTTATTACTTACATTAGAAAAAAGTATTTTTATATTGATTAAAATCATCAGTCAGCTTAATGGACATGTTTAACAATTTCATTATGATAAATATTATATGGGTTAGTCTGATTGCATCGGTACTCATATCAGTTCGATTATCAATATGCTTTTCACTACAATAGACACGACTAAAGTCTAACATATAGTATAATAATGTTGAGTTTGATAATCATACTCATTATCTTTCTTATTACCATAATGAAGAATTTAATTGTTATATTTCTAATACATTACAACTTGTTCTAAGTAAGGTAAAAGATAATGTTTTTTACATAAACATTCTAAAATAGTCAGGACATAAAAATTTAGTTAACCTGTTTTAAGTGACTATTTGTTATTTTAAAAACTAAAGGAATGGAAATCTAATAAGTAGAAATTATTACTAAAAAATATCCCTCTTTTTAGAAACCAAAAATCATAAAAGTTAAATGAAAATAAATTTAATAACTTATAAAACACTATTATTTTAAGGACATATTATTCAAAGTTATTCATTATCTATAAATCCCCCTAAGCTTATATATATTATGAATATGGTTTTGAATATTATGAAGTATTTGAAAAGATATTCTTTAAAGAAAATTATACCCCTTAGAAAGTTCTCCCCCAAGGATCATAGTCACCCAATTTTAAAATATATCCCATTTAATATAACAAATTTCCTTTTATAAAGACTTCTTATCATTTAAGAATTTCTCCCCCTTTGTGATTTTCAAAAGTGAATAAGGAATGAATATAAATTTTACTAAAAAGTTAGATAACATATGATACAATTTTTAACTAAATAGTCATCCAACGAAATATGAAATAATATATATACGATCATAATTGTAAAATATTAAATAAAAAACATAATAGGATGAAAAGATAATTCATTCCTTAAAAAAATTCCAATTTTTTTCAAAAACAAATACACTCAGGAGTTCGAAAGTAAAATTATTCTTTCTATATCAATGTCTTTACAAAGTCCTTCATCTTATTGAAATGCGTTCGATATTTATCCATCATCCTTATCATTTATTCTTGAGTTACGAACATTTTTACTTCCTATGGGATCTTTTTATTCTTTTATATAATAAAGAAAAGTTCAACTTCAATAGATTGGAGTCCATTTATCTCTTACTCCATTTATCGGATCTTCTACTTCAAAACATTTCCATATTCAGTTAAATTATCGATTGAATCTCTAAATTAATTAACAAACTTGACTATTTCATCCATATCTTTTCATAATAAATTTAAAAAAAATATTGACTCTACCATAAGCTTCTTAACTTCATCAAATTTTGTTCATGCATCTAAATATCTACATTAACATAATTAAACCACTTAACCATATAGTTGAATGATCTCTTGTGAGTGGGAGAACTCTCTTATAAAGTCTTCAATTCTTCTTAAATACAAATTACGAATTCTGTCAAAATATTTATTGCCTAAAATGTTTGATTTGGTCTTTCTTGCATAAGCTGGATCTGAGCTTCAAGCTTAGGAAAATATTGAATAGTTCTTTTACTACTTCTAAAATCATGAGTAATGTTATCAAAACCTTTTGGATCAATATTTCCTACCAATTATTATTATTCTAGATCAATATCAATAGGTTTTTTTCTACTTGTTCTAACTTCAATTTTCATTCCATTATTTTCATATTTGTTTGAAATATAATTTTTTTGACTACTTTAGAAAGTTTGATTCCAACATCATTATCATCAGAAAATTCATGAATATCAATGTTTTTATCGGACTCAACCTTATTATCAACTTTTGTTTTTTAAATCTGATCAAATTTTTCATTAGTGATGATATAGATTATTCTTCTGGTGGAGATATTCGTAGTTAGAGATTTAATATTTTTTATCTTTATTGATGTTAAATGGTAGATCTGATGATGATGATGATGATGACCCAGAATATTTCTTATCAGTGTCACTTTCTTCACTATAAAATCATTTTCTTCCTTCTTCTCCCTCTTCCCCTTCTCCTTATTCTACTTCTTCTACCTGTTGTTTAATTTTAGTTTTGACATCTTCATAATCTTCTTCATCAATTTCATCACATTAATTTTCATCCTCTTCATATTTTTATTTTCGTTTTTCCTCTTTTCCATCAAAATATTATTCTTGAAATTCATTTACAATCCCATATTAATGTTATTTTTCTAACTTCCTAGTAGTTCTTATATCACCCTTTCTATAATTTTTTGGATTAATTTATTTTTCCTCAATTATTGGAACCAATTCTTCCCCAAAAGTATTTCATTTTATATTATTTTTAATAGAAGTAACATCGGAATGAAATATTGATGTTTCCCAAATAGTTAATTCAGCTTCCAGATTAACTTGATTGGTATGGATTGGTCGAAGGACTAGCTTGTCTGAGACTATTTAAAATCATTTTAATATATTCTTTCAAGGATGATTTTATTATAATTTATTCTTCTTTCTAACTATTTCCTTCCCCTTCTAACATATCAGTAGTAAAAATTTCAAATCCTTAGATTTTCTGGTGTTGATTCTAATTTCCAGATATCCATGTTTCTTCTCTTCTTTCATATTCATCCAATATTAAAAAACATCATCTAGTGATTTATTTTATTTATTTCCTTTCTCTAGTGTATATGTCTCTACCTTCCTCTTATTTTTCTTTATTATCCTTTTCTAATTTTCTTAATGGATCTACTTTTGAAGTAGCACAATTATATATCTCTAAATTTTCTTTGATTTACTATGAAATACAAGCCTCATCATGTTCATCATATCCCTACTGGTAAATGAAATATTTTTCCTCATTAGACACAAATTTTTCCCGTATTGAATACTTTTATGCATTCAAAAACCATTTTTCTAATCAAGGCCAGTAACATAATAAATTGTGAATTGATTGATCTAGTTTGGATTTTGTCTATAATGATTAAGAAAAAGTGGATCAGGTCTATTTTTCTCATGTTCACAAAATAGTATAATACAAACAAATAAAATACCTTTTGCGTATCTCTATATCATTTTTTAAGTATGAAAAATAATTTCATCTAGAGAAAAACTAAATTATAATCTAAAGTCTTATTGGATACCATTTTGAGTTTCTTTTAATGTGAAAATATTGAGTATTTAGCCTTATTTTTGTCAAAAGTGCCAAGAGTGTTGGGAATATTTTGAGAAAGAAAATATGCTTCTCCCTTTGATGTTATCCCAACCAGTTTTATAAGTTTCATAAAAGAAAAACATATATCACTTTTCTTAAATCATGAAACCAATTTTATCTTTACTATCATCTTTGAAAAACATAACAAAAGCATATAATTAATGAACAAAAATTTGATAATCGAAATAAAAGTCCTTGTATGTTTTTTCAATAAATATCAACTCCCACATTTGAAAAATAATAAAAAAGTTAAGAGTTAAATCATACCTTTAATAACAATTGTCATCATTTCTCTAAATACAAATCACTTAACTAAGAACTTTTTTTTCTCCATCAGATTAAAAACTATTTTTGGTGAATAATCATAAAGGAAACTTATTAGAATCACAAAATTGAGGGGTGCATCAAGTTAGGATAAAAAACTAAGAACAACCAATGTGGGATGAGGGGGACCCTCCTTTATAGAGGCACTCATGTTAATAGTTCATTATCTATAAGGTGATCAATGGTTGAGATTAAAATCATTATTATCTAGTGGTTGACATTGATTTGATGAATGTTTTAAATAATTCCAAACACTCTACATTTTTATCATTTTTTAGGATTGCGAATGAATCAAGATAGGTAAACAGATTAAGAAGAACATCGAAAATAAAACAAAAAATTTATAAAAAAAACTATAACAAAAAATTAAATAATTAATTGTAATGAGATAGTTTAAAATCTAAAATAATAATAGAGTACCTTTCAGAGTGGAAAGGTCAATCATAATTATTAACCTATAATTATTGGTTTTTATAAAATAACAGATTATGATATTTTTGAAAGGACTAAATATTATAGTTTTAATAAAAAATACAATTATGATATTTTTTAATATAAAACTAATAAATAGAATTTTAAAAATAAAAACTTAATATGATAAAACCTAATTATTGAGATTTTGAATCAGAAATTTTTTTGAAATTTTGAGTCCATAAATTTTACAAGATTTATTATGTCTGAAAATCATCTTTGAGTATTCTAACTCGAAAATATTTATAAATTGGTTTGAGCTCGTAATACTCATCATGATAAAATATTTTAAAATATAAAAAAACATGTTTTTAAGATACCTAAAACATATTTACCCCCCTATGAAAAGGAGTAACATAATGTAGAAGATGGTTAAAAATGAAGTAGTTATAAGTTATTACATTACTTTATCATTCCTATATTCTTTTTAATATATTCAATTCTATCGGTAGTACTAGGTTTAGTACAAATTTTAAAAAGTTATTCATGCATTTTGATGAATTATAAAATGATATCTACATTAAGTGTGTGATCCTAAATGTAATTGTGTCTTATATCTATATACATAGCTTATTAATGGTGTTATAGGTTTTTACATAAGTAAATGGTACTTCTGTTATCATGAAGTATTTGAGTTTTAGTAAATCCCATGCCATACTTAGTGAGTGTGTGTTTCATCCACAACACGTGAGCACAACAACTTCCAGCTACCACATATTCAGCTTCAGTAGTAGAATGTGATACTGAGTGTTGTTTCTTACATGAATAAAAAACTAAAGAATCTAATATGAAATGAAAAGTTCCATATGTACATTTATTATCCAATTTACATCCACCAAAGTCAACATTTGAAAAACATTTTAATTCAAAAACATTTCTAGAAGAACAGAAAAACCCAATATCCATAGTTCCCATAAGATGGGAAAAATTCATTTTATATATTTTAAATGGGACACTTTTAGAATGTCTTGATATATTTCTCATAACCATACATAAAACATAAAATCTATATGAATATTAGTTAATTATAGTCCACATCATGATATACCACAATAAACTTTTGATAAATGGTTTCTCAACATAATCAAGATTAGGGTATTGGAAGTACCGATAGGAGTAATAATACATTTAGTGTTATCATTCCAAAATTTCTTAAGAATATATTTTATAAACATATTTTGGAATATAAATGTTCCTTCTCATTTTTGTGAGATTTGAAAACCAAGAAAATATGTTAACTCACACATCATACTCAATTCAAACTCATACTTCATAATATATTCAAAGGAATCTGTTAATGATTGTTCAGTTGAACCAAATTTAATTTTATCAAAATAAAGTCAAAAAATTATAATATTTGTATTAATTTCGATTATAAAAAGGGTTGGATCCACATCTCCCTTAAAAAAAATTTGTAACAAATATTTGCCTAATCTATCATTCCATGATCTAAGTTTTTGTTCTTTCATTAATATATGTTTTTATGTTTACAAATGTATTCATGATGTTTTTTATTTTCATAACCAGGGTTTGTTCAACATAAACTTCTCCTGAACACATACATTTAGAAAATCACACTTTACATCCATTTGAAATAATTTGAAATTAGAGAATTTTAAAGTCTAAGAATACTAAAATAGATTCAAGTATAGTTATCGATGTATAAGTTTCTTCATAATCTATTCCCACATGTTTATTATAACACTTAGTAATAATTATAGAGTTATTTATAACATTTGCTCTATTTTAATAACATGTGTCTTGAAAAAACCCATTTTACTCTAATTATAGACGTTTTTGTAGGTCATTCAACTAAAGTCCATACATTATTCCTCTTAAAATAATTGAATTTATCTTTAATTGACTTAATCAATTAATCATCATCTAAATCCTCATCAATATAATTATGTTAAAATTAGGGTAATAAAGCTAGATGTTCAATTTCATGTCTTAAGGAACTTCTAGTCCTAACTTGTTCATTAACATCACCAATGATATTATCAGTACGATGAATCCTAAGAAACAAAAAACTTTTTGGGTTTTGAAATATATTTTATATAATAATAGGTTGAAAATATTCCTGTGTAATAACTTTAGAAAATATTTTTTAAGTTATTTATTTATGAGAAGATTCTCCGAACAACGATTGAAAATCAGTTTTCAAAATTACATCTGATCATATAGGTTGAGGTTCTTTGAAAACCAAATGATTTGTTTCATCAAAATTAACATGAACTATTTCTTCAATAGTGAAATAAATTTTATTACAAACTCTATCAACCTTATATGTAGTGGAATTATTTAAAACTATTCCATCATCGTATTTAGGTACAAATTTATTTAAGTTGTCTCCAGTGTTCAAGACGAGTACTTTTAAACCAAAAACTTTTAAGTAAGAAAATTTTTATTTTCATCCTAGCCACAACTAATAAAAAGTTTTATTAAGAAAACACATAATTAAAACTCAATTTATAGTACAGAAGGTCATACTAACCACTTTAGTACAAACATTATTAGTAATTGAGCATTAACTCAGCATAGTTCTAGTTATTTCATGAAGAGTTTTACTTTTTTTCCTTTCAACTACACAATTTTTCATGGGGGTTCTTGGTGATAAAAATTTAGGTTATATACCATTAAGTCTATAAAAAATATTCAAAATTATAATTTTCAAAATTTCCATAATGATCACTATGAATAGTTACCAGGAATATGTTTTTCTTATTTATAACCCAGGCTACTAAAGTATTAAAATAACTAAAGGTTTTTTATTTTCTTTGTGGGAAAATGGACCCAAGTATATCTAGTGTAGTAATCTATTAAGACATATATATAGTATTTTCCACCAATACATCTTTTTTTAGGACCATATAAGTCCATTTTCACTGACTGTAAATAATCATATGTTGATACTTAACTAATAAATTTAAAACTTGACTTATGTTGATTACCATATTAAAAAGGATCACAAAATTTGGAAATATCAATCCTAGGTTCCAGTAGATCATTAATAAGTCATTTCTTAGTCAATTTAGATATATTTCTATGGTTACAGTGTCCTAACCTTATATTTCATAACCAATATTGTTCTTCAATTTCACCAAGTCAATTTAAGTCATGTCTCCTAAGGTCTTCGAATTTTATTGTGTAATCATTCTCATGCCGATTGTTAGAAAGAATAAATTCCTCCTTGAAACTATGTACTAAAAATTTATCATTCCTAAAGCTCACAAGGTATCCTTCATCATATACATAACTTATGGTTATAGGGTAGTTATTTTGACCCTATAAAACATAAAATTTGAGATAAGGGATTTATCAATAAGAAAATTATTACCTACTCTATTAATCTCTCCTTGAGCATTGTCTTTGAAAATAATCTTCCACCTTTCATCTTGATTATCGTCTTAGAGATGTCTTTGATAAAAATTATTTTCCTAGAACACCCAATATCCATGTACCATATATTATTTTTCTTGGTAATACATATTATTTTATAAAAACAAAAGTATTATACTTTTGAAACCCAAACATTATTTGGTCTGGTAATTTCAGAAAATCAAATAATAGGAATCGAAATTTGGTTAGAAAAATAGGTTTTGTGAAAACCTAGGGATTGGATTTTATTTAATGAAAAGATATTCTTCCAATGGACACCTATTTGACACTTGGTGAAAAAGCGACACTTTTATGAATAAAAGAAGGGTTACTAAAAAATGGTTTTTTTAAGAAAAACCCATTCTAGAACTACTCCAAGGAGGATGTATTTGTTTTTACATTTTATAAATTTATCGTTGCTAGTGGTAATGTTTGATAAATGTTTCTTCAATGTAGAAATTTTATATATTAGTTTTACAACTAAATTATTATCTCCATTAGTAATATATTTGTATTTAAGTTTATCAAAACTAGTTTGTAACTATTTTTCCAAGAAACTAATTTTTTGAAGTCTTTTAAAATAGTATCATTTTAATAATTAGATTGATTAAAATATTTATAAAGATCTCATATTTCATTAATAAAAACATTTATTCTTTAATTATACATATCTATTTTAGCTTTAAAATTATTATGTATTTTATAAATACTGTAATTGTAATTTTCTAAAATATTTTTAAAATGAGAAACCTCATCATAGTAAGGTAAATAATTATATTATATTGGGTAAGATACTTCATCAGATGATGTTGAATTTTTCATATTGGGATAATAATCATTTAAATACATGTTAGTTAGGTTTTCAATTATGTGTACCTTATCCGTGAAACATTTATTAATAATGGGTACATTAGAAAAAATAATTATGTTCCTCTCTATGGAACTTTCATTATCTAAAAAATGTTTAGAATAATTACCTCCACTAGAACTCCATGTGTCAACATATTTCAATAAATATTTCTTTTAGATTTGTAATACTTTTTTACATTGATTTATGAATTCATTTCTCTTTTGTCTTCCCTCTATATAATTGTACAATAAAGTCAGATGTGTCCTTATTTATTACACTCGTAACATGTCTCTTCATCTATGTTGTCACCTTTATCTTTATGACTCTTTTTGTATCAATATTTTAAAAAATATATTTCTGACAATATTACTCATATTTCTAGAGAGAATAGCTAATTTATTCTGAATTTTTTTTGAAGTACTAGAATTGGATTGAACAATAACATTATTCTTCCTCAAATATTTAAAAATTTTCTTAGCTTATTTCATTTTATTAAGAATTATAGAAGTAGAAGAAAAATAAACACCTTTATATTTCATCTTAGCTTTATCTGCGTCTCTTCTGAGTATTTATTCATATTGCATAAAATTCCTAATAAGATCATCCAAGATAATATTATTTAACATTCATCCCTCATTAAAAATGGTTATTTTTATTCCCATTCATTGTGAATGATATGAATAATATTTTCAACTAGAATTTTTTGATCAAGATCTTTTTTTCCAATAGATTGTAAAATGTTTATGATTTTCATGAACCTCTGGTGAATATTTGTATCTAATTCAGAAGGAAGAAAATAAAATGCCTAATAGAATTTTCTATCCATATCTCTTCTTGTCAAAATAACTTTAGAAGTTACAAAGTGTGTGACTTTAGTCTTTTTCCATGTACAATTTGCAGCATGATAGGAGTATATCTGACTGTAAATACTACTTTTCATGTAAAATAACAAAGAATTACATACTCTGTAATTTAATGGATACTCTAATTTTTCAAGTTGTATAAAATAATTAAATTCCTTATTAGGAATATTATAGTCTGCAATAAGAATGAATAAATTATCGAGCCCTGTATTGATAAAAAAAATTCATCATCCTATCTATCCATTATTCATAATAATAACAATCAAAGATAGGTGGTATATTTAGATTAAGATTTACGATTTAATCGATATTAAGACCTATCATCTTAAAAAATATGTAAATATTATTTTACACAAATATGTTAGCGCAATCAAATTTTATAGACATGATGTTTATATTAAATATTTAAAAAACATCAAATAAGTAGTGAAAGTAAAAACTCAATAATTATTTGATTAGTAAAAACCTTCTCTGACCCAAATTGGCAGATCATATAAATATTCTTAGATATTTATGTATACAAGATTTGGAGTTAATAATATTAAAAAAGTAGTTTAAAATAGTTAAACTAAACAATAAAAATACATCTGAAAGTAATATTATTAGACTTGGACTCATTCCAATTAATGAAGAAACAAAATTGGAACTAGACAATAGTCTGATTAAATTAGTGTACAATGTCTAAATCACTATGAATATAATTAGAAATAGTATGTTTATCATATTAAGAAATATAATCAATTAAACAAAAAATTATAAGTTGAGTATGGTGAACACCTATTTATTAGATGCACAAGAATAGATACTTGTAAAAAATTAATGTAACAGGTATGTAAAAGAAATGTTGACTTACAAGCTATTATAAAAAACATAACCTTTTTAACAATAAGATAAATGTAGCCAGTATCCTTTACTAAATATATTCATTGTTTTATACTTACAGTAAAGTCATTTTTCCCTTACTAGAAAATACCTTGATATAAAGATCATATTTTCTCAGTATTTATATCCCGCGTGGCCCTCAACGTGATGATCAGACATGTCTTCCTAGCTAGGAAAGCCCTTGATCTGAGGGATTGGATTTACCATCTTTCTATCCCATAAATCCCTCAATAGTAACAATGACTGGATGTGGATTAAAATTTAAAATGTTCATAAGGAGTAAACCCTTACCATAATTCCTTAGAATGAAAACTTACTAAATAAAAACAATAACAAAGAATGAGCAGTTCATATAGAGATCTCATCATAAGTGAGAAATCAACCATTTATAAATTTAATTTAATCTCTTCAAATGACTTGGTATTTATATAACATATCACAATGGTCATTTAATTGTCATATTTCCAGGTTTTTTATAATGGTCTCAGAAACCTAGAACTTGATAGTTCATCATAACAGAATGTATTATGTCATAATGATTAAGATCATTACAATTTTAAAGTTATTCCTTATATTAGAAAAAAGTGTTTGGGTTCCAATTATAAACTTCATTTAGTCTGATGGATTTCTTTAACAACTTCAATATGATAAACCTTATGAGGGTCTGTCTGATTTTATTAGTACCAGTATCAGTTTGATTATCAAGAATTTTTCATTATGATTGACATTACTAAAGTCTAATTTCTGTTCTGATAAAGGTGAGACTAATAATCATTCGCATTACCATTACAATTAATATAATGAATAATTTAATATTTATATTTATAATACATTATACCTTATTCAATGAATGTAAAAAGATAATGCTTTCTATGAAACAAATGGTAAAACACTTCAGACATAAAAAGTTAGTAAATTTGTTTAAGTAAGTGTTTTTTATTTCCAAAACTAATGTCATGGAAAATTATGAAGTAGTAATTATAAACTAATAACATATTAAAGGTGATGTATAAAAATAATGAGATCAGTTGAGATGGAAATCAATCCATCAATGAAACTCTATGGCCATTTAGTGATGTTGAAAATTATCCTTTATCGAGTATCAATTGAAATGATGTCATGGGTATGACATTGATATTATAGTGAGTCTACAATAGTAATTATAATCAATAAATCATTATATTTGATATTCATTTATACTTCTAGTCTCACAGGTCACAATAAATCCACGTCCATACACACTCGTATACATGGTTGGATATCTATAGCTTAAATATATCATGTTCTCCACAGATCCACTAGAGGGTGCGTGGGTCCACATTAAAATAATAAATATATTGCATCTCATCCAACTATAATATTCATAAAAGGTGAGTTATATAAGAATTTATGATGATTTCCATGGAAATCCATATCAATTTCTTCATGGTCGTATGCCCTAAACATTTCAACATATCCACACTTTATATTTCACCATCAACCCCAAGTTCCCTTGATCTAAGTATTCCCTTTATAAATGGGGATAAATGGGAGGAACAATATTCATGTATGTTATGACATTAAATTATCACAAGGTAGGATCATCAATAAGTGTCAACCATTCCATCTAGAATCATAAATTTCAAATGAATATTTTATTTAGAAATCATCATGAAAAATGGTATTCTCACACTCTTACCTTCAAAAATCATCATCAAAATTTCAAATGGGTCATTACAGCAAGTATTTATTTCAAAAATACCACTGTAAAATTTAAATAAATTTTTACAATTTAAAATCTTAATGCACTTTTCGAACATGGGTCAAGGCCCCCTGCAATGTAAACAAATAATTCTTTAAAAATCACCCATGGATTCAAATTCAATAAACATTGAGAATAATATGGAAGGACTCCTGGTAATTTAAGATTCTATAGAATCTAAATCTATGTCGATAAATTTCATAAATCAACCTCCATCATTTATATCAATTAATTTCACATTAGAAGTAAAATTACAACCCAAGCACCCAGTTTTACAAAAATAATTCAAACTACTACTGAAAATGAATCAAAACAAATATAATATTCATATATATATACATATATAATAGTTATATAAAATATAGATCATAATAAAGTAATTATATAACATAAAAATTAAATTATAGATCTTACTAATTTTTTCTATTCCATGTTCACATTATTAAGAAACGGTACAAAGAAGAGGTTACTCATAGAAAAAATTAACAGAACATGTTTTAGAAAATAAGAAACATGTATATTTGAATATTTCTAACAACAAGGAATTAAAAAATAAATGATCTAAATAGAAAAAAACCTTTTAATTTCACAGAAACTCAAAACACAAGAAAGAAAAAAATAAAGTTACTTGAAATTAGCCTATTGTATCGTAACTCCAAAAATATTTCTCAAGTGAGTTCTAAAAAATCAAGGGAATTGATGGTTCAAATATTTTTTTATATAAAATACCACCTTGATTAGCAACAATAAAACCCAATAGTTTAAAATACTAATAAAATCATTTGTTTTACTATAATTTGGAATGTGGATGGTTTAAATCATTTTGTAAAAGGATTCACAATAACGTGATGAATAATTATTTCATATATTTTCTATCTTATAAAAAGTTTAAAAATTTATTACCTAACTAGTGATGAGATGAAGAATGAAAAAGGGGGTTAAAAATATTTTACAAAAAAAAGGATTTTGTGTATGGGTAATATTGTTTACCTTCACATATCTCATATTCGTCACATACAGTTAAGGAGTTTAACTTTACATAGTGGTTAAGCCAAATGTACCGTTACACAGCTCCAATTTTACCTATACATAGCCTTTGGAAACACAAAATTACCCTTATGAAACACCATTATAACCTTATATTTCCTTTAAAAAAATAATTTTACCCTTACTTGAGATATATAGTACCCTTATGGAGTACCCTTACATGAGTCACTACCCCTACACAGTACACTTACATAAGTCAGTACCCTTCCATGGTAAAATTATTTGACCCTTATAAAGTTTTTATTATTATTACAAATTGGGTTGGATTACACTTATATTACGCATGATTACTAATACGTAGTTCATATAAGTAGGACCTTACCCTTATGTAGTGTAATATTACACTTACAAACCAAAAAATCAAATGTGTTTGCCCTTATGAAACTAAGGGAAACACGACGTTACATTTATGTAGACTTTTTAAACACACCCTTAACCTTATACATCTCGATGACACATAGAATTAGCCATATTTAACACCTAAAATTCTCCCTATATAAGTCAAGAAGGTGAATTACATTTACAAAGACCCTAAACCATGAATAAGAAGAAAATAAACATAAAATTTATTAATTTTTCCACAAAAGGATTTTAAAATATAACAAAAGTGTCATTAATTAATATCAAAAAATATATATATATAATCAAAATTAATTCTATAAGAATAATAATTATATATAATTTTGGTGTAAAATGACTTTAATCCTTAAATCATGCAAAATTTTTGAAATAGTTTATTTGGTATTTTTTAAACTTATAGTTTTTTTATTTTTCAAAATTATTATAATTGGATCTTATAAATTCCTACCATATTTGGAATCATCATTCTCAAATTTAGATATAAGTATAATTTCATTTTTTCAGAATGAATAAAAAAACATTAAAATTTTATCACCATGGTAAAGGGGAAAATATGTTGAATGAGATAAGAACTATGCATTAAGGTCTAACAATATTTAATGAACGTTTCTTTATTTACTTATATGAGGTAATTAATTCTAAATACATCCTATATTAGAAAATGTGGTAGTTTGGTTCAATTTCTTTTTTATAAAACCATTATATAATTTAAATAATGAAAAAGTGCAAAATTTCCCTCTCTTTATTTCTATTTCACTAATAGGTTGTCATAATGATAAAAGAAATGTTATGAATGCTTATAAAATTTTATATTTTTTAAAAATATATTATAGTATTGATTGAAATTTTTTAAATTTTTTGGTGATGTTATGATTACCTAGACTACATAAGCAACATAAATGCAATGCTTAAGTAAGTGGGTTAAACCTCCAAGTAAGTAGTTTTAAAATTAATAAATTTGACTGGTTTTGGTTAATTTTTAGTCTTTTATGTTTTCAATGGATCAAAATTAAAGTCAAATAATGTTTTTCATACTCATGTTTTGTAACTTTTTTATCTTGATGAGTTTAATGTCAAGTAATGTGAATTCTTTAGAAAATAAAATAATCTATATTTAATTATAAAAAATATTTTTTAAAATGAATTTAAAATCATAAAAATATCAAAATGATTCAAGTTAATTAAAAAAATGTTTATAAACTCTCCTTTTCTCCATTTGTGAACATGTATAAATTTTTAAATTAAAATTTCCCCTTAAAATAAATGTATTTACTAAATTGAATTCTTTTTTTTAACTTAATCTAACCCATTAAGTAATACATATGGGTTTTTATACCTTTTAAAAAGTTCAAAAAACACCCTAAAAACGTCTAATATCGCATTCAAAATCCCCCATTTTAACTATAAACTACATCTCCAAACTCCTTAAAGTTAAATCGATTGGAGGATACCCTAAGAAAAGATACTTGTCTATAATGATCAATTTCATGTTTATTTCTTCTACCTCCACACAAAAATTGTCTATAAACATCATATAATATAATTATAATTATAGTTTTTGTACATAATGTTTTTATGTTATTGGTACAAACATTAAGAATATTCATTCCGTCTATGATAAATTAAAACATTGCTCATGTGTACGTTTAAACTACAATCTCTGTAAAGTGATGTACTTTTTTTTCATTACCACAAATAAAAGATGGATATAAAGTTTTGTTTATTAAATATATATATATATATATATATATGATATTTATGACGTAATTATGATTAAATAAATTTCAAATATTATATATCTTTTAATCTCTCATTTTTTGTAAAATGATATGGTCGCTCATGCATTAATGTGGACTACCACCTCAATAATTAAAGGTGATTCGTTTTTTCCTTGAAAAATTAAATGGATGGTTTAAAAGGTATATTTAATGTATAAAATTGATTACTACAAAATCATTAATTATATTTGAATGATAAAACCATTAATCAAAATGAAATTTTTGAGGCATCTAAATCAAAACAAGCATATGAAACATAATAGTTAACAGATAAAAAATCGACCATAACATATAATTATCTTTAATTCGGTTAAAATATTTTATTAATAAATTATATACATAAATATTTATATAAATATATATATATATATATATATTATGAAAAATAGATATAAATTTAGTAAACTAGATATTGGTGTACATCTAATCAAGTAGGAATCCAATGTAAGGGTTTCTCGTCTCAAAATTCCATCTTTGAGACATGTTTTTAATTTTGCACATATATACATTACATGATCTGTATAATTCCTCTAAAAATATTATATAATTATCCAATTTTAAATAATTTTATTTAATTTTATATTTCATGTTATCTACGTCATCTATATTATATGATAAATCAATTATATCTTCATTATTTTATCATGGACCAAACTAGGTCTAAAAAAAGATGTGTCACTAGTCTCTGGCCAAAAAATATGATATTTATGAGGCCTCTAATACAAGGCCTTAAAAGGGTCTAATCTAATTATAAACTGGTAACTATGTTTTTAAGAAAACTCAAACAAACACAAATGGTCATCCCAAGCTCCACTAAAGTTGACAACACAAGAGATATCGATGTCTTAAATAATATTTTTTCTCATTCTACATTTCCTTCCATATATAGATAATACTTTTTTTCAAACATACTTGGGATCCCATTTCCTCATTTATTCCTTTCCAAAAATATTTTTATATCGAGGATCCCTATCTGAGACTATAACAAATAGAACTCTATGAAATCATAAAATCTATTACACATGTAGACTTCCCAATTCACCAACAATGGTGGTATCTAAAAAATTTATAAATTTAACCAATTTGGTATTACAATTAATCAAAACTCATATCACATTATTCCCTCAATGGGTATGTTGAAACCTTATAATGAAATCTATAAAAATCACATCATACTTCCATGTCGCTACTGGAAGTGGCTAATGTAAACTTGATGGTATCTGATTCTTTTCCTCAACCATCTCTCAAGTATGACAATGATAAATAAAATTAGTTATATCTTATCTTGTAATTAGGTAATAGACTCATCAGTACATATCATAAACATATTTTTTGTTCTACTGTTCACTAAATTTTTTGGAATTATGCAAATCCCCAATCAAGTATTTTATCATAGGAAAAAATAACCATTATATTTTGAAAACATAGGACACCCACAACGAAGAATTTCCACTAAATAATGGAAACCAGTCCATAAATAGTGTTATTAATTTAATTTAGTTATTCTTTGGTATTTTTCTCCTGAATAATCATCTTGAGAATAGAGGAGGTCAACTAAAAAATTTTCAGAAACAAACTTTTGTCACATCCACTCGAACTCCCAAACTCAACTGAGAAAATATATTCATCATATTTTAATATTCTGATGATTACATCATTTATATAGTCCTATGTTTCCTTCCCAGGTAATTGGTAATGAAATTATACTTACCAAGGGTATACGTAATTTTGAAATCACAATAATGTATGTAATCCACCTAATGCCTCTGTAGTATGTTCAAATCATTTTTATAGAAGATATTACTCTATATTTTCTGGTCGGAATAAATGGTTAACCTTTCGGTGAAATTTTAATTCCACTAACACTTATGATCATGCATTATAGCTATTAGTTTAGGATCATGGTTTGGATAATTAATCTCATGTGGCATATGTTTTCTGGAATCATATGCTACCACCCAATCACCTTGCATTAGAATGTAGCCCAACCCCAAACCGAATGCGTCACAAAGGATCACAAATCCCCACCCAGCCTATGGATGTGTCCAATTGTTAATATAAGTAAAAATTCATTTTAAATCATTAAAGGAATTTTTATATTTCAAATACCGTAATAACTTCACTCCTTTTCAAGTGAGAGCAGTCATTAGAGAATCCAACATCAAGAAATCGTTAATGAACACATGGTAATACCTGGCTAAGCCTAAGAATATGTGAATCTAAAAAACATTATACAATGATTAAAATTCCATACAATATTTCAATGTATTATTATCCATCTAAAAACAACATTTTGAGTGCACATGTCTGAAGAAAAACACTTCTCGAATCTAAAAAACCAAATTTTAATTCTTGGCACAAATTCAATGATTTCTCATGATCTCCAAACCATGAACATGATCTTCCTCTTTTTGGGAGTTAACTAAGATTTCAGCCACAAGAAATAACACGAATAAGACAAGTTACTCATGAAATATCATATTTATTAACTCCATTTCAAGACCATTTGTTTAACTAAAATAATAACAAGGTAATAAAAATGGATATACCCACTTTTAAAGGTAGACTTCAGGATATCAGATTATTTAATTTTCAACTAGTGATAAAAATTTCAATGATAAATCTTCAATAATCTCTTATACTGTTTAAAATGTTCAAACATATCATAAATATTTGATAATATAAAATTTTTATTAATAATAATTTGGATGATTTTTTGGTAATCAAAAAAAATGTGACGTGTCCTGTCAGGACCCCCTCCCCACAAGGTGTACCCCACTAGAGCCAACAATGTGAGAAGGGAGATAGTGACCCCCGATTCCTGCCTCCAAAAGGCCCCGAGTTGGTGGCTAGCCCTAAGAATATAGTAATTACACAAATTAGAGTCATTACACTCTTAGATAACACATGCAAATGAGAGAGATAAGACAGACACCAACCAACTCCAACTCAAATGGCAATATAAAATAAATCCAAAGTACACATATGTAATGTCATGAAAAAACTACTACAACTAAAAGGGAAAACAAGAAGTGAAAAAGGAAAGTAAAATAGCAGCGACCAAGAAGTCTGAATAGCTCATGTAACCCTAAGATAGTAGTAACCATCCTAATATCCATCCTACTCCAAGTGAAATGAAAAACATTTTATATATATGTAGGGTGAGTATAAAAATATACTCAGTAGGATCCTCCCAAGATCCTCTCGTGCAAAATTAAAGAAAGCATATTAAAGCACAGTGGGCCAAAAGTGAAACTAATTCATCAGCTAAATAGGTGTAATATGTTACCAGCCTCACCATGGATACTCTCACCATGTATCACATACAAGAGTATATAATATAATAAAGTATAACAAGGGTACTCTATTACTACTTCCCCACTAGTTTTCTGCTTTCCCCCAACATTTCACGTCCTAAGAATCTCTCTCCAAAAAGGATTTCTCGTAGACACCTAGGTGTATCACCACAACATGAACCTTGTTCAACAAAACCACAACATCCAAATAACCAAAGTAACCATATAGTTACCGAGAGCCACCAAAGCTCACATAATGTGTATCATACGTCAGTTATTAAACCTAAATCCATTATATCACAAACACTGAGTAAGGATCCTCGAGAGATCACAACCTATACGTGTTACACCTACAGTAGTCCATAGTAAAGTATATCTAGAATATGGGTGTGTAAATAACCACAAGCCAT
Source organism: Viscum album (assembly GCA_963277665.1). NCBI lineage: Eukaryota > Viridiplantae > Streptophyta > Magnoliopsida > Santalales > Viscaceae > Viscum > Viscum album. The sequence continues at coordinate 220,334,564 of OY728155.1, forward strand.
TGAATCCCTCTATGAACATATATGGAAAAACTAACCTTCGTTCCTACTAGCACAAGTAACTTCTAAGAGAGAGAGTTGGACCAAAGGGGGTAGTCATTTATTCATCCTCCCATAAAAATGTTGGGGAAACACCCCCCCCCCCCTAGGGCTCAGAATCCCAAGGGTATCAGTTTCCCTAACTAACGGGGTGTAGTAGCATATAGAAACAAAAAAAGTACAAAATATATAATATCTCACAACCATACTATTGGAATAACCTAGTCATAGACTCAACTGCAGCTAACATCTCTCGGACTCCTGGCTGCCACTACTAAGACAAGGTATCCTATAAACACACAAACCATTTAAAGATATTTATTATATTTCTTCATTAACATTTTATCAGTTTCACTTTAAATTAATTAATTCATTAAACATTAATTAAACATTATAAATTCCACATTACATTACATTATCAATCCAAACAAGATCCATAGTCCTTTAAATTGAAACCTCAACCTTGCATCCCAGTAATCTCCAAACCCATGGATTCACATCATTTATTCTATCATTTATTAACATAATTCATACTTTCCCATATTCCTAATAATTTTCAAAAAACATTCAAAGCTACAAAACCTGAGGGGGCTCAACATGGTGAGTAAATAAACTTCCTGTCAAGTCTTTTTCTCCAATGGTAGGATCATAGACTGATCCTACCTCTAGAAGATAAACACAGAAATCACATAGCCTAACCTATATGTCTTCACCTATTTTTGGAAGGAGGGTAGCAAAACTAGCTGCCTTGAGAAGTGGGGACAGTAAAGAAGACAAACAACCAATAAGATTTAGTAAGCATCCAATATTCATATCTAACATATTTCATCATCTCTCGTGTCCTACCCCACATGAACATGCCTAAACTGATGCATCTCACCACTCTAGGTGTCAACTCTTTCCACAACCAGTGGGACTCCCAACCCCTATATATCACAATGTCCATCGAGGCTCAAATCACAACACAAGTAGCAGAAAAACAAAAATTATATCAAATTGGATCTTGGGCCTTAAACAAGGAATCTATCCTTCACATACAATTTGCACTCAGAACTCCATGAATAAGTCTCTTGGTCTTTACAGGAAGGAGGTTTCCTAATAATCCTTCTAGGCATTATCTTTTATCAAACAACTGGTTATTTAATCCATCATGAATTATCTAGTTCATTTAAATATGCATAACTACATCCATTAGATTATCAATAGCTTACCATGATAATAAATGGAGTTAAAACATGAATATTTATAATTATCCAATTAATTTACAATTAATACCGGCTTTACACTCTTTACCAATTTCCATTAAGAATGACATGCTAAAAAAATCAATAATAGACATCACACTATATAAAAAACAATAGGCAATAACATACGATTGATAACAATTTATTTATCTTGTTCAAAAATTTAATATCTGAATTCCATTATGATCAAGTGGTATAAAACATGCTAACTCTATAGATGAACATAAAAGAATAGTGAATCCATGAATCCCCTAAGTCAAAAGGTTTTTGATTCTCTTTGAACAAGAACAGTCCAACAAAACAAATGACAGTCACCTCTCCTAGAGGAATGAATCCACCTGAGGATACAGAGACACCACCACACCATCCAACACCCAAGAAAACTCCATTAATAACATGGAGATAACATGAAATAATAGGTCAAGGAGAAAAAAATTGATAGTAACCTAGAAGAACGATGATATATCGTACCTCATATTGATTATTGATTGATACTGTTTGGTTGCACCAATATAGGGGGTGCGTATGGAGTAGGAATAAACTCTAGGGAAGACATGATCCAAGGATACAACAACATGCACGACTCCTATAAGAAGTAATTATAGGTTTGAGAACCTCACACTAGGGAATAAGGAGTAAGAACAAGGGAGGAAGACATCTCGTCCCTATAGAAGATTTAATGGAGAAGCAGTTTAAGATATGCTGGATTTTCCAATAAAAAAATCAAATTAAATCAAACATTTTGACCACGTAAAGGGATCCTAAACCTTGGGAACATTAATATAAGTGTTTTTGGCTTTGAATCATCCTTAAATCCTTTAAAACAGGGCTTTTAATGCATTCTTCATCAATGAACATGTTAAATGGGAAAAATTGGGAAATCTAGAAAAATATGGAAATTTGAAAACATAAATGAAATAGTTCTAGAAACACTATTCATGACATAGATTTGGTGCCATTGTTTTGGTGACAAAATTTCTATGCCACCATTTTTGTGCCTCCATTTATGTACCACCATTTCTCTGCCATTGTTTATGTGCCACCGTTTCTATGCCACCATTTTTGTGCCACTATTTATATGCCATCATTTCTATGAAAGAATTATTGCGCTACTATTTCTGTGCTACCATTTCTATGCTACCCTTTATGTGCTACCATTTTTGGGAAACTATTCATGTTCAACCATTTCTGGGAAATAGTTTCTGTGTTACCATTTTTGTGAAATAGTTTCTATAATACCATTTCTATGAACTAGTTTTTGTGCTATCATTTCTATGATAATGTTTCTGTGAAACAATATCTATGATACCATTTTTGTGAAATAGTTTATATGATACTATTTCTGTAAAATAATTTTTGGGTTAACATTTCTGTGAAACAGTTTTTGTGATACCATTTTTTGAAACCATTTTATGAAATAGTTTGGAAATTTGGAAAGGTAAGTGACAACGTTTTTATACATAGTTTCATGAAACATTTTGGAAATTTTGAAAATCAAGTGACACTATTTTGTGACACCATTTCATGAAATAGTTTGGAAATTTTGAAAAGTAAGTGACACCATTTCGTGACACCATTTCATGAAATAGTTTGGAAATTTGGTAAAGTAAGTTACACCGTTTCCTCACACTGTTTCATGAACCAATTTATAAATTTTCCTAAGTGTTGGGGATTAGTCTCATTGACCTCCCAAAAAAACCTAAAACATCATATTTTTTAAAAAGTAATGGACTAGAGAGGTCTGGTCCATTACATCAGATACCTCTCTAACATTCTCATCCTCAAGAATCCAAAAACAACCCAAATATAAACCATAAAAAGGGGTCCTAACAACCACCCTTTAAGATCCCTCTTAAAGAGAGAAATCCACACAAAAATAAAAAAACCATCTCATAAACACAAAAGGGTCTAAAACCACTAAATAAACATTATTATAATAAAATATATAAACATGAAACAACTTGGGGTACTAAGTGCATATCTGGGACTCAGGTTCCCTGGTACTCTCCTCCCCATCAATGTGCTTCTCCAAGACATGATCCAAGGGAATGGAACACCCGCAAAACACCTTATCTTTGTGGTCCTAGATCTCTACATGACACTCCTCAAAGGTCCCATCATCTTCAATGTTGATCTATCTCTAATCAATGATGTGAGAGTCATCATTAAAATAATGATCGGGCTGTGATACATGAAAAACATCGTGTATCTTGATTACCTGTGGGGGAAGTGCTACTAGATATGCCAAAACTCCAACATGATACAACACCTTAAAAGGCATAACAAACTAGAGAAAAAGTATACTCCCACGACCAAACCTTCACTTCCCATGATGGGGAGTCACCTTCAGAAACACATGATTCCCAATATCAAACTCAAAGGGTATCTTCTTTTGATCAGCATATGTTTTTTGATGATCTTGTGCTGCCTTCACCCACTCATGAATAATTTAAACCATCTCTATCATGTTTTGTATCAATTCTGGTCAGAGAATTACAAAATCTCCGACCCCAGTCCAGCACAACATAGAATGGAATGGTTGTCCATATAAGGATTTAAATGGAATCATAATAATGGTGGAGTGAAAAATATATTTGTACGAGAACTCCACCCAAGGTAAGTGCCTAATCCATGAACCTCCAAAATCATGGACACAAGAGTACTACATGTCTTCAATATTTTGGATGGTCCACTCAATTTGACCATCCTTCTATAGAAGAAAAGTAGTGATAAAGCATAATAGGGAACTAAAATCATGATGGATACCTCTCCACACCCTGGAGGTAAAACGAGGATCTCGATCTGAAATGATCACCCTCAGGACTCTGTGGAGTCTCACCACCTCCTCCAGATACATCCTCAAAAAAATATTACTGAGCTCAATTCCTTAATTTCTATAAAGTGGGATTATTTCATCAAATGATCCACTACCACCCATATATAATCATGGAATCCCTGATCTCAAGGTAAACTAGTAACAAAGCACACTATGATTTCATCCCACTTCCACTAAGAAACATCTAATATCGAGAGAAAACCACCAATGAAACTGTGCTCTGCCTTCACCTTATAGAAGACCAAACATCGATACAAAAACATTACAACTACATGCTTCAGCCCAGGACACCAAAATCTAGCTCCTCTAGGCTCGGTACTTCTTTATCACTCTAGAATGCACCACTACGAGTGATCTATGTAAATCTCTTAGAACCATTTAAAACATTTCCAATGGAAGAGAAAGCCTTACCTGACACACCAATCAGTGGTTTTCATACTTAGACCAACAATCAGGAGCCTCACCACAAAGAACTCAGTCTCTCCAAACCTCCTCCTCTAGACCCCCCAACTGGGACTATTTCACATACTGCACTAGAGATGATAGCACTGTCATCTAAAAAAGAAAACCTCTACCCCCAACTTCTCCCATATTGATATGTAATGCTTATATTTCTTCCATATCTCTCTAGGAATCATCAGATTTACACACTACATCACTTTGTGACTTCCTACTCAGCACATCTGCTACAACATTCACATTTCTGGATGTATATGCTATTTTTAATTCATATTCCTGTAAGAACTCTATTCACCAATGATACTGCAAGTTCAAGTCATGCTGGTATAAAACATACCTTAGGATATTATGATCTGGGAAAACCAAAAGGCAATTTGTAATGATGTAATGTCTCCACAACTTTAGATTAAAACACCACAACTGCCAACTCGATATCATGGGTGGCATAGTAACATTCATGGGGAAAAAACTTACATGACCCATAAGAAACAACTAATCTATGATTCATCAGAACACAGCCTAACCCCAGATGCGAAGCATCACAGAAAACATCAAACTAAACTCCTTTTCTGGTAGAAAAAAAACTAGATCACTTAACAACTTCTCCTTCAGATAGCAAAAAATTTTCTAACACTAATTAGTTTACATTAACATCAGATACATCCTAGTCAATTATATTAGATTAGTCACAACACGAGAGAAATAAAATACAAACCACCTGTAGTATCCTTTAGGACTAACGAATATTCAAACCTCTACCACTTTCTTGGGGGCTTCCCAATACACACCTGCTTCTATCTTCAATGGATCCACAGCTACTCCCTGTTGGGACACCACATGCCCTATGAAAAAAACCTCTCGATCCCAAAACGTAAACTTCAACAACTTCCCAAACATATTTTCTTGATGAAAAACTCCCAAAAAAGTGTGTATATGATCTTCATGTTCCTCCTCAGATGCAGAGTATACAAGTATGTCGTTGATGAAAACCACCACAAACATAAACAGGAAATCACAGAACATAGCTTTTATCAACCCCATGAACATAGCTAGATCATTCGTCACACTGAATATCATTACAATGAACTCGTAACGCTCATGAATACAACATCACTTCATCAATATATTTTTATTTCTTAGAAAATAACAATCCTTGCAGGATTCTGGGCCTAAGGAGGCATGTACTAGTAAAGACCAAGGGCATCCCCTTGAATCAGATTCACCCCCTCAGGTTTAAATAAAGATATGTTATTGGGATAGGTGACTTTTAGATCTTGATCCACCTAAGAAGCAAGGTGGTATGCAGCTTTGTTCCCCTCCTGTCATGTGGGAGTGACCTTCGTGTTAATGTTCATGGGAGATTTGTACTTCCAGATATTGTAGATAATAGGCCATGGAATGGGACCTTTCTTATTCAAGGATTCATAGACCACCTTAGAGTCTATTTCAACCTGGGATAGTCATATATTCTTTTTCATGTAGAGGGTAATCCTGGTCAGAACGACCTTAGCCCCTGCCTGTAGAGGATTTCCATTGCCGTAGTGGGTAGTGAATTCCAAGACAACACTGTCTTTGTTTTCCCTCACCATACCTCTTCCACAGATGACATTCGTAGTGCATGAAACATCCATGTTTAACATAAACCCATCTAATGGAGGTATCCATCGCACCCAGTTCCCCTAATTCAAGGAGCGTGTATGGGATGCTATGGAGGTAACTTGAAACATCTGGAGCGATGGTGCATCGTTCAAGTTATTAAGGAAGGTCACCCAATCTACCAGGAGGATCAAAATTCTTGCAATTATGGATATCAGTATCGAAGGAAGCCCCTCGTACCTTTCCCAGTTCTTGGCTTGACAAAGCACCCAACACCATGGACATAAAAAAACTGATCACTCTATTGGTTCCAGACCCGGGTTGTCCATCCATTCAAACCATCGCTCCAGGAAGGGTGCATAGAGGAGGTCCTATGAGAGGTATATTGTAACATCAATGAAAAAGATTCACACTTATCGATCCCATTCACCTTCGAAGAATATGTGATGCATTCTCTCCTCCTTTTTTCTCTTGCAGCATTGGAAGCAAGAAGCGATACTGATGGCCAGCCCTTTCATGTTGGCATCCGAAGGAATTTCAAGATTTCTAATTCTCCAAGTCAAAAAGTTGTATTTAGTGGGGATTTTGTTGCACAACACTATATCATCCCAACTGTCTCTTCAAACCTGAGTAAAGAAAATGCAACCAAATTTCCTAGACTTGAAGCTCCTCGAGGATGACGGAGTGAAAACACATCAGTATGCCTCTGAGTTGGTGGAAATGAGATCGAAACACTCTTACTGGTAATTTTCTAGAACTAACCTGATGAAATGGGGATGAAGACTTGCCTCTTTGAATGAAATTGTGGGCGATGGGCATCTAGGGTATCTGATCACATCACTCACGCAGTTATGATTCCAGAATGAGAGGTTCCCCTCTCTTGTTATCCATTTTGAATTTTGTCGAAGAATCGGAAGAAGACCAAATATAGAGAACAAGAGAGAAGATACATGCATGGATACCTATAACTCATCCCCTCCTAGGCTTTGAGCCAAGTTCATCCCCCACAAAGTGCATTCTTCCATCATCTCCCAAGCCAATTTCGCATGCATGCATTTTATGGTGGTTTCTAATCTTTTCACAAGGATCCCTCCATCCTGAATTGGTCTTTCCATATTCTCCCATGACACCCATAGTCTTCTCCCCTCTGATAAAGAATCCCAAATAAAACTGGAGGGCATTTTATCAATTGTTTATTGAGCCCTTTTGGGATGTTGGGGGAATCCAAGTCATGAATTGGGATTGCAGATAGAACGTTTTTTACCAAATAAATTCGTCCCCCAAAAGATAAAAAGTGATTTTTCTAGTTGAGCACACATCCCGCAATCCTGCTCACCAACTGATCAATGTCCCGAATTCTTATCCTGATAGGGGATAAAGGAGTTACAAGGTATTAAATAGGGAAAAATCCCTATTTCATCCCCAGCCTATTACTCATGTTCACTTCCCTTCTGAGATCACACATGTTTGAGATATAGAAGCAACTTTTGTCTTTGTTTATCTCCCGGCCACTCCAGTGGTAGTACTCATCCAACATCCTGTTTATTTCCTGTATCAACCTCTTATCAGCATTCATAAATAGTATTGTGTCATTATCAAACATCATATGGGAGGCTACTGGGAGGTTCAGTTTCCTACAATAAGGAAGAATGGAACCATTTGATATACCGCTTTTTAACATGCAGTTGAGTGTGTTCTGGACCAGGATGAAGATACTTGGAGAGATGGGGTCCCCTTGCCAAAGGCCTCCAGCCACCTTGAACAAACTGCTAGTTCTCCCTAGGAAGGAAACAACCTTCTATGAGGAGTTGTAACAAAGAAATAGAATGTTGTAGGCCCAAACTGAGAACCCTATACTGGCAAGTATCCTATTTATGTAACCCCATTTCACTCGGACATATGAATTGTTCATGTATAGTTTAATTTCTATATTGGAGCTATGAGATTTGTTATTTTGGCCACTTAACATCTCCTATGATAATGTTATACCCCCTATACTGATCTCCCTCTAACAAATCTATGTTTTTTGAGAGAAATCCACTGGGTAAACATCTCAGACAGCCTCACATTGAGAATACTCCCCAAGATCTTATAGGGAAAATTTCATAAGATTAACAGTCTATAATGGATAAGGGAGGAATGCTCTTTGATAATTTGGATGATAAATAAAGATGTAGCATAGGCAATCCACTGTAAGATGTCACCTCTAAATAAATATTGGATTGTATTGGTGATATCATATTTGAAAACTTCCCAGGAGGCCCTGTAGAATGATCCTGGGAAGCTGTTGGGGCTAGGAGCACTCTCTGGATTGAGCCTCGTCATATCGGTGTAAACCTCCTCCCCCATATAATCATTTCCAAATATTCATTTTCATGGACTGAGATGACGGAATGAACATATCCCTAGAACTCCCCACCCCCTATCGGGTATCCATCTGTCATGGTTGATCATGGATCGGCTAGTAGTTCTTCAAAGAACCTGAGCGCCATCTCAAAGACCATGGCTCTATCGTCAGTATACGTACCATCTTCCATGGTAATATTTTGTTAGATTGGACACCCTTTCTCCTATATTCAATCATGAAAAAACACAATGTTTTTGTCACCTTCTCAAAGCCATTTGATCTTTAATCTCTCCCTTTTCCTATGTTCCTAGGAAGGAACCATGTCGGCCAAATCATTCTTTTTCTAACATAGCTCAGAAAATATTGTGTCTTCCCAATCCTCCTCTGGGCTGGATTCTAGGCGCTCCACTTCCCTTTTTAACTTATCCATATTATGGCCATCAAGAGGGACGTCCCTCACTCATTGCTGGTGCCCCTGTTTTAGCCTCCTCAGCTTGTTATGTATGGACACCCAAGATCTCCCCTAGTTTTGCTCCATCTACAAATCCCTAACCAACTACTGGTAGCCCGAGTAGCCACTCCATTGGCTCGAAAACTGAAGTCTTTCTTGACTGTCCTGTTTTGGGGACAAATTGAGTAGAAGCAGGGAGTGGTCAGAAATTCCATGGACCAAGTGACTAACCTTGGAATTTGGAAACTCTGATAGGGAGTGGATGTTGGAATGACGCTGATCAAACTAACTCCAGCAGTGTCTAGTCCATTGTTGATTGTTGCATCAAGTTAAATGGTCACCCGAGTAACACATGTACAGTAAGGCTTTTCCATCCATGAACTGGGAAACATTGAATCTAGCCTTTTTAGAGAAGTCCTCTTTCTCCTTCTTCTCTGTTGGTTCAGTAACCACATTTATGCCTCCCCCAATGGTCAAAGGCTGGTCCCCTAGGTCAAACACATGGAGCTCGTTCCAAAGATTGTCCCATCTATGAGAATCACAGCTTCCATAAACAAATGACACCAAGACACTTCTTTTTCCTTGTGTAACCATAGTTAGGATATATTGATCCCATTCCTAAACTAAAGCGAATGATATATCCCTGCTCTATAAAACCAATATATGCTTGTTAATGGGATCAGCACGCATGGATGCATGCATCCTCATTCTCTGGGTGAACTGAGATATTTTCTCCAGGTTAAATTTATGTTCAAGGATGTTAACAATATGGGCCATGAACTTCCTTGTATCTAAGGCGATGATGTCCATTTTAACCTGTGCACCCATTCCACCAGCATTCCAAATGAAGATGGGTATCATAGAGAAAATGAGAACTCTACTTTGGCTCCAGGATTCTTGGTCTCTTTTCAATAGTAGGAGGGACTCTCCTTGGATTGAATTTTATTAATCTTGAATCTTGTACACATCCTCGAGATCTAATTATATGGCTCCAAAGTTAGCTGTTGGAAATGGGATGTGGATTTGAAGGCCTTCCCACTAACGGCACATGGTGGGGATCGATCAGAAGGCCACAACATACAATCGAACTAGAAAACTAATGGGACACTCATAAATTTCATAGACAAATTAACCATCTCACTTGACCATGCCTCATGGGCACTCCCTGATAGAGGTTGAGACCCAGCGCAAGGCCCTGGGGGAGGCTCTACAAAGGAGAAAACTATAGAGGGGGCCCTGAGATCCCAACAAAGTAGTATAAAAACGGCTTTAATAGAGTGCCATCCGAGAGCCACTAAGAGGGTGAACTGAGGCCAAATACACAAGAAGGGGACCATATAGAAGATACATGCTTGCTGATAGGAACAATTTCCAGGTAGGGGAAATAAACTCGAGCCCTTGAAGGGGAGGACGCCCTGTCTGGGACTGGGGACTCGATACCGGGTCCTACAGAAGGCAGTGGTCTGCCTGGGGGAATCAGACATGATACTCTAAAAGACAAGGGAAATATATAGGCACTACTAGGCCCCAGAAAATAGGATTCCCCTTGACCATATTGCAGCCCTGATCTCCACGAGAACCATTCCAATGAGAGTAAATGTGCTATTTTCTGTAGTTATGCAAGGCATGCCCCAGGAGTTGGCAGGCCGGGTAGTACCTGGGAACACTGGGTAAATGAAGGCCTGATCTCAAACGAATGATTCCTTCACCTTTAGGGATATCTTATTTGGCATGGAAAGTGATAAGTCAATATCTACACAGATTCGAGCCACATAATCTTCCTCTCCCATGTAGGTGCGATCATCCACACAGATAAAGATGCCCAGGGAATTGCCAATTGCCTTTAGAAATGCGCCATTCTGGAAGGGGAGAAGAAGGCCCGGGAGGCTGATCCAAACCGTGGAATGTGGTATCTCTTACCCCTTGTGCACCTCCATATACCACAGATCCAAGTCAAAGTTTCATCGACCCTAGAAGTAAGGATCTCTACACCAAGCGTGGAAGAAGTTTTCTTCAGACTTGAGAACCAGGAAGAAGGAGTTTTTGTAAATGGTGGATATGAGGGGCCAGATCTCAAAGACCACAAGAGTCAATGAACATCTTAAAGGGTGGGAGGGGCAGGAACACAAAACCAAAGTGAGTTACAAGAGTCCAATTTAATATAGACGAAGCTGCTTCAATGGTCGAATCACTGAACTCCATTGAAACACTTGAACCGTCTCGCGACACTGAAGGAGAGACCAAATGGATCTCCAGAAAGCAATCCTGAGGAGGACTACCATCAGGGATGCAAAGGGAATCTTTAAAGGATAGGTCTGGGTCCCTAATCTTTGAAATAGGGGAAATGGACTACCTTGAGGATGATAGACCATAAGTGGGAGGAGCGAAGGCCGCAGGCACTGAGATCGCCACTAGAGAGGGAGCCACCAAGGAGCCAACAGTCGAGAAAATTTGGAAAATCCCTAGTGCATGGGGAACATTATTTTGTGAAGCAGAGGACATCCGGATAATGATACTGCTGACATGACAACAGAAAGAAGACTTTGTGATATATTTATCCTTAATATGCATATGATGATATTCTAATAGCAAGTTGATCTTCGAGAACCAACTTGAACCCTTCAGTTGATCAAATAAATCGCCAATATGTGGAAGAGTATATCGATTCTTCACTGTCACTTTGTTTAAGAGATGATAATCATTACACAACTATAAACTTTTGTCAGCCTTCTTCACAAAACAAATCGGTGCACCCCACGGTGAGGCACACAGCCATACAAAATAGCACTATAATAGACAATCAAGATATATATGTAGCTTCCATAACTCAGAAGGGGCCATCCTATATAGATACATATAGATAAGAGACTCTCCTAGATGTATCTTGATCCCAAAATCGATCTCTCTTCAAGGGGGTAATCTTACAACCACTTTTGGAAACACATCAACAAACTCTTCTACGACCCTGGGAAAGGCCAACTGCTGAACCTCTGAAGAACTTAGCATCAGCTTAGCTATCAAGGATGACAAGGAAGAAACACACCTATGATCCATATGAGGGTCTCACTAGCGAACAAACACCGTCATCTCTCCATGAATATCGAAGAACACCACCTACCTCCTAAATAAATCCATTATAGCTTACACCAAATACAACCAATCCATGCTAAGGATTCCATCGTATGGTTGTATCCATAAGAATTGGAAATCTCCCCAAGAGCAGTGATTCCACAACACTAGATCATAGTCTCTACATACTTTAAACAAGTCAGATCGACCTCTAACTCGCGTAGTCAATGCGAAGGGAACTAAAACCCACTCTAACTCAAGTCCCAAAGCATGGACAAGGGCAGGTGATATGAAGGAGTGTGTTTCTCCAAAATCGAACAATGCATACACCCATGTAGAAAACATAAAAATGGTACATTGAACAATGTCTGGCTCACCTGGAACTGGCAATGCTAAAGCATGAAGATGACCATAACCTCTTACATGGCCTCTATGACCATTATTATGACCAACACCACTGTTGTGATCTACTCTTGGAGGACAGACAGCATCCCGGGGATATCTTATGCCTACCCCATCAGCTATCTACTGATCCAAAGATGGTGAAACTTACTAATGTAGCCTCGACTGGAACTGCCTTAACAGAGGAACCTGGAGTTGAACACCTTGGGCATAATGACCGCTCTCAAATTTCATGAACACTCTTTGACTACGGCCTTAGCCTCCACAAGAAAAACAAGAGCATGATCACTTGGCATAGGACTGAGAGACACTACACCTAGTGAAATGAGATGTTGAGGGTTTGGACCTACCCCCCCAAAAATGGATAATATTCTGCCCTAAAAACCAAGAAACATGCACCATAGCTATTCTTTGTGAGGAATCATGACGAATCCCTTGTCATGAAGATCTAGTCCTAGATAAATTCATCTTGATGAACTCTTCCCTCGCCAGCATCACAAGATATGTCTTCAGTATAAATGTGGTGACCTGGTGATGGATCTCTGGATGAAAATCCTCTTTGAAATGCCTCTCCCTAGCCTCCTCATCTAGAAATAGGTCCGAAACATATCATAAAAGTTTCCTAAAGTAGATTCCAAACACTCAAACACTAGAGCTATCATGTCAAAGGGTAAGAAGCTCCTGGTGACTAGAGACCTTCGTGGTCAATGAAAGAAAATTTACTATAAACGTTTCTCAGAACTCCATCCACGAGATCATCGACTCCTTGTAATACTTGAGGAATAAGAACAAAAACTACCTCGCTTCCCCGCGTAGAATCTTCATGACCAAAGATACCCAGTGTTCCCTTTGAGCATGGATCAAACAGAAGGCTATATCAACCTCGTCCAACTTGTCTTTTCTGACTGCATCTAAAACAGAGCCCCTGTACTTCTGTAGACTCTAGGACTAAAACTCTCAGTGTCCTCCTCCAAGTATTGTCATCATCAACCACAACCCTATGACAATCTATTGGTGTAGCCTACAAGACATCTTCTCCACAAACCAGATGAGGATGTCATCCTGGAGATATACCTTCAAAATAACAAATAGTTAGATCTCTTAAACCTAGAATAAAGACTAAACATTAATTAATTAATTGTTCATTATTCATTTTAGGTTAAATAATCTCATGGTCTACCCATTCAAACACAAGCACAAAAAAATGATCTCTTCTCCATTCCTAGGTCCCAACATTTCAGCCAGTATGACCTCATTTATAATTCGCCGTAAACTTAATGGTTCGTGCATCAGATCACGGGAAGGGCCTAAATGCCTATGTCTACTCCAGTCTCCAATGTTTACATCACTTTCTAAACATAAATAACACCATTTCACTACCAACCCATGAAACCTCACCTGTACCTAACACCAAACATCATCTTATCCCTCAACCAGATCCTCTAATACCACTCTGTCACGACCCCCTCTCAACAATGTGTGCCCCTACTAGCCCAGAAATGTGAGAAGGGATATAGTGATCCCATAGTACCATCTCTAGTAGGCCATAGATTGGTGACTAGAACTGATGGTATAGTAACCAAAAAAATGGGAGCAATTACCCTCTAAGATAACACATGTGAAGGAGAGAGATAAGACAGACACCAACTAACTCCAAATCAGATGAAAATATAAAAGAAATCCAAAGTACACATATGTAATGTCATGAAAAACTACTAAAAATTAAAGGGAAAACTACAAGTACCAAAGTAAGTAAAACAGCAATGATCACAATGCCCGAACAGCTCCTGGAACCCCAAGACATTAGTAACCAGCCTGATCTCCAACCTGTTCCAAGTGACCTGAAAATAGTTTATATATTTGTAGGATTAGTATAACATTATACTCAGTAGGATCCTACATGGAGCATCTCGTGCAAAATAATGAAATAATGATAAATCACAGTGAACAACAAGTGATACTAACTTATCAGTTAAACAGGAATACTGCATTCCCAACCTCACCATGGATACTCTCACCAAGTATCACATACCCGAGTATATAGTAAAATAAATAAAATCAAGGGTACCCAACTACTACTTCCCCACTAGTTTGCTGCTTTTCCCTAATATCACAGGTCTTAAGAATCTCCCTCCAAATAGGCTTTCCCACAGACACCGAGGTGTAGCACCACAACATGCACCTTGTGAAAAAAAATCACCACATCCACATAACCAAAGTAACCAGGTAGTTTTCGAGAGCCACCACAGCTTACATAATGTGTATCATACGTCAGGTATTAAACCTCAAGACATTATAGCCCATACATCGAGTAAGGATCCTCAATCCATCACAGCTTATACACATTACACTTATAGTAGTCCATAAGAAACTATATTTAGAATATTTGTGTGTGAATAACCACAATACATTACATCCATCTACACACATATATGTGGAAAACTAAGTGTTATGCCTGCCAGCACAAGTAATTATTGATAGAATAGTGTGGGGACAAAAGGGGTAGTCATTCAGCCATCCTCCCACCAGAATGTTGGGGAAAACGCCCCCTTAGGGACCAAAATCCTTGGGGTGTCAGTTCCCTAACTTAAAAGGTGGAGTAGCATATAGAAACATAAAAAAATTACATAATATACAATAGCTCACAACCACACTGTGGGAATAACCTAGTCTTAGACTCAACTACAGCTAATGTCTCTCAGACTCCCAGCTACCACTGCTAAGACTAAGTATCCATTAAACACAAAACCATTTAAAGAGATATTTTATATTACTTCATTCCCTTTTTAGAAGTTTTCCTTTATGTTAATTTGTTCCTTAAAAATTAATTAACCACTACCAATTCAACATTACATTTCATTTTCGTTCCAAACAAGATCCATAGTTCCTTTAAATTGCAACCTCGACATTGCATCCCAGCAAGCTCCAACCCCATAGATTAACATCATTTATTAAATCATTTATTAACAACATTATTACTTTACCATATTCCCAGGAACTCTAGATGAACATTCTATGCTACCAAATACAAGGGGGCTCAACCCAGTGACTATATGAACTACCTATCAAGTCTTTTCCACCTATAGAAGGAGCGTAGTCCTATCCTCCCTTTTGAATATAAACAAGGAAATCGTGTGGCATAACTCACGTGTCTTAACCTCTTTTTGTAAGGAGGGTAGAAAATATAGCTACCTTGAGATGTGGTAAAAGTAAAGAAGATAAACAAACAACAAGATTTAGAAAGCATCCAGCATTTATATACAACCTATTTCATTATCTATGGTGTCCTCCCCAAAACCCACATGCATAAACTGATGCATCTTGCCACTCTAGGCGTCAACTAATTCCACAACCAATGGTCCTCCCTGCCCCCACATATCACAACTTAAACAAGGAATCTATCCCTCACAAACAATGAGAACTCATAGATCCAAGCATAAGTCTCATAGAATTTATAAGAAAGAGGGTAACTGAAAACCCTTTTATGCATTATATTTTATCCCACAACTGGTTATTTATTCCATCTTGAATTATCTACTTCATTAAAATATACATAAATGTATCCATTTGATTATCAATAGTTTACCATAGCAACAATTGGATTTAAAACATTCATATTTATCATTATACAATTAATTTAAAATTAATCCAAGATTTACGCTCTTTACCAATTTTCATAAAGAACTAAATGTTAAACAAAACAACAATAAATATCATACTATCTGGATAAAAATACAATAACATACGATTCCTGCCAATTTTTTTATCTAGTTTAAATATTTATTATGTAAATTCCATTGTGATCTAGTGGGATGAAACATAATAAATCTACAGATACACTTAAAAGAATAGTGAAACAACAAATCCCCTACCTCAAAAGAATTCTAATGCTCTTTGCATGAGAACAGTCCAACAAACAGAATCACTATCAGCTCTCCTAGATGACTGCATCCACCTGAGGATGCAGAGACACCACCACACCAGCCAACACCCTGGAAAAATCCATTTGGAACATAGAGAGAGAAAAAAATAATATGGAAAGGAGAAAAATTAGGATAAGAACCCAAAATAATGATGATAGACCAAAACTTATATAAAAGATTGATCAATACTGCTTGGTTTCTCCAAGAAAGGGTGTATACATGAAGTAGGAATAATCTCTAGGGAAGAAATGATCCAAAGATACAAAACTATGCATGACTCCTATAGGAAGGAAGGAATGTTTTGAGCATCTCCCACTAGGGAAGAATAAGGAAGAATATGGGGAATATATCTGGTCCTTATAGAAGATTTAACATAGAAGTTGTTTAAGATACACTGGATTTTCTATTAAAATTTTATCGTATTAAATCACATAGTTTGAACAAGTAAAGGCATCTAAAACCTTACAAAAATTAATATCGGAGTTGTGGTCTTTGAATCGGCCTTAAATCCCGTAAAAGAGTAATTTTAATGAGTTTTTTGTCAAAGAAAATGTTAAATGGGTGAAACTGGGAAATATGGAAAAATATAGAAATCTGATAAAGGAAATGAAATAATTCTGGAAACATTGTTCATGAAATATTTTCGGTGCCATAGTGTTGGTGCCAACATTTATATACCACCTTTTCTATGCCACCATTTCTGCGACTCCGTTTCTATGACACCATTTATTTTCCACGATTTTTATGCTATAATTTCTATTCCACCATTTTTGTGAAATAGTTTTTGTGCTACCTTTTCTAGGCTACCATTTTTAGGTTACCATTTTGGTGAAATAGTTTCTATGATACCAGTTATGTGAAATAGTTTCTGTGTTTCCATTTCTGTGAAATAGTTTTTGTGCTACCATTTCAGTGAAATAGTTTATGTGCTACTATTTCTATGAAATAGTTTTTGTGATATTATGTCCATGAAATAGTTTCTGTGATTCCATGTCTGTGAAATAGTTTCTCTTCTACCATTTCGTGACACAATTTTATGAAATAGTTTGGGAATTTTGTAAGGGATGTGACATCATTTCGTGACATAGTTTCGTGAAACAATATGGAAATTTGGAAAATTAAGTGACACAGTTTCGTGACACCATTTCATGAAAAAGTCTTGAATTTTGGAAAATTAAGTGACCCTATTTCATGAAACAGAATGGAAATTTGGATAACTATTTGGGATAAGTCACTATGACCTCCCAAAACAATTCAAACACCATATTTTAGAAAATTAATATACCAGAGAGGTCGGGGCCATTACATGTCCCATCATACTTATTTTCTAAAAGAAATGGAATACTTGGGAATCTAGATCCCTTTTACATCCAATCATAAAATGGAGAATTCAACTATTTTAGTTCAATTTGTACCATATTGTAAGAAAAAATAGAAACTGAATGAGTAACATATACAAAATCAACATATAAATCCACCTATCTTACCGATAGAAAGTAGATAAATCTAATGGAAACACATCGGGAAACATGATGAAAACTGAAGGGAGATCACCACTAAAATATTCTCACTCCAAGTCAAAAGAAAACCTATATATTATTCTGACCAAATCCATAAAAAATGGAATGAAATTACTCAATATCATATCCCATTCTCCATGAAATACCTGACACACCCCATTAGGTGCAGTAAAGGAAACCACAAAATATATTAGTCAGCCTTGGAATTATAGTCAATAAATAAATTAAATTCAAGAATTCAAATGATTAGTTTCATGTCAAGAATAATAAAATCACATGAGTTCTTGATATCTTAAAAATAAAAGAAATAATAGGTACATCAAATACCCCTATCTCTATTCATTTAGATGGTGAAACAGATATCCATCAATTAAGACAAATGATCCATATGAATATTTATCTGGTTCATGATACGAGTCTATAAAAATGAGTGAGATGCACCATTATCAAATAAATCTGTCACTATAGATGAATCTATTGTGTTGGTGCCTCATAGAGTCACTAGACCTGCATTAGCATCCTCAAGAGACTCTTCCACCACATGATTAATCTTAATTCAAAATTCTTATGGCTAGAACCCCTTAGTTATTTATTTATATGATTTCACAATTGATTTTTTTTATTATGATCCCATTCCATTATTTAGAGCAGAACATACATGAGGATTAACTACAGGTCACCTGATCATCGATGAAAACTATAGATCTTGGCTAACATAGTTAAAACCTATATATAATAACCAATAATGATACATTGAAATAGATTCATATGATATCTTACAATAACTGACAGAGTTGGTGATCATGCATGCTTTCTTGAACCACCATGAGACTCAATATTTTTTCTGATTCCTATAATCGAACTAACAAAACTCCCATTTTGAGAAAAAGTAACTCATTACATCCTCGACATACCAGTAAGGTCAAGCTCGTTCTTCAATTATCTATCCATCACATCTTCATAAGTAGTGAGATTTAACATAGAAAACAAACATCAAATGTCTGGTAAAACACCCATGTAAAATATTCAATTCTTCAGTTTCTTATTCGTCACTACATAAATAGAAAAATGAAAAAGTTTAGTTAAAAGGTTTTCATTGTGAGTCACAATCCTATAGCCCTGCTAGAGACTAAGGAACTCCATGGACTCAACTAAAACCATTGAATATGGAGAGGAATTTCTTATAATATGGTTGTTAAATGATTTCCCGTATAATAATTCATGATTAATTTCTATAACCATTAAATTGAACCAACTCCTACTATGTCCTTCAAGCTTGATGGTAGTAGATTTCACATTTTTTGAGTCATGAGTTTCCATGAACTCAAGAAGAATCTCTATCTTTTTTAACCAATGCATAGCCTCTTAAAGATAATTATATCCTTAGAAAGCTAGTGGTTTCTACAAAATGAAATATTGATCACTATATCTACATTTATCTATTTGAGGTTAGACTATATGAATTTGGATATGAATGGGTACATGTCCCAAAGCCTATTCAGCACGAACCACTATCTCACCCAAATTATAGTCTGCTATAGGATTTGATTATTTTGGTTCCCCAAATGCTTCATCCTATTATATTTTTAAAAACATTATCTAAGGAATTATGATATAAAAAATACACAAATAACACTGAATCATCATAAAAGATACTAACATCATAAATTAAAACAAGAGTTATTAAAAAAAATTACATCCAATAGAGTTCAAACTTTTGGGATATCATGATAGTCAGATTACTCTGGTAAAACACTAGAATCAGGTGAAAAACATTTCTAAAAGTCACTTTTCCCAAATATCCATGGTTAGTTATGGATTTTTATAAAGAGAGGCATCCATGAAATCACATGTAACTACCTACATTGTACCATAAATCATACATCTTGTCTACCCTGAAAACTATTACTTCAAACTAATATAAATGAAAGATGAAAAAACTCACATTTTTTATATATCTTTTTCATAAACCAACCAGGATACCCTAGTGCACTAATACCTTATCTTGTCCTAACATGTCTTGAAGAGAATCACAAATCCCTATGGGTTGGAGATTATCATGTGGTATCAAATAAGAGTCAAAAAAGAATTTTTCCCCCAAACCAACGTAAGATATATGATAAATGTGGTATGCCGAAATCCCTAAAGGAAAATGTCCCATAACCAAATAATAAAAACAATACCCAAATAGTACATAATTAGTAGACACAAAATATTTTAAATAAAGGTTTAGAAAACCCATTTAATAAGTGGATCACATATACACTGATCACCTCTATCATTATGTATCTATGAATCAAGTACACTGTATGCCTACAAGTGGTGCATACAAAATACTTTGGCCATGAATATGAAAATTTAAAAATTCATGATGGTAAAGGATGTGTGAGAAAAATATCCCATTATGATTCCATTAATGATTTTATAATAAATTAGAAAACAATAAACCATTTATGCTTTCAATTTAAATAAAACAAGACATGTAAGTCACTTAAATATTTTCAATAAAATATTCTTTCAACTCAAGGATAAAAAATATATCAAAATAGGTTTACATGAATATTTTATAATTAAAATCTATATTATATAGTTTGAATGAATAAAATAGTTCTAGGATCAATGGTATATATAATTAATTAAAAAAAGAAATCATTATGCTTGTAAGTTTTAAGTTACATTAATTACTAGAAAAAGGCTCCTCACACTTCTCAATAATCATCATGACTCATTATATATATGAAAACTCAAATCAAAACTATAATAGAGGACTCATTAGGGGACATTAGTCAACACCCCATTTTTTGACCCATAAGTGGATATCATAAATAAAATGGTTTTGTTTATGTTTTCATTTTCAATCCATTAATAGGGATCAAAATTCCTTGAGTTAGTTTCTTAATAACCAAGTAACTACTCTTGATAAAATGTAATTCAAGAAGAAAATAAATAAATCATTGTAAAATTAATCATTTTAAATCATTTCATCACTCGGAGTTCAATTTCAAAATTTTAGTTTCAATACTACTTTTAATTTCAAAAGAAACATACATTTTCATTAAATTCTTGAATTTTCAAATCAATTTTCATTTTAAGACAATCTTATCGAGAATAAACATCAAATAAATCCACCAAATACACTCTAAATTTATAAAATACTATTTATCAAAGTCAACACAACAATTCTAATTCAATTGAAACTAAGGGTTCTGAAAAATTCAATGATATTTTTATATGAAACATAAATTCATCTAAAATATTGGTTTTAAAATAAATAAAAAATTAATTTCAATTCAATCTTGTAACATAGTGTTTATATTGTAGGGTAAATTCTTATGGAACCACCTACAATTGATCATGTGATCATATAAACACCCGCAACAGGAGCACCAATGAGAAAATATGTGAATGAGATTAGTAAAAAACCTGAAATCAAGATCCATCAAGATAGATATTAGGTATATTAATAACATGATGAACTATCAATTTATAATAAATCTAGATGTTGAAATTGAACGAAACCAAACAAAAGGTGATAAATCATTTGAAGGTGATCAAATGAAATCATTGGTTATTTGATCTTCCAAGAGAATGGGATAAAGGATCCAAAACCTCACTCTGAGAGCCCCTAAAGACTAAGGAATCAATTTAGGCTAAAATAGTGGTGTTTAGGGTTAAAATTGGGTGTCCATGGATATTTTCTAAAAAAAATAGGTTAAATTAAAAACTACATTTAGGTTTTTATACAAGGTAGTCATGGTTAGTATTAATCATGAACCATTACAGGGGTTCTAGAATGGTTTCTTGGTTTGACTATATAATTAAACAAATCATGACCCAATCGTAAAACCTTATTTTTTTTCCTTATAATTCATGGTTTGGAGTGGTGGAAACATGGATTAGAAAAACCATCTTCTTCCTTTTAGTGATAGAGGATTGGACACTTGGTTTTCTAGGCCAAAACACATGGTTATCTCTAACCGAGCACCAATTATGAATAACACCAAAAAAATTAAATTCCAATCGAAATAAATTACAACAATCCCAAAAATAAGTAAGATCAAAAGATTTTTGGGGATGTATCACCACTGGTTTCAGGTATTGGACCCTCTATTTATGTATTTTATGTATATGTAATGTCTGGGTTATGTTTTAGGAGGTTTTGAGGTTCTTTGGAGTGATTTGGAGGCTTTTATAGAGTTAAAACATCATAATTCAGGTACATTTCCTTCTATTTATATAATTTACGTATATATAATGTTTATTTGATGGTTTAGGAGGCTTAGAGTGGTTTTGGAATGCTTTAGAGGCTTTTCTAGAGGTGCACGATTTGATCAGGGTTAGTAGAAAACCTGCAAAGGCTCCAAGAAATTGTGCAAGGGAAACCTGATAGCACTAGGAAGGTGAAAAACTTAGAAAATCATGATTATTCCCTAGATAAACCATTAAATTTATGACATTGGGGAAACACATGGTTTTTACATGTTCTTTCTAACCATTTTAGCAAACCATGAGAGTTGTTTCATGGGGAAGTATCTCATGCACAGTGAGAAAATTGTTAGCCTAATTGTGCACCCTAACCGTTCATTGTGAAATTTCATATCCATATATTTTGGATCTAATTCGTTTTATCATCTTAAGCACACTTTTTTCCAAAAATATAAATATAAAATGAATTCTTTTTCCGCCCAATTTTTGAGATTTTTTTTTTGAAAAGGTCCCCCAACCAAATGTCTTAGGCATTTATTCTTAAAATTTAAGAAGATTACAAGAGATGAAAATGAGAGCTATTATTACAATCTGCCCCATAAAAAGGGATTAGAGTCGTATGAAGGGTATCAGAACAAGTAATAGGTTCACCAGTCCCAATGTTCTCAAGAACATCTGCATCCATGTTCCCCTCTTGATAAACATGCGTGATAATTAAGTTGATGGTCGAAAGAATCTCCATGCATTGCATCCACTTTGCTACAAGCTTCCAAGAGATATGCATTTCGCCATTTCTGATGGCCTGCACAATGGTAGAAGAGTCTCTTTCAAACTAGATATTAGTCTAACCATTCATTTTCACAAATGAGACAACATGTATGATCCCAAGAATCTCCACCTCAAGAAAACTTTCCATGCCACAAGAACCATAGAAACATCTTTTAATAGAATCATCATGTCCACTAAAGTCCATACCACAATCCGAAGGTCCATGATTCCCTTTAGAAGTGCCATATTTATTAACCTTAATCCAAAGTGGGAAGGGAGGGATCCAGAACACCTCAATAGTAAATAAATCATATCTGAAATTTCCTTGAACACCTAGATTTTCTAGAATCATGAAATCTTGAATGTTTTTGTAACATTCTCCCAAACAAACATTAGACAATCCCTTATAGAATCAAAAACATTCATCATGAAAAGCTTCAAGAAATAGATTTTTCCACTGTGCAAAGCAGAATTTCAATGCCTCCAAATTGCATGAAACACTTCAAAAATAGCCACATAGAGGAGAGCTTGAACCTGAGGGGAGAGCTGGACAACTGAACATCAACAGAGAAGGGCATGCAGTCTATAAAATATATTCTCATCTAGATCAAATCACCAAAAACCTACCACTATATGGCTGAGGTCGTTTCACAAGTGAGGAAACGATGCTCTGCATATTCCTGATGTTGATGGCACATACTACACCTAAAAAAAGCTACAAACCAAACATTTGGAAAACTTCATCAGTGGGTAATCTATTATAAACCAACCTCTATATACGCATTTGGCATGAAGGCCTAATACATGTTTTATTTAAAATAGAAAACCATTTATACTCATCATTAAGACCCTTGGTAACATGAGTATGGTATAATTTTCTAGTCAACACACCACTTCTAGCTGGCTCCTAATCTAGAAAATCAGGGTAAGAGAAAAAATTGTAACGGTCAATCAGATCATGGAGTTCATCTGGAAAAAGTGATGGAGGATCATCCAGAAAATCATTGACAGGGACCTTCTCACCTAAACCTAGAGCAGTAGCGTGAAAACCATCAGAGATAATGTCACATATTCAATTATCAAGCTAGAACCTAAGGTTGGATTTCCTGTTCACAATCCATGTAGATAAGGTCATAACATTCTCAAATGATGATCTAACTATTGGCTAGAGGGAGGAGACATTGAAAGCATTTCTACCCAGCCTCAAATTATCATAAAATCAACATTTAATGAAACCCATCGATTTTGAATTAATTTCAATGATGTTCTAGGTTAGGAGGGCTTGAAGGTAATCATTAAAGAGAACAATATTTTTTATACCCATTCCACCAGAGTGTAAAGGCTTGCAACAGAACTTCCAGGGAATAATAACCAACATGCTCTCATCGATGTTACAACTCCAAGTAAAATTATTGATGGATGTGTTGATGCATTTGAGAAGTCCCCTTGGCCATTTATAGACCATAAACTAGTATACCAATTTATAAATAATAACATATTTTAACAAAATGATTCCCCCAGCCATAGAGAGACTCTTCCCTTTCCAAGTTGAGACCAGACCATTGACCCTATCCCCAATTTTAGAGTATAATGAATCTCTAGGGTGCCCCCAGAATAATGGAATTCCAAAATAATGATATGGAAAATATCCTTCCATCCTTCCCAACTTTGAAAGAATCCAGTGTTTCTGGGAAATAGAGAACCTATTCTCAAAGTGAATGGAATATTTTTCCCAAATAATACACTATCCAGATACACTTTTGTAACACTGATATATATGATTCAAAACACAAACATTCTTCTTTCCACCCCATAGGAATATTATGATACCATCGTCATATAAAAGATGATAGGGGGAAATGAGGGACCTGGATGATTGGATCAGCTTAAGCTGGCCCTGAGAGTCCATGTGAGTAATGGGTCTACTTAGATAATATTCTGTAATAGAGAAGAGTAGGGCTGAGAGAGGATCCCCATGTCAAACTCCCTTGATGCAAGTAAAGTATCCCATAGGTGAACCATTGAGAAGAATCGAGACATGGGATGAACCAAATAGGGAGGCAATCCATCTAATAAAAATTTCATTGAAACCAAAATTTCCAATCACCTTATATATAAATGACCAATCCAGAGTGTCAAAGGGTTTTTTAATTTTGTTCTTGAGGGAAATTAAACTTACTCTTGAAGGATTTATGTGGATATTAAGACACTCTGAGGCAGAATAGATACATTCCTAGATAGATCTTCTTTTAATGAATCCAAATTGGTTCCAATAAACAATCCTAGAAGTGATACTTTATAGTATGTTAGCAAGATTATTTCTTATAACCTTGTCACTTGTTTTAACCAAAGAAATTGGCCTAAAAATATGGATCTCACGAGAATTCTCAAATATAGGGATAAGAGTGATGAACTGAGAATTGAGTCTCTGAGGGAGTTCCCCCAAGGAAAAGAAAGATGAAAATAAAACTTTCAAAAATCACCTTTGATGAAATCCCAATACTTTTGTAGAAGAAATTATTGAAGCCATCTGGACCCAAAGCACTAGAGGTGTTGAGGCTAAAAACAACATCCTTAATCTCAAATTCAAAAGGGGGGAAGTGAGGGTGATATTATTAGAAGAAGTAACCAATAGAAGAATGATACCATCCATCAGAGTTCCCCCCAAAGAAGGTCTGTTGAAAATCCTAGTGAAATACTCAAAAATATAATCTGCAATATATTTCATATTTTCTAAAATATGATCATAAACTTTTATAAAGGATAAGGGACCACTAGACTTTCTAATTATATGAAGATAATTAATGAATTTTTTATTCCGATCACCCTCCTAGAGCCACTTAATTTTAAAGTTATCTTTAAGAACAGTTTCTTTAATAGCAAGAAGAGAGTTCAATTTGGAAACAAGAATGGATTCCTTAGAGAAATCCTGATTGAAACCCACTTTAGAGGCCTCATATTGAAGTTACTGAAGGGAGGAATCAAGCTAAAAAATCTCCTTGTCCAACTCACTATAAGTCTCTTTTCTCCAAGATTTTAATTTTCACTTAAGAATTTTCATTTTAAATAGAAAATAAGATCCCTGCAAGACGTTTCAAGATCTTTTAATCATTCTACTACAATCACTTTGAAATGAACAAGAATTGTTGAAACGGAATGGGAGGGGCATGCTGAGCTCCCTACCATTAAAACTAACTAGAATCTGATGGTGGTTAGAAGAAATTTTAGGTATGGTAATACTAGAAATTGAGTCCAATTTATCCAAAGTAGTGTTGTTCAAAAAAGACCAGTCAAGCTTATAAGTAGTCATACGGTTGAGACAACTTTTGTACTATGTGTACGTAGCACCAAACAAACATACCTCAGTCAGATCATTACCATCAACACATTCCATTAATTCCATAAGAGAAATTTGAGAATGAACGAGGCATGTTTTTTCACTAGAACAAAGGATCATATTAAAATCACTAATAACAAACCAAAGGGAAGATATTCCTCTTAATTTTCACAGTTCCTACCACGACCTTTTTCTATCCTAATATCTTCTTCTAGCATAAAAAATGATCCCACCAACTGCTCAGAATTCCACTGTAAAGAATAAGAGATCACCTGCTCACTATTGGAAATGATATCAATTGTACCAATAGAAGCTTATGAAAATACACATATAATTTCATCATGGTCAGATGAACCATTGGTAACAACCAAAAGAAAACCATATTTTCTAATACCTACAAAACCCAAAGAGAAGGAGGATTTATGTTCATATATTTTGAGTAAATTCATCTTATGAATCGGAATGTGCCTTTGTAGATCATTAACAGTATAGGAATTAGCAAGACCCTAACAATTGCAACAAAGGACATTCATTTTGAACCAGACATAAAATTGAAATTGCCTTTCATATTTTTCTTCTTTACCTTATTCATTCCTAAGGTGTTTTTTGAATGATCTAAGAGCTCGGGGATACTCCTGTTTTTCATTCTGTGATCCGAACAATCAACAATACCTAGAGTATAGGTAGGATTCATTTCCTCTAAGGAATATTCATTCACCTCCATGGAGCATGGGGGGGGGCACTTCTTTCCTCTAAAGCCTCCACATCCTCAACCATGTCACACCATTTCTTACTAGTGGGACTTGAATATTTTTGTAAAACCACATCCACCAGAGAATCCAAGTCTTTTTCATTACCTTCCCTTCAGACACTCTCCTCCAAAGGAGCATCCGCGCTGACTAGTGTACCATTTCCACAGCATTTTTACTCATCCTCCATAGAACTAATAGTAGAAGCAAGAGAACTAAAATCTAGATTAATAACTTCCATGTATATCTTGGAATAATCACCCTCAACTACATTAGAATGAGGGCTAGAGGGGTTTCCAGCTGCAAGAAAATCTGGCATAGGTCCAACCCACTCTTTAAACACCTTCTGATCCTTGCCAAAGTGTTCCCCCTTCTCAGTTGAAGGATCCATGGACTTGTTCTTCTTACCTACCACCATCTATTGATTCACTTTATTAGTAGTAGATTATCTAACATAACAGTGCTACTTTTGAATATTTTTTCAATTGGGAACAACATGAACCACTATTTTATAGAAGTCATGGAATGAAGGATTCTTCTTATACTCAATTAGGTTTTCAAACTTCTAATCATTATCAATGAAATTGACCATGTATGGAAATTTTGAGTCCTTTTTTACCTCTACAAGAACTCAAGCATAGAATCAAAGCACCCCAAAAAAAGTATATTGGTCCATATTTAAATGAGTCCCCACAGAAGAAGAGAGGATACTAAGTATTTTATGGTTCTAATAAAACCAATTAACACCATGCATGTGAATCCAAATTTGTGTTGTCATTTGGCACTGAGTGAATGTGTTGAAATGCCTATCTCATTCAGCATGTTTTAATCTACCGGGATTAAGAGAGATCACCCCTTGTTCCATGCCATATGATGTTAATTCATACTATTGAATACTATGTGAAAAAAAACCTTTTCCAATTGGTATTAGTTTGAAATTACTTACCCCCCATGATTGACAAAGCCTCAACTTAAGATTCAAGTTAATCTATGGTTTATCTCCCTTGACGAGGGAAATGTGACCTAAAGCATAAAAATTAAAACTCTTGATCCATTGTATGACCACATCTTGATCAGAAAGAACTAAAAATACACCATAAACTAGCTAAGGTAGACTTGATTGTGCTTGAGGAGCATCCACAATGCAGGGGACACCCTTCATAGGATCTGAGAAGGAGACCCCTTTTCCCTTAGCATGCTATCAAAATCCTCGTCCGCAGCCACCGCATTATCCAAGGCTCTTCGAGGGAGCACTGTGAGTTCCCACTTAGGATCAAATTATCCCATGATATATCACTACTAAAGAAGATTTAGGATAATTTTCTTGGCTATCCAAAGTTCATTGGATATCTATATTCACCCAGTAAGTTATACTTCTTAATCATTTTCCTAATATCTATTCTCATAATCCATTTAAAACCCTGATATCTAATCCATTAGGGATAGAAAAATAATATTTTATTGTTTAATTGATGACATATTTTTGAATTAGTTTAATGCAACATGTTCTGATATTGAATCTAGAAGTTCTAATATGGGTTGTTGAAGTAGTTGTTTCATTCTTTATTTTCCCCAAATTTTGAGAGGTATGTTTCTTCTTTCTTTGTAGAGACCCAAAACCTGACGTACATGGATATTACATTACTTTTGAGGAATAATTAATACATAAAGAAAACCAACACTCAAGTACCATAATAGATTAGTGTCTTTGGAAACTCGGAACATAATATTCTTATCATGGTGAAAGATCTTCAACATGTCCCTTAAAAATGTTCCCCTTTTCTTATTACCTAAAAGCTTTCTCTATATCCTAGGGAAAAGATAAAATATAAAGGGTGAGATCAAATTCTTAGTAAGGGTAATCATGAAGAAATTAAAAAAATCCATATATATTTGAACTTAAAAACATGAACATAATGTTAAAACATCAAAATCTTGAGGAATGAAATAAAACATTGCAGTATGTAACGAATAGATCATAATGGAACATAAATCATGATAAAAAATCACGGAAATAAAACATTTAATTGTGGAAAACCATAATCCACTTGATATGATTTCTATAGTAGCCAAGCCATTGTTTCCAAGACCATATTATTGGACAAAGTCCCTTACTGAATCGAGTTTACTCCTCAATAAACCGGATTAACTTGTCGTTCCGGCCATGTATATCTCATGAGATATAAATCTTTACCCAATGCATTAGAGGTAGATATAGGTCCCACATATCTCATAATGAAATATTTATTATGTGTGCCACAAAATAAACATAAATCATTCATCATAATCCAAAGAATAAAATGGGTTTCATAAAAATCAACCCATCATAACATAATCCATATAAAACAAATGGATATCATTTCATCATAAGAAAAGTGAAACCATGTAAATAATAGAGACATTATACTTGAAAAATACACATATGAAATAATGTCATCTTAGATGGAAAATGGTTTTGATAAAACACTTGAAATGAATTCTTTGGGAAAATATCCTTTCTTCTTCAAAATCATTTTTTTCTCAAAATGCCATAAAATTTTAAAAGAAAATGATTTTGTTGAAAATAGTCATGAAATCTTGTAGAGTGAGCTTCTTGAAAATAAGGCGTTATGAAACTGTAAAAATATATTCATGCTGCATAAGTTAAAAAAACATTCTCCTAGTACTTTTAGTAGAAAATTCAAAAAGTACCACATATGGTAAACAAAAGAAATATTCCCTCCATAACACAAACTAAAAGTCAAAGAGGGTTAAACATGACTTTAAAATACCTGGAAGAATATTAAACACTTTATGAAAAACATTTTTATGGACATGTTTGAAAAATATAACCCAGTAAATACTCATGTATAAGCAATATCGAATAAAAATGAGATTTGAAAAATTATCCCTTACCTTATGTCTGATATGCATCGTATGTATCCGAACCTCCACTTCTTCGATGAACCTCCTTTACGTTTCCTCTTAAGGAACTAGAGTTGGTATTTTGAGAAGACCAGAACCTACAGACTATTTCTAATGAAGTGTAGAAGATAAATGGGCATGGTTTGGCCAAGCTCGAAGGCTCAAGGTGATGTTAATAGGAGAGGTATGAGGTGGCCTTTTTCTAAGGGGGGAGAGGGGCACCTTTGGTAACATAAGAAATATTAATTTATAATAAATTCAACCTCACTTAAGAACCTCCAAATATGAATCAAATCCTAAGATTAGATGTGATAGGGTTGTAATCTTATCAACCAATAAAATTTAGACATGTTCTGAATTTATTTTAAACATTATCAACTTTATTTATCCTTAATTAATCTATTTAATTTTATTTGTGGTAATAAGATTTTAATTTCTAAATTGTTATAAATAATTACTTATGTGTTTTTTATTGTCCATAATAGGATAATTTATGAAATTTTAGACCATATAAATTTCAATTTACAATTTTTAAATATTTTTTTTATTTTTACACAATTTTATTATATATCAGTTTTATAAAATAACAATAGTGTCAATTTTGACCCTATTAAATTATTTTAATTTAAATAAAATCCACACAGAGGATATATTCTAAAAAATATATTTAATAGATTAAGAACATGTAATATTTGACTATAAAATTAGTGGGTCACATTAAATAGTTTATATAATATTTATTTTAATATTTTTAAAACCATTTATTTGGTATATCTCTTAATAAAATAATTAGTACAACATTTTTGTATAATTATTTATTATATTTATTTGTTGAATAAACATTAAAACTAAAATTATATTATTAAGTTAAATCTCATATATTTAATAATAATACTTTTACTCTAATTTATCATCTTAAAATCATAACATGTAAATTGTAATATTTATTAAATTATGAAGGTGTCAACTTTGGAATCATTTAAAATAAAATAATATAAGTGTCATAATCTTCTTTATAAGGATCCAAATGGTCACCAATTCGGCCATTGGATGATAATGGTTTATATATACACTAAAAATAAGTCTTGGTCTGGTTTTTGGGACTTTTCATGTGTATTATTATTTCATTAAAACCTATATTATCGATTGTTCACTAAATAAATAATTTCTGCATCATTAATGTATAAGCTAATAAGGTTAATAAATAATTCTTAAAAATTAAAAATAAATTACCATGATAAATAAAAACAATTATATTTCAAATGAGTATTTATAACCCAATTTATATTATATATAACCATATATTAAAATTGTTTAATTATTAAAGTTTGAGTGAGACATATTTCACTTTCTTTTATATAAAATAAATTAAAGGTATTAATCACATCCAAGGGGGTTCCAATGGATTCCATTTAAACCTAAATATGAAATAGTAAGAAATATAATAATCCAATTATGTTAAGACAAGTGTTAGGGTAATTTTATAATATTATATTTACCCTCAATTATCCGATTTACCTTTAACTATTGTAAATAAAATTTACCGTAGTTTCTATTAATACTACCCAAAAATAAAAAGTAGCATATTAACATAATTTGGACCTACTGATTCCAAATATGGAATCCATTTTTCCTAATTTAAATCAAATTATTTGTTGAATTTAGTTTAAAATGAATCTGGTTTTTAAGAAAATGAGTTTTAAAAGTTAAAACATTGCAAAAGATTGAAATGTTTTTACCAATGAATTCAATTTAAAATTAATGGTAATGACATACATAATATTAAATGGTAAAAATATAGTCTATTTCTACTTTAAAACCATTCAATATTATAATTTATCCATATTAATTATTGCGATGAAAAAAGTTGTTTTTAATTAAAATGTAGTGTGTTTTTACAATTCATTAAAATATGAAAGTTATCAGAATAATATGAAAATTTTATCAAAAGTAAATTTTTATATCCTGATTCCAAAGAAGAATTTTATTTTTTCAAATTGATCTTATAAACATGTCAAAACGTATATTTAAAGTGGGTGTGCCATCAAAAGGCAGCAAAACTGTATTTTTTTGAAAAATACTAATTTTACCCGAAAAATTTATTTTGTTCTCCTACCATGTTTTATAAAATCTGTAAGATGAATGATAATGTTATAAAATTAAAAATTTAGTTAATAATATTCATAGTGGCTAGTCCATAATAATATTATAACAATATATCGTTGTTTAATGAAACCCAGTATCGCGTACTACACACACTATCGAGTAAGGTCGCGTTTGCGTGTAACGCATGCCAAGTCAGAGCTGCGTGTAGTTCATGCTCCCTATGGTGTTGCATATAACATAATCCAAACTTATTTCATTTATACATTAATCCATATCTATACTTAATGTTGCATATAATAATTTCTTCAAAGGGAACTTGAAGTTGTGTGTAACATGAGCCAAGAATAGTATTTCATATACCACAAGCTAATACGGTGTTGCGTATAGCGCAAGATAATCTTGGTGAAGCGTATAACAAAATATATTAAATAAATTAAGAAGATTATTTATCATAAAATCTTAGGTTGTTACATTCTACCCCCCTTAAAATGAATTTCTCCCTCAAAATTTATCGGGGCTATAAATGGTTTACTACATGAATGTTTCTTTCATAGAAACCCACATAGTAAAAATGAATACTAATACTTTTAAAAAGTGAAGTATGAAACATATCAGTTACCCAAATTAACTCATCACTGGGTATCCACATAAGAGAACATTGGTGGAAATATGGATATGGAAGAGAAATATAACCATCATGTTCTGATAGAGAGTGGTAGAGAACATGGCTATGAAAAATCCAACAATCACAAAGCCATAAATTTGTGATGTTCTAAGGTACCATCCGATTCATCAGATATGAGAGCACTTGGACAACATTTTTGGTTTTTATGATCATTTCACAAATGTTGAAGAATTTTTGAATTAAAAGAAATACTTACTTGATTTTGGTACAATCTCACCATTTCTCATGCCTCAAACAATTTCCACTTCATCTCTTAAAGAAATGACGTTGAATTTGGCTTTCACGAAGTTTTAGCAGATCATGCGATAGAATGATAGGTCATTCCATCTGTCTCAAACATACGTTTAGAAAAATTTATATACATAGGTCCATATATGGTGAGATTAATCATATATGGTTCAAAAATAGACTTATAATTCATCTATCATCCTACCTAATAAAATAAAACTTCTTTCTACTAACCAGGGACTTCCTATAGGGTAGTGATATGCGATAAAGCCATATTGTACTTCGGTTGTGGGTTCGATTGTTGCAACCTTGTCCGACTCGATGGATTGTCGCCCGTCCTATGGGTTGTACTTTTTCTTAATCTACACTATTATAACATTCCAAAAATAGTATCGAAAAAAAGTTCTAGCCTTAAACAATTGTATCTGATGTCCAACTTAATCCATTCCAACCATTAGGCTTATCGAAAATACTTCTGTCCAATATTATAGTATAAAGAAAATGATTACTAAAAAAGTCATCAACCAAGAATGTGAATACCAACATTTATCCCACATATATCATAAAATATATCTTGTTGGTCACATTCCAGACATGTGAATACCTTAATTATGTATTCTCTTGAAACATGAATAACCATAAAACCTTTGTGAAAAGATGAATTCTGTCAAAAGTTAACTCTTTCCACATACCAAAATCCCAAAAATTTCTATATACTCAATCCATGATATCACATTGTCCTTATATCAGTCATGATCTCATTAATACAATCAAACATCTCATTATCTCCTTATCCATTCATTATACGCATATCATCTACTTTTCAAAAATATTTAAATAACCGTTCAATGTTACTGGTACCATTCAACATATACTTCCAAATAATTTAGGAAAAACAATAGTTTAGCAATCCTTAGATGTGTCTTTATTCCATAGTACCATTACCTACACAACATAACTCTTGATAAACATAAAACATTCCACTGCGTTCTTAAACCATTGACCGATCTTGAACAATTATTTCATCACACATATCATTTGTAGTCTCTTAATTATTGTCAATAAAAGTACTACCCATACGACCATGATGATTCTCTTCATGATACTTTCCCTTATGGCATCAGTTTTCATAATTCTCGTACATTCCACATTTAAAAATTTTACCATTGTTGATGTCTTTACAATACTATTATCCTTGTCCATAGTGTTAACTAAACCTTTTCCTTTGCAATTACTGGCTTTGTGTCCTTATTTCCCACACCCAAAGCATCTTCCAATTCCTTTGAAACATTCTCCTGGATGCCTATTCCCACATGATTTACATGAGGAAAATTGAACTTTCTTTCCTCTATGATCATCATGAAACTTCATCTTTCTCTTATTAGCTGATTCAGAAAACATATCGAAGTTGAGATTATATATCATATTATGAGATTGCTGATTAGGCATAATAATGATGTTTGGACTTCCAAATCCCGTTTCATTTGGTTGCTCATTAAGAATATCATTCCATTTTCCATCATATCCTCCATTATTGTAAATCTTCCTGTTTCTATCTATTTTCTAAAACCCAAAAAGAATAGTGTGACAGGAAAAAATCATACGAGGAAAACAACATAATAAAGGGGAGGTACCTTCAATATCTAACATCTTAGGTTTTATTCTAATATCGTTACTATAATTCTAGGACTATAACCTATACTTATAATTATACTTAGGGACATCCCTATACATACCTTAAAAATATCTCTAGGGATCCCACTAATGTTCTCGAATCCTAGTTTCAAATGGATGACTAAACCTTTCCTCTGATACCAACTATAGAGACCCCAAACTTGACGCACATGGATATTACATTACTTTTGCGGAATAAATAATACATAAAAAACCAACACTCAAGGATCGTAATAGTATAGTATCTTTGGAAACTCGGAACATAATATTCTAATCATGGTGAAAGATATTCAACATCTACCTTAAATATCTTCCTCTTTTTTTTCTTACCTAAGACCTTTCTTTATATCCTGGGGAAAAGATAACATATAAATGGTGAGGTCAAATTCTCAGTAAGGGTATGCATTAAGAAAATAAAACAATCTATATACAATTGAACTTAAAAACATGAACATAATGTTTAAAAATCAAAATATTGAGAAATGAAATAAAACATGGTAGTACATAACGAATAGATCATATTGGAACATCAATCATGATAAAAAATCATGGAAATAAAACATGTAATTGTGGAAAAAAATTAAGCACTTGATATGATTTCCATAGTAGCCAAGACATTGCTGCCAAGACCATCTTAGTGGACAAAGTCCCCTACTGAATCGAGTTCACTCCTCATTCCAATCCTGTATCACTAAACCGTATTAACTGTCATTCCATCCATGTCTATCTCCTGAGATATAAATAATTACCCAATGCATTGGAGGTATATATTGGTCCCACCCATATAATAATGGAATCATTATTATGTGTACCACAAAATTAACAAAAACCATTCATAATAACCCAATTAATAAAATGGGTTTCATAAACATCATCCCATTATAACATAATCAATATAAAACAAATGGATATCATTTCATCATAATAAATGTGAAACCATGTAAAGCACAGAGACATTATACTTGAAACATACACATATAAAATAATGTCATCTTAGATGGAAAATGGTTTTTGATAAAACACTTGAAATGAATTCTTGAGGAAAATATACTTTCTTCTTCACAATCATTTTCTTTTCTCAAAATACCTTGAAATTTTAAAAGAAAAACATTTTCTTGAAAATATTCATGAAAATTTGAAGAGTAAGATTCATGAAAATAAGTCGTTATTAAACTGTGAAAATCCATTGATGCTTCATAAGTTAAAAAAAACATTCTCCTTGTACTTTTAGTGGAAAAGTCAAAAAGTACCACATATGGTAATCAAAAGAAAGATTACCTCCATAACACAAAGTAAAAGTCAAAGAGGGTTAAAGATGACTTTAAAATACATGGAAGAATATTAAAAACTTTACGAAAAACATTTTTATGGACATGGATGAAAAATATACCCCAGTAAATACTTACGTATAAGAAATATCGTATAAAAATGAGATTTTCAAAATTTTCATTTACCTTATGACTGATATGCATTGTATGTATCTGAACCTCCTCTTCTTCGACGCACCTCCTTTAAGCTTCCTCTTATGGGAATAGAGTTGGTATTTTGAGAAGACGAGAACCCCCAGAATGTTTCTAGGGATGTGAAGAAGAGAAATGGCCAGGGATTGGCCGAGCATGAAGGCTCAAGGTGTGTGAAGAGGAGAGGCAGGAGGTGCCCTTTTTATAATGGAGGAGAGGGGCACCATTGGTAACCTAAGAAATATTAATTTATAATAAATTAAACCTCACTTAAAAACCTCCAAAAATGACGCAAATCAGAATATTAGATGATATAAGTTTGTAATCTCATCATCCAATAAAATTTATACATGTTGGTAATTTATTTTAAACATTATCAACTTGATTTTTCCTTATTTAATCTATTTAATTTTATTTGTGGTAATAAGATTCTAGTTTTTAAATTGTTATAAATAATTACTTATGTGATGTTAATTTTCCATAATTGGATAATTTATGAAATTTTAGGCCATATAAATTTCAATTTATAATTTTTAAATATTTTTGTGATTTTTAATAAATTTTATAATATGTTATTTTTATAAAATAACAATAGTGTCAATTATGACACTATTCATTTATTTTAATTGGAATAAAATTTACACAGAGGATATATTCTAAAAAATATATTTAATATCTTCCTAAAATGTGAAATTTGACTAGAAAATTCGTGGGGAACATTAAATATTTCATATAATATTTATTTTAATATTTTTAAAACCATTTATTTGGTATATCTCTTAATTACATAATTAGTACAACATTTTTGTATAATTATTTAATATACTTATTTGTTGCATAAAAATTAAAAATAAAATACTTTGACGAATATAAATCTCATAGATTTCATAATAATACTTTTACTCGAATTTATCATCTTAAAATCACAACATGTAAATTGTTATGTTTATTAAATTTTGAAGGTGACAACTTTGGAATCATTTAAAATAATATAATATAATTTTCATAATCATCTTTATAAGGATCCAAATGGTCAAAAATTCTGAAATTGGATGCTTAGGGTTTATATATACACTATCAATAAGTCTTTTTATGGTTTTTGGGCCTTCTGATGTGTATTATTATTTTAATAAAAACTATATTATTAATTTTTCACTAAATAAATAATTTCTAGATCATTAATGTATATGCTAATAAGGTAAATATATAATTCTTAATAATTACAAATAAATTACCATGATAAATAAAAATATTTTATAATTAAAATGAGTATTTATAATCTAATTTATATTATGTATAACCTTATATTAAAATAGTTTAATTATTAAAGTTGGAGTGAGACATATTTCACATTATTTTAAATAAAATAAATTTAAAGTCTTAATCACATCCAAGTGGGTTCCAATGGATTCCATTTCGACCAAAATATTCCATAGGAAGAAATATAATCATCCAATTATATTAATACAAGTGTTAGGGTAATTTTATAATTTTATATTTACCTTCAATTACCTGCGTTACCTTTAACTATAGTAAATAAAATTTATCGTAGTTACTATTCATAGTGCCCAAAAATAAAATGTATCCTATTAATATAATATGGACCTAATGATTCCAAATATGGAATCCATTTTTCTAAATTCTAATCTCATAAGTTGCATAAATTAATTTAAAATTAATCCCATTGTTAAGAAAACGAGTTTTAAAAGATAAAACATTGCAAAAGATTGAAATGTTTTTACCAATGAATTCGATGTAAAATTAATGGTAATGACATACATTATATTAAATGGTAAAAACATATTCTATTTATACATTAAAAACATTCAATATTATAATTTGACCATATAAATTATTGCGATGAAAAAAGTTGTTTTTAATTAAAATATAGCATGTTTTTACTATTCATTAAAATATGAAAGTTATCGAAATAATATGAAAAATTTATCCAAAGTAATTTTTATATCCTGATTCCAAAGAAGAATTTTATTTTTTCAAATTTAACTTATAAACATGTCAAAAACAAGATTTAATGTTGGTGTGCCATCAAAAGGTGACAAAACTGCATTTTTTTAAAAATACTAATTTTACCTGAAAATTTATTTTGTTCTCATACCATGTTCTAGAAAATTTTTAAGATGAATAATAATTTTATAAAATTAAAAATTTAGTTAATACTATTCATAGTGGCTAGTCCATAAAAATATTATAACAATATCCATTTGTTTAATGAAACCTGGTATCGCGTGCTACACACTATAACACCCCAAATTTTAAATAAATCTTGTTTCCTAATTTTATGTGTTATTTTATTTTATTTTTATACTCAAAAAAAATGGTTCATTTGATAACATGAGTATAATTAAAATGAGACTGTTGGGTTTTGACTGTTATTTGACCATTGGTCAGTATGACAGCTGGAAACAAAACGTTTTGACTATTGTCTCTAAATACAAGCAATCTTGGTTAATTAATATAGAAAGAAGATTCGATGGCCTCACCCAGTAGTCTTGGACCAATCGAATCCCATCTAACTGAAATTGGGAAGGAGGTAGCACCACTGGGCTTTTCTCTGGACCAAACCAAAGCTGAACTTCATCGTTTGAAGCTAGAACGGGATCGCCTTCGCGAGAAGTTCAAACTGATAGAAATTACCACTCATGCGATGTTGGCCGAGCCTCCCTCGGATTCTCTCACCTTAGCACACCTTACACTTAGGTCCTATTTTAGTGTGATAAGGGGCTATATAAGGAAACCGTAACTGCCATGTGTAATCCTTTGTTTTAAATAAAAATTGGGATTTCTTCTTATGATGAAATTTATGAATTTTAAAATGTCCGGATAAATATAGTATGCATATTTTTGATGAATTTTAGAGAAAGGATATTTTAAAAATGTTTATGTAAACCTTAAATAAATAATAATGTGTAATGATTTTCGAAAAATGGTCTTCTACAATTATGTTCAGTATGAAATTTCGAGTCTAATAAGATCAACCTGATTTTTGATGAATAGTAAATTCTGAATAGTGATTTTACGCTTAGGATTAGTAATTTGACCAAATGGATTAGTAATTTCACTCAAAGAAAGTTTTAATATAATTTAGACACCTAGATTAAGTAATGAGATTCAATAAAATGGGTAAATAATAGTTTCATAAATTATTATTCAAGTATTAGTTTTTTTTGGGTGAATAGTGTTTTTTAATTAAAAATTAAATTAAAAATATTTAGAAAATCATTTTTATAAAATGGATTTCATTTTTGAACTCAGAGCATCGATATTATGTTAAGGTAATTTTTGGGGATTTTTCTGAAAAAAATGAATTTTCGGTGAATAGTGTTTATTAAAAAAATGAATTAAAAATATTTAGAAAATTATTTTTATAAAATATAGTTCATTTTTGAAATCAGAGAAATGATATTTGGTTAATGTGAAATTTTGGGATTTTTCTGAGAAAGTTGAATTTTCAATGAATAGTAAAAATACAGTTTTAGGGTTTCGGTATGTTTAATGACATCATAACTGTGTCATGATGATTTCATGAGATATTTTAAGGTATGTTCGACTAAAGAGGATGAATTATTGTGTGGGGGTCCCCATGTGGCCTAAATCTACGGGAAGTACCATGGGAGGGCCCATGCTTTTGAGAAAACCACATTTGAGGTGTCCCTTGGCCATTAATGATTTGTCCCCTCATTTTCCCTATAAATACCAAGCCCTATTCTCATCTTTTCGACTCCAAACCATCCTCAAAGAATTTATGTTCTCCTTACCTCCCAAGGAGTCCTCCCAAGGTGCCCCCAAGCCCTCAAGGTCCCAACCTTTGAGTTTTTAGAGTTACGTTTTAAGGTAAGGGATCCGACCTCTCTCTTTCTTTTCAGGTGATCTCTTTTATGTCATTTCTTTTATGCTCCATGTTCATATGTTGGAGTATGTTCTTTTATATTCATTATAATGTCATTTTTATGTTCATTTGATGAGATACCCCCTATTACTCTCATCATTTCATTTTATGAATGTTTAAGTGGGGCCGTTAGGCTGCCGAAATATTTGTAACAGATTCTTTCACCCTTCTCATTTTCAAGTTCTATTTTCTTGTAAACTCTTTCAAGTTCATTTTTATTATGTTGGAGTATGATCTCTATATCTATCATACTGAAATATTATGTTCATATGATAATAGACCCTATTTGATCTTGTCAATTCATTTTTTGAAACTTAAGTGACGTCGTTAGGCTGCCGAATTTTTAAGGGGATTCTTTCACCCTTCTCATTCTTTTCAAAGTTCTACTTTCATGTCAAGTATTTAAAATTACTTTTATTATGTTGGGGTATGATCTCTATATCTATCATACTGAACTATCATGTTCACATGATGAGAGACCCTATTTGATCTTTTCAAATCATTTTTGTTGAAGTTTAAGTGACGTCGTTAGGCTGCCGAATTTTCATAAGAGAAAACTAATTTTTGTCTTCCTTCCATGTTTTTCATTTCAAAAGGTATGTCCTTAAAATTTCATTACCATGTTCATATATCCTTATTATTCTTCCCCTATACTGTTTTATGGGTCATTTATGAATGTTGGGCCCATGTCCACTCTCTTTTCAATGTTTTCTAAAACCCCAAAACATAGCCGTTATGCTGCAGAATTTTCGTCTCAAAATGCCTCTCTTTTCCCAAAATTATTTTATGTTATAAAGTGAATACTCAAAGATCTTATTTCTACAGGGGTATTCAAATATATATCAAAATGTTCTATTTTAAATTCTGGTATTTACATACATGAGACCGGCTCTCCCCTTCCGCGGGTTTAAACTGACGTAAAAATCATGTCTTTAAAGCAGTTTTTAAAACGTTATGATTATGAAATGAAACCCATTTATTTTATGCTATATGGGTTATTTATGAAAATGTTTGATGATGATATATGTGGCTCACATGATAATAAAGGCAAATTTAGGGGTGTGCCCTGATAGTGCTCCAATGCATTGGGTAATGATGTAACCACTAGAGATTACAATTTTCACGATATCTTGGTGAATAACCTTGGTAATTTTCAAATGACACCTTTTGGATGGACCTTGGTGATATGTTCATGATTGTCTATGTTAAATGATGTAGCCACATCTTAAAGTTATGAAAAATGTTATTTTTATTTTGATATATCTCATGATTTATTTCTCATGCCTTAAAGTTCGTTTCATGACCTTATTGAATTATCTCAAGTTCACATGTAAAATGTTTCTCTTGTTTCCCTTACTGGGCCTTCTGCTCACCCTTTCTTTTGATGTATGTCCCCAGGTTATGAGATGTAGTAATAAACCTAGGATGAACATGAGGAGAAGCCTTTCAAGTGTTTAAGAAGAATGTTTTATGTTTTCACGTTTTATCTTCCCGGTTTCGAAGACACTAAACCTTAAAGATCCTCAGTTTTGTGTAATGAAATGAATGTTTATGTTATAAAAAGGCGGGATACTATAGTTGGTATCAAAGGATGGTTTTTTTATTTTTGGAAATTAGGATATGAAAACTTTAGAAAGAACCCTATAGAAAAAGTTTAAATATAGGAAATATTCCAGATATTTTGGTGAGTATTGAGTAAGGGGTTGCCAAGCAAATACATCCCTGTCTGGATACGAGCAGGTAGAGGTGGCTCTAGAACAGATGTACATAGGGGTAAAACCCAAAAACACCGCTTTGAGCTAGACTCAAACGAGAACTGGTACAAGACAACGAGCCTTGCTGCACTCTTGGTTATGACACTCCCGGGGGATATGCTTTGGTAAATTCATAAGCTTTGTATGAATCATTATTAAAGGAACAAAGATAAAATAAAATAAAGATTCACATAAGAATATATGATCATGGATAACCTAGATTGGAACCTAGGGGATCGCACGTTAGGATATACTTATATTCTACAAGTTTATCCATTTATTCTTAATTTTTTCTTTTTCATGATTGTTGGCGAAGTATTTAAGCCCCTAATTATACTTTATCTTCTTAGTTAATGGTGGGAAATGGAAGAACATGTCCCAAAAACCAATGTGATAGGAAATGCGATGATTACCGTATTAATATGAAGAGATGATTAGGGGATTAAAAGATTATTATTATTTTGGAAAACGTTCACTATTTTGGGTACCCTATATGATCGAGGTAAATAGATTACTACGGTATTTTCATTGAGGAGTAAGGTTGACTTATATTTTGAAGAATTGATGAATTTAAGGCGGACTTATTGTAATTTAGGTTACTTATGGAAATTATTAACCTATCTTGGGGTAAATATGTTTAGGTTAGTTAGTTTTGTTATAAGATGTCAGGAGTGGTTGATGTTGTTTGGAGATGAATGATAAAGTTTACCTTGGAAGAATATGTTATCAAATCCTTCTTGTATTTGGGTTTCAATCTTATTTTGGTTTATTTTGAGGCTTTTAAGGAAAGTTATTTATGGAATGGTCTATGATGAACTCTGGGTAGTACCGTGGAACTTTGAAGATTTAAAAGTAGTTTCCATTCCTATGGGATTGTTTTTTTTTTGAAGAGTTGTTTTACCTTACCCTTTCTGTTTTTGGGATAATGTTTAAAGATGGATGAAATAGATGGTTAATCTTTTTTGGATTATATGATTCTCTAGAAGTTGATTCTTGTGTTTTGATGAGACCAAGTGTTTTTGAATTCTCATCGTTTGGAGAAAAGATTATTTTAGGGTAGAAACTTATTAAAGGATGAAATTATAC
Organism: Viscum album; assembly: GCA_963277665.1. Classification (NCBI taxonomy): domain Eukaryota; kingdom Viridiplantae; phylum Streptophyta; class Magnoliopsida; order Santalales; family Viscaceae; genus Viscum; species Viscum album. Next base: position 220,377,311 of record OY728155.1, read on the forward strand.
ATGAAGGTAGGTATATTTTCTTATGTTTTTGTTCTATGTAGTAAATAAATTCCTCAAAATTATGAAAAGAAACGTAAAACAAAAACGTTGTTGGTTTACGTTTCCTACTAGGTAATCAAAGACCGTTTACACACATCATATGTTTGGGATTTTCTTATGGTTAACTTTCTCCTAATAATGTTCTCTATCACTCTCCCTCAGAACTTGACACTTTGTTTTCTCCTCCATGTCCATGTTTTCCTACATGGAATCCTAGTGTGGGTTTACTCGGGTGACCTTTCTCCTTCCCTTTATTTCTTTTAAATTAATAGTTTTACTTAATCTTTTTCTGATGTGGGACTTTAAATGAAATTTCAAAACCAAATTTTAAAAATTTCTAGGACGCAATTTCTTAAGGGGGGAAGATTGTACCAACCCGAAATTTTAAATAAATCTTGTTTCCTAATTTTATGTGTTATTTTATTTTATTTTTATACTCAACAAAAATGTTTCATTTGATAACACGAGTATAATTAAAATGAGACTGTTGGGTTCTGACTGTTATTTGACCATTGGTCACTATGACCGCTGGAAACTAAACGTTTTGACTATTGTCTCTAAATACAAGAAATCATGGTTAATTAATATAGAAATAAGATTCGATGTCCTCACCCAGTAGTCTTGGACTGATCGAAGCCCATCTAACAGAACTTGGGAAGGAGGTAGCACCACTGGGCTTTGCTCTGGACCAAACCCAAGATGAACTTCATCGTGTGAAGCTAGAACGGGATCGCCTTCACGAGAAGTTCAAACTGATAGAAATTACTACTCATGCGATGTTGGTTGAGCCTCCCTCAGATTCTCTCACCTTAGCACACCTTACACTTAGGTCCTATGCTGGTGTGATAAGGGGCTATGTAAGGAGACGTAAATGCCTTGTGTAATTCTTTGTTTTAAATAAAAATTGGGATTTCTTCTTATGATGAAGTTTTTGTATTTTCAAATGTCCGAATAAATATAGTATGCATATTTTTGATTAATTTTACAGAAAAGATATTTTAAAAATGTTTATGTAAACCTTAAATAAAAAAAATGTGTAATGATTTTCAAAAAATGGTCTTCTACAATTATGTTCAGTACGAAATTTCGATTCTAATAAGATCAACTTGATTTTTGATGAATAGTAAATTATGAATAGTGATTTTATGCTTAGGATTAGTAATTTGACCAAATGGATTAGTAATTTCACTCAAAGAAAGTTTTAATATAATTTAGACACCTAGATTAAGTAATGAGATTCAATAAAATGGGTAAATAACAGTTTCATAAATTATTATTCAAGTATTAGTTTTTTTAGGCTGAATAGTGTTTTTTAATTAAAAATTAAATTAAAAATATTTAGAAAATTATTTTTATAAAATGGATTTCATTTTTGAACTCAGAGCATCGATATTATGTTAAGGTAATTTTTGGGGATTTTTCTGAAAAAATGAATTTTCGATGAATAGTGTGTTTATTTAAAAAATGAATAAAAAATATTTAGAAAATTATTTTTATAAAATAGAGTTCATTTTTGAAATCAGAACATTGATATTTGGTTAATGTGAAATTTTGTGATTTTTCGGAGAAAGTTGAATTTTCAGTGAATAGTAAAAATACAGTTTTTGGGTTTCGGTATGTTTAATGACATCATAACTGTGTCATGATGATTTCATGAGATATTTTAAGGGATGGTCGACTAAAGAAGATTAATTATTGTGTGGGGGTCCCCATGTGGCCTAACTCTATGGGAAGTACCATGGGAGGGCCCATGCTTTTGAGAAAACCACTTTTGAGGTGTCCCTTGGCCATTAATGCCTTGTCCCCTCACTTTCCCTATAAATACCATGCCATCCTCTCATCTTTTCGACTGAAAAACCATCCTCAAAGAAGTTATGGTCTCCTTAACTCACAAAGAGCCCTCCCAAGGTTCCCCCAAGACCTCAAGGTCCCAACCTTTGAGTTTTAAGAGTTACGTTTTAAGGTAAGGGATCTGACCTCTCTCTTTCTTTTCAAGTGATCTCTTTTATGTCATTTCTTTTATGATCCATGTTATTATGTTGGAGGATGTTCTTTTATATTCATTATAATGTCCTTTATATTTTCATATGATGAGAGACCCCCTCTTACTCCCATCATTTCATTTTATGAATGTTTAAGTGGCGCCGTTAGGCTGCCGAAATTTTTGTAACGGATTCTTTCACCCTTCTCATTTTCAAGTTCTATTTTCTTGTCATGTCTTTCAAGTTAATTTTTATTATGTCGGGGTATGATCTCTATATCTATCATACTTAACTCTTATTTTCATATGATGAGAGACCCTATTTGATCTTGTCAATTCATTTTTTGAAGCTTAAGTGACGTCGTTAGGCTGCTGAATTTTTAAGGGGATTCTTTCACCCTTCTCATTCTTTTCAAAGTTCTAATTTCATTTCAAGTCATTAAAATTACTTTTTTTAAGATGGGTATGATATCTATAACTATAATACTTAACTCTTATGTTAACATGATGAGAGACCCTATTTGATCTTTTCAAATCATTTTTGTTGAAATTTAAGTGACATTGTTAGGCTGCCGAATTTTCATAAGAGAAATCTAATTTTTGTCTTCCTTCTATGTTTTTCATTTCAAATGGTATGTCCTTAAAATTTCATTACCATGTTCATATATCCTAATTATTTTTCCCCTATACTGTTTTATGAGTCATTTATGAATGTTGGACTCATGTCCCCTCTCTTTTCAATGTTTTCTAAAACCCCGAAACATAGTCGTTATGCTGCAGAATTTTCGTCTCAAAATGCCTCTCTTTTCTCAAAATTATTTTATGTTATAAAGTGAATACTCAAAGCTCTTCTTTCTACAGGGGTATTAAAATATATATCAAAATGTTCTATTTTAAATTCTGGGATTTACATACATGAGACCCGCTCTCCCCTTCTGTGGGTTTAAAGTGACGTAAAGAACATGTCTTTAAAGCAGTTTTTAAAACGTTATGATTATGAAATGAAACCCATTTATTTTATGCTATATGGGTTATTTATGAAATTTTTGATTATGATATACGTGTATCATATGATAATAAAGGAAAATTTATGGGTGCGCTATGATAGCGCTCCAATGCATTGGGTAATGATATAACCACTAGAGATTACAATTTTCACGATATCTTGGTGAATAACCTTGGTAATTTTCAAATGACACCTTGGGGATGGACCTTGGTGATATGTTCATGATTTTCTATGTTAAATGATGTATCCACATCTTAATGTTATGAAAAATGTTATTTTTATTTTGATATATCTCATGATTTATTTCTCATGCCTTAAAGATCTTTTCATGACCTTATTGAATTATCTCAAGTTCACATGTAAAATGTTTCTCTTGTTTCCCTTACTGGGCCTTCTGCTCACCCTTTCTTTTGATGTATGTCCCCAGGTTATGAGATGCAGTAATAAACCTAGGATGAACATGAGGAGAAGCCTTTTAAGTGTTTAAGAAGAATGTTTTATGTTTTCATGTTTTATGTTCCTGGTTTCCAAGACACTAAACTTTAAAGATCCTTAGTTGTGTGTAATGAAATGAAAGTTTATGTTATAAAAAGGTGGGATGCTATACACACTCTATCGAGGAAAGTCGTGATTGCGTGTAATTTAAGCCAAGTCAGTGCTGCATGTAGTGCAAGCTCCCTTCGGTGTTGCGTATAACATAATAAAAACTTATTTCATTTATACGTTAAAAAATATATATAATTAATGTTGCGTAGAATAATTTTTACAAAACAAACATGAAGTTGTGTGTAACACGAGCCAAGAATAGTGTTGCATATACTACAAGCTACTACGGTGTTTCGTATAGCGCAAGATAATCTTGTTGAAGCATACAACAAAAGACATCAAAGAAATTGAAAAGATTCTTTCTCATAAAATCTCAGGTTGTTACATTCTTTCTATCACTTGATTAAAATTTTATGTTTTGGTTTAAAATTGATTGACTTGCTTGAATTTTTTTTAAAACCTTGTTTGATTTGATGGAATCCTATTTAGTGATGTTTTCTTGGAAAATTATTTAAATTTGTTGGTTTTTTGAAATTTCATTTTGGATCATGATTTTAAAATAATTATTTTAAAATTTTAGTTCGGTTTTTAGGCATGAAAACATTTTTTGAAATGTTTTCAAGAAAGGAAAGTTTTATGTTGAATTGTTTTGGAATTATTTTTGGGAATAATTGTTGGTGTGTGTTCATGTTTTTTTATAAGTCCAGGAAGAAGTATGACTTGTTGCTCGATTCCAAATGTAAAATTTCAATTGTGATTGGATACCTTTTAAAGACTTGGTAGATAAATGAGAGACTTCTTTGGAGTGTGGAAATATCCCATGGGCATGAATGTGTGGATGTGTGGTTGTATGGAACTATGGAATGGGTTATCCCAATGAAATTTAGAAAGTTTTTAATGGATTATTTTCTTATATTACAAGGAAAACTAGTTTGGTTTGGAAAACCATTTTGGTTTGGATATAAATTCTCGTAAATTGTTTTAAATTAGTATATATAAATTTTCTAACAGGTTTTATCCTAGTGGTGTGAGTTGGGAAGTCATTGGGGAAATACTACTGAATTTATACTCACTACAATTTATACACTTTTGTGAATTTGTAGGTGTATTCTATCAAGATACAAGTAAGGGCTAGGTATCTTAGAACTTTAGTGAAGTTTCATGATAGTGTGGACATGGATTTTCATTTTAGAGTTTATATTTGGTTGGGATTTTCCGTTTGGATGTCTTTAGTGTCTTTGGGTTTTGTAGTCTTTGGTATTACTTGGATTTTGTCACTTTTTTCACCTTGTACTCTAATATGGTTATTTTTTGGGTTATGTTGGATTTTTTTTGTACTCATGAATCATATATAAGTTTTTTTGTTATGGTTATCTTGGTTTATTTTTTTATCTTCAATGGGAAAATAATCTCCCAATTGTTTATGAAATCCCTCAGAATTTATTTCCATATTTTGGTGTCCAAGGGATGTTACCTAAGGATAGTAAACCCCGCCACATTTTTCCAACACAATGGTTGATGGGAGGAATGTTACAATATGTTTTTTTGTTCCTTGGGTATTAGTTTTTTAGTCCTAGAGTTGGGATGGTAGCAAGGTGTAGGATGGTTGGAGCATGAAAAATAGTGCACAAAAATTCATAGCGAACCTATTTATAATGAACTTCATGTTTCTATGGAGTTTGGGTACATTATTATTTTGAGATAATTCAAATATTTTTCATCACATCATCATGGGTTTAGCCTATGATAATAGAATAACATGCATTGATAGTGATGAATTCCCACTATGAGTGAATATTTAATTTTGATTAAAGATTTTTGATTTGCTGAAAATTGTGGATTTTTGACATTTTTTGAAAAAGGTTTGGTTTTCAAAAAGAATCATGGAATTTTAAAAACATATTTGAAGGTAGAAATTGTTGAAATTTGGAATTTATTATAATGATATGTGTGATGTGGTAAATTTTAAAATTCTAAGACTTAAATTACTAATAATTGAGGTTAATTGCAGTTTTTTGGATATAGAAAATGGCACTGGGAAGGAATCATAGAAACAAACTAGAGGAGGATGTCGAGAATGTGGTTTCACCATAGCCATAGGTGAACCAAATGTTTGTCTAGAGTATTTTCCAATATTTTCAGACTATAGATAGGGGGAATATAAAGGATGAAACAAATCAAGTGGATCATTTCGTTCAGTTCCAAAAGAAAAATCTACCCATCGTTCCAGGTGTTTCAGAGCTAGAAAAAGTATAGGTATGGATAAATAGGATGAATTGAATCTTTTATTTCTTTATCACACTATATGAACTAAATTCTTAGTTGGTAATATATAAGCTAGTGTATCTATCACACTAATGGTGTGATTTTTCAATTAGAGCTAAATTCGACCAAGGTAATGCATGGGGTGATTTTGAAAAAAAAATTCTACAAATAATTATATCGTTTTAAATTCATAATTTCTAGAAAAATATACTTATTTAGTTTGAATCAGTATAATCTCTCAGTAATAGAGTTTGTGGCTAAATTTATGAATTTATTTCATTTGGAACTAAAAGTTAATCAAAGTGAACCCTTAAAGGCCCAATTTTTTTGTTGGGGTTAAAACATTAAATTTTCTCAAGAATTTATTTAATAAATATTTTGGATTATAAAAAGATGTTAAACATAGTGACCGTGGTAGAAATATACATCTGGGGAATCACGGGTGGAGGAAACAAGATTATACCTAAAGATATGGTTGGTAAATCAACTACTAGAGACCAGCAATAGAGGGACACCAATTCACAAGGGTTGAATATCTCTAAATTAGAATATGGGTTCGGTCAACCTTCCTGTTCAACCAAAAATAAAGATAGTATGTTTTTATTGTGGTTATTTTGACCATATAATGTGGGGTTGTATAGAACCACCTAGATCATATCATAATTGAAACAATAGGGGGAACCATGGTTGTTATTTTTATTGTACTATATGGTCAGGTGATAGGGATATATATCATTATTCTCAATAATCATCTGGTTTTACAGGAAGAGTTTAGAAGAATAGATCTTATCAGAAGAACTAAAAATCCATTTCAATTATAGGAATTCCATGACTCCTCATCAAGTACAATATTAATAGGGTATTTAAGAGAAAAGCGTTGTGAGTATGGAATTGTATATTTCTCAAAATGTGATCATGGATGATCGAGAAAGACCTTGGATTCTGATAGGTATGGTTATTTGGAATTCGAATATTATGAAATATTTGTTTAATATGGGTGAATCCCATTATTCAATTTCTTTTTGTTCTTTAAATATTCTGGGTTTACATGTTGAGATGATTCCCTCTATTGTAAAAATCCAAAACACATCCAGACAATGAGAGGGTCAAGAATTTATATTTTCAGTCTGTTTGATAACAATATTTGGTATTGGGATGGTATGGGTTTTCTCTGTGATAGAGATAGATGACTATTTCTTGTTTCTAGTAATGTAATGGATGAAAAATTATGTGTCTCATATCTATTCTTATGCATGATGGGTGAGTTTCAAATCATTGGATGGTGTTATGAAACTCCTTAGAGGATATTGGGGGGTGTATTCAAGTAGATTATGTCCCTTGGTACCAGTGGTTAGAAAATATCTCATACTAGTTTAATGAATTTTCCTTGAAATCTGTTGAGAAAATTAGGAATATATATTTTTGACCATAGTATACCAGTTTCATGTTGTATTTCTATAAAATTTCTCACGGTTTACACCCAAAAGAGAATTGGAGTTTATGATTTATCTCCTATCAGGGAACCATCCTATCTCACTTCTTTATTATTATATTATGAAACCAAAATAATTAATGGAATCAAAGGATCAATTGGAAGAGTTGTAAAGTAAAGGTTTTAACTAACTGATTACATCTCTATGGGTAACACTATTTCTTTTTGTAATAAATGTGTACATAACTCTTAGGATTTTTAAATATTATCATTAACTCAGCCATTTTAAAAAAAGAATCGTTATCCTCTTCTATGCATTGATGATTTTTTTGATCAATTGAGGGGATCCTTGTGGTTCTTAAAAATTGAGTTGCGTTCAGGATATCACCAATTGTTATTTTTGAAGGAAGATATTATGAAAATAGAAAAAAAAGGGAGATATGTCCATTATGATTTAATTGTTATTCCCTTTGGTCTTATGAATACAACATCCATATTTATGGAATTCAATAATATGATATTTACTCAAGGAAAATGGAGTATCATAAGAAACACTTGTCTATAGTGTTGGGTATCTTACAGAAGCATCGTCTATATGAAAATTTATCAATGTGTGATTTATGGATACAAGAGGTATGTTTCCATGGCCATGTCATTTATAAAAAATATTTTCTATGGATCATTGAAATTTACATGATGTTATCTCTTGGGAGCTACCAAAGAAATAAATTATGATATGTAATTTCCCTTACTTAGTAGAATACTAAAGGCATTTTGTTAGTGACTTTCCAAATTTTTAATCATCAATGACATGTTTGACAAAGAAATGTGTTCTTTTCCTATGGAATGATGAATGTAAAAAAATTCTCTTGAGTGACCATGGTTAGATTTACCTTAGAAACCATTCTCACATTTACAGTGTATGGATAGGGCTATGTAGTTTATTTGGATGAATTAGGATCAGGGTTGGGATGTGTTATTAAGAAATGAGATCTAGTTGTTACATGCAGTTTATGAAACTTACAGTTTAATGAGAAAAACTACACAACATATGATTTTCAATTAGATTATATGGCATTTGTTTTAAATACTTGGAATCAATATAATTTTGGTGAGAAATTAGTATTTTTTACATATCATAATAGTTTGGCAAACAATTTATCACAAAGACATAACTCTTTACACTTTTTCTCACCTACTGTTATATCCTAACATCCTAGAGGTTTCTGAATGAAAATTTGATACAAGTCCCACATTGATAATATGGTCAGCGGTCGATTCTCAATTGTTGGTTCCCATTACAGGTCACACGATATGGATAATTTTTTGTGAAAATGATTATAAGTTATCATCATTCATCATATCCATCCATATGGTGTCCTAAATATTGGGTGTGATAATTCACCTTTTTCCCTTCTATCCCATGCACATGACATTAAACTGGGGATCTACAGTCTGAGATCTATGACCATAAACTAAAATATCCCACATCCTTACCACATGACATTATACTACACAACAATTCAATAACTTTGTGTGTCTTGATTCTTGACCTCACAGGATATAGATGAACACTTATATTCTATGTATTCAGGTCCAGCCCATTAGATCTTTCCATCTCCTTGGTTTCCCCCACTGGGTTTAGTTCTCTTTGAGGGTTGCATATAGTGTGGTGTGGAAATCCTTTTTCCTCATTCTCATTGGGATTACAATAGCTACACCATGTGACCCTCCTTCCAAAATTTCCTCCTTTTCACCCACATCCTCACCATATTATGTAAAACTTCATAGAATTCAAGGACTATGTATGTATTTATTCCCATCCATATGGAATATATAGTAATTCTTGGACATTTTTTCTTCGAGTTGAGACCCAAGTTACCCACTTTCGATCTTATGGCCTAAAATTTCTTTTTGGAAGCATGTGGTGTGGTGTGGACTTCCTTTTTCCCCATTCACATTGGGTTTACAATATCCACACCAAGTTTCTCCCTTTATAATGCCTCCCTTTCATCTATATCTTTACCGCATAATGTTAAACTACATGGAATTCTAGAACTACATATGGCCCGATTCCTTCTCTCATAGGATACGTAGGAATGCCTTGATATTTTATTCCCATGTCAAGACCAATCATCACAAATTATCTCTTTTGTTCGCCCCCTTAGCCCTAATTCTTGTGGGATTACGTTGTGTGGAACTTAGAATCATTTTCCTTCATTCACATTGGGTATACGACTACCCCACCATATAATCACCTCTATGGGATTTCCCCTTTTATCTATGTCCTTACCACATGTTGTTAAACTGCATGAAATTTATAGAACTATGTAGGGATTGATTACCATTCTTTTGGGATATGAAAGAATTCCCATAAATTTCATCATTGGGTTTATCCATAGGTTCCTCAACCTTTTTGGCCCTTCTATCCCTATCCAATAGTCTATGTTCTATGACCTTAAAATATGATCTCACTCATCCTACATGACATTAAACTGTTCTATCTTGATTTCATAACATTAAACTACAAATCATTCATGTTCCTTAATACATGAACATAAAAGGTATGTACCCCTATGTCCCACATGATGTTAAACTACACGTCATGTTTCCAAAATCCTTTTATTTAGGCCCCTGGTCCTGAGTTCTCTCTTGGGATTATGTGGTGTGGTGTGGGATTATTCATCTATATTCACATTAGGCTATATTTTCCCACACGATAATCATTCTCCTAGTGATTAATTACTTCCATACTCATACTCACTGCATGATGTTATACTTTATAACATTCTTAGAACTGTGTATGGCTTGATTCTCATCCTTATGGGATACATAGGAATTTCTAATCGTTTCACCTGGGGTCTAGCCCTGGTTTCACCAACCCATTTTACCTCTTTCTTATACCCACCTAATTGAGTCAGCTACCCCTAGTTGAGCTCTTAAACCTCTATCCTCACTCATCAACAATCTTATATGTGTTGTGGTTTTAGACCTAAATTGTTGGATTCTTAAGGAACATGATTTTGTTCCGTCTTCATGCTTCATATGTCCCCTCGTTTGAGTCTCCAACACCTTTCACTTATAAAGGTACCCCCTAATGGTAGATATGAGCAACCTTATAGATCACCTACTATTTCATTCCAATATCCTAGAAGTTATTGAATGGTATTTGAGATAGTTGGTTATCTCAAATATGGTCAGTGGTCGACCCTCACCTATTTTTCCCATCTTAGGTCACACGATATGGACATTGTGCTTAAAATATAGTCAATAGTTATCCTCCATTAGTACTCCAAACCCATTTTCCCTTAAAATTTATTTAATGATTCATATCCCATTCCATTACATCATGATCAAATGGATCCTCAACACCCTCAGTGTTATCCCTCCGTGCACCTTTGTATGTTGAGAGGACGAACCAATGTTGTGGGGTCATCCTTGACTCTTCACCTTTATTCCCTACTCTGTGATTCCATGTATTTTAAATATCTTCTCCACCCTTTTTCCCACACAGTGTAGTTCTCACATGTGCTTAGGGATTTGGCTAAGGTTTTTTCATTCATGTAAGAACCACACTTCCCCATGTTCAAAGCTCTATGACCATAAACATGGATCTCTTGCATCCTTATCATATGATGTTAAACTACAACTTCTGCATCCATGATTTTTCTGATAAACTACCTAGTTAAATGATGTCTTAATTTTAGAAGACATTTTCCCTCTGTAATTTTCCCTCTACCAAGACATATTCTATAACTAAACTTCGCTTGATTCTTACCCCAATGAGATATGTAGTGATTCCCGGGTACTTTGTCTTAGGGTCTATCCACTGAGTCAGGATCCATTTCACCCCCTTCTTGGTTTGGGTTTTTGTTATTTGGGAAAGGTGAAACATGGTGTGGGATTCTTTTTTAATCACTCATTTTTTGTTTCCTCATGATGCTATACTACACCTCTCCACCCCATATGGTCTGAACTTTTAGACCTTTAAACTAAGACATCCAAAGTCCTAGTTTTCATGACATTAAAATGCGTAATAACTATGATTTTCCTTGCTTGAGAGGATATATCTCCAATTTATATTAGTCATCTACCATAAAATCCTCAATAACTATGTATGGATTCATTCCCATTCTCATGGTATATGTAGTGATTCCTAAACTCTTCACCTATGGTCTAGCTGAAATCCCTTTCTTCTTTCTAGCCTCTTAGCACTAGCCCCCATTATAGAATGTGTGGTGTGGTTTGGACTTCTTTTGTCCTCATTATTATCAGGTTATATACCAGGATACATGTTTATCCTTTTCTATCCCCAGTTCTTTACCATATGACATTAAATTACATCAAATTCTAGAACTATGTATGGCTTGATTCATTCCTTTGTAGGATACTTAGGGACTCCTGGTCCTCTCGCCTTGGGACAAGACACAAGTTCATTAATTATTCTATCTCATTGCCCCTAATGTTCCAAAATTTATGACCCTAAAATTGGATTTCCCATTCCAAGTAACATGACTTTAAACTATTGACCAGGGTCTAGGAAATATGAACTTAAAATATGTGCAATGTTATGACTATGTGACACTAAACTATTTAATGTATCGACCTATCCGTATTATGTTAAAACTACTTGTCTATTATCCTCATCTTTATGACATACAACTACAATGTATTATAGGTCCTTGCCAAAGAGGTCCCATTTGGAAATATGTTTGATCTTGATTTAGGATGACACACCCACCCAACACACTTTCATCATGGTAGCGTAGTCTCAGAATTTTGGGCTTCATTCAAACATCACCTCACTCCATAATCATACTTTTCGTACCCTATATTTCATATCTGCATCCTCTTTCATGTTTAATGGAACCCCTTAATAGTTTGAGTGCTCATATTTGTGCCTTGACTACTATTTTGGGTCAAATGTTTTGAAGATATTGGACAAAATTCTGAGTTAGGCACCATGTTTTTTAATACAATTAGTTGTTGGCCCTCTTTTGTTCGTCCTCGTCTCAGGTTGATGATATAGATTATTCATTTTGAATAAGGATAGAATCTATCTTATATTATACTGTCACCATCATTCTGTCCTGAATTCTTGGAATCATAATTCACATTTTTCATCCCCCTTTGTTCGTATTGACTCTAATGCCCTTGGTGTTACCTTCTTCATGCACTATAGCACGTTGAGAAAGATAAGTGGGTTAAACTGGGAGCCCTATCCTCCAATCATGGAATCTATCTCAACTCATACTTTGGGTGGTAAGTTAACATCAGTATACCCCATGTATTATAAGGTTATCTTTCACTCTCATACAAAAAGTGAATAATTATGTTGTCATGCCTATTTTCTCACATAGGGTATGACCCATGGGAGCTTAGGGATTGATCACTGGTTACTCTATAGTTATTATTGAGATTTTCTAATTAAAATAGATAATAACTCAATAAATCCATGTACACAATTCATGTTAAGAAAACAAGGTGGAAAATATGTCTGTCATGAGTTCATCCAAAACATGTCCCCTGTGTATCAGCACCTTCAATAGACCGCTTTAGTTTCGCCACTTTATGGAATGTAGCCTACAATATTGTCTACCACTCCCTAAGATCCCATTCTTCATTAGTAATTACAGAGCATGGATCCTTGGCTCTGACCTACATTCTCTTCTTCTTGGCTTGGAATTCAACCATTTTGAAGCTTGCCTACACTTCCTGCTCTTTGATGTCCTCCATTTAGGATTTCAATCTTTCGATGAGCTTGGATTGGCTAGCAGAGAATGTAGATCCTTCATTTTCCTACTCTTCAAGGAATCAGACCTTCTGCTCAGACTCACAGAGCTTCTGGATATTCGAGAATTTGTATTAGAATCATTTAGCATTAGGTTTTTGGCTGCTCTACCACATCTTCTCATCCAAACAATAGTGGATCATCGTATGAAGATGGAGAGCATCCACCCCTATGGCACAGAGGAAGCACAACCACATGAGAAGTGACTCCATCTGACTTATCCATTCAACATTTGGATGAATGAGGAATCATTTAATTAATTTCCACACCTTCCATCACATTATGTGACTATTCTCATCCACATCAAGGTAAAATAATCCATCACTTCAGGATCTGTAGGTTTGTAATCAGGAAACATAGAAAGGAGGTCAGTGGTAGGGTCTTCTTCTAGAGTACTTTCTCTTCAGCGACCTCACCCCCATCAACCTGAATCTCAACCATGACTGTGAAATCACCTATGATTACATATTCTTACTCACTGGGTACCAAGGTTTGTCTAGTTTGAATTGTTGGTTCTACGTGGAATGGGGAAATCACTCGTGGGTCTCCCGCATATATTTTGGACTCAATAGTTTTTCGAGCCTCCAGTATTGTTATCATTTCATAGGGAATGGGTACCTAGGATAGCCATTTAATCTAATAAAAGATATAGGTCTATAAATATTGAAACATACAAGAGTTACGTGTAGTAGTATCAAGTTCCTGAGTCGATGTAGGAGTTGCCACCATGGGAGATCCCTCAATAATTGTTAACAGGATTACTGGAACTAGATACCTCTATATAGGGGGAACATATTGGGATTCAAAGGATGTTGCCACCATCTCCTTCTGGATAGATGGAACAACCCAAGGCTCTGAGTTATCCACTTTTTCCCCTATTTTTGGCTCACTAATAACCACTTCATCCTTGGTTGTCCCTTCACCAGCAGTAGTCATGATTAGTCCTCCGCCCTACTCAGTTATAGATGTAGGTTCATAGGAATGTCCATCCACATTTATTAACACATTTTCATCAACCATAGGAAGAATTTCCAAACTATCATCACCAATCTGTTCTTGAATAGGGCATACTTTGTTCAGTCGGTTCTAATTATGAAAAGGGAAAGACTAGTAGAGATAAGAGTTGAGACTCACCTCGAGTTGTTCGGAAAGTTCTGTATCAGAGCCTACGATTTCACTACTCCCATGTGGGCTTCCCTAACTGGTTATTCTCCCTTGAGGCCTCTCAAATCTTGGTCCCTCACCACCAACCTATTCTTCTCCCTAATCTTCTTATACTTCTTATTATTATTCCTCTTCTTATTCTTATTTTTCTTCTTCTTCATCATCATCATCCTTGGGTGGCATTTTCTCGAGGTCATGCTCCTGCTCGAGCATCACCTTTACCATGAGATGTGGTTCTTCATACCACTCCCACTAGAACGCATAATAGTCAATATCTATCATGTATGCATGCTGGTGATGAAAATATACCCTATCCACCACCTGAATACACCCAATTTCTGGTAGGTCAAGTCCTGTGTCCACCAATTTCTTCCACAGGGCTTTTGGACATAGATTTTATCACAGAATCCTCCAAACCGACAATAAGGATGAGAAAATGGCATCGGTGGTTGGTTTTTCATTTCACCAAAGGTATGTTATCGGTGTCCCAAATTGATATTACCCACTCTAAATCTAGTAAAACGTAATTTCATGGTTGATCCATGGGGAACATATGAGTGTGTGAATTCAATTGCATTTGGAATTAACATAGTGAAGGATGATGAATTTAGATTGGGATTTTTTTTTGATAATGAAAACCTTTTTTATTAATGAATTAAAGATTAACATTTAATGGTAAAGAAAAAAAAAGTGTTTTTTGATGTGTTTGATTTAAAAATATGTGTGTTGGGGCTATGTTGATTATAGAAGTTATACAAACTTCTTATTAGGTTGTTTTGTTCATAATAACCCAACACTCTGGGTTTCAATTGTGACAAGGATCCCTTTGTCTGGTAAACTATGTATGAAACTGAAGAAACTGACTCATTGGTCTAGTATTTAGTGTTTCACAATTAATTATTTAGATCAATAAATTTCTGAATCGATTCATACATCCAATGATCATGAAGGTATTCCTAATTATTCTTACTTTGATTCCCAGAAAATTCATCCATGGGTCTGGCACATAATTTTCAGTGATATAAATAAATGATTGAATAATATTAAGGGGAATTAAATAGAACAAACACAAACATAACAATTAATCCAAAGTACAAAAATATTTCATCATCCACAGCCCCAAAACATGGGGTGTTTAGTTACACATGGAAGAAAAGATGATAACATAACCCTATATACCTGATGTGGTCATCGCAGAAACATTGAGGAGAGGTAAATTATTTAGTAGAATGGTGGAATGGCGGAGTACTGAAAAAATGGTAGCACGGTAGCAGGGCAGCGGATCCTCCCTCCTTGGAATATTGAATATTGACTCCCAAAACTGGAGGCCAACTCCTCTATTTATAAATAATAAAAGTACATGGCATGTATAAAATGTTCACGTTGTGTAGTTTAGTCAATTTGATTTTGTCATAGTTTTTCTCTGGAGGGTGGCCAGTTTCACCACCCTTGACTTCCATAGTGTCGACGGCCAGTTGTTAGAGGGTACACAGCTTGTGGAACCACATCACATGGTGTGTAGTCTCTATAAAATTCCACCAACTACATCTAAAATCATGTACATGGTGGTTAGGTATTACGCAAATGGTGTGTCGTCTCTGTACTGGCGACTTGGGTGTGTACTCATCCAACCGATCAGTTTCTCAGTCTAAATGTACACGGCATGTAGGTATGTACATGTAGTGTAGTTTTTAATTTCGCATATAATTATCCTGATTTGAGTGTTTGTCTTGAAAAATCATGAAAATAATCAAGATCACCAAAATCAAAGTATTTTTCCACTAAGTAGTTGGTATTTTCTGAAAACATATGCTTGTTTTAAGTGAAATATGTGGAAATGTATACAAAAATGGGGTGTATCAGTGGTCGGCTGTAGAAGGTATCTCAACTTATTTCCAGGGAGTTTCCTAGCTGGTCCATCGGGTCAAATATAGGATCATCACTCTTTAGAAGGTGGAGGCACGACCGCACTTTGTGACACTCCTACCACAGAGGTTCCAACCTATGTCGGCCTAACCTCTAAGATCACATCTGGTCGCACTTCCCTGGTAGTGCCTCACCTAGCCTCTCATCATATAGGCTCTACGCTTTCCACATTGATCTACCAAATGAGTTTCTACATAATTTCTTCTGGATACGATGCTATCCAATGGTCGACATACTGTGTTGATAAGGTGACATTAACATTAGTGGGGGGGGAGGCAATGACTTCACTAATGAAAGTAGTCATGAACATGATCCACATTTGGTAAATCATACATGGATTTAGATCCTCCCAAACCACTATATATACTTTTATTGGCATTTTATGTATGCACCCGAACATCCTGGAAAACCATGATTTCACATAGGGTTCGCAGAAGATTTTACCATCGATATAGTTTACCAGCACACCGCCCTTGACACATTAAAAATATTCCCTCTTCTCTTGTGGTCCACACTCATCTTCTACCATCTGGCCAACTAGGGTTTGAAATGTTTGGAAGTTTAAATTCTCATAGTTTCATATCTTGTCCTTTATTCCTTCTTCATTATGTTTCACTGGACAAATTCTAGAAATATTTAGTAGAGACGGTTGTAAACCATCACCTTGAGGGAGGATGGTGTTATAGAAGTCATATCCACCACAAATGAGCTGCAACCCATCCATGAAGAATCTGAAATGGTTTTCATATTCTTCGTATTTTACTTCTACTTGATATGCACCCCAAAATTTGATACAACCTAACCAATACCAGCAATCCCAAATTTACCCTATTGTTGGATACCATGATCTTGACCATTAACAATATAACGGGATAGACCCCCATTCTGGTATCTCTTACTAGAAGTATCCACCCAATTAGTAATGTAGTAAGGAACCTAGTATATCATACGTTCGGGTCCAGACATTCATTTATACTGAAGCCCCAAGATTGGTACTCACCTGCCTCCATGACCATCTATTATGATATCACCTTACCTCACTTTGATGTGATCGAGCATTGGTTCCCTCAACCAGGCACCTTCACTACATCGTACTATTGTAGAAATAGGATGAACCATCTCGGATAGTCTATATCCTTCAGGATGTATTTGATTTTCATCTTCTCCTTGCTAGCTCCAATAGATGCCTTGTCAAAATGGGGGTGCACATATTATCTCCCCAAATGTTCTCTTTTAGAAGGTACTCTCCATACTAGCACCCCTATGGGGGAATTCCCCCGATACAATAGATGTCCCAAAGACTGATGTCAACATCCCCATGGTGAAGGTGGAAAGTAGTTGGGGTTGGGGACCACCAGTTGAACAGCTCTGGCACCAAGTATTGCTGGTAGTAAAAATGGAATTGTGATCTCCACACAACCTTGAACAACCCAAAGTATCAAAGCTCCACCCCAAAATCCTCACATGTCTGGAATACCCAATACGCCCATTCCCATTCACTCATTATGTTTCCCTATGACCTAAAGTCACATTCCTACTGACCTTTGGCATCATTAGTGATGCTTCTCCTGAAAGTGCTCGTATAATAAGCTGGATATTCCTCTAGAACTGGATCTATACCCACAATAGTTATAGTTTTATAATATAAGAAATAAATATCCGTATCATTAGTTTCCTTATAAGGTGGAACATTTTTCATGATGGTGTACCATGAAAGGTAATCCTCTCGTGTCACCCATGACCATAGCACATCATTATCGTAGCCTGACATCAGCACCTCCTCCAGGATGTCTATGTTCCATATCAAGAGTTTTTTAGTCAAAAAATAATCCTTTTGATCCTACATTGACATACCAAATACTATATGATTATCAAATATAACTTTTATTGTTTGATGATTCTGAGGGTTTTTTATCATCATAGTCCTTCGTGCAGCATCAACAACTTCCCTCTCAGCGTCAATCTATTCAGTAGCCATTTCTGTCAGGTCCTAGGATTCATAGAATCTTGCGTGGAAGAATGTTGTTTTGGAATGAAATATAGATTGTTTCACAAAAGATGAACTTTAGCCATGTAAAAATCCAGTTGAGTATGGTGAAAGAAATATTTGGCAGTGGCATGAAAGAACCCATAGTTGTGCGTAACGCACCAATCTAATTCAAGTTATTTTACACATAATGGATGATCTTTCACACATGATATCAAAATTTCCTATCACATATGAGTGTCATGAAATTGAGGCTTGGTCCCCTTGCCTATTTATATGTACGGACCAGGTCTTCATTTCATGTGGAAGTGTTTTGTTTGTCGGGTCATCCTTTTTGCGCACACCTCTAACACTTATTTATTTTCTATAGAATTACCTTCAGAACCCAACCATATTGTTCCCTTTAAGCAAAGATATTGAGGGGGAATTTTTTGGCACTAAACTTTGGGTAAGGCCATGATTTGGAATTTTTGAGAAAAATGATGTTAGATATTGAATCAGAAGACGATCCCAAGACACCCAAGAAAGGTACTCGCAAGATTTGAGGCATTTGTGAAAGATTTAAATCCACGTAAAAGAAATTTCAAACCCAATGCGACATCAAACATATTCTTATGCGAAAACCTTCCAAAAAATTTCCAAGTCATTGGTGCTAAATAAATCATGTTGGCGCACAAGAAAATGAACCATAATCAAGATCTTCCATGCCAAATATGACACCAAACACAACTTCCACGTAGGCCCCCTTGCACGCTTCCAATGAGTTTTTTCCCTATAAATAAAAGTATACCCCCACACTTTGGGGTACCATTCTGGAAGACAGACCATCACTCCCATGCATCCAAGAACACCCCTTCTACGATGGTTCAAAATACATGGGATCAAGCTAATGGATCTTGCATGATAGGTTTTTCAGGGGTCCTCCTTTAGGTGGGCCCACTAGGGTTTGACCCTCACCCATTTCCTTTTTCGCCAATGAAATTTCATGAAAAATATCATTATTTCACACAAGTTTATCTTGTGTGCATACCCTCATCTTGTCTACAAACCTTGATCTTGTGTGCAGCCCCTCATCTTGCGCACAAGCCCTCTATCTTGCATGAACCCCTTCCTAGGTTCTCTATGTGTAATCCTTACCATAAGGAACTATGTAAGAGTACCTATTTAACGTAACACTCCTATCTAGAATTCACTTCCTCTGTGCAGCCCTCTAGGCTTGCACACAGTGTTATCCTAGTCCCTCGAGTGGTGTTCCATGTTGTGTTTCCCTACCAAATGGTTCTTCAAAAAGGTACTCTAATAGTTATTACTTCATTGCATAACTATGATAACATGGACCCCTCAATGGATCACTCCCCAACCCCATTAATACCTAGAATTTCTTGTGCCTTTCCTCCCTCGAGTGTGGGTTGGTACAAGTTATGTAAGTCCTAGGGGTGAGGAGAAAGTACCTTTCCTTCAAGCTGTAGGATGTTAAACTACCAACCAACCCTACGTCCTCAACATGTGATGTTAAAATATGATCTCTACATGTGTGTTAGGTTCAAGAGGATTATAGAGGGTATAGGAACCATTGCCCTACCACTCTCTCTTTCTCTTTGGTATTTGTCTCTATATGTTCCTTGGGAAGCCTTTGTATAATCCCTAACACACCTCGTTGAGTTTCCCCCTATATAATGGTCATGTCCTCCTCATACATCTTGACAACCTCCTATGGCTTACCAATATTCCTCTCCCTTGGCTAGTAACCATGAATTAGCCCATGTTTCCTAGTTAGGCCACCATCCATGTGTAATACTTGCACCATCTTGATGAAACACCTTTCACGGCATCATCATTATGTCTATTATTGACTCATTTGTTCCACACTAATCCTGAATCACATGGTATTAGAGTAATAATTGACCATGAAATTCTATTTGGGCTTCTATCTATGTGTAATCTCTTTTTCACTCTTAAAAAAATACATGGAATTTGATCTCTTCATTATAAGAAAGTTACATTGGAAGCCTCTCTGAGGTTCAATCCACTCACTCCTCATAATCCATATGTTCCATCCATTTTTACGTCATTTCACTCTTCATCTCACAAGACGTTAAATTGTATGCTCCCTGAACGACATTGGGTTTGATCCCTGACAGGTACATATGAAGCATCTTCTAGGTTCAATCCCGACCAATGGTAAACTATGGTGCTCCTTCTTAGGGATGTATCCTTCGAATATGAAATCTTCCCTCTCTGGGACACATCACCTAGATCTGCCTCTCTACGGTGTTTATATCCACCCATTTTGGACATTTTCCTTTGTGTACACCCTGAATAAATGTCCCATTTTACTAGGAATATAACCATGTGTAATACCCATGCTCAATCAATAATACTCCAACAAAGAGTGGTCGTTGTGATGGGTTACTAACCATGTGTAAGACCCATCATGCTTCCGAGATGTTTTCCTTTGTGTACACCTAGATTCCATGTTCCATTTATGAACTATGGGGAGTTTGATCTTTTTCCATTTTGATTAATGTTCATAAAAATCCTCCCTAAGGTTCAAGACCATCTCTCATGTCCCATCTAGGTCTCTCCCTAGAGCCTTTTTTTGGGAAGATCGTGCCTCAACCTGGAGGTTCTACTTCCTTCATGTCTCATACATGCATCCATTATCATGAGTCGCCTCCTCAGGTGACTCATTGCCTCCTTTCAAAACCTATGTGGACTATGATTTCCTGCCACCAGGATACATAGGAAACCTCCCTATGGTTCAATCCCAACATTGTCACCCTCACATTGGTTCTATGTCCATTCATTCAAACTTTTAACACTTTATCCATCTGCCATTTTTATTCTTACCTGGGCTGCCACATCTTGGTGAGATTGTGCCTTTCATCCCATCACTTCTTCTTGTAGCACTCGGGCTACTAACTATGTGTAATACCCCAGCATGTCTTTGGGTTTTTTCCTTTGATAACACCCTAATTACATTCTTAACCCTCTTTAACTACATATTTTATCATCCCTTTTTGTGTATGTAGGAACTCTAGTTGAGGTTCAATCCCAGCCAATGGTAAACCTTGGTGTCCCCTTTACTGGGACCCACTATCCTCTTATCCAACCCTTCGAGGTGTCCAGATCAACATTCATGGTGTGAAACCATCCCATTTGTGGGACACACCACCCTTGGTCTACCCTTACCAGTAATTCTTATCAATTAATCTGGTAAAATTTCCAGGTGCACTCTCCTAGGGAAGTACCTATCGAACCCACTCACATTAGTGTTCCGATCAACCTGATCTATCTCCGCTAAAAGCTAAAATTGTGGAATATCTTGTGTTAAACATGGTAATATAAGGAAAACCTCAGAGATATGCCTCCAACATATAGTTATCCACATTTTATGTGGGATACATTGGGCTTCCTCACCCTTGAGAAACTCAATAAAAGGTAAATTCATGTATACCATTGTTTCAGCTTCTAGACAAGCCAGCGATGAGCCACATGACTGCTATCCTGACTGAAGGTCATTTCCTTGACATGACCCTTTGTAATGTCCTAATAGAAGGAACATAATTAACAAATGTCCAAAAACATACAGCATTGGGAAACATTCCACAAGAAATTTCTTAATGTAAAGGGAAACTAAGACTAGGCGACGAATTCTAAGAAGGATTTCCATGAAAGGAGAGACCGAAATCCAATCATCCCATTTTGATAAAGTAAAAAAAAACATATTTGAAGAGGGGATGAATGTTTCACACCTTTGGAAAGTGGGAATGTGGGTGAAAAACATGAACCGTCAGCCAGGCTTCCCAACACACACATGCGGCAGGATGAGGTGCAGCCCCGAAAAAAGCATTGGAAATAGAAATGGTTAACCTAATATGAAATTATTCTACTCAATATGGGGATTAGTACTATTTTATACATCTTCATATAAGCATGTAACTGGATCCATCTATCTAGTGCTAGGTCCCACCAAGTAAATAGTGGGCCTAGTGTGAAACTTCCAGGGACTTGGGGAAGTTAATCATTGGGAATGATGGAATGAAACATTATCAGAAAGGATCCTTCTATCCATCCATAGAATACTGAATGATTTTTGGGAATTGGGAATTTCTTTCCTTCTATTTGTAATGATGGCTGAATCCTCCTACTTTGCAGGACCCAATCTAGAGCTATAGGAAATTGATCATCTCCCACCCATAGACACAAGGTCATGGGAAATGCTAATGCATAAATCCTACATGGATTCACCTATTTTGAGACAACTTCCATGATCATGGCCAATGGGTGACCACACCCCATATCACCCTTCAAATTTATTCAAAAATGGGTGATCAATACTATTGTTCAATAGTATGAACAAGAGGGGTCATCACGATGAGGGATATGGCCCGTCAAGATTTGGAGACTTATGTGCCTTATCATCACTGCTTCCCCCAAGGACCGCATAGTGATCCGCTGCTCCCCACTCTGATATTTAGCTGTTTTAGGATCCTCTCCCAAAAATGATGTGATGACTCAATCCCTTATGCTGATGAAGTAATGTATTTTTGAGTCATTTGGTTTGGAACTTCATCTAGGGATCCATCAGGAGGGTTCCCACCAGGTCGCGTCAACACCACCAACCAGTACCATAGATCGAGGAGCAGGTGGTCTACACCCCTACACAACCAGCACTGACTTACACGACCCGACATCAATGTTGTGAACAAGCTCAAGAGGATGCTCTCCATGAGGCATCATCTTATATATATTCAGTGTCTCGAGCCTCCACTGATGTGTGCTATCATCTCCCTATTACTACAGAGTAGGGGAACCTCTAAAACCAATCGGGATTGAGTCCCTAGCCACCCAATGGGTAGGCTGGGTTGACTCTCCCAGTTACTAGAATAAGAAGAAACCGTTGTGGGAAAACTTGTGGTGATGACATTTAGTACGTAGGTCCTCCCTATACCATCATTAGCTAGAGTGGAAGTCTTCCCCACTCCTACATTCATAATGGAGGTCCTCCCCAAGCTGTTATTACTAGTCAAAGTAGAGGTCCTCTCAATCTTATTAATGCCCAGCATAGAGGTCCCCCACGTGCCCATGATACTATGAATGGAGGTTATCCCAATATTTTAGGTCATCAATGCAAAGGTCCTCCTAGAATCATTAATCGCTCAAGAATGGGTCCTCCCCATGGTGGAATTATCTAGAGAAAAGGTCCTCCTCACCCTATCACCTATCACCATGGAGTTCTTCCCCATTCCATCACAAGTTCAAGTGGAGGTCCTCCTCACTTCGACACGCACCAAATCAGAGGTCCTCCACAATCAATTGATGGTTGATACGAATGAATTTATCGTGTCCAACATGATCAGTATGAAGTTTCTACTCATACCACTACTACTAGAGTCGTCCAATGTGAAGGTCCTCCCCTCACTATAGACAAAAACCATGGAGGTCCTCCCCATGTACCATTTGACATTTGTCCAGCTGCCCCAAAACACCCCAGCTCATCCAAGCAGGAGTCATCCCCACTCCAACAGCATCCTGCATGGTGGTCCTCCCTGTGATAAATATCAACCCTACCCCAAAGAACTACCATAGGGTAGGATGGTGGGTCATCTCCGCCAAAGGAAGAAACATGAGAAGCCTTGATTCATAGTCAATCCCTTCCATTTTCCATATTTTTAAGTAGAGTGTGATTCGATTATGTAACCTTCACCTCAATCCTCTATGTGAGGGAATAAGGAAGAAACTCAGCATATCAGCCACATCCTTCCAGAATGTGAGATGCAACAGATCCCTAAATCACTTCACAAATACATATAGGAGCAGTAATATTTTTTTCCTTTCCAGGGTCTTGTTGTGAAATCCTCACTATCATCACCGGGATCATTCTCTACCTTGACAAGAGATCATGGGTAATTGTTTTGGGGACTGGTCGATGATGATCGCCGACCTGATCCACCACCAATAACTACCACCTTTTCATGGGAAGCAGTGTTCAGTACCCCATCCTACAAGGATGTGATGATACTATCAGTGCATTCCTTGGGAGATATCCTAAATGTAGTGTTTTTTAGCTTGGACACCATCCTATCCACTAACCAGTCCACCATTTCAATAGTCTATATCAGTGTCGTTACAGGTCCCACCACTGCACCTAGTCAAAGAATAGGGATTCCAAGGGTTGGATCCTGAGTCTGGGATGATAATTTTGTGGGACATTCTCACAAACGACCATCACCACAAGATGTTCTAGCCAATTTCAACTCCTAGATTCAATATTCCAGAGTCCCTCACTCAGGATGAGGTCATGTGCTTCCACTAAACCATAGAGACGATAGATTTCTATATCTGTTGTAGAGGGTTTTCTAACCTTAAGAGAAAGGAAAACTTCGATGGCCTTTTACAATAGTGTCATCTAGTTGATTTAGTTTCACTTCTTATCACCCAACACCCTGAATTGCCCAGTAATCATCGAACCCTCCCGAAACGATGTGTCCAGAGCTTCACGATGCTTTGCAGAATTATTAAGGAGGCTTTCCCCCATGTCTAGATCCACAACTAGGGGTTGTATGTTGCCCTTAATTTTATTCCTATCCAGCACTAGCATAATTTATAGGTAATATTGAGGATATGCCTCCATATATAGTCTTAGATAACATTTCTGACCTTACATAGGAGGAAACTGAGATTGGACTCATTGAAATAACATACCCCTTGGGGTGGTACCAAATATTTAAGACCGTTTGGGTGTGGTTACTCACCAGAAAAAAAAACATTACTTGTCCATCCTTCACCTTTCAAGTCATTGCCTCTCCATTGAGACCCCATCAAGGGTAAAGAGAATGTTGGGACCATGAATCCCTCTGACCCATCTATATTCATGCATAAGATGGAGGATGATCTTTAAAAGGATAAATTCCATGAAAAAACTGATAGAACATAAAATAATGGTTGATGATATCCTCACTGAATGTGTTTTAGGATGATGAACAGATTACAATAATCCTTAACCAAGGTAGTAGGGGAAGGTACATATTCCCCACATTGAATTGCCTCCTTGAGATCTTGACAACACTTCCCATATAGATAGGGTAGTGGCTGGTACTTATGGAAATCTTCCATGATAAATGTCATCAAACACGCCTGAGATACATGTGAATCCTCCTCATGACCCGGCTCTATAGCCCATTCCCCTAGAAGCTCTGCAGGTTTCCCCATAGGATATTCCCCCACGAGCTCCTCGGTTAATTCCACCACTCGATCCATGAGCCGTTGGGCCTACCTAAAACATTGGAGATCTTTCCAACTCATTTGTGGAATAGGACCCTTATCAAGATAGGAATCAACACCAGGATGATCGGATGGCTACTCTCATCGCTCACTTCATGGCTCTTAAAACTCAAAAGGTGGAAATACAGCTTGATAGAAATCCATGTCTGGTGTGGGTGCATGATATGCTAGAAACATCGAGTTTTGGGAATACCACCTTCTCCCTTTCAATAAAACATGTGATCTTCTATAGCATCTAGCCCACTTTATTTCCAGGTGTGGACCCATGTTGGGAAATCCAACAAAACCTGAAGCTATTAAACACTGGTGTTTCACACAAACGTTGGAAGGACACATATTTTTCTAGTACATCCAGTTACCCATTGGGTCCATAGACAGTTGGGGGGATCTTTACAGGAAGTTTCTTTACCATTTCAGTTCCACCACCTAGAAGACTAGTATTGTCAAACTCATCAAGTGTTATTAGAGACTGTATGAATGCGTTGGAGAATTTTTTTTCCAGGTGGAAGGTCTTCACATATTTTCTCGACATGACAAGACAGTTGTTAATGATGTGTGTGGGGAATTTTAAGACTGAATTTGTCCCTTCTCTCATCACATAAAACTTCCAAGGTGGATTCTGATACTTTTCTAACAAAGATTAGCATATATACAAAGCCTTATATCAAGCCATGTGGACACATCTATTACCTCCCGTAGCTCATTCTGGAAGATCCTCCAATGCCAAGAACACGGATATTTCACATGTAGAGGCCCCTAAAGAGCAGGAATTGTTACCAGAAGAACCACATCCATAGCCTCTTCAAGTGCCACCACCTCAGTGCCAGCCCCAAGATTAGAATATCCCACCTAAAAATCATTAGGTGTCACAGTATAATTCATCTTCACTACCTAGATGGGTTAATCAGGTTCCACCTCCTTGTTAGGCTCTGCCATCCCCTCATTAGTGATCAGATTCCAAATTCCTATTCTCAGGTGGGAGAAACTAGACCTATTCATTCAACGGTGATTAGTTCCCCAGCTATTTTTGGAGTTCCATTGATCAAGGAATCATGTGGCTATCGAAATGCAGGTGTCTAGAAGATGAAAATCCCATTGATCACCCCAATTATTGTCCCTATCATTGATTCCTTGGGCACAACCTTAGGTATTGTTATGTGTTCAAAGACTAGAACCAAGACCAAGTCGATAACAATGTAGTTTTATTTGGTCACTCTTCTTCATAGGTGGAATGTGTGTCTGCAAGGCCCGATGGTGACAATGGGGGTGAATAGAAGACAGTTTCTAGCCCCAGGTCTCAAAATTATGACTAATGGATAGCTCACAAGGCAGTCGCTCATGCCCATGGTATTATTCATGCTCATTTTGAATTATCATATCCCTCTGAATTCATTATCATGCATTCAGTTACTACTTCAGCATTGACATCTAATTCTTCATATCCTTAAGAGAGTAAGAACCAACAATGTAAAAGAAATCAAATCCCCCCACTAGTGCCAAAGCCATCCCATACTCTTTGTAATTTCATTCCCCCATAGATAGAGATCACCACTATATTTTGTCTAATAATGGAAGATTCCTCAAGTGATGATTAGGAGTGTGACTCAATGAATACTATTGAACTGGTAAACCCCTGCATGGTTTCTGATAATGAAAAGTGTTAGATAAACCCTCCTAATGTTCCCAGTCAGCAACAACATTGACGAAGTCAGGTATATGTGAATTGTCAGAGTGCATTGGCGAGTTCTTTCATCCAAGATATAAATTCCACTGAGATTAGATAGTAGGCCCAGTGTAGAGTTCAACATGCAGATTCCTATAATCATGTCCCATTAGAATCACTCACACCACCTTTTGTGTTGTTCGACCAAGCATAGTCGCCAGGACCGCACTATGATTAGCCCTGTTCAGTTTTGGACAGACCTCAATCATCTGTCCATCAATCGGTAGACATATTGAATGGTTCAACTAATGAGCAGTGGGATATCCCTAGCATGAGACAGAATCTGTGAGTTCGACCTACAACAACCATTGTACTTCCTTCCACAAAAAGGACACATGTTAGTAGAAATGTTCATTTTTCATGGAATTATGATGTTCTCTAGTACCTAACCAGCATTCCTGCAAGGCTCCCTATCCTCAAGGGTCTCCACCTATCATAATATATGTGTGAAACCCTTGAATTGGATTTAATAATCCTACTCCAATTTGAAACTGATGTAGAACCATCAAAATACATTCATTCGGTGGTATCTGAGCACACAGAATGCAATGCCACCATCACATTATCAAGATAAGATGAAGGTTCTCCCATATAGGGCCACATCCACCCACTGTACATCACTATCCAGTTCAATGGTGTTTAAGTCCACATTTGTCTTTTCGACATAGGTTTTGGGATCAATCTCATCCCAACACTGATTCTCCACAAGATAGGACTATCCAAAGTAGATCTGAGCCCTAGTGACCTAAATATTCAATGTTATTATAGGACGGAGGAGACACCAGTTGGAAAGATCAACCTGAATACTCAATTTGGTGGCCTGACCTCTAGTTATGAGTTTATGATCATCTAAAAGGACATTTATTACAATACATTGATGGGTAGACCCTAGCTCCTCTTGCTTGTGGTAGTTCCCCCCTCAAATCTCCAATTCTTTATGTACTCCCTTAATAGTTGATTGGGCATGCTCCATGGTGATGAATATCCCTTTTCCTCTTATGAGTCCCACTAACTTGATACTGAATATTAAAAATCAAGGAAAATCAAGTTCAGGTCAATAAGGTTGGGAACACTGCCATAGTAGCTGACCTATGGATGGACTTGGACGATGCCTTCATCCTCTCAATTCTCCGGTTGGAGGCCACAACCCCTGACTTGGTGCACTGCTGTGTCATCTCTGGGGAAAGAGTAAATTGTCTTCCTATGTACAAGGAATACCAAAAGATTACTCTGTTCTCCTATAAGAATCAATTTTAGGTGATTCTAGAACCCCTTACCCCAATAAGGTATCAGGATGTTCCCCCCATGGCAATGACAATACATCATACATGATTGTTTAATCGAGCTAGGTTGAACCGACTCAAGCCGACACGCCACTAATGCTTGGATATTATGAATCATGGAACCTTAGGTCGAAGGAATGATGGAATCAAATTGATAGCATTTGTCTCCATGGTTTTAGCAGTCTAGGGGTCTGCCAATAAAGATTCCACTTTTTCTTAGGTCATCAGCAACATCCCATCAGGATCATCCAACATAGAATAATTTACCTATACAAATGATCCACTTGCCATAGATGATGAAGAGGATTTGGAAGACACCCCTCCCTTATTTGAGGAAGGTTTATCCACCACCATTGATGAGTTGGTATAGGTGAACCTCGGTACTATGAAAAATATGAGACCAACACTAATCAGCAATGTTATGATTGTAGAAGAGCAACAATAGTATATGGATTTACTATAGAAACATTGTGAGGTATTTTCCTAGATATATGATGAGATTCCAGGACTAGATCCTTATATTTCCATTCATCGTCTTGGTCTTCTAGTAAGTCACCGCAGATTCAAACAACCTCCATAGAAGATGCACCCTTCTCATGGTGCTGTGGTTGAGGCCAAAGTTGATAAGGTCATCAAATCCAACTTCATCAAGGAAGTCCAGTAACCCAGGTGTTAGCCAACATTGTGCCCATCAAGAATAAGAACAGATAGATTGGAGTCTACATTGACTTTTGGGATCTCAACAGTCACTGACTGAAGGATGATTTTCCATTACTATGACAGATCTAATTACCAACGCTAACACTGGATTCCAATATCTCTCCTTCATGTATGGGTATTCCAGATATAAAAATATCATAATGGCCCCTAAGGACGAAGAGTCCACCGCCTTCAGAGCACCACATTATACCTTCTACAACCATGTAATTCATTTTGACATGAAGAATACAAGAGCCACCTACCAGCATGCTATGCACTGCATATTCAATCCGATTCTCAGGATGTTGTTGGAATGTTGCATGGATGATCTGGTGGTCAAATCCCACCCACGTTAGGACCATATCAGAGATCTTGAGAAAGTTTTCTTATTCTTCAGCTTCCATCATATGAAGATGAACTTCTTAAAGTGTGCCTTTGGGGTTACCTCTAGAATGTTTCTAGGATTTGTCTTCAGGTATAGAGGCATCAAGATCAACCCCAAGAAGAGAAAATCTATCATTTAGATGCCTCTTATGAACAAACATCAGGAGATCTGAGGTTTCCAAGGACACTTAGCCTACATACACTAATTCATTGCGAATCTGGATGGAAAGTGTAAGCCCTTTTCTTGGCTCATGAAGAAAGGTGCTGATTATTAGTGGGATGAAGAGTGTCATACCTCTTTTTAGGAGATAAAGAAGTATCTGCTACAACAAAGGATTTTGATTTCACCCATTTCTAGAAAGTTGTTGGTCCATTATGTTAATACCCTAGAATAATCTCTTGGTTCCCTTCTCACCAATAAATACAATGAAGGGATAGAGAACAATTTATACTATCCTAGCTACATGATCCTTGATAAAATGACAAGATATTCCTCTATCAAGAAGAGATACCTTGCTCTCGTATTCATAGTGAAGAATTTGTGACACTGCCTACAACACCATGAGATAAAGCTGGTGTCCTGTGTGGATCCACTGAAGTACATTCTGAACTGCCCCATGTCGACAGGTTGTCTAGATTGGAGGGAAATAATCATTCAGTAGTTCAACATCAATTTTTTCCCTAGAAACTTATCAAGGGGTAGGCACTAGAATAATTCCTTGCTACCCATCCAACTCTTGTAGAGAATTATATAGATCATTATTTCCTAGATGAGGAAATCCTCTTAGTGGATCAAGTTGTGCCATATTTGGAGATTCACTTCAACAGTGCTTCACAAATCCAAACAGATAAGAGACTCAATGATCCCAGGATTAATAGGGTAGGCCTGGGTGTTGACTTTACCATACCCTCATAGGCTATCCTACCCTATTCATTTCTATTGTCAGAAGACTTCACCCACAATGAAGTAGAGTATAAGGATCTCATCACTGGCCTCATGTTGGCCCTCAATATTGATGTTCCCCACCTTCATGTGAAGGGAGAATCTTATTTGTTAATAAAACAGATCAACGGTGACTATATCATCATAAATACAGATCTCACACACCTATTAGTGTGCACTCACTAGCTGATGGTACAGTTCCCTTCGCTACTAGATATTACTCACATTCCCTAGTTATAGAAAGGTTGAGATGATGCCTTGGCCAATCTTGTCGCATCCTTTGCAAAGGATGACTAGGATGATTTTATTATCCATGTGGCGCATTGAATATTCATCACTCCCATCACTCTGGATGATGATAAAAGTTAGCAGGTAATCCATATTACCACTAGTGCATCCATATTGGGATACCCCGGTTCTCCCTACCGTAGTAGAAGGAATCCCTAGTTAGACAACTCCCTTTATTGAGTATCTCCAACATGGTAATCTTCCCACAGAATGAGATGAAAGTGAGAAAATCCATCATCACGTAGTGCAGTTCACCCTCCATAGTGGTATCATTCTTGAGTAGATCCTCTATAGACATGGGTTTGATATAATCCTCCTCTTTTTCAATCGAGGAGATGAGGTTCCCTAGGTTATGCATGATGTTAAGGTTTCTTCCTATGGATCTTATCAAGAAGAGCTAAATCTCTCCCACCATATCCAAGAACTAGGCTACTTTTGGCCCACCATGATCCAAGACTGCTTTGATTTCACAAAAATGTTTCATGTGTGTCAAATCCATGCTAATTGTTTGCATCGACCACCTGAGCCCCTTTATAATACCAAGTACTCTTGGCCCTTTGCGGCCTAGGGACTCAATGTTGTGGGGCTATATCCACCAGTAATAGCTCACTAGTGCAGGTTTATCCTAACTATTATGGATTTATTTTTCTAGATGGAAGAGTAAATTCCACTCAATGATGTCAAGAATCATTCTATCATTGATTTCTTCAGGTCCAATATCATTCACTGATTCGGAGTTCCTCGCACCATCCTCACCAATTATGGTTCCAACTTCCAGGCAGTCCAGAAGAATAAATTTTATGCCAAGTATAATATCTATTCTAATAATACCTCTCCCTATCACATGAATGAAAATGGCTTGATTGGGGCATTCAACAAGACCCAATCCAACATTCTATAGAAGATGGTTGGTCAATATAAGAAGATTTGGCCGAACAAGATCCCCAATGCTCTCTAGGCTAACCAAAAGATGACTTGTAATACCATCAAGGTGTGCCCAAATTCCCTGGTCTGTAGAATAGATGTAGTCTTACCCATAAAGACTCAGTTGTTGTCTCCCCACATAGTTGTATATGATCAACATGAATAAGAAAAAGTAGCCGAAGCCTAGCTGGATGAGATGGAATCCCTTAATGATAATAGGCTTCGGGCCTTGCATAATCTAGAGAGCATCAAAATAATATATCCAGATATTTCAATAAGAAAATGTTTCTCCGTTCTTTCCCACATAGTGGCATAGTATTGGCCCCAAGAATGCCAATGTTTCCCAGCAGGAAGCCACCAAAGTTAGAACCTAAATGGTGGGGACCATATATTATCAACAATGTTTACCCCAATGGTGCATACTCTCTGGTCACCATGGATAGTGAGCGTATTAATCCTCCCACCAATGCCATGTTTCTCAATTAGTACTTCAAATGAGTGAGCATCCTCATCCCACATGATGTTAAACTATAAACGGAGAATATACCTCACGGTCTGAGCTCTATGACCTTAAACTAAGTTCTTTTCCCTCATTAGAACATGATATTAAACTACGTGATCCATCATTTTCGTGTTGTATAATTACCTAGAATCATCATCCTGTATGATAATAAATTGAAAGTATTAAACATACCTCATGGTTTGAGCTCAACTACCTTAAATTAATTTCTCCCTCATCCTTACCGTAAGATGTTAAACTACACGGGTGCCACCATTACCCACACATGCCATTAATTTGGGTTTTTATCATCATTCGCATCTAAAAGGACCCCCTAGTAGTCTATTATTACGCCACCTTACCTCGCCTACCGTTCTAGGCCAACATCCTAGGGGATTTCAAAAGACACATTAAGACAAGTCCTACATTTCGAATATAGTCAGCGGTCGATGCTCAAATATCTATTCACATTCAAGGTTACATGATATAGATATATTATTGTGAACATGGTCAGCATTTATCCACTATCATTATCACCATCCTCATGGTGTCCCAAATATCAACTGCGGTGATTCACCTTTTTCCTTTATGTCCCACACACAAGACATTAAACTGGGCATATGTGCTCTTTTCTCTATAGCTGTAAACTACGATCTACCTCTTACTTACTTCATGATGTTAAACTACACGAAATTACAAGTACTATGTGTGGCTTGATTCCAGCCCACGTATGGTACATAGGAACACCCAGACGCTTTGTCTTCAGGTCCATCCGATCAGATATTTTTCATCTCCTTGGTTTCCCCCTCTGGGTTTAGTTCTCTTTGAGGGATGCATAGAGTGTGTTGTGGAATTCCATTGTCCTCATTCAAATTGTGTTTACAATTGACACACCATGTTTCCCTCCCTCCAAAAGGTCCTCCCTTCCACCCACGTCCTCTTCGTATGATGTTAAACTACACATAATTCAGGAACTATGTATGTCTTGATTCCAATCCTTATGGGATATGTAGGAATGCCCAAACATTTTTTCTTCGGGTCCATCCCCACATTCCCCACATTCGGTCTTATGGTCTAAAATTCCATTTTGGAAGCTTGTGGTGTAGTCTGGACTTAATGTTTCCCTATTCACATCAGGTTTACAACTACCACACAAAGTGCCTCCCTTAAGAATTCCTCCCTTTCATATACAACCTTACCACATGACGTTTGATGTGGATCTATTTTTATATAGTTTTCTACATCATTTTATTTAATTTTTAATAATTTAATTAATTATTTAAGCACTTTATACTAAATAATTATACTTTTGTATTTTTATATTTAATTTTGTTAATTAAAAAATTTTATAATTAATTATGAATTTTTAGTCATCAAAATAATAATTTTATTTTTACTTTACTTTTCTAATTTAATTATTTCATAATTAGTTTGGTTAATTTAAATCCACTTCACTTATTAATAAACTAACATTTTTTATAAACAATTATTTAAGCATTGTAATTCTATATAATTAACTTAGTCTTTATTTTAATATTCTATCTTTGAATTTAGTTTCATTAGATTAGGTTAACAATGTTAAATTACTTGTCTAATTGTCCATCTAGTTAATTAAGTTAAGAGTTTTAGTTTTAATTAAATAAAATAGTTCGCTTTTAATTTTATGTATTCAAATAGCTGTTTAATTAATTAATTAAGAGTTTTAAAACGTTAATTATTTAATCTTATGTTTGAAGTTACATTATTTATTCATTTTCTATTTTATTTTATTCTACTAGTGAGGTAGAAAAGAGCAATCGGAAACCTGTTGGATCACCTATGCTCTTCATTTTTACTCGTTACTACCCTATAAATAGGTTATATTGTATTTTTAATTTAATTCTTTTATCAATTTAGTTTATCAAATATGCAGTTATTAATTTAAATGTTATAAAATACTAAACTTTATTTTAATTTTTATAGTTTTATGTTTAACAAAAATATTGTTTTTAATTAATGGTGTTCAGCATTCTCTTAATTTATTATTTTCAATATTTTTATTTAGTTTACTTAAGTTTTAATTTTAAGATCAATTATTGCGTTTAAAATTTTTGAAGGTCACCATTAGTTATTTATTTTTGTTCCAATTGTGACCCTTTTTTGTGCAAAAGTGGGTATTTTAATTTTATATGTAACGGTGACCTTATCAGTACTGGTAACCTCTTCTTTTTATTACAACAGTGACCTTTAATTTTAACTATCTGTAACCTTTTATTTATTTTCTATCTGTAATCTTCATTATTGTAATAGTGACATTGCTTTTTAATTTAAGTATATCGATGACCTTGTGCTATACTGCTTCTCTTTGATTTTAAACTAACAGCGACCCTGCACCTCACTGTTGCGACCATGCACTTCATTGTTGCACCGATGGTCCTCTTTTCTTTATTTTTATACTAACGATGACCTTTTCCCACAGTATTTTTAACCAACAATGAGATTTTTTAAATTAAGTCTAACGGTGACCTTATTCGCCTGCACCACACTGTTAGGTGTCTTCCACAAACCACTCGCACCGATGCCTTTTCCTTCATCTATCGTTACCCACCACATATTCCACAGCAACAAATCCAACTCACTTAATTCCATCAAACCAGACTATAATTACAGAATAAAGTAAAATCCCAAATTTGAAACTCTAATCAAACATTAAAAATCAAGAAAATTGAGATCAA
This sequence comes from Viscum album, assembly GCA_963277665.1. NCBI lineage: Eukaryota > Viridiplantae > Streptophyta > Magnoliopsida > Santalales > Viscaceae > Viscum > Viscum album. The sequence continues at coordinate 220,412,192 of OY728155.1, forward strand.
AACCATCTTGCACCTACGGTGCGAAGAGGCCTTCGACGTCTGGATTTGAGCCACCACCTGGTGCTTCGAATTTGAGAGACTCGTCATGAGAGGAACGTGTCGAGAGTCGTGTGCCACTGGTGTTCTTTAGGAGAAGGACCTATTGTACCAGGACAGCTGCTGGAAAACCCAAATGTTTCCTTGGAAGTTGTTGCAACCTACTTTTGTGGAGAACCATTATTGTATCATGATGAAATCTGAATCCACCTATAATCATCACGTTGCGAACCGAGAAGGAGGAGCCGACTTTCCTGGAATGACATCGAATCTCCAAGACATGTTTTACCGCATCGCTGCAACAGGTTTTGGAGCCGTCGTTATTGCCTACACTTAAGGAGGGATGTGCGAGATTCCTGGAGCTGAGCCAAGGATCTTGGGTTCCATGCCACCTATAGGTGAACACGCCGTCGCTGATGTAGGATGACAAAGTAGTCTGTGCCGCTGCGTCTAGGAGAAATCCCAGAATCGCGAAACCCTCTTCCCTTGGCTCTGTTGTGCCGTGGAAATGGGGAAGGAGTGAAGGAAATTAAAAAAACAAAAAAAAAACCAACACAAATTAGATAATAATATTAAAGTAAACTATTGGTTAATAAAATTAAACTTAAATTTAAATACTAAATAACTATTATAATATTTATAAATAGATTAGTTATAAAATAAACTATAATCTAAACTGATAAGGACTTCTAAAATTAAAATATAAACATTAATATTTTTTTAATAAAATTAATTACTATCTATATTTGGTATTTTAACACTTTAATTCTAATAGAATAAATTTAATCATTGATTTAATAAAGTAATTTATTAATCTAATTTAAAATTTTAATAAAAGTTATACTAAAAAATTGTTAACAATACTAACACTAATTGTGTAATTTAGTTTATAATAATAAATAAAATACTAAATAATTTTACCTATTATAAGATTTGATAATAAATTAATAATCATAAGAATGTTATTTAATAATTTTACCAATTAAAATTTTTATTAATTAACTTTAATTATTATAACATTAAACTAAAAAATAACTATCTTTATTTCTTTACATATTCATTTATTCTTCTGTCCTAACATTGCAGGTTCATTCAAGAGACAAGTATACATTCAGGTTCACTTAACTATCTCACTGGGAGTTAGTTATGTGAGAAAAGTTAGTGTGACGTGCCAGTTGCAGAAAAACGCACATGTGCGGTGTGTACATGAAGAACACTTTAAGTCGGTGAAAACTGAGTGGTGAAAAGAAGAAGAAGACAATGACTGATTAATAGAGAGCAACCAACAGATATAGGGGGATTTTTGGAACATTGATTAGATGGTACATTCATTCAACGCATTCAAATATCTAGTTCCGAGTAGTGGTAGTGCAGAGTGTGACTCTGGAACCACTTCCTGGATCTAGAGGAGTGTAGGAGAAGAGTATCTTTCAGGGAGTTTGACTTCCCTTGTGTTGAATTATTACTCTCTGTTTAGCATGTCTTCAATTACTGTTATGTTATTATACTTGTTCTCTAGCTAAATCATATAGTTCGGGGATATATTGAAGTTCAACTGGTTATCATTAAATTCCCATTTCACTTTATCATTTTAATGTATTCATTATTAATCGGTGAGATCAATATTGAGTCCATTTGATTGTTTGTGCCATATGAATTTAATTTTCATAATTTTACAGTCAATTGGAAATATTTTTCATGGAAACACTTTTCAAAATATGATAAACTCTAAATACATCAGGACTTATGGTGAGTTCGTCCTGTAGTTAAATTTTGAACTGTTCACAGTTGATTTATTTTAGAGTGGTGAACTCTGGAATAGATTGGCTTGTGTGAATTAACTCCTGGTGAGGGAGGTAATTCATACTATTTTGATGGAACTCTTCAATAACCTTTAAGTTCATTGAAACACCTCTAAAACCACTAGAATGAAGATTTTTCCCTGAGAGTTTAAATAGATTGTTCGTTTTTCAGTGCTTTTATATCTCTGTTCCCATTTTTTCAACTGTTTTTTTCTTCAACTAGTGTAGATACAAGATCTCTTGTGTTATGTCACTTCACTGCTTAATAAAGAATATAAAAATTATATAAAGTGAAGAATAGAAAATTCACTCCGCTGCAGACAACAGTGGAGATTTAGATGGTTTTTAGAATAATAGTGCCCAAATTTACCTTCCCTGTGGGTTCGACCATTCTTGCCACATATACAGTAATTAGTAGGATTATAAATTTTAAGATTTGACCGACTTCAACAATATTAAAGGTCAAGTTTTTAGAACTGTTGTCAGGGAAGTCATGATCTATTATTCTAAAAACAAAACTAAAAAAATCAAATATATATAAAAATCTTTAAAAAAATTGAAAATTTTGAAAATTGTAAAAAATAAATATGTTTCACTTTTTCATTAATTATTACTACTGAGTTCTGTCTGTTGTTGTTTGTATGATCACAAGACACCCTGCTGTTAGTCTAGAGCCACTGAAAATAGAAATAGACAAACATCTCACTACTCTAAGAAAGAGGAACAAAATTGAAATGGAGAACATAGAAAATAGAGGTCATGCACCTAACAACTATTAAAATCAACGAAAACTCTTAGATGAAAATGATAGGCCTTGGATGAGGGAGTTATAACTTCCTCAAGTTTCAAGTAATCCATCTTTCATTAGAATTATTCCAAGATCCATAACATATGAATTGAAACAGTCACACATTTCTTTATTTCCTTCTTTTAATGGACTCTCTAATGAGGACTCCCTTGCCTTCATTAGAGACTTCTATAGCACTATACAGTATTTACCTCTTCAACGACTGATAGAGAATGAACTTAGAATGAGAGTCTTTCCCTTTTCCTTAAAGGGAATGCTAGAAATTCGTTTCTAAGTCATTATGAGAACATTTTTGAGAACTGGGATCAAGTGTATAAATATTTTATAATGAAATTATACCCCCAAAGATTAAAATGAGAACTTAGAACTAAGATAAATAGTTTTTATCAAGAGGATGGAGAAGCTTTTCATGAAGGTTGGGATAGATTCAGAGATCTTCTTAGGCAGTTTCCCCACTATCATCTCCCATCTCACCTTCTTATGGATACATTCTATGGAGGGTTGTCCTGCTCTGGACATAATCTAGTTGACCAAGAAACTGGGGGTAATTACAATGATAAAACAGATGATTAACTTAGAATTTTTTTAATAATATTGCACTGAATTCACAACATAAAAATTCAAGAATGAAAATAGTCAATAGAAATGTTAATTCAAACATGGGTTCAATAAAAGAAACTCAAGCTCAACTTGATGAAATCACCAACCAACTTCAATCATTAATGAACCAAAATTCAAAGAAAACTATTAACCAACTTGGATGTCAAAATACTAACCAATATTTAAGGGAACTGTGTGTGCAGTGTGATATGTTTGGGCATACTGAAAACTTCTATCCTAATTTTGATATGCTAGCCCAACAACAAGAAAATTCAAACTTAGTTAACTATGGTCCTAGAATGCCTCCTAAAGAAGATCCATTTTTAAACTATTATAATCAAGGTTATATGAACCACCCTAATCTGTCCTGGAAAGATCAAGGCTTAATTAAACAATCCACTACCCCTAATTTCTCTAACCAACAAAGACCAAAATTTCAAAATCAATAAAGGGGCGAGTCCTTAACTGTAAAAGAAAATAATGATAGTCACGTGTCTTCTAAGCTTGATCTAATCTTGAACAAAATCAACTCCCAAGAGGAATGATACATGACTCATCTAACCAAACATAAAAATCAATATGTGTCTGATGAAATGAAAACTGATGTTAGAATGAAAAACATGGAAACACAACTTGGCCAACTTGCAAGGGATTTCTCATATAAAGAAAAAGGTAGACTTCCATCTACCACTGAACTTAACCCTAGAGAGAATTATATGGTTGTAGTAACTTGAAGTGGGATTAATACTCAAACTGTAGCTAGAAAATGTAATGAACATACCCAAAATGAAAATCTACTTCAATCTAGAAATAAAAAACTACTTTGTACACATGCAGGAAATTCATAGAAAGTCTTGAAAATGATCTATATCTGAATTTATCACCTGAAACTCATGCTAAAACTTCATCTAAAAATAAAAATAATAAAGGAAAAGAAAAAGTTGAGGAAGAGGTGAGGGATAAACCTACTTTCCTTAAAATAATTTCCCCACCCATCCCTTTCCCTAAGAAGTTGAAACTTCAAAGTAATACCAAGGATGAACTTCTCCAGTTCCTTGGTCTCATTTTTAAACTTCAACTAAACATTCCTTTCATTCAATCTATGATTTAAATCCCATCTTACTTGAAATATTTGAAGAAAATTGTTTCAAATAGAAAAACCCTGGAAGAATCTGCTACTTACAGCCTCACTGAACAATGCAGTGCTATAATTCAAAAGAAAATCCCACCTAAACTGAAAGACCCAGGTAGTTTTGTCCTTCCTTGCACACTATGAAATTATGATTAGCTCAACTATTTTTTTGATTTAGGTGCTGGCATAAATCTTCTTCCATACTCAATATTTCAATAGTTGAGGTTGGGTGACCTTCAACCACTATGAGAAAACCATGTTTTAGGCGGTTTTTTCACAGCGGTATTTAAAACCACCCCTAAATAGTTTTTGATCAAAAATTTAGCAGTGGTTTTTAAAACCGCCGTGAAAAAACCACTGTTAATTTTTTTTAAAACATTTTTTTAATTAGCGGCAGTTTAAACCATCGCTAAATCATTTTTATTTTTAAATTTTTTAAATTTTTGTATTTTTTTATATTAGTAATTTATTTATTATTTATTTAATTAGTTTTTTAATTTTTTTTAAAAAAATATTCTAAAAAATTGAATTTGTTTAACGGTAGTTTTTTTGAAAGATGTTGTGAAATAGCGGCGGTTTTTTGAAAACCGAAGCAAAATTGAAAAAAAAAATTGAAAAATTTTAAAAAAATATTTATTTTTTCTTTTTTATTTTTCTTTTTTCTTTTTTTAATTTACAATTAAAAATATTTTATTATTTATAATTTTATATATTTTTAATGTGTCAATTAATTAATATTTATAATTATTATTTAACACTATTTTTAAATAGAAAGCAGATCTTAAATAAGTAGAAGAATAGACTTCAGCATCAAATGACCATAATTTCTGATCCGATAGACCTTTTCAGCTCCATAACCAGTCAAATCAAAGATTATCAAATGAGAAAAAACCAAGTGAGAATTAAATTGTGTGATAATCAAAGGAAAAAAATATATCCAAAATTCAAAAGTTGAAAATCGAACTCGAACTTCAAACGACCATAACTTGTAATCAGGGTGTCCGTTTAGGCTCTACCACATATCAAATTGAAACCTGTGATGAGCTCTACACCGCTTATGTCTGGCGATAACTATTTGAGTATTGTAACCTGTTTTAATTCACCAGAAAGGCCAAGAAGGCCTCTAAAATAGAGGTTTTAGTTGAAGACATCGATTTCATAAAATTCAAATGGTTATAACTTTGAATCTATATGTCCATTCAGCCTGTACAACATATCATATCAAAGCTCTTTTCATGATCATCAATTTTACTAGTTGTGGCACATGAAAATGAGAATCAGATCAAATTTTATGATCATTTTAGTGTTTTTAGGGTTTATAGAGGTTCTTAATGTTTTATGATTTATTTAATTAATTGTCTAATTAATTATTTATTTAATATTAATTAAATAATCAATTAATTAATTAATAATAATTTTTTATTTATTCAAATATTATTTATTAATACGTATTTATTTATTTATTTATTATTTAGTTATTATGTACAAATTAATTATTAATTTATTTATTAATTAATTATTAATTATTAATTATTTGTTATTATTTTATTATTCAATTTTTATTTATTTATTTATTGTTTATTTATTAATTCATTATTAATTATTTATTAAATAATTATTAATTATTAATTGACTAGTTATTATTTATTAATTAAAAACTATTAGTTATTAGTTACTACTTATTATTAATAATTTATTATTTATTATTTATTTATCTATTTATGTAGTTATGTATTTATTTCTTTATTATTTATAATTTATTTTTTATTATTTATTTTTTATTTTTTATTTTTTATTATTTATTTTTATTCTTTATTCCTTATTATTTATTTTTAATTTACTGAATATTTATTTATTATTAGTTTATTATTCATTTCATAATTATTTATTATTTATTAATTATTGATTATTTATTTATTATTAATTAACTAATTATTTATTATTTATTAAATATTAAAATTAATATTTTAATTATTAAATAAGAATTATTAATTTAATAATTATCAATTATTAATTATTAGTTATTATTAATTATTAATTATTTATTATTTATTATTTATTTATATATTTATTTATGTATATATTTATTTATTATTGATTATTTATTGATTAATTATTAATTAAATTTTCATTAAATATTAATTATCGATTAAATAATGAATATTTCATATTACATATTAAATATTAAAATTAAAATATTAATTATTAATTAATAATTATTCATTTTATAATTATCAATTATTAATTATTAGTTATTATTAATTAGTAATTATTTATTATTTATTTATCTATTTATTTATGTACTTATTTATTTAATTAATTAATTATTTATTATTTATTCTTACTTATTTATTATTTATTATTTATTTTTAATTTACTAAGTATTAATTTATTATTAGTTGATTATTCATTTATTATTTGTTTATTTGTTTATTTTCTATTCAATATTTATTAATTATTAATAATTTATTTATTAATAATTTTTTAATTTTTTATAAATTATTTATAAATTATTGAATACAAATTATTAATTCTTAATTTATAACTCATAATGATCAATTATTAATTATTATTTATTATTAATTATTAATTATTAATTACTTATTACTTCTTATTTATTATTTATTATTTACTATTTACTAATTTTTATTTTTTATTTATTATTTTTTTATTTATTATTATTTATTATTATTTATTTATTTATCTATTTATTTATTTATCTTTATTTATCTATTATTTATTAATTTATTATTTATGTACTATCTATTGAATTATTTTTTAATTAATTTATTATTTATACATTACTTATATATATATATATATTATATTATATGTTATATGTTATATATTATATATTATCTATTATCTATTATCTATTATCTATTTTATATTATCGATTATATATTATGCATTATATATTATCTATTATATAATATCTAATACCTAATACCTAATATATAATATATAATATATAATATATAATATATAATATATAATATATAATATATAATATATAATATATACTATACATGATATATAATACATTATTTATTATATATTAGATATTAGCTATTAGATATTATGTATTATGTATTATGTATTATATATTATAGGTTATATATTATATATTATATATTATATATGATTAATTATTAATTATTTATTATTTATTAATAATTATTGATTAATAATTATTGAGTTTGTATCTATTTATTGTGTATTACTTGTTTTTCCAATTAATATATATATGTGTATGTATATATATATATATGTATATGTATAATTATATTAAATTCAATTTATTGACCACGTGAAGAGCCTACTAGAGTGGTAATGTCTTTGGAGAATAAGGAAGAGGTAAGGGGTTAAAATCTCACCCAACACGAAATTTATATATATTGCATGGGCATGTGCATGGACATAGACTTATGCATGGAGATGGATGGGCATGTGGTGGTAATAAATAAATAAATTTATTAATTAAATAATTAATTAATTAATTACTAATATAAAAAAATTAAAAAAAACTAAAAAAATTAAAAAAAAGTAAAAAATAAATAAAAACTATTTAGAGAAGATTTAAACCTCCGCTAAAAAAACACTAATAATTAAAAAATTAAAAAAAATGAAAAAAATTAAAATGATTTAGCGGCAGTTTAAACCGTCGCTAGTTATTTCCCGAAGCCCGATTTTGCAGCGGTTTTCCAAAACCGTCGTAGAACTATTTCACAGCAGTTTAAACAACCGCTAAACAAAAAAAACCACCACTAAATATAAATTTGGGCGTAGTGAACCTACCGGAGTCATACTGCAATTAGATGATATATCTTTCACTCATCCTGTGCATAGGGTAGATGATTTGCCAGTTGGGGTAGAGAAGTTGTTTTTTCCTGCAGACTTTTTAGTCTTAGATATGGAGTGTGATCAAGAGGTCCCCATCATCTTGGGTAGTCCCTTATTGGCCATTGGTGGTGATGTTATTAATGTCTCTAAGGGCCAACTTATTTTCAAAATTGGAGAACAACAAGAAGAGTTCAATGTGTTTAAAAATGCTAAAGGACAAATTTTTTCTGAAAACTGTTCAATGCTAGAGTCCATAGAAGATAAGAACTCAATTGGAAAATTTGAAAAATCTAAAAATCCATTCTCTATTGAATAAAATAATTGTGAAGTTGAAAATTATGTTGAATCTGTCTTAGCAGTTGAAAATTCTGCTCAAACACCCTATCTGGAAAATTTTCCAGAACTGGAAAACTGTCAAGTTTCTTATGTGGAAGGATCCTCTGTTTCTGAACTTAGGAGATTTTTGAGTTAATTTGAGGGTGTTTCTATTTACAAAAACCTTTCTAAATACTTTGATGATATTGAGGGAGAACTTATAATACAACTAGATGATTCTGTTCTGATTAAATTGTTGAATTCTGATCTAGAAAATCTAGACAGTGTACTACCCACTTTGGACAGTAGCACTGTTATTTCTAAATCTGGGCATGAAATTAAAAACCATTCATCATTTAATACTCATTAAAATAGTTCTGTGGAAGCTCTTGGACCTCCCAGTACTAAAAATCATCCTTCTAGTGTTGAACCACCCGTTCTTGAACTAAAACCAATCCCTTCCCATCTTAAATATTCATTTCTGGGTGAGAACTCCACTTTTCCTGTAATAATTTCTACTGAACTCAATGAAAATCAAGAGGAAAGACTGTTGAATGTTTTGAAAAAGGTTAAATCTGCCATAGGCTGGAAAATAGCTGATATCAAGGGTATTATTCCCTAATATTGTATTCATAAAATACCTATGGGGCCTGACCATAAGCCTAGGGTAGAGTTTCAAAGAAGGTTAAATCCAAACATGAAACAAGTTGTGAGAGAAGAAGTGATTAAATAGCTAGACACTGGAATGATATATCTCATTTCTGAGAGTGATTGGGTCAGCCCTGTCCAGGTTTTCCCCAAGAAGGGAGGTTTCACTATTGTTAAAAATGAAACAAATGAAGAAGTACAAGTTAGAAAATCCATAAAATGGAGAGTCCGTATAGATTATAGGAAGCTTAATGCATCCACTGGGAAGGGCCATTTTATAATTCCCCTCTTGGTTCAAATGCTTGAGAGGCTTCCTAGAAATGAGTTTTTATATTTTCTGGATGGGCATTCTGGTTACAACCAGATTTCTATTGATCCAAAGTACCAGGAAAAAAAAAACTTTCACATGCCCCTTTAAAACATTTTCCAGAGGCGGATACCCTTCAGGTTGTGTGGAGCTCTTGCTACCTTTCAAAGGACAATGATGGCTATCTTTTCTGATATGATTGAAATAATCATTGAGGTCTTAATGGATTATTTCTCCATTGTGGGTAGTACTTTTGATACCTACCTTGGATATGTTGAGTTTGTCTTAGAAAGATGCATTGAAACCAACCTTGTTCTTAATTGGGCGAAATGTCAATTCATGACCACATAAGGTATAGTGCTCGGTCATAAGGTTTCTAAGATAGGTCTAGAATTTGATATTGCTAATATTGATGTTATTCAAAAACTGCCAACTCCTGTTAATGTCAAAGGTATTAGAAGTTTTCTAGGGAATGCTGGTTTCTACCAAAGATTCATAAAAGACTTTTCTAAAATAAATAAGCCCTTATGTTCATTTCTGGTCAAGGATGCACCTTTCAATTTTGATGAGAACTATTTGAAATCATTTAATCTGGTTAAAGATAAACTCACTACATCACCCATCATCACTGCACCTGACTGGAAACTACCTTTTTAACTTATGTGTGATTCTAGTGACATGGTTGTAGGTGTTGTCCTTTGAAAGAGGAATGATATTAAGTTACATGTTGTGTATTATGCTAGTAGACTACTATATGAGGCCCAAAAGAATTATACCACTACTGATAAAGAATTGATAGAAGTTGTGTTTGCTTTAGAGAAGTTTAGACAGTACTTGGTAGGTTCAGAAGTCATCATTTTCACTCATCATTCTGCTTTAAAATACTTGTTGTCTAAAAAGGAAACTAATCTCAGGTTGATTAGATGGATTTTTTTGCTACAAAAATTTTATTTAGATATTAGGGATAAATAGGGAGTTTAAAATTTAGTTTTTCACCACTTATCTAGGATTCCTCTTAAACAATCTAAATCATAAAATCCTAGGGAGATTAACTCTTCCTTTCCTAATGAAAAGTTGCGTACTATTTATTTCAGGTAATATTCTTGGTTTGCAGATTTTTCCAACTTCCTAGCAGTAGGTGTTTTCCCAAAAAATATGTCAAATAACCAAAGAAATAAATTCATTTTTAAGCTTATGTATTATTTTTGGGATGATCCCTTGCTATTTAGGAGGTGTGCTGATGGTATTCTTAGAAGGTGTGTGCCTGAGGAAGAAATGTTTCAGGTCTTAGAAAGTTGTCATTATTTACCTTGGGGAGGTCACCATTGTGGTGAAAGAACTTCTTAAAAGGTTCTACAATCTGTTTTCTATTGGACTAACCTTTTTAAGGTTTCTAGGAGCATTGTGGTTGGCTGTGATAGATGTCAGAGGCTAGGTAATGTTGATAGAAAGTAAGAGTTACCCCAAAAAGGAATTCTAGAAGTTGAAATTTTTTATGTCTGGGGTTTAGATTTCATGGGTCCATTTCCATCATCTCATGTGAATGAGTATATTCTTGTTGTTGTAGACTATGTTTCAAAATGGGTTGAGGCAGTGGCACTACCCAAAAATCAGTCCAATTCTGTAATAAAATTTGTTAAGAATAACATCTTTACAAGATTTGGAGTCCCAAGAGTATTTATCACAGATAATAGAACACACTTTAAGAACTATAAATTTAATTCTTTGATTGAGAAATATGGTTGTGTTAATAAAACTAGTACACGTTATCATCCATAGTCCAGTGGACTGGTAGAGATTTCTAATAGGGAGCTAAAACAAATACTTGAGAAAACTGTGTCAACCTCTAGGAAAGGCTAGTCTCTTAAATTGGATGAAGCTTTATGGGAATATAGAACTGCTTTTAAGACCCTAATAGGTATGTCTCTTTATAGGATGTTGTTTGGTAAATGATTTCATTTACCTGTGGAGTTGCCACACAAGTCTTATTGGGCATTTAAGGCTATAAACATTGACTTTAAGAGTGATGGTGAGAGGAGATTACTTGAGCTGAGTGAACTTGATGAAATTAGGATAAATAATTAGGATAATTCAAGAATTTATAAAGAGAGGACTATGACCTTTCATTATTCTATCATTAAAAACACAGAATTCAAACCTGGACAAAAGGATATGGACATAAACTATTTCCTGGAAAGCTGAAATCCATGTGGTCTGGACCTTTTACTATAGTGAGAGTTTTAAAGAATCGATCTATAGAAATCATAGGTGAATAGAATAAACCCATGTTGGTTAATGGGCAGAGAGTGAAGCTTCATTTTGAGGGACAACTGAAGGTCTTGGATGCCTTCACAGAGATATAAAACTAATCTTGAATAAAGTCTATCTGAACACTTTAAAACTTTGCGCTACATTAGAGGAAACCCATTGTTCTTTTTGTCTTTATGTAGTTTCTTTTTATCCTTAAATAAAGTGATTCTTCTGTGTTCTATTTTTGTGAAATACCTGTTACTTCTTATTCTTTGTATACTAGTTCTGTCTCAGGATACTGCTTGTGTCATTAAGGGGGTGGAATTCCCAAGCTGAGTACTCATGAAAAATCTAGTCATGGAAGTATCTTTCTATTAATTTTTATTTCATTTTTTATACTCCTTACTATTTTAAAAAAACTGCTGCATATCTTGCATACGAAAAAACTTTTGTTGCATGTCACTACGTTGAATTGAAATATTCTACATGTGACTCTTGCTTAAATTTGAATTCATTGATAAATATTGAAATAATATTTCACTGTATTAAATTATGTGTGGGGGGTACATGCTGATTCTATTTTGAATCTACTTTGGGTTGGGTGTTATTAGATTGAGCTTTGTCTATTGTGTTGATTACCCAACCAGATTAATTCTGATAATCTTTCTTTCACCCCAATTCAGTGTGTACTTACACATTAAATTTACTTTTGAACTGAATTGAAAATCTATGTCACTGGACATAAATATTAATGCATGTATGTGAATATGAACCTGCTGTTAAGTTATTCCATGTGGTAAGAATAATTTTTGAATTTCAAAGAGACCCTTCATACATGTTATAAATCTACTTAATTGAAAATACATTTATAACTTTTACTGTTTAATTGTTCATCTCCATATTTGAAAGTCAGCATTGGGGACAAAGTTAGGTTTTAATTGTGTAGGAGGGGGTCAATTATTGACTTTCCTAAACTGTTTTTTAATTAAAGCCCATCAAATACCATTTCACTTCAATCTTTTTGTAAAAAATGGTTAAAATTTTTCAGATTCTGTTATATTTCTAAGATTTACACTATACTCAATTGGGCCTTTCCTTTGGACGGTGATTTTATTGGTAGTTGAGAACTGCATTGAGTCTAAAATTGATGAGTTTGGATTATTTCTGAGTGATGATAGTTAGTGATTTGATGGAAATCTGATTTTGGAACTACTTTTGAGATTGATTTGGGTGATCTGTTTATGGAGTTATGATCACAACCCTTGGAACTGGAAGTTTGATTCTGATTCTAGGGGCCTCATGAATCTTTTAATTATTAAAATTAATCATCTTAATGAGCTAATATAAATGATTTTTGATATAAATAATTTGGAACTGGAGTAGTCTGGGCATATAGGATCCCACGGTGAGTCTTTGAGACCCTATATGCGGGGTGGATTTCTGTTAACTTTAAGCCCTCCGTACACCTAGAATAAGTGCATTTCACAGTTCTTAGCACATGATACATGGCTTGTGAAAAATAAATAAAGTGTCTAGGGTCAAAAATGAGTTCATTAAGGTGAGGGGAATGATGAACTCGAAATGAAGAAGGGATCAAATGGTTTATATGGTACTCATTTTAGTTTTATCAATAAGGTGATTCAAAAAAATTAATTATTTTTGGTACCTAGGATTATGTCAAAGTACAAAGTTTCTTGATTAGGTCCTTAATTCCATTTATGTTTTATGTCTTGTCACTTTTGAAATTAGAACCTGAGCTTGGATTGAAGTGAGTCATTAAGTTGTATCACATATGGGGCATGAAATCTTCATTTCTTTATGATTCATTACTTTCTAGACTACCCTTTGAGTATTTGTTTGAGTCAAGACTTGATTTAAACATATTTTTTCTAAAATTCTGTTGTATGTTTTGTCCTCTATTTTTTAGTGTTGTACATGTTACATTTTGAGAAAAATAATAAACACATAAATGTTTTTCAATGATAATAAAGCATGGGATTTGTTGAGAACAAACAATGATTAAGTGTGGGGGAATTTGATGTGGCTCTATTTTTACATAGTTTTTCCACATCATTTTATTTAAATTTTAACAATTTAATTAATTATTTAGGAGCTTTATATTAAATAATTTTACTTTTGTATTTTTATATTTAATTTATTTAATTAAACAGTTTTTATAATTAATTTTGAATTTTTAGTCATCTAAATAATCATATTATTCTTACTTTACTTTTCTAATTTTATTTTGTCCCAATTAGTTTGGTTAATTTAAATCTACTTCACTTATTAATAAACTAACATTTTTTATAAACAATTATTTAATAATTGTAATTCAATCTAATTAACTTAGTCTTTATTTTAATATTTTATCTTTTAATGTAGTTTCATTATAATAGGTTAACAATGATAAATTACTTGTCTAATCGTCCTGTTACTTAATTATGTTAAGATATTTAGTTTTAATTAAATAAAATATTTCTCTTTTAATTTTATGAATTCAAATAGTTGTTTAAATAATTAATTAAGAGTTTTAAAATGTTAATTATTTAATCTTATGTATGCAGTTACATTATTTATTCATTTTCTATTGATTTTAGTCTACTGGTGAGGTAGACAAGAGCTATCAAAAATCTGTTGGATCACTAATGCTCTTCATTTTTACATTATTCTACCCTGTAAAGAGTTTATATAGTATTTTTAATTTAAGTCCGTTATCAATTTATTTTATCAAATATCTAGTTATTAATTTTTGTGTTATCAATTAATACTCTTCATTGTAATTTTTAAAGTTTAAAGTTTAACAAAAATCATGTTTTTAATTAATTGTCTTTAGCATTCTTTAAATTTATTATTTTCAATGTTTTTATTTAGTTTACTTATGTTTTCATTTGAATATTAATTATTGCGTTCAAAATTTTTGAAGGTCACCATTAGTTATTTATTTTTGTTCTAACGGTGACCCTTTTTTTGTGCAACGGTGAGTATTTTAATTTTATTTGTAACGGTGACCTTATCGGTACGAGTAACCTCTTCTTTTTATTGAAATGATGACCTTTAATTTTTACTATCTGTATCCTTTTATTTATTTTCTATCTGTAATCTTCATTATTGTAACAGTGACCTTGCTTTTTCATTTAAGTATATCTGTGAACTTATGTTTTACTACACCCCTTTGAGTTTAAACTGAAAGTGACCCTAAATCTCACTGTTGCGACCCTGCACCTCACTGTTGCGCCGCTAGTGCTCTGTTCATTATTTTTATACTAACAGTGACATTTTCCGTTTGTTTTTTAACTAATAGTGAGATTTTCTAAATTAATTCTAACAGTGACCTTATTCCCCTCCACCTCACTATTAGGTTTCTTCGACAAACCACTCGCACTAATGCCATTTTCCTTCATCTATCGTTACCCACCACAGATTCAACAGCAACAAATCCAACTCACTTAATTCCATCAAACCAGGCTACAATTACAAAATCAAAATAAAATCCCAAATATGAAACTCTAATCAAACATTACAAATCTGGAAAATTGAGATCAAATCCATCTTGGACCTATAGTTCGAATAGGCCTTTGGCATCTGGATTTCAGCCACCACCTAGTGCTTCAAAGTTGAGAGACGCGTCGTGATAGGAATGTGTCAAAAGTCATGTGCCACTATTGTTATTCTGGAGAAGGACCTGCTATACTACTACTGCCACTGGAAAACCCAAATGCTACCATGGAAGTTGCTGCAACCTACTTGTTTGGAGATATTTTGTTGTTTCGTGATGAATTATAAATCCACCTAGAATCGCAATGTTGCGAACCGAGTAGGAGGATTCAGCTTTCCTGTAACAACATCAAACCTCCATGACTCGTTGTACCGCTTCGCTACACGAGATTTTAGAGCCTTCGTTATTGCTTGAACTTGAGGAGGGCTGTGTGAGATGCCTGGAGTTGTGCCAAGGAGCTGGGGTGTCATGCCACCTACTAAAGACCGCACCGCCCCTGATGGAGGAAGACGGGGTAGTTTGCGGCGCTGCTTCCAGGAGAAATCCCAGAATCGCAAAACCCTCTTCCCCTGGCTCTGGTGCTCCGTGGAAAATGGGGAGGAGTGAAGAAAATTAAAAAAAAAACAAAATGTACCAACATAAAGTAGATAATAATATTAAAATAAACTAATATTTAATAAAATTAAACTTAAATTTAAATAATAAATAACTATTAAAATATTTAACTATTATAATGTTTATAAATAGATTAGTTATAAAATAAACTATAATATA
The DNA here is from genome assembly GCA_963277665.1 of Viscum album. Classification (NCBI taxonomy): domain Eukaryota; kingdom Viridiplantae; phylum Streptophyta; class Magnoliopsida; order Santalales; family Viscaceae; genus Viscum; species Viscum album. The sequence goes on from OY728155.1 coordinate 220,428,203, forward strand.
AAATAATAAGGACTTATAAAATTAAAATATAAACATTAATACTTTATTAATATTTTTAATTACTAACTAGATTAGGTATTTTAACACATTAATTCTAATAGAATAAATTTAATAATTTATTTAATAACATAATTTATTAATATAATTTAATATTTTAATAAAAGTTATAATAAAAAATTGTTAATAATACTAGCACTTATTGAATAGTTTAATTTATAATAATAAATGAAATACTTAATAGTTTAACCTATTATAAGATTTTATAACAAATTAATAATCATAAAAATGATATTTAATAATTTTTACCAACTAATATTTTTATTAATTAACTTTCGTTATTATAATATTAAACAAAAAAAAATAACTTTCTTTCTTTCTTTACAAATTCATTTATTTTTCTATACTAACTTTCCAGGTTCATTCAAGAGACAAGTATACGTTCCGATTCACTTAACTAACTCACTGGGAGTTAGTTATGTGAGAAAAGTTAGTGTGATGTGCCAGTCGCGGAAAAACGCACATGTGTGGTGTGTACCTGAAGAACACTTTAAGTCAGTGAAAATCGAGCGGTGACAAGCAGCAAAAGAAAGTTACTACTTAATACAGAGAAACCATAAGATATAGGAGTATTTTTAGAACATTGATTAGACGGGACATTCATTCAACACATTTGAAGATCCAGTTCCGAGAAGAGGTAGTGAAGAGGGTGACTCTAGAACCACTTCTTGGAGCTGGAGGACCATAGGAGCAGAGTATCTTTCGGAGAGTTTGACTTCTCTTGTGTTGAATTCTTACACTCTATATTGCATTTCTTCAATTACTGTTTTGTTAGTATACATGTTCTCTAGCTAAATCATATAGTTTGGGGATATATTGAAGTTCCACTAGTTATCATTGAATTCTGATTTCACTTTATCATTTTAATGTATTCAGTATTGATCGGCGAGATCGATATTGAGTTCATTCGATTGTTTGTGACATCTAAATTTAATTTTCCAAATTTCACAATCAATTGGTGAGATTGATCATGGAAACACTTTTCAAAATTTGATGAACTATAAAGACTTCATGACTTTTGGTGAGTTCATCCTGTTGTAAAACTTCAAAATGTTCACAGTTGATTTATTTTAGAGTGGAGAACTCTAAAATAGATTGTCTTGTGTGAATTAACTCCTTTCAAGGGAGGTAATTCATACTATTATTATAGAACTCTGCAAAAACCTTTAAGTTGATTGAAACACCTCTAAAACTAGTATAATGAGGATTTTTCCCCAAGTGTTTAAATAGATTGTTTTTTATTCAGGGCATTTATATCTCTATTAACCTTTGTTTTCAATTGTTTTTCACTTCTACTAGTATAGATACATGATCATTAGTGTTCTGTCTCTTCACTACATAATAAAGAATATAAAAAAATATAAAAAGTGAAGAATAGAAAATTTACTCCACTATAGAAAACACTGGAGTTTTAGAAGGTTTTTAGAAGAATAGTGGCCAAATTTTTCTTCCCTGTGGGTTCGACCCTGCTTCACACATATACAGTAGTTAGTTGGATTATAAATTTTAAACATTGACTGACATCAAAGATAATACATTTCAATGTTAAATTTTACAGAATTCTAGAACATTGTATATTTTTATTCTTTCTTTCACAGGATATGTAGGAACACCCAGACAGTTTTTTCTCAGGTCTAACCTAGTCTTTACAAATTATCTCTTTTATTTGGCCCCTTGGACCTAATTATTGTGGGATTATTTGGTGTGTTATTTAGACTCTTTTTTCCACATTCACGTTGGGTATACACCATCCACACCATATACTCCCCCCTATGATATTTCCCATTTCATCTGCACCCTTGACACATGACATTATACTGCATGGAATTTCTATAACTACATATGGCTTGATTCCCATCCTTATGGGATATATAAGAATGCCCATAAATTTTATATTTGGGTCCATCCATAAGTTCCTAAAACTTTTCATCCCTTTCAGTCCAATCCTATGGTCTGAGTTCTACAACCTTAAACTGAGATCTCACCTATCCAACATGACATTAAAATATTATGTCCTACTTCCAAGACATTAAACTGAAAATAATTCATGGTCCTTTCTACATGAACTTAAAAGGTAAGTTCCCCTTAACCCCGCATGAAATTAAACTTCATGGAACATTGCCAAAATCTCTTTCTTACATCCCCTTGGCATGAGTTATATTCTTGGATTATGTGATGTGGTGTGGGATTATTTGTCCTTATTTACATAGGGATATTTTTTTCCATGGCATACTCATTCCCCTTGTGAGACATTTCTTGAATCTTCATCCTTTCCACATGATGTTAAACTGCATGGCTTTCCCAGAACCACTTATAGATTGGTTCTCATCCTTATGGGATATGTAGTAATGCCCAGACATTTCATCTGAGGTCTATCCCTGAGTTCACTATCCCATTTTACCTATTTCTTCCTCTCATCTCATTGATTCATCTACCCCTAGTTGATCCCTTTGACCTATGTCCCAGCTCATCATCATTCTTAGATACACTATGGTTTAGGACTTAGAGTGTCATATTCTCTATGGACTTTCTTTTGTTCCATCTCTATGCATAATATGTCTCTTTATTTCGGTCTTCATAACCTTTTATGTTTGAAGGGACCCCCTAAGGGTATGGATGATAAGCCTTATATATCACCTACCATTTTGGGCCAATGTCCCTGAAGATCTTGAATAAAATTTGAGAAAGGCCTCGCTTCGCAAATATGGTCAGTAGTTGACCCTCACTTGTTTTCTCCCATCTCAGGTCACATGATATGGATGATGTGCTTTGAATATAGTCAACAGTTATCTTCCATCATTACACCAACACCATTGTGCCATAAATATTGGTTTTTTTGATTCACATCCCTTTCCATTTTATCATGTTTAGACGAAGTTTCTAAACCCTCATTGTTATCTCTATGTGAACCATTGCGTGTTTAGAGGACGAACCGGTGTTGTGGGGTTATCCTTGACTCTTAACCTTTATTCCCCATTGTGTGCTTCCATGTGTTGCAAAGATATTATATTCCCTTGTTTCCAACACTGAGCATTGCTCACTTGGGATTAGGGATTTGGGAAAGGTTTTTTTCCTTTATGGAAGAACCACACTTGCCCATGGTTTGAGCTCTACGAACATAAACAAGGATCTTATACATCATTATTGTATGATGTTAAACCACACCTTCTGCATCCAGGATGAGTACTGATAAACTACCCAGTCGTATGATATCTTCATTTGAGAATAAATTTCCCCTTTGGAATTGTCCCTCTACCAAGACACATTCCAAAACTATGTGTGGCTTGATTCTCATCCCTATGAGATGCATAGTCATGCCCAAGTAATTTTACTCTATGTCCAGCCACATGGTCAAGAACATTTTCACCCCCTTCTTGGGCTGAGTTGTTCCACTTAGTGAAAGGTGAGGTTTAGCGTGGACTTCTTTTTCATCACTAATATTGGGTTGCCTCATGATGGTATACTACACCACACTACCCCATATGGTCTGAACTCTACGACCTATAAAATAATTCTTCCAATGTCCTAGTTTTCATGACATGAAACTGTGTAATAACATTAATTTTCTACATCTGAGAGGATATCACACCTCTTGGTATTAGCCATCTACCATACCATCCTCATGAACTATGTATTGCTTGATTCCAATTCTCATGGGATATATAGTGATTCCTAGACTCTTCACATATGGTCTATCCACAACACCTTTCATATTTTGTGAATCTTGGCCCTATCCACGTTTATGGAATGTGTGATGAGGTGTGGACTTCTTTTATCCTAATTCATGCCAGGTTATGTACTGCACCACATGTTTCTCCTTTGGGTTTCCAATATCCTTACTGTATGGCGTTAAACTACACCAAATTATAGAACTACGTACAGATTGATTCCTACCATCATAGGATGCATAGGTACACCTGGACATCTCACCTCAGGCCCATTCACAAGTTCATTAACTCTTCTAAATATTTTACCCTAATTATGCTCCAAAATATATGAACCAAAACTTGGAGTCCCCAATCTAAGTAACATGAATTTAAACTATCAACCAGGGTCTGAGAAATATGACCTTAAACTATGTGTAATTCCCTAAATATATGACACTAAACTATTTCATGCATCACCCTTATCGTATGACATTAAAACTACATGTATATCGTCCTCATCTGTATGATATAAAACTGCAAGGTATTATAGGTACTTGTAAGATAGGTCCTGTTTGGAAATAGGTTTGATCTTAATTCAGGCTGAAAAACCCGCCCAATATGCTTTCGTCAGGGCAATGTAGTTTCAAGAGTGTTGGGTTCCATTCAAACAGCCCATTGCTCCATCGTCCCTCTTTTCATGCCCTCAATTTTAGATCCTCATCCTCTTTTGATTTTGAGGGAACCCCCTAATTGTTAGGATGCTCTGATTTGTGGAATGCCTACTATTTTGGGCCATTGTTCTAGAATATATTTGACAAAGTTGGGACCTGTGTTTTTTAATACAGTCAGCTGTTAGCCCTCATTTGTTTGTCCCCATCTCAGGCTGACGATATATATTCTATGTTTCAAATAAATTCAGCAGGTATCTTATATCGGCCTACCACCATCATTGTGTCCTGAATTCTATGAATCTTCATTCATATTTTTCATCCCCCTTTTTTCGGATTGACTCTAACACCCTTAGTGTTACCATGTTCATGCACTATAGCATGTGGAGAAAGACATGTTGGTTGCTCTGGGATCCATGTCCTCCAATCATGACCTCTCTATTAACTCATACTTTGGGTGGTCATTTAATAATAGAAGACCAGAAGTATTAAAAAGTTATCTAGAACTCTCATACACAAAGTTAATAATTATGTAGTCATCCCTTGTTTCTCACACCGGTTATGACCCATGTGATCTTATGTATTGATCGTTTTTTACACCATAGTTAGGATTGAGATGCGTTAACTAAAACATAAAATAAAGAAATATATCCCTAAACATATTTTAGGATAATAAAACAAGGAGTAAAACATATGGGTCATGAGTTCAGCAAAAACATGGCCCCTCTGGATAATCCCCTTTAATGGACTACTTCAATACCAACACTTTATGTCAAATAGCCTCCAATATTGTCTCCCTCTCCCTAAGTTCCCTTTCTTCATCAATAATTTTGGATCAAATATTGTTATATATGACCTAAATTCTCTCTCGGTTAGCTTGTAATTCAACCATTTGATAGATTTTATACATTGCCTACTCCTGGGCATCCTCCAGCTGGGCTTTCAATCATTCAGCAAGCTCAGATTGGCTTGTAGCGAACACAAGTCATTCATTTGCCTACTCTTCAAGGCGCCAGACATCCTTATCCACATCAGAGATCTTCTGGATATTCTGGAATCTATCCTAACACTGGGTAGTATTAGATTTATAGACACCCTCCGACATCTTCTGAACCAAATAATATCATATTATCATATGAAGATGGAGAGAATCCACCCCTCTAGTGTAGAAGAAGTGCAGCCACATGTGAAGTGACTCTATCCGGCTTAGCCATTCTGCCTCTAGATGACCGAGGAAGTGTTTAAAGAATTTTATTTCCTTGAATCACATCATGTGACTCTCCTCAGCCACTTCAGGGTGAAAATAATCTATTTCCTTAGGATCTGAAGGTCTGTACTATGTAAAAAAATCTAGGAGTTCAATGGTAGGGTCTTCTTCTATCATCCTTTCTTCTTTGGCGAACTTACCCCAGCCAGCCTGAAGATCAACCCTAGTAGTGACATCACATCTAATTATATATTCTTTCTCACTAGGTACCAGGGATGGACTAGTTTGAATGGTTGATTCTGTGTGGATTGGTGTAATCACTAGTGGGTCTCCTATAGATGTTCCAGACTCAACAGTTTTTCGAGCGTTTAGTATTACGATAAAGGAATGGGTACCTAGGTTAGCTGAGTTCTCCAATAGTTGAATAAGGTCTATAAATATTGATACTAACAAGAGATAAACACAATGGTATAGTGTACCTGAGTTGCTGCAGGAGCTGCCGCCACATGAGATCCCTCAGCACTTGTTAACTCGATGATTGGCATTGGCTCCCTCTAGACAGTAGGAATAGCCTGGAATTCTAAGTTCATTGTCACTGACTCCCTATGGATTAAACGAATATCTTGAGGCTATGAGGTCACCAATTTAGCCACTCATGTTGGGTCATCATGGAAAACATTAGACATTTAATACGTCAATAATTTTCAAATAGATTTATTATAGAATGCATGAAACACTGAGTCTCTACAAAACACCACATTGTTATAACCAATCTAAAAAACATAGTTTTTCCACCTCTGTGATTTGAATTTTGAAAAATAGACATACATGGTTGCATTCAGTAAGGTATTTAGATTCTAACAAGAAAAAAATATTTTTTGTTAAATATTAACATACCCTTAAAAATAGTAACATTCCCTTCTGAATAGTACTTAAAAGTAAATTGGACAAAAAAATAGAAACTTCACCCATGAATATATAAATACAATTTATACATCTTAAAAGTTAAAAAACTATCATAATATAAGTGTTGGTATTTTTGTATGTCATAAATATTTTAATTACAATTTTCTGATTAATTTAATAATTCCAAATGGATATTTATTTTCATAAAATATAATAATAAATTGTTACTTTATTATCTTATGATCAAAAGGTAATTTTATGGGACCTTGATTATTTACTCATGGTGTTATAAAATGAGTTATGTTTTTAAAGTTGTTTTTTGGAATAAATTATATTTTTATTTAAAAATTAAATTAAAAATATTTTGAAAATTATTTTCCCAAAATTTATTTCATTTTTTAATTCTAAACATTGAAAAATGGTTATAGTAAATTTTTGTGATTTTTCTAAAATACTTGAATTTTCCGTGAATATTAAAAATATAGTTTTGAGTTTTTGGTATTTTTAATGACATCATAATGATATAATAATTAAAATAAAATTCTGGTCGACTTTTGTATAGTAAAATAAGATATTATGTGTCCCAAGTGGCTAATACCATGGGAAAATTCCATGGTCAAGCCCATGGTTTTACAAAAACCACTAGTGAGTTGTCTTTTTAAATTAATAAAACATTCTCTCTCTTTTACTATAATTACCCACTCATCCATTGGTTTTATTTCATTCCAAATACCACATCCTAGAATATATGGTGGTTTTACCACCCTAGAAGTCCTCCCAAGGTTTCCTTAAGGCCCCAAGGTTCCAACCTTCATGTTCTAGTAGTTACTCTACTAGGTAAGGGAACCTTTCTCCCTCCTCTTTTAGTCAACACTTCTTTTATGTTATCTCAATGAATTTTCATTCTCATATGTTGGGGTTTGATATTATGTATTCCTCCTACTATCCCTTTTATTTACATAGGATTAGATACCCTTTTTCTCTCATCAATTAATTTTATGAAATTTTAAGTGACGCCTTTAGGCTGCCGAATTTTCATGAGGGATCTCTAAACTTTTCTTTTCTTTTCATGTTCATCTCTTTTTTTTGTCTCCTCATCTAGTATGTGAAATTGAACATGATAACTATACTATTATCTATATATTGGAATTATATCTTGTTAATTGAAGAACCATCATCAATATTCTTACTCCATATCATTTATTTTTATAAACGAAATAAACATCCATGAGGTTCCAATTTATAACCTACATGGACGAAGAATATTTGTTCTTAAATTTATCCTTCATTACTGGTCATGAAACCATTTTTATGGTTGAAACATAATATAATATATGTATTATAACCTAATTAATATTCAATAACCATTATATGTACATATTATTAATTTTTATGACAAAACTAGTTCATAATAATCCAATTACCTCTAAATAATTGAAGTGGTTTTCATCTAATGATTCATCCTCAGTCCATGTATCAAAATGATATAAATGACCATTAATGATTCTGGATGTTCATAAAAAATATTTAATTTCAATTCTTGATATTTACAACCATTCCACATGAACATCATTACTTAAAAATAGGTGAACCTATTATGAAAATAAAGAAAATGAATACTCCAGAACGACGAAATTCAACATAATAATTTTTCAATAAGAACATATATGAACTAAATAGAATTATGATAAAATAAATACATATATAAAAGTTTCATAAATATGTTATTAATAACTCTAATTTTATATTCCATGCCCTTAAGTTCAAGAGCATAACACATTTGGACTTAGGGTATGGGTTTCTTCATCTCACTCCCATTTTTGGAGATTTTCCATATTCACTATTATACTTGCATATTTTGTATGCATAATTCCCATTGAGGTAACATATCATGAATATATTTATTTTCAATGTATTCAATTTATCATTTTAAAATTATTATTTTTTGGGTAGGCGAATCATTTGATTACAAAGTGGTACGAGTTTTCCACCCGAACTTCCATTTTCATTTGGGTTACTTTCATTGTCTAATTACATATATGAAATTTTTATGTATTATTATGTACTCCTCATAAATTATGTGTGAGTGTTTTATATATGTTTACCAACCAGAATACCTTCTTATTTTATGGGGATTTATACATTTTAAAAGTAACTTTCAAAATTATTTCTGAAATACAAACCCGATTCAGGGGATCTTTTCAAATTCTTACCCGTTTTCAAGTGTACAATAGAATCTGTTTTAATCCACAATTATTTTTATAGAAAAATCATTTTATAATGAAAAGTTATCTTGGATAATTTATTGATTTAATATAAAAACGTTTCTTTCCACTTTAAAATTCTCTTTAATTATTTCCTTAAAAAGATCTAAAATGAATTAGATCTAAATAATCTAAAGAACTCTTTTTACTTGATCTCACTTCATTGGGACATCATTTATGACTAAAATATAATTTCAATGTCATATTATTTTATTTTCTGGGATATTCATGTTTACAAACTTATTTCAGGGAAAATACAAAGGATTTTCCAAAAGAACGCTTCTTTCCAAAGTAAAAAAGGATTTTTCTCATCTCACTTTATCTTTTATGAGATATATTCCTTGTTTGCCACTTACATATTAATTGTGGTGTATGTAATTAACTTTAGTATATCATATCAAGAATCTACACATTCTAATGATACTATAATGGATTATAATTTGAATGTTTGAAGGTGGTATAGGACACTTCAGATTCTTCAAGGATTATTTCCTCAAGGATTTTTCAATGGTCTCATTTAAAAGTATCCTCATCTATGTCAACATCCTTTGTTGAATGTTGTACTTCATTGATTTTTATCTACTATGATATCATCTACCATATTTAATTTAATGCTTTATAATTATTTTGACTGTGGATGTGCTATCTTAAAACCATTAACCAATTTACTCTGAATGGTTAGTGTTTATTCTTAATGATTGGGGAAATTGAGTTACATTTCATAAATTACATTCAATATAAATGTGTATATTGTTTATGTTTACCCCATTTATACGAGGAATGCATTGGACTTAGAACGAGGAATGCATTGGCACAAGGCCTTGACAAAATGATTATTTATGGTCTTGGAATGAGGTCTTGAGAGTATGGTTTTGTTGTCCCACATTATGCATTCCCCATTATGAAAATAGTATTGATGGTTCATGTGGTTATTCGACTATTATAATACCCACGATTATGTTTTATTATGGGATTGCTTACTCTACTATTATTTCTGCCATAATGAGTTCAAGTTTTTGTTAAAGACATATTTTTTTATTTATTCAAGATGCCTATTGTTTATGTTATGATATATTCTACTATATTCCTGACCCTTACTGAGCATTTGAGATCACCCATTTCTTATGTTTCATTTTCATAAGACATGAATAACATTATTGTGAATGGCCTGTAGGGATAAACATAGAGTTGTGGATGTTCTCAATAAAAATTTTATGTTGTATTTATTTTCAAGTTGTAATATTGAACCTATGTACGTATATGGTTTTAAAAAATGACTAAACTAATTGGTCCTTTGGGATTTGATTCCTTTTAATCTGACAATGTAATAAAATAAGGCACTGACTCTAGTAAACTAGGGTTGGATTCTTACCGTTGGTATCAGAGAAAGTTTAGTAGAAAACATAGAATCTAGATTTAGAAAACGTAGATTAGGTATCAAATACATAAGATAGTGTTTGAGGATAAACATACAAGAACGTCCTAGAATTATGGTAAGGAATAGATTATGTAGATATTTATATAAAATAAATCCCTGGCTAGATAGAAATAGGTAGTAGTGGATCTGGCACAGATGTACCTATGAGTGAAAACTTCTACAAGGTGTTTCGATCTTGACCTGGGGTATCCTGGTACACGGTAATGGGCATTGCTACACTCTTGGTATTGAAACTCCTGGGGGATATTCTTAGTATAATTCACATTTTATTTATCCCCCATTATTAAGGATTTATTCCCCCATAATAACCAAAGTATATGGTTCTAGTATTTATGATACATAAATTTATGATATGTTTTATACCATGTTCAGAGTCGTAGAGATTTCATAATGTTACCAACTAATATATAATATGGAATTGATTAGAAATGGAACCTAGAAAAATAAATGATAACTTCACCAATGAATGATATGTGAAGATTAAGAAGGATCATATATCTTATGGTCTTAATCCATCATTTCAAAGGAATATTGTCTCCCAAGTATCCTCATCATATAAGGAAATAATATCATGTGTTGACAAGGTGTGTAAACAATTCAATGAGTCCTATGGATTTGAAGGGAAGTAAATGAAAAAGAGGATGGTAGTGAAAAGAATGGATAAAGGTAAAAAGAGAAAGATTTATTTTCACAACTATGATAATTGTGGAAGGAAACACCTTGTTGTATGCTTGATAGGAAATAGATTTTTCTTCAAGTTTGGAGAAAACGAAACCCTCTTTATAATTTCAATACAAGGAAATAACTTCCCTATATTCAATTCTTCAACTGCAAGTATATTAGACACTATGTGAATTAATTTCCCAAGCATAAAGGGAATATACCCCAAATGATTATGTTAGATAATGATCAAGTTATGATGCTACCAAAGATAAAGTAGAAAAATTTATATTCCTAGTCAAGAATCATGTCATTTGAATATTTGTTTCAGTATTATACTAGTTGTAATAATTTTGAGATTTATAAGGATTGTATTGCAGTACTATTTCATTAAGTATTTGAGGTCATATAGTGAATGGTACAAAGGAAAAGTGATTCAGTTGAAAGATAAACTTTTTAGAAAACACATGATTCAGGGGAAGACCATCCTTAATATATATATATCTCATGTTCATAAAATGATGAAGAAATTATTGATTCATATAAGTACTGACTACCTTGGAACCCATTCTTGACATGTCTAGAAGTGGTCTATGCTATTATCGATGGAGTTTATAAAACTTTTGGATATAAGGAATATATCCAATAACATGTATCTTACATAAGGAATATAGAGGAATGCATGTTTCTAATATGGTTTTTATAGTAATTCAAGTTATTTACATATTTCAAGAGGATACATGATGATGTTATTCACATGTTTGGATTGTGAATTTTAGAGCTGTTTCTTGTTGATTAAGATTTAATGATAAGTTCATATTTTAAATTTATAGGCCTTTATTATAATGTGTTGAATAATAATATTTTGGAATTTTTAACAATTTACAAAATGGTTTAAGTTGATCATTGTATGGTTTTTAGTGTTTAATGTCGCTACATGATGGTCTGGTTACTCTTCTAGGACCCTATTTTCCGATTAGAATGTGTTGTTTTGTCGTAACTGGTGATTTTCACTTTCTTCTTATTAATATAATATATTAACTATATTCTTGATGTGGTTTTCCAACAAGGGAAGTTTTAATTATCAACCAATAACTTTCGAAGTTCAATTTCAAATTTTAAGGATGAAATTTCTGTAAGGAGGGAATAATGTAACACCCCAAGAATTTAAAAATAGATTTATTATAGAATGCCTGAAACACTGAGTCTCTACAAAACACCACTTTGTTATAACCTATCCAATAAACATAGTTTTTCCACCTCTGTGATTTGAATTTTGAAAAATCGACAAACATGGTTGTGTTTATTGTGATATTTAGAGTTTAACAAGACAAATATAATTTTTGGTGAATAGTAACAAACCCTTATGAATAGTAACATAACCTTATGAATATTAATGAATAGTAAATTGGACAAAAAAATAGAAACATCACCCATGAATATTTTAATACAATTTAGACATCTTAAAAGTGAAAAACCCATCATAATATAAGTGTTTGTATATTTTTATGTTATAAATATTTTAATTACTATTTTCTGATTAATTTAATAATTTAAAATGGAAAATTATTTTCATAAAATTTAATCATAAATTTTTACTTTATTGTCTTTTGATCATAATATAACTTTATAGGACCGTGATTAATTTCTCAAGGTTTTATAAAATGAGTTATGTTTTTAAAGTTGTTTTATTGGAATAAATTGTGTTTTTTTTAAATTAAATTAAAAATGGTTAAGAAATTATTTTTTAAAAATTTATTTTATTTTTTAGATCTAAATGTCAAAAAATAGTTAAGGTAAATTTCGGGATTTTAGTAAAATACTTGAATTTTTTGTGAATAGTAAAAATACAGTTTTGAGTTTTTGGTGTGTTTAATGACATCATAATGATATAATCATTAAAATGAAATGATGGTAGAATTTTTTACGTTAAAATAACATATTAGGTGTCCCAAGTGGCTACTAACATGGGAAAATACCATGTTCTAGCCTATGGTTTTACAAAAAACACTAATGAGGTGTCTTTTTAAATTAACAAAAAAAATCTCTCTTTTAGTATAAAAACCCACTCATCTATTTGTTTTAATTCATTCCAAATCCCTCATATTCTAATCTCTTGTGGTTTTACCTCCATAAGAGTCCTCCCAAAGTTTCCTTAATCCCCCAAAGTCACAGCCTTCAATTTATTGGAGTAACTCTATAAGGTAATGGAACCTTTCACCCTCCTCTTTTAGTCAACACTTCTTTTATGTTATCTCAATGAATTTAAATTATAATATGTTGGGGTTTGATATTATATATTACTATTACAGTAATTTTAATTTCCATATGATAAGATACCCTTTTTCTCCCATCAATTAATTTTATGAAATTTTAAGCAACGTCATTAGGCTGCCAAATTTTCATATGGGATCTCTCAACTTTTCTTTTATTTTTATGTTCCTCTCTTTTATTTTTCTATCCCCAAATACTATGTCAAAATGAAGATTATAACTAAAATATAATCTATATACTGGAATTATATCATGTTAATGAATAACCATCATCAATATTTTTACTCCTTCACTTTTATTTTTATAAACGAAATCAACGTCCATGAGGATAAAATTTAAAACCTTCATGGCTGACGAAGTTTCATTCTTAAATTTATCCTTAATTATTGGACATGAAATTATTTTCATGATTGAACCAGTATATAATATATGTATTATAACCTAATTAATATTCAAGAACCAATATATCAACATATTATTAATTTTTATGACAACACTATTTCATAATAATCTAAATACTTCCAAATAATTGAAGTGGTTATCATCTAATAATGCATCCTCATTCCATGAATCCAAATGATATAAATAACCATGAACAATTCTTAATGTTCAAAAATAATATTTAATTTCAATTATGGAGATATAGAACCATTCCACATGAACTCTATTACTTAAAAACAAGTGAAATGATTATAAAAATAAATAAAACGAACACTCCAGAACGACGAAATTCAATATAATAACTTATTAATAAGAACATATATGAACTAAAAAGAATTATGAAAAACTAAATACATGTCTAAAAGGTTATGAAATTATTTATTAATAAGTCTAATTTCATATTCCAATACCTTAAGTTCAATAGTGGAATACATCCAGACTTAAGGTCGGGGTTTCTTCATATCACTCCCATTTTTTGTGAGATTTTCCATATTCACTACTAATACTTGCGTATTTTGTATGTATACTTCCCATTAATGTAACATATCATTAATATATTTATTTTCATGTTATTCGATGTATCATTTAAATATTATTAATTTTTGGGCATACAAATGGTTTGATTACAATGTGGTAAGGGTTTTCCACCCGAACATATGTTTTCATTCAAGTTACATTCATTGTATAATTACATCTATAAAATTCTTATGTATTATTATGAACTCCTCATAAATTCAGTGTGAGGGTTTAATATATGTTTAATAAAAATAATACTTTTTTATTTTATCAGGATTTACACATTTTAAAAGGAACTTTCAAAATTATTTTTGAAATACAACCCCCATTCCTTGTTGTACCTCCAGATCTGGATGAAAGCCATTATATTGGAGTTGTCCTCCCTTTTCAAAAATGGTGTTCAATCGCCTATGTGGGAGGGTCTGGTTAGTGGACAGGCTGGAAAAAAGTTGGATAGAGGACGGTGGGTTAAATAGCAGCCTCCAAAGCATGGGTGGAAGCTGAACGTGGACGACTCATGTGTTGGAGGAATTATGAGGGGCGGTGGCTTGCTTGGAGACTAGGGTTCGGTTATGGTTGCCTTTAGTTCTTATTATGGACCAGGTAACTCTATGGGTGCAGAGTTTATATCCCTTCTTTCAGGTTTGATGGTTTGCAGGAGGAAGGGGATCCCAGTGTTAGAAGTGGAATCAGACTCGAAGGTTCTGGTCAGATCTCTGCAGGGCTATCAAGACATCTCATGGGATTTAACATATATATGTTGCCGGTGTAAAGTGGAGACCAACCAGGGAAGGATGGTTCAACATAGTCTGAGGGATTCTAACTTTGCGGTTGATGAGCTGGCTCGTTGGGGCCGACCTGAGGAGACGCTGGTGGTTTATGACAGCCTTAACTCTCTGCCTTAGGAGTGTGTAAATGTGGTTCGGAAGGAATCTCTTGGCCTTCACTATTTTTATCCCCCGTGAAGTGTAATATGGTTTTTCTCTTGGTATTAATAAAAAAATAACTTTCAGTCAAGTGTACTCCAGAATATATTTTAAGACAACATTATTTTTATAAAAACAATAATTTTATAGTGAAAATTTATCTTAGTTCATTTATGGATTTTATATAATATATGATTCTTTCCACTTTAAAATTCCCTTTAATACTTTCCTTAAAAATATCTAAAATGATTTAGTTCTAAAGATTCTTAAGAACTCTTTTTACATGATTTCACTTCAGTGGGACATCATTTATGAATAAAATATAATTTCAAATTCCTATTATTTTATTATCTGGTATATTAATGCTTACAAACTTATATCATGGCAAATACATATAAATTTCCAAAAGAAATATTCCTTCCAAAGTAAAAAAGAAATTTTCTCATATCACTTTTTATGAGATATATTCCTTGTTCACCACTTACATATTACTTGTGGTGTGTGTACTTCTCTTTGATATATCATATAAAGAGTCTCCCTATTCTAATTATATTCTAAGGGATTATGATTTAAATTTTTCAAGGTGGTATGAGACACTTTGGAATGTTTAAGGATTATTTCCTCAATGATTTTTCAATAGTCTCATTTAAAAGTATCTTCATCTATCTCAACATTATTTATTGAATGTTTTAATTCATTGAGGTTTATTTCCTATGATATCATCAACTGTATAGTTTATTATTAGTTTGACTTTGGATGTGATATCTTAAAACCATTCCCCAATTTACATAAATGGTTAGTGTTTATGCTTAATGATTGGGGAAATTAAGTTACATTTGATATGTTAGTTTCAATATGAATGTGTATATTGTTTATATTCACCCAATTCATATGAATAATGTATTGGACTTAGTAATTGTCGGGTGGGGCCCTCTATAGACCCTTGGTGCATCAGTAGGTCTCATGAGACAAACTACGGTCTTGGCACAAGGCCTTGACCAAATTATTATTTATGGTCATGGCACGAGGCCTTGACAATATGGTTATGTTGTCCCGCATTATCAATTACCTCACTATGAAAATATAATTGATGGTTCATGTGGTTATTTGACTAGTATAATAAATAATATTATGATTTATTATGGAATTACTTACTAAGCTCTTATTCCTGCCATAATGAGTTCAAGTTTTTGTTAAAGGAATATGTTTTCATTTATTAAACATGCCTAATGTTTATGTTATGATATCTTTTGATGTATTTATTACCCTTACTGAGCATTTGAGCTCACCCCTTTCTTATGTTTTATTTTCTCAGGACATGAATAACTTTATTATGAATGACCTGTAGGGATATCCTTAGAGTTGTGGATGTTCTCAATAAAACTTATATGTAGTATTTCTTTTCAAGTTGTAAAGTTAAACTTATGTATGTATCTATGTTTTCAAAACTACTACACTAATCAGTCCTTGGGGATTTGATTCCTTGTAATCATGATAATTTAATAAAATAAGGTACCTTTTTCGGGAAATTGGGGTCGGGTCCTTACAAGAAGTGGATGGCCCTCTGCCCACAGCAGTCATTGTCGGTCCTCCGCCCGAGTCGGTTCAAGATGTAGGTTCATGGGGATATCCTTCCACATCTATTGACACATTTTCATCCCCTATAGGGGGAATTTTATAATGATCATCATCCATGTGTTCTTGAATAGGGATATGTTTGATCATTTTATTTGAATTAGGAAAAGAGAAAGACCTGTAGAGATAAGACTTTAGAATCACCTCAAATTTTTTAGCTAGTTCTACATTAGTGCCTACGATTTCATTTCTCTCACACGGGATTACCTGGTGGGACACTATCCCCTAAGGCCTCTCACCTCCATTTCCCTAACCTACAGGTCCCTCACCTCCAAGATCCTCTTCTCCCACCTCTTCTTCCTCTTATTTCTCTTCATCTTCATCTTCTCATTCTTCTTCATTGTCATTCTCTGGTGGCGTTTTCTCGTGTTTCTACTCTCGGTTGAGTATCACTTTAACTAGGAGATTCATTTATTTGTACCACCCTTTCTGGAATTCAGAAACATCCTTAGCTATCAATTATGTGTCTCAGTGATCAATGTCTATCCTTTCCACCACCGGAATATTCCCAATTTCTGGCAGGTCAAGTCCAGCGCGCACCAATTTTTTCCATAGGACTTCTAGACATAGTGTTTGTCGCAACATCCTCCAATCCAACCATAAGTTAAAGAAAATGAAATATGTGGTTAGTTAAGAGACATGTCTCATCCACTTTCTAAGGATTTTCTTAGCTGGTCCATGAGGTTAACTATAGGATCACCAATTCTCAAGAGGTGAGGTGTGGTCGCACTTTCCGACACTCCTACTATAGAGGTTCCAACTTGGGTTGGCCTAGCCGCCTAGGTCACCTCCAGCATCACTTCCCCAGTATCACCTTGTCTACTCTCTCATCATCCAGGATCTATGATTTCTTCCTTGATTTACCAAATCTGTTTCTACATAATTGCTTCTAGATATGCAGTTATCAGATGGTCATCATACCATGTTGATAGGTCGGTGTTAACATTATTGGGGGGACAAGTAATGACTTAATTAAAGCTATTAGTTGTGAACATGAGCCACGGTTATATAAGGATATAGTGATGCTACTCATACCAAACCCCTATATATACATTTTTTTAATCGGCTGCATTCACCCAAACTACTTGAAACCCCACGACAATACATAGGGTTCACAAAAGATTTTCCCATCAATCTAGGCTACCAGCACAATACCCATGATACTTTGAAAATATTCCATCTTCTTTAGTGGTCCTCTCTCTTTATCCACCATCTAGCCATATGGGGTTCGAAATGGTTCAAATTTGATGTTTATATGGTTTTCGATCATGAGATTTATCCATTTCTCTTTATGAACTAGCATTCAAATTCTAGCAATATTCAATAGAGACGACCGAAGATCATCATCGGGAGGATGATATAAATTAGGGAAGTCATATTCACCATAAAGAGATGCAACCTAGCCATAAAGAATCTGGATGGAACCCATTTCTCATATCCCTTACTAGAAGTAGCCACCCACTCAGGAATGCAGAAAGTGACCTATAATATTGAACGTTTAGGTCTTCGATTTCATTTATATTGAAGCCACATGATTGGTACTTTCCTGCCTATTGGACCATCCAGTATGATCCTACCTTACCCCTCTTTGATGTGTTCAGGCATTGCTTCCTTCAGCTTGGAATCTTCACTGACTCGTCCTGTTTCAAAAAAACTAACCCATCTTGGATAGGCTATATCCTTCATTATGTATTTTTTTTTTCAGCTTCTCCTTGGCCAGCTCTAATAGATGCCATGTCAGAATGGGGGTGCGTGTCCTGTCTCTCAAGATGTTCTTCATTGGAAGTAACTCTTCATATTCTTATCGATCTATGGGAATTACCCTAATGAAATGAATGTCCCAAATACTTATTTCATCCTCCCCATGGTGGAGGTGGAAGGTATTTGTGTCGGAGGACAACCAGCTGAACATCTCCGGTACCAGGTCTTGCTGACGGTAAAAATGGAACTGTGATGTCCACACAACCTCGAACAACCTGATCTATCAAAGCTCTTCCCCAAACTCCTTGCATGTCTGACTAACCAATTACTCTCATTCCCATTCACTTGTGAATATTCCCTCAAACCAAAATTCCCATTCATGCCAACCTTAGGTCTCATTGGTGATTCTACTCCAGAAAGTGCTCACATAGTTAGATAGAGATTCCTAAAGAACTGAATCACTCCCCACAACAGTTTTGGTTTATAGATTTAGGAAATAAATAGTCATGTCCTGGTTTTCCCTAATAGGGTGACCATTGTTCGTGATGTTGTATCGTGGAACGCTATCCTCACATGTCACCCATGACAGTGGCGCTTCAGTCTCAAAGCCTGGCATCTGCACCTCCTCTAGGATGTCAACGTTCTATAGTGGGTGGTTATAACTTAGAACATAATATTTTTTAGCCTACATTTACATACCAAAGACATATTATTATCAAATATGACTCTTCTCGCTTGAAAAATT
Source organism: Viscum album (assembly GCA_963277665.1). Taxonomy (NCBI): domain Eukaryota; kingdom Viridiplantae; phylum Streptophyta; class Magnoliopsida; order Santalales; family Viscaceae; genus Viscum; species Viscum album. Next base: position 220,447,287 of record OY728155.1, read on the forward strand.
TTAGGTTTTGTAGTCATCTCGGTCCTCCATGCAGCAGCAGTAGCTTCCCTCTAAACATTTGTATGTCCATTAGCCAATTTTGTCAATTCCTAGGATTCAAAGATGATTGAACCGAAAAATGGAGTTTTGACATGAAATATATATTGTTTCTTGAAATATAGACATTAGTATTGGTAGAATCCAGCTATGTCATGTGTGTGCAAGATTTGGTAGTGGCGCGAAAAAAACCCATGGTTGTGTGCAAGGAACCAACCGAATTCAAGATCTTTTGTGCAGAACGGATGATCTTTAGAATATGAGAGAAAAATAAACTATCACACAAGAAAGTCAAGGTATGGAGCCTTAGGACCCCTGCCTATTTATAAGTGAAAACCAGGTCTTCCACACGCATGGTAGTGTTTTGTGCACCGGTTCATCCTTTTTTGCATGCACTGCCAACAATCATTTATTTTCATTAGAGTTACCCTTAAAACCTGACCTTCTGGTATGATATAATTTAATATGGTTCATTAATATATGTATAATAAACTTATATTTATTATATAGGAGTTTGAACAAGTACAAAAAAAGTTAAGACATTAGGTAAGTAGATTTCTAGTCTCACTTTTATTTCTATACGACTTATTCCATATTCACCCCTCATTGAATTTTTGTTCTGTATATACTTATCAAGAATATATTATATGAATATTATCCTTATGTATATGCATATTTTCATATCCATTTCATTTTCACCCTTTCATGTGTTTTACGGTTCAAAAATTAAGAAATCGATAATGTAATTTTGTGTCAATTTTCCTTCTTTGAACACATGTTATGTTATACACCTGTATTCTTTTACGAGGTTCATATTCTAACCTTTGACATGTTGTATATTTAATGTCCTTATTTTCATTATATTTTAAGCTTCATGTAATTTTATTCTCTCATGGGTATCATAATTAAATGTAACCAAAGTGGTAATAGTTTATTGCTACAATCTCATCGTTTATTGAGATTGTTTATGATTATGACTCCATTGTTGAAATCTTATTATCCATAGCTCAAGAACTCTCATAAAATTTCTTATACCTAAGTTATTCATGATATAATCATTTAATGTTACCATTTTCCTACTCTCTAGTACTTAAGATTATTGATAAAATTTTTTTTAATAAAACCCATCATAAATCGGTTTTATTCAAAAAGCATGTTTTCTAATCATGGTTTTCAAAAATATTTTTAAATGATATTTTAAACTAATTTTATAATAAAATTATTTAAATTATTTCAAATATTACTTTATATGTTCTCAAAATAAATTTTAATGAAAATGGGTTTTAAAATGTTTTATGTTTTAAAAATGTGTTTTCAATGAAGAAAGGACATTTTCATCATGAAATGTTTTTAAAATATTTTTCAAAATTATTTCTCCAATAAGATGGAATTAGTTGGTGTAACCCATGACTTTTTGGGGATATTATCCAAGGTTACAACTCATATTATTTCTCTAAATGCTTTAGGTTTTTATGGAATTATGTTTATGAAACCTGTTTCTCTTCCACTAGTTATATGCTTAGGAAACCCACTTCCTTTCATGGGTAATGATTTGATGAAATGATTAGGAAATCTATATTTATTCCATAAGTTATAATATTGCAATATTTTTATCATATCCATTTTGTAACGACCCGAATCCAGACCCCCTCCATGGATGCCCCATACCCGGTTCGCCACATGACCCCAAGTGCATTTTCCCAAATGCCAGAGGCTGCCGACTAGTAGCGAGGGCCTTGGTAAGTTATTGGGGAAACTATGCCCTCATTTGGAAAGATATACAAGGTAAGGAAAAAACAATCACTAGAAGAAGCAGTAACAACATACATGACTGTAACAAAAAATCAGAAGAATAAATATATAGAAATGATGATAATGATGCAATAGGTACAAGTATCTAAGGAAAACAGCAAACACAACAACATGCTGAAATATAACTGAACACAAAGTAATAAAGAAAAATCAACTCCAGTAGCATCGCAAGCCGTAGCTTGGTCTCATGCTCTCCAGCTTCATAGAAAGTCAAACACCTAAAGTTGAAGGGTGATTTCCCTTATCTATACCTGCAACAACATAGTCTGCTTGGGCCCAAAAGCAAGGCCCAAACAGGGTGTGAGTACAATCCCAGTAGGCAATCACCCAAAGATTTGTGCCTAATAGTCACTGAATAAAAGGAAACTAAGAGTCCAGGAAGCTGTAAACATAAAATCACATAACACCTACAATCCAAAGATCTAACATATAAAGTACACAAGTAAACAACCAACAACAAGAAGAAAAACAGGTAACCCTCCAGGAAACTCTCACAGCCTAAACCCTATGGTTCAACCTACAAGTACTATCAACCCTCTAGGAGACACACACAGTCTCACCCCTCTGGTTTAGCTAAGAGTAGACTTTTTGAGGAAGCACTCACTATTAATTCCCCCTATAGTCTCGTATCGTGCTAAAGGATCTCTGGGAAAGCACTAAACGTCTCATTCCCCCTGTGTCCCGTGTCGAGGAACTACAGACTCTCTGAGGAAGCAATCATCGTCAATTCCCCATGTGGTCTCGCATCATATTAGAAGACACTCTGGAGAAGCCCTTACGTCCATTATCCATATGGTCTACTACACTAGGTTCTCACAGTCATGTGGGAAATTTACATGCTCAGTGCACATATATCACCCAAGTAAACCTCAAGAACTACTTGGCTATCATTCTAAGGCACAACATCATAACAGTATAACAGTTCCACTATAATAAAACAAGGCATGAAAACTGGAAAAACGCCTAATAAGAAAAACATGAAAGTCAAAGCACATGAACACCGTATAAGTTATCCAAATTCACAATCAATTACTTCTATTTAAGTAATCAAGCAAAGCAAGAAAACAAAATGGAAAAATCGGAAACACGTAATACCCGTTTAAGTGTATTGGTGAAATTTGCACAAAAATACTCAAAGACATTCTACCAAAAAGCACAAACCACCTTCCTCGATCCCAGGAGATCGATATACATGAAAAACAATGATAGATTCTCCTTAGAACATAATAGATCTGAGAAAATGTCTGAAACACATAATCCATGATAACTTGAGAAGGAGGAGGACTTGGAAAACAAGGCTCAATCAAAAGGTAGAAATCACCACTACGATTCTAACACAATCAGGGGTGCTCGAATCGGAGAACGGACAAAGACGCATGGGCTCGTCGAAGATTCACAGATCATCAGCTCTCTCAGATGAATGGAACCTAGAAGAAGATGTTTCTGTGCGTCATGCACGACCCCGGTCCGTTTAATGAAAAGAAAATTTACGACATGTACTTTTAGAGTACACAGTGTGTACTAGGTCTTTTTGTACTCTGCCAAAATAGGCCTCCACATCACTCATACACACCGTGTGTGTGGCCAGGACATGGGCAGTACACAACTTCAAGCGGGAAAAGAGTACACGGCGTGTACTTAGAAAGTACACGACGTGTACTTCAAAAATTTCCAGAAACATTATTTTTCTCAAAAACTCTAGATAAAGGAAAGGAATACCGGAAACGAAGATCCAGGTTCTTAAAAACACCCCCCTGACACTGTGGTTTTTGTCGTGAAACTTCATTCAATAATTTCCCCTTAAAATGTAGCATAGTGGTGACCATGGGGTTGTCTCACGAGGAGGTTGCATGCTAAGTTATCAAATTGTCACTTTGTTAATTTGTTTTTGTTAATGTGAAAATTAGAAATGGGGATTTGAAATTACACTAAAAATGTTCAATAATATAAAATCATAATTAAACTATAAATATACATTATTGATTGGAAATCAGAAGCACACTAGACTGAAGAAAACAAACAAAAGAAGGGAGTGGTGGACAAACATTGATCCTCAGATACTCCCTCTATCCTTGATTAATTGAATTATCAGATTATATTTCTCAATGATCACTCAAATATCTCTAATTGAACACCTATATTTACTAGACACCATATCGAGACCTCAAATATGGGTGTTTATCTTCTTACTAATGTGATTTAATTACCCAAAGACCTTCGAGCAATCAAAACTAATTGAACTTGTTGTGCTCAATGGGGAGACCTCGCCCAAAGAAGTTTAAACAAAAAGGAAATTATTTTACATTGATAAGTTGATAAAAAGTATAGAACAATATATAAGAATTGAATTCATGAATGAAAAGAGACCTCCATCATTCATGAAAACCAATTCCAGAAAAATATAATTAGAATACATTTAAGTACATAACTCAAAAGGGAAGAATCTTTGGATCTCTGCTGCCCACCACCACTTGGAGTTTAGCCCTTCATATCTTGATTATCAATTGAACTCCAATTATAAAGCATATCTCCTCCAGAAAATCTCACTCCCTTGGTCCAACCCCCTTGAAAAGACTATCCTTGTAAAAGGGAGAGGAGTTACAAATTTATATGGAAAATGGGTGAAAAAATATCTCTCAATTCTGTTCGCCTGATTGTATCGACTTTGAGACCCATTAAATGAAATAATTGGTACTTGGTCCCTTCTTGAAGGTTGTTCCATATAGTCTTCCTAGTCCCTCCACAAAAGTTCAGCCGGATTGGTCCACGTATGATGGCGTTATGGTAGCCTTAGTGCGGAAAATATAATCTGCCAAAGTGACTCTTCATATTCCAAAACGCCAACTTCCGATGCAATACATACCCTGAAAAAAGCGGATTCATACGTGGACCCATTAATGAAAGATGTGAAGTAATTCCTTACACAGATCCTTGTTGAATTTTAGCTCCAAAGGTCCGGTATAATTCAAGATACAAGTTCATCTTTAAAACATTTCAAATCTGCACACAGTTTTCGAGCCACCGATTGTTAGCTGATTTTGGGCTTCTAAATGATTGATTGAGCTGGGCCTCCAGAAGGATTAAATTCGGCCAATGATGTAAGTAAACCTATAGAAAAGGAATTTCACAATTTGGATCGGTGTAGAAAATGATATTTACGAAATAGTTAAATTAAATAAAATAGTTAAACACCAAAATTAAGCCATTTTTGCATTTGAGCTCAAAATACCACTAAAACATAAAAATGTGACAATTGCCCATAAAATCACACTATAGTGGGATTTAGAACATTTTAATACAGTATATAATATGTGAAAATTCAATCTTGATCACTCCCCCACACTTAATCATTGCACTCCTGGGAAACCATCTTATACCAAGGTCAAAACAAACTTCTCAAAGCATAAATGAACACACAACTCAATTATCATATTAGTGAAAATATCATGCCTCATACATGGATAAAAATTTCATAACTCCTCAAAAATCATACGAATCCATTCAATATCATGTTAATCCTCACATGCATGTCGTACATACCTCCCAGGAAAAATATTTCTCTATTCACTTAAGGGTATTTAATGTGGAGTTTTTCTCATTCTCAAAACATGTGTGATCTCCATAGGCTTGATATCCTCCTAATATCTCTACTTCATAAAGTAAAAAATGTGTCAATCATGAGGTCTTTTTTATGGGTTGTTCTGAGGCTGAGGTTTGGCTGGTTTAAAATGTAAAAACATCTGAGGCAGAATGAGGAGGGTTATGCTCTAAAGTGAAGTAAATGCATGAAAACTGTTTTGCTCAAGAATAGTGCGCTCCTCAATCAGCTCAAAAATTAAACACCTAAAAACACCTCTTCTTTTGGGAATTTAACACATAGAATTTCAGCATCAATGATTTTCATCCCTCTTTTCCCAATTTGAAGAATTGTTTCAGCTTGAATTTAGATCTAGATTTCTCTTCAAAATCATGTCTTGAAGGAAAAGAGAGGCAGCTTTTGATCTTCAAGTATTGGTGAATAGCCAGCCCATATATGTAATGATATTTTTGTCCACCCATACATCTTCCCATCATGACATTTCTTCCACCCAAGCAGTAATAAATATGGAAACACTTTCAATTCAGCTCAAAAATAATCTTCTGGAAAGCAAAATACTATCATTCTTCTCCCTCCCCCACACTTGAGTTCAAAAATAATCATGCATTTATCTTCTAGAGAAGGTTGGAAAGGGATAAATGGCTTGTAATGTGGCTTCCTAACAAGGTATTTCATGGCTACTAGGGGCTTAGAGAAGGTCTGATGAAATGGTAGGCCAAAATAAGAGTTTGTTGCAAAAAGGGATTTCAAAATGGCGCCTCAATCATACTTAACACATTCTATGAACTCTAACAGCTTTGAAAAAGAGAAAAATAGCATGTTATGGATCAAAAAACATGTCTCAAGACTCTCATGATAAAGATAAATGTAAATTATATGTCAAAAAAGTTTAGAATCCTCTCGGGTTGGGAAATTCTTTCAATTTGGACAGCACTAGTGCACATGAGTTTTACAATCAACCAAACTTCATCAAATGAAAAGATCAGAAATCAGAAACAAAATCCATTCAACAATCATGTAATTCCTCAAATTCTCAAGTAAAACAATGTGCCAAAAATACCAAGATGTTTTGAATTTTCCCAAGTATTCGATTCAGCTCAAGAATCCTAAAAAACCGAAAAAACAACAAGAAAAATAAAAGCACACACAAAATTCCTAAAAACAAGTTGAAATCCCTCCCCGACACTTATTCCATTTACTACCCTCTTTTAGCTCAAATCAGATCAAGAAATATTTTCACACAGAATTTAAATTGGGTAGCAAACAAAATAGAGAAAAGTAAAGACACAACCTGATTTATTTTTCAGTGGCATCCTTCAGTTAAGCTCCTAGATATTGCCACTTTACTTAAAAGACATGAAATAAAGAAAATATGAGAAAAATAAATAAAAATAAAGAGTAATAGAAATAGAATAAAGGGGATAATTCTTGGTTTGACCCCCCAAGCGGGTGCTAGGTTTTTACTGCCCCTAGTCCAGCAGTTGCAGTAGTTTAACCCCAATCTGATGGTGGATGAGGTTTCTTGCTCAAAAACCACCAAAATGAAATCCCTCCAATCTTCTTCAACTCACACATATTGTAGAAGCTCCCAAAAATATACTTCTTCATCTTCCCCTACATGACTTTTATGTTTTGATGATATAGTGGAAGCAGGGACAAAACGTAAAATAAACCTCCCAAGACATTATCTTCACAAAAAGCCTCCACTGGTTGTTGAAACGGGCACACTATCCTTTCCTCAATTTCATCCTTGAAATCCTCATCATCTGAAAAATCAGTCCACTCAAAAGAAACATGATCTAAATCGTCACAGGGAGAAGCACGTAGACAATTATTATCAAAATTATCAGGAAAGTAAGGATCTAAATTTGAGACATCTCCCTGTGGATTCTCAGGATCCAGCTCATTCTCCGAGTCAAAAATATTGGCATTGAATGTGGGAAGCAGCTCTGGTTCTTCCATATGCTCTTCAAAAAGGAATGGAACATGTTTCTCTTCCTTTTTATCCAAATATTCAGAAAATGTTTCTAAATTATCAATTTCAAAAATAGTGTCTTCAAATGAAATTTCATTTTCAACAAATTCATCATAATGTTTTTTAAAAGGGCTTTAATTTCCAAAAGACACATCTATTAGTTAATCACTAAACATTTCTTCCTTAAAATGTGAAAAAGATGATTCAAAATTAGGTTTCAACACATCAACACAAGGTTCATCAACATGAAAAATTGGTGGGATGTCATTTTCCATTTCTTGAGAATCTTTTTGAGCTTTCATTTCTTTCAATTCTTTTAACTCATTGGAAAGAATTCCCATTTGTCTGATTACTTCTTTAATATTTTGTTGAATCACCAAATTATTTTGTTGCATTTCAAGAGTATCTTGTCGAAATTTTAAAAAAACATTGTTTCCTCGACGGATTTCGGGGATGACCTCCTTGACGGGAGATTCAAACGTTCCGATCGGTTTCTAGCGGGTTTGTTCGTAGAATCGGAAACATCCAATGATTCCACATCCGTTTGGACCCACTTTCCAAAGGTAGGTGCTCATTATCTTGTGGACTAATGAGGCTTAGGAATTTTCATTGGTCGAGAGGATGGGAGGTCGGACTCATCACACCTTTTTGAGGGGAATTATTGTCTACTCCGGGACTCTCTTTATAGATTTAAGTTATGTTCGTGAATCCTTATTACATTACCAAGTATAAAATGTGATTTCCTTTAGTTTTAACAATCAATGATTAAATATGCAAGAAATTTAGAAAATCTTTTATATGTATTCGAGGTTCTTCATCAATAGAGAATCATCTATATCTGTTTAGAGATTCTTGGTCAATGGTATCCTTCAAAACATTTATATAAAAGTCTCTTGGTCATTATGATGACCAGGCTTGTTTTAAAGCCACTTAGTGGGGCACATGAAGTTTATCGTCATTCAGTAGGACAGGGATTATTTCAAATTTGGGGTCGAACCCATAAATGGGCTACCTATGTATCCTTTGTTTTGGAAAAGGAATCATAACCCATGTAGTTCGAGTGATGGAGTATGATGTTTATGATTGATGTCTCAAAGAAGAATGTCATAATTACTTTTACACTCTAAGCTCACATGAGTCATGCTCGGTGTGAGAAACAAGAGGTATTGGTAAAAATTAGACAATTGTGCCATGAAAGATGCAATCATAAGAAATTGTTTGGGGCTTAGGTATGTATGACTGCCCAGATAGATGAAGGTTTAGGATTCACTTTTAGGGAGAAAATCCAGGAACAAGGTCCATAAAGGTATATGTGCTTTATGGAGATTTGAATATTCTAATCTTGGGGCTTACTCCTAAGGAGGATGCCCAAGTTAGGAGGGGACTTATTATTTAGTTTTACTCCTAAAAAGGAAACCCAAATCAAGGGTAAATTAGGACTGGTTAAGAGAAATTTTAAGGGGGCTTGGGGTTTACTCCTGAAAAGGAAACCCAAGATTATGACTGGGACTTACTCCTAAAAAAGGAGGCCCAGATTATGACTGAGTCTTATTACTGGAAAGGAGACCTAGGTTAGGGATTAAGGTTTGGGGCTTACTCCTGAGGAGGATGCCCAAGTTTGGGAACTTTAAGAATTTGGGGCTTACTCCTAAAGAAGGATGCCCGGATTTGAAATTGGGGCTTACTCCTGAGGAGAATGCCCAAGTTAAAGGATTATGATTGGGGCTTACTCCTGAGGAGGATGCCCAAGTTAAGGATTCTCTCATCTTAAAGGATGAGGTTGAATGAATGAACTCTCTATATTTAGTGACATAAGGATATTTAAATCACTAGGTTTTGAGATATATTCCACAGAATTCCTTTCAGATAAGGAAGTCAAATCAAGAAATCATGCCATAAATGGCTTTGAAGAGTGTCTTGAGGACTGAATCTTGAAAAGGAAAGGTGTAATGGCTTAAGAGGGGTAAAATGGGCAAGATGGGCACCCAAAAAGGTAGGGGTGCGCAAGTCTTGAAAGGCGCGCAAATCTTCCGTGGGCGTGCAAGTTTTGGTCGTGCAGGTATACCTGCGCGACACATGGTGTACTTGCGCGATTTTCAACCAGCATAGAAATATTTGAGTGACTCTTTTTTAAACCCTTTAGAATCCTCTTGAGGTTCTTCCAGAAAAGGGACGCGCAAGTTATATTGAAGGAAATAAATCGGCGCGCAAGTGTTTGATAAGTTTCAACACTTAGGCCTTCCTTCTTCTCTTTAGATCTTCCGTTCTAGGTAAGAAATTACCTTAGAAGTGTTCCGGATGCTTTGAGAAGAGACTTGGGCGTCGGGAGCTTCAATCCGAGTTTCTGGAAAAAGATCCTCTCGAATGGGGGGCCCACAGGGTCTATTTATAGGCAAAAGAAGGCCCTGGGCAGTTACCGGGCGGTTACCACTTAGGTCGCGCAAGTCACTTGCGCGATGAGGTAGCTGTTGATCCTTTCTTCCTTCCTTTGTTGATTTTTTATGTTTTCTTCAAAGGATGAATCACTTTGAGCTCGGATATTCCCTTTTCCGATCTTTAGATTCTGTGATGAAAGGAGCGTCAACAAAAGTCCCCCCCTCAGAGTTGGATCCGGAGAGAAAAGAGGATCGAACTATGAGGAAATCGAATCCTTTCAAAGGAAAAGGGGGGCGCGCAAGTCTTCAGTGCACAGAGGGCGGCACACAAGTTTTCGTCGCGCATTCCTTAAGCGCTCTGGCTACGGCGCACAGATAGGCCTCCTGGCCTATAAATACACCATTTTTGGCCGTGGATATCACCTGATCCCGAAGTTCTTGAGCTCTCGCCGCGCAAGTCTTCCTCGCCGCGCAAGTCTCTTTTTCCACTGTTTCCTTGCTGCCGCGCTACTCTCAAGGTAATAGGTCTTGCGCGGTAATACTTGCGCGACAAAAACTTGCGCGGCACATGTATCACTTGCGCGACATCTCCATACTTGCGCGCCTTAATGCCTTAGCCATTTTTTCCAAATTCTTTCACAAATTTTATGAAAAAATAAACCCATTTAAGAGTTTAATTTATTCAACTCCTGTGCAGATTCAATGGCTCTTAGACCTGGATTAATTGATGAACTGGCTAGCAAGCGGATAGATGATATGATGGACATCATTGGCCCTGATTACTATACTGTCAAAGATAGTACTCTTCCAGATTTGGCTAAGTATCTGAAGAAATATCATTGCAAATTTCCTCAATGCACTTATCTACCTTTGTATGGCTATGGTCATCTACAAGAAGTCATTATTCCAGAAGTAAAGAAATATCTTCCATTTTCGTGGTTTCAGAATTATACCAATTTTTCTTCAGAAAATATCTCAGGTGGAGGATCATTTCTAACTGCTGGAACAGTGGAGAAGGCTTATGTGATGCATCATAGCCCTTGCACACCAGATATGAAAGATCATACACCTGAGCTTCAACCACATTGTCATCCTTCAATCTTCCGAAATGCTCAGATGGATCAATCCAAAGGCTGGAAGAAAAGTTGGGATTTCCGTCCTGGGGGAGGTGTGAAGCCAACTTGGATGTGGGTATACTGGGTGCGACAGACTTGCGCAGAATTTATCGAGGACCTAAAGAGAGCTGCAATATATGAGGCTGTTTGGGTTGGGCAAACATATGTTTACAGACATGATAACTTCGTGCCAGAGATACTCAGCCACTGGAGCCCAGCAACTAATTCTTTCCATTTTACTCATGGAGAAGTAGGTATCAGTTTGTGGGATGTCCACAAGATTTTAGGAGCTCCAATCTTGGGCGATATGTATGATGAATTCATTCCTCCCAAGGTGACTTGGAATGATTCAGAGAAGACTCTTGCTTTAGCTCGAGAATTATTTAAAATCTTCCACAGGCTCAAGAGTTTAGAGACCTCATTAACTCATTTTAGAAAAGATATTCATCCGGAAGAATGGATGAATGTGTTTCTTACTGAGAAGAAAAGGATGGAGCCAAAAGAAAAAGGATCCAAGAAAAAGAAATCCAAGGATACCAGGCCCAGACGTCCTACCACTTGTCCAAAACCTGAGAAGAGAGGAGCTCCTGGAACATTCTGGCCAACTCTAGAAGCAGGAGAGTTTGAAAAGTGGGGATATGAAGTGAATCAAAGAATTCCAAAGAAAACTCGTCTGGCGGGTTTCTTGGCAATGTGGCTTAGTGTTTATCTCTTGCCGGTCAGGGATTCGAAAGGAGGCGTTAGGCCAGGGACCTTCGTCATTGCGGAAAAGTTGGCTGAGGGAAAAATGGTTGGGTTAGCTACCCCCATTTTAGCAAAGATTCACAGGAGTTTACTTCACGTCTTCCAGGGTAAATCTCCTTTAAGAATAGTGGGACCATTCCAGGTTTTGTGGGGATGGATCGCCACTCACTTCAGGACTTACAATGTACAGAATGGATTACAAATTCCTGGAAGCTCTTTCAGACCGTCAGTGCAAGCATTCTCTGGAATTGCTCCATTAGATGTTAATGGTTATGACATGAAAGTAAGACTGAGCATGTTTAAGGAATTCAACTTCTTTCCCTATGGAAGTCCGCCATCCGGGAATTTTGTTGATGATGGGACAACCCATTTGGATTTGAGGGCATACATGCTAGCTTGCAGGGATGTCATGTTAGTAGCCAGGATTTATGGAGAAATCATATGTGAGGCCTATGCACCATATATATTTGCACGCCAATTCAAATGTTTGCAACATATTGCTGTATCCCCTACGGAACATGTCAGGTTAGAGCAACATCCGATGGTTGCTCAACAACTATGGTTACTGACATCAAGAGAGAAGACTGGGGCAGTATTTGATCTACCAGTTGAAAAAGAGGCACATAATCTGACTACATTTTATGCTGAACACTGGATAGCATCATACCCCAAAGGGATATTAAATCACCCAGTATATCAAGTGGGAAAGAGGAAGAGGACTGTAGAGAAAGAAACTCTTCCTCATGAAGGTGACGCTTCTCCACCTGAAATAGGTTCAACAGACTCCTCTTCTAGAACTGATTCATCGGATTATCACGATGGGGATGATGAGGCACAACCGGCGGCAAAGCGGTTTCGTGCCCGATATAATCCTCCGGCCAGAATTAAAAGACCCACTCCATCAACTCCTGGTGAGTTATTTCATTGTAGAAATTTCAATCACTGCTACTTTATAAAGTAATAAGTCTTACATTATTATTCTCTATTTGTAGTTGCAGGAGCTGGGAAGAGATTAAAATCAAAAATTGTAGGACCTTCCTCACAGCCTTCATATCTAAGATCAGAGGCTGTTCAGCTATGGAAGAGCTTATACTGTGATACTGAGACCGCCTGGCTAGATTTGTGTGAGGGCCTACAACTTCCTGGAATAGGAAATCTTGTAGCTTCTAAAAACCTTCTATACGGAGATAACCCCAATGAAGTACGAGCTTACATCAGAGAGCTGGAAATGCTCATATATGCCACTGATGATTCGGTTCCTATCACCAGGCGGGTGAAGGAAATGATTGATCGTGGCGCCACTGAGGGGGCTGATGGTTCTGGAGATGAGGAATGGCAAGAGTACGTGGCTCCTGAAGATGTAAGTTTTCTTTCCTTATTTTCTTTGAAACTTGATTTCAGTTGAAGCTTTGTTACTTAAGGAAGTTATTTTCTTCATCTTGCAGCTTGCAAAGAAAGGGACCGGGGTTCCTTCGCCACAATATAGCCCTTTTGGTACTGCTATTGGGGCTGCTGCTGATTCTCCTCGCGAACCAGGCGAGATATCTCCAGGCCAGTAGGCCATGAATGAGGCGCTGGACATAGCCTTCCATTCGCCAATCCAAGTGCCAATAAGGGAGACTACTGATACTCCGAAAAAACAAAAGAAGCCATGGCAACGAAGGAGGAAGTCCATAGCTAAACGTTTCATTAGAAGCGGTAAGTACTTTGAACAATCATGAGTTTATACCCATAATCACATGGTTACTCATATTTCTGAGGATTGCAGGGGCTTCTTCAATTTCCCCCTTGAGGGAAGGGACTGACCCTCCTTCAAAGGTCGTGGAGGGTGCTGTAGAACAATCACAGACCCAGGCTGACTTGGTTGCTCCTGGAGAAGAGCTACCATCCATTCCCAGTATCCCTCCTACTACTGAAGATGTTGTCCAGGGTCAGGGGTTGCAGGACATAAGTCGGCAAGAAGATGTAGCAAATGCTCCCACTGGTGAGACTAATCAAGATTCTGAAGTATCATTGGATGAAATGATGAATCAAGGAATTACTTTTGAAGAATTTTATGATCATGCTAAGGTGTCATATGATTTAGAAGACCTTGGGCGTGAGTGCTACCCTTCGCCCAAATTTTTTTTAAAAAAATATACTTCTAACCATGATGGAAAATAATATGCAGTTTCTTCCGTTGAAGCCGCTGAACTGCCAATGCCCGAAGAGGGTGTGGACACTGATTTCAACCTTATCATTGCAGAAACATTAGCTCAAGTAGAGCTAAATCCAATAAACTCTCCTGAGACCCATCTTGAAAATCCTGTTGAAACCGGGAAAGATGGGGAGAAGTCTTCTCAGGTTGCTGAACCACCCTTGGGTAAGGGATAACAATATTTATGATTGTACTTTATTCGCAAGACAATCTATTCTTTTGTTATCCTTTGAAGCTGACTACACCTTTCAATTAATCATGCAAGACCATCAACTGCAATGACTAGATCCGGAGATGAGGCCTCAACCTCTTCCCCAACGGGAATTGAAAGTGAAGAAGCACAAGTCAGGGGGGAAAGAGCAGGACAATGCACTTCCCTAAGCGCGCTAATTCCAGATTACATACCCCCTTCTGACGATGATATTGAATCAGATCCAGAGATGCTTAAAGCATTCAACTTTTCACGACGTAAGGCATGGAACAACATATGGAACATCATATCTGGGGTGCCTTTAGAAGAGCTACCATCAAAAATTTCTCGATTGTCATCCCAATTTGTTATACTGGGACTTGGTGGTTTTGGGTATGAAAAGATCCATGTTGCGGTGAAACAGATCATTTTCAGGAGGGAGCAAGTGCAGACAAGTCGCGAAGATTTGACCAGAGTGAAATTGTCAGTCAACATAGGCGAATTTGAGGCTGCGATATCCCAAGCTGAAGCTGATTATGTTGCCAAGATGAAGGATCTGAAGCAAAAAATCAAAGAAAAGGTCGTCCAGCAGGTGCAACTCCAGCAACAGTTAGATGCTGTTACTGGGGAACTTGATCAGCTTAATAAATCATTGGATGAAACTCATATGAATGGCATGAAATCCATCGTAGATGCTAAGAAGGAACTTCAGGAAGCTGAAAAGAGTGAAGCTGGTCAAGTGCACGATCTTCAAGTAACTGCTGATAAGGCTCAGGATGCTATACATCAAATGAAGACTTATGTTGACAATCTTCTGTAATTCTTGAAAAAGAGAAGAGACTCCAGTCTGTGGATGTCTTTCTATCTCCTGTGTATCAATGAAAAACACTTTCATCTTCAATCATTTGTACCTGCATTCTTTCATTACCTGCTTCAAATTTACTTAAGCCAATGGGCCTAGTAAGCATAGTTTGATTTTTACTAGGATTATTAAAAATAATCCTACAAACTTTGAACTTTTTAATTGCTCAATATTACCTAAATTACACATAAATGTATATTTAGTGAGCTGGAACTTGACTTTTATTCAGAGTTCCTTTGTCTTTTGTGGGCAGTTTAAAGTCATGCATGCCGGACATAAAGGGGCTAATGTTTAAGGTCGAAATAGCTTTGACCAAAAAATAGATTAAAATTGATTCAATTCCTTGACAATTTATTTGAAAACATATTACCATACTCAAGTATGAGGGAAAAAAAATGTAAACTATGGATTAAGAATATTTGAATCTGAGGAATGATATGAAAAAGAGCTAAAAGGCATTAGAAGAAGTAGTTTCCTAGAATGAAGTTACTATTATTTAACAAAACCCGTTAGGGGGTTGAAATATACAGGGCCACCTATGGGCATTGGCTGCATGGTCAAATAAATAGCATCTTTTGGCTGACAAGTCTGTTATGTGGACTGTTTATGCAAGGTCACCTATGGTCACGTGCTGCATAGTCAGGCAAAAGAACTCCCAGAAATTTACTTTCCTAATGCTAAAAGCCAGTGAAAGTTTATGGAGATTCAAATTTTCTAAAGTATAGAGTTTTTTGTATGGAAAGAGGTACTTGAATATGGATAAGATATTTCCGAACAAGAATATCGAAGAACTGGATGAATATCACTCCTACTAAGGTCTGATCCAAACGTAGGGAAGAATAATAAACCATAGACTTGAATACTTTCAGATCATGAAAAAGGATATGGGACAAATATGTTAAGGATTGCTATTTTTTTTGCGGATCCCTACATACTGTCGTTTAAGACAAATAAGGACAAAAGAGGCATTCTTCCCAAGAATGAAGTTACCATTATTTAACAAAACCCGTTAGGGGGTTGAAATATGCAGGGCCACGTATGGGCATTGGCTGCATGGTTAAATAAATAGTATCTTTCGGCTGACAAGTCTTTTATGTGGACTGTTTATGCAAGGCCACCTATGGGCACGTGCTGCATAGTCAGGCAAAAGAATTCTCAAATGTTTGACATTTTTGTGACTAGAAGTCATGAAAAGGGTTATGAAGATCTGAAAATATTTAAGGTTAGTATTATAACACAAAAAGATGGGTATTGTCCAATGTATATAGAGATACATAGGTCAATGATAACCATAATCATGTTGTGGCTGGGTCCTGAATTGAAATTTTGGACTTCACTACGTATCTCATAAGAATGAGAATCAAGCCATACGTAGTTCTTGAAATGCAGTTTAACGTCGTGCAGGACGAAAGTATGAGTGATCTTAGTTTAGGGTCATAGAATTCAGACCATAATAATGAATACATAGTGTGTGTTTTCATGAGGACTTTTCAGCCAAGGTACTGAAAGTGAAATTTGGGGTTAGGCCCAAAAGACTTGGGACTGGATTCGAGGGATACTCGAATGTTCCTACGTATCCCATAAGGATGGGAATCAAGTCCACGTAGTTCTAGGACTACCCTTTGTACAAATTTGGTTCGTACATGTGAAGGGTGAAAGGGGACTTTAGTGCAATGATGGTTTAACCTAAGATAAAAAGTTTAGGCATTACCATGTATGCATGTAGTCTTTTGAAATGAAACATGATTGAAAAAATCAATGTCAATAATGGTTCCTTCTCAAATGAGTAAATCAAAGAATATTGTAGTTTATTGTCGTACCGGACAAAAGTGTTGTATAGTTTAACG
This sequence comes from Viscum album, assembly GCA_963277665.1. Taxonomy (NCBI): domain Eukaryota; kingdom Viridiplantae; phylum Streptophyta; class Magnoliopsida; order Santalales; family Viscaceae; genus Viscum; species Viscum album. The sequence goes on from OY728155.1 coordinate 220,464,038, forward strand.
TCATATAACATGGACGAAAGTGAATCAATGTAAAGATATTGATTCCAGGGGCGGTTTCACGAATCAACATCATATGAGATGGTGGTGAACCGATGTGAAGAGATTGATTTTGGGCTTGAACCCTGGGAGGTTGCCTACATACCCAGCCTGGAGGGAAAGGATCAAAGTCCGTGTAGTTCAATTAAAGAATGAATTAATGATCAAGTTGTTCTTGTGGACAATGATCTAAATAAAAAATGTTGTTGGGACTTATACATGGTTAGTGGCCTAAAGGGAGTGTTATGGTTGTTGTTCGCTCTAAGCTCACGTTAGTCATACTCGGTGGGAGAAACAAGAGGTAATAACAACCTTAACGATGCACAGTTTAATGTCATATAGGACATAAAAAAGGGACTATGCAGTTTAAAGTCTTGCAGTTAGGACTATTGGTGCTGCACAGTTTAGTGTCATGTAGCAGGGACAAAATAACAGTTTAATGTCATGTAGGACATATCAAGGACTTTCTGTACAGTTTAGCGTCATGTAGTTAGGAAGATGGGGACAAAATAGTTTAACGTCATATTGGACGAAAGGGTGACTGTGCAGTTTAATGTCATGCAGTAAGGACAAAAGAGTGTACCCTTTTAACGTCATGTTGGACGAAAGTGCGAATAGTTTAAGGTCATATGAATGGACCGTGAATGGTGCAGTTTAATGTCATACATGACTTTTGAGATTATATAGTTTAACGTCTTTCCGGACGTGAGGGACTTTTATACAGTTTAGCGTCATGTAGTTAGGACGTCACAGTGTAACGTCTTGATGGACATAAAGGATTTGCAAATAGTTTATGGTCATATACATGGAACAGGTATGATGCAGTTTAAGGTCATGCTGGACGGTTTAGGGAACTTTTTCACAGTTTAATGTCGTGTGGGACGAAGTTGCAGTTTAAAGTCATACTGGACCATTGCTGTATAGTTTAACGTCATATAGCAAGGAAGAACTGGTGCTGTACAGTTTAAAGTCATGTAGCTAGGACTAAGGTGAACCAATACGAGGATATCAGTTCTGGGGACTTTTTACACTTTATTGTCATGCTAGACGTTGGAAGTGCCACACAGTTTAATGTCATGTTGCTAGGATACAATATAGTTTAATGTCATCTCGGACAAAATATGGAACTTCTGTACAGTTTAATGTCATGTAGATAGGACATAATACAGTTTAGTGTCATGTAGGACAATATATGAACCAATATAGTTTAATGTCATCTCGGACATATCATGAACCAATGTGATTGTTTTGGATATGGGAACAATATTTTGTGTTTATACAAAATACTTCTTCATAAATATGGCATTAGTTGGAGTCGTGATTTGTTCTCCATCCATTGAGATTAGAGAATACGCTCCATTGGAGTAGACCTTATGTATTGAATAAGGTCCTTCCCATTTTGGTTCAAGCTTGGGAGGATTCTTTCCTGGTATCATTGGTTCTCTGAGAACCAATACCAATTCTCCCTGAATGAATGAACGAAGACGAACTTTTTTGTTAAAAGCTCGTGCTATTCGATTCTGATAGATTTCCAAGTGGTGCAAAGTGCACAATCTTTTCTCATCTAACTGTTCCAATCCATTCAACCGCTTTTGGGATTGCTCATCTGTAGATAAATGATCACAAATGGCTATTCTGAGTGAGGGCAATTGAACTTCAATTGGCAAGACTGCTTCTGTTCCATATACCAATGAATATGGAGTTGACCGCGTTGCATTGCGAGTGGTAGTCCGATAAGCCCATAAAGCATGAAAGTGTTTATCAGGCCATGACCTCTTATCTTTATCCACCATCTATTGCAGTATATTTGAAAGAGTCTTGTTGAAGGCCTCTATCTGGCCATTAGCTGCTGCATGATATCGAGATGAATGGTTGGACTTAATGTTGTATTCTTGATACAATTTCTTTACCTCAGAAGAACAGAAGTTGGTGTCGTTGTCCGTCAATATGGTATGAGGGACACCAAATCTAGTAATGATTTTAGACTTGATGAAGCTAACAATGCATTTAGAACTGACTTCTTTGAGAGGTACTGCCTCTGCCCATTTGGAAAAGAAATCAGTAGCAGTAAGAATGTACTTAAACTGCTTGGCCGTAGTTGAAGGGTAAGGTCCCACCACATCCATTCCCCATGTGGAAAATGGCCATGAGTATTTAGCTGTATGAAGCAACTCTGGAGGTTCATGAATGAAATTGGCATATACTTGGCATGAATGACACTTCTTTGTGAAATTAACACAATCTTGTATCATTGAAGGCCAAAAGTATCCAAGCCTTCGAATTTGATCAGACAGTCTATGTCCAGACTGGTGGGCACCACATACTCCTACATGCACTTCTTTTATGACAGCCATTGTCTCTTCACCATCAATACATCTTAAGAGAAATCCATCAAAACCACGTTTGTAGAGAATTTTCTCGAGGTGGTTTGGGCTATCATAAAGAGTAAAATTGACCACACGTCGCCGAATTTGTTCTTTCTCGGCTCTATCAGATGGAAGTGTTCCATTTTGAAGGTATTCCCTGATAGGTGACATCCATCCTTTAGTATGACCATATGGTTCAGGAATGGGACTAATTTCATTAATTTCCTCTGTTCTGACTTGAACATAAGGTGAAATTGCACGACGGTGGGCAATACAGATGGTTGTCTCGTCCCGATTTGGATCTGCTAAAGCTGTGGCTATATTAGCCAGTGCATCAGCTTGAGCATTTTGTGATCATGGGACATAAGAAAATGTCGGTTCTGAAGGGAATTCCGACATTAACTCTCTGACGTAATCATACAAAGGGATTAATTCTTCTTTTCTGATGGCATAATCTCCATTGACTTGTTTGATTACCAGGTCTGAATCACCTTTCACCTTTAAGTGATTCACTTGTGCTTGAAGCGCTGACTCCAACCCTGTAATGAGAGACTGGTATTCAGCTTCATTATTGGTACCACCTTCCCACAACAAAAAGGAATAAGGTAACACTACCTTATCTGGAGAAATGAGCACAATTCCTAAACCAACTTTGTTGAATTTAGGATTTTCCATTTTCTTCCCTGTTGGACTTCTAGAAGAACCATCAAAATACATTTCCCATGTTTGAGGACTCTCTTGAATAGAGAAAACTTCCTCATCAGGGAGTTCGATATCAGAATACGTGTCTTCCACTAAAGGATGTTCAGCCAGGAAATCAGCCAGAGCTAGGCCCTTAATTGCCTTTTGAGACACATACTGAATGACGAACTGCTGTAGAATAACCGCCCACCTTGCCAGACGTCTTGTAAGCATTGGACGACTAAGGATGAATTTGACCGGATTATTATGAGATACCAATTGGACCTCATGATGTTGCAGGTAGTGTCTCAGTTTCTGAACTGCAAAGATTAATGCTAGGTAGCACTTTTCAATACTTGAATACTGGGTTTCTACTTCAAGCATAGTTCTACTGAGATAGTAGAGACTATTTTCATTCCCAGCATCATTCTTTTGAGCGAGAAAGGCACCCAATGATCACTCTAAAGCTGTCACATAGAGGATAAGAGGTCTACCCTCAACAGGTGGCATGAGTACTGGTGGACTCAAGAGGTATTTCTTGAGAACATCAAATGCTTCTTGACATTCTTCATTCCACTGGTAAGTGACTCCTTTCTTCAATAATTTGGTAAAGGGTAAACTTTTTCCTGCCAAATTGGCGATGAAATGCCGAATATAGGCTAAGTGTCCTTGAAGTCCTCTTAATTCTTTCAAATTCTGAGGAGGTGACATTCCAAGGATTGATTTGGTCTTCTCAGGATCGACTTCAATACCACGATGGCGTACAACAAAGCCGAGGAATTTTCCTGAGGTTACCCCAAAAGCACATTTTAAGGGGTTCATCTTCAAATTATGTTGTTGAAGCTTGTGGAATATGACTTCCAAATCAGCCAAGTGATTAGAAAGTTGTTTGGATTTAACCACCAAATCATCTACATAGCATTCAACAAACTTCCCTAAAAGAGATTTGAAGATATGATGCATGGCACGTTGATATGTTGCACCTGCATTCTTTAAACCAAAGGGCATCACTCAGTAACAAAACACACCTTGAGGAGCTCTGAATGCTGTATATTCCTCATCTTCTGGGGCCATTCGGATCTGATTATATCCAGAATATCCATCCATGAAAGAAATTACTTCATAGCCAGCCGTCGCATCAATTAAGAGTTCTGTAATCGGAACTGGGAAATCATCTTTAGGACAATACCGACTAAGATCTCTGAAATCAATGCAAACCCTAATTTTTCCATTCTTCTTTTTTACAGGGACAATATTATCCAACCACTTGGGATATTGAAATTCTCTAACGATGTTAGATTTGATAAGCTTATCCACTTCAGCCTCAATTTTGGAAGCATAGGTTGGGTGTGTTCTTCTCGCGGCTTGCTTGAATCCTCGATGTTCTTTTGGCAAACCCAAATGATGGGTGGCAACATCAGGATCAAGGCCAGGCATCTCTGTATAATTCCAAGCAAAAATATCTTTATTTTGCTTTAGAAAAGAAATATACATCTCTTGCTCTTCAAGGGTCATGGCCGCACTAATTAAAGTGGGGCGTGGATCTTTCTCTGTACCCAGATTTACTTCTCTGAGTTCATCCACAGTGGTAGAGATACCCTCTTCAAATGCTGGAGGAGCATCTCTAATATCTTCCTCTTCCTCTTCATCACGTGTTATTTCTTCCGTTTCTACTTGCAAAGTAGATGAAAAAACGAAATTCTCATGATCATAAGAGATGTCAAAATTTTCACATTTTGAAGAAGAAGCTTCCATTTCTGACCCTATTAATGATAAAGGGTCTTCTTTGGGAAATAAAGAGGGGATGATGGATTGAGAATCGACATCATTATTCACCTCTGGTGTTGCTATAACTTCTTCTGGCCTGATTAGCGAAGTATAGACTTGTTGGATTTCAGCAGACGAAATGAAAACGTCACCACTTATGCTTTCATCACTTCTTGGTAAGTTACCAATTTATCCCATGTTGTCTGGCTCGATTGCCGTAATTGACATTATGGATCTTTCCATAAGAGTATTTTGATTTAGGCCTATTTTGTCAATTTGACTGATAGTTAATACATAATCTGTACTCACATGTGAAAATGGATTTATTGGAATTTTCTCCAAACCATATGGAGCATTAACTTTGGTAATTTCCTTCATTGTAGGTTTTTCTCTTCCCTTCATGTGATAAAATTCCGCCTCAATGTACTGAGACTCACATGTCTTGAACGAGGCCTTATCACCATACAATGTTCCAACTTGACCATCGAAACAGTATTTGAGACATTGATGGTATGATGACAGAATAGTTGCATGCTGATGTATCCAGGGTCTTCCAAGCAAGATATTGAAAGCTGAGTCTTGATCAACAATCATGAAATCCGAATTGGAAACAAGATCTCCAAACTGAGTTCTGAGTGTAACTTCTCCTAGTGGTTCTTGTTCATTTTTATCATATCCTTGCAACATCATGGTAGAAGGAGATAAATCAGATTCTGTGAGGCCCAATCGACGAAGTGTACGAATGGGCGTGAGGTTGACTCCTGAACCATTGTCAATGAAAGCTCTTCGAACATCTATACCATTGACTTTTCCAGATAAGTACAAAGGTTTTATGTGCCCATGCACAACATCATCTTCATCTTTATCAGTAAAAGATATCACTGCATGGCATTCTGCAAGATTATTCTCTATGTGATAGATTTCAGCTGCAACAATTTCAGCTTCAAACTCCTGAGGACTTGACAAAGCTTCGATGAGTGCTTCCCGAAGATCTTTTTACAAATTCAAAGCATCCAAAATTGATAACTTGGCTGGTACTTGGGCCAAGTGTTTCAATATATCATACTTTTGATCTAGTGGTCTGCGTTTCCCAATAGGAATATGCGGTTTAGCAGGTACCTTGGAAGCAGATGCTTTGGAAGCTGATGCATCTTGTATTGATGTTGGCAACATCCTTGGTTTTGGAAGATTAGACTTATTAGATCCATTTACTTGCTGAGATAAAAAATATGGAACCTTTAATCGGTCTTCCAAAATAACTGTACCAAAACTGAGTTGGCCATTGGCAGAAGAACTTGCTTGTTCTTTTTGAGCTCGCTGAAGGGCTCTACCACGAGTTTCTGCTGCATATACAGTGCTAGCAGGGGTAAAATTAGAGTAGTGGCTTTGGAAAGATCCATGTCTTCCCCTATATTCTGAACCTCTAGAACCTCTTCGGATTCCCTTATTTGATACAGGGAATTCAGGATCATCAAGACTGGAATATGAATCTGTTAATTGAATCATATTAACAGAACCAAAGATTAACTCTTCGTCTGATAAAGACTCTGCCTGGTTAGCCTGTTTAGGCTGTGCCGTTTGATGGGGCGGTGCCCGTGGCTTTGAAGTCGATGGAATGAAATCTGCCAGAGTCAAAGACAATTTAGGCTTTGATACATACTCATCTTCTCATGATTCCTCTTTCTTCTTTGAATTGTGTTGCCCTTTTGAGGATTTATCTTTTGATGGAGGTTTTACTGCAGCTTTTGTAGGAGACACAATTGGCTTCTTCAATTGTGTCCGCAAAATGGAATGGGTCCGATTGATTGTATTTCTGACCATCCAATCATCAAATTTTTTCGCAGTTTTGCTTTTGACTTCCTGCCACTCGCCTCCTTCCTCTGGATCTGTAGCGGTAATACACGCTACATGAGCTGAAGAACCCTTCAATTTGACTTGTCCCAAGTCGACCATCTTTTGCAGGAGGTCTTTAAAGAAAAAACACTCCTGGATGGGATGCCCCAATATTTGATGAAAGGGACAATAATTGGGACGGTCTTCATCTCCTTCCTTGTTTGGCCTCTTCGGCACTGGTAATTGAACCAAATTATTTTCCAGAGCTGAAATGAAGTAACCAGGAACTTTCTCACTTCGGAAAGAGTATGTTTTACACTTCATATCCTCAAATTGTTTTCATCGTTGATCTCTTTGATCATTTGGACGAAACGGCCTTTGTTGTTGGCGTTCAGGAGGTGGAGTCCTTCGAGAAGATGAAGGTTTTGAAGTAGATATAGGTACAAGTGCTTGTTTAAGAATAACTGTAGCAGTTTCTGCTTTACCCATTCTTCTTCCAGGAGCTGATGGAATTATACGAGATTTAACTTTAGCCTGTATAAGGGAATCTTCAATCTGCTGAGCGATTGAAGTAAGGTCTCGAAACCCTCCTGTGTATTTCATAGGGATCAATGGTGTGTGTAATTCGTCACGCAAATTTTCCACACAGATTGGCAACAATTCCTCCTGAGGGAGTGCTAAACTCAAGGAATACGTTAATCCCTTCCAACGAGCAATGAAATCAGAGACTCTTTCATTCTCCCTTTGCTTGCAGTTTGTAAGATCGAAAACTGTCGTTTTTGGCAAAGTTGAGCTAAACTAAAGAAGTAATTTTTGACGAAGATCCTCCCATCCGATGACTGACCGGGACTGCAAGCTTGTATACCAGACAAAAGCTGGTCCTTGCAAGGTTCGCACGAAGCATATGAGTTTCACTGCTTCTTGCTACTCTGGAGTTCCCATCATAGGATCACAACAAGACACATAATGCGTCAAATGTTGTTCAGGGTCGCCTGATCCATTGAAAGTAGGGAAAACAGGGTTTCCAAAACTGGATGGAGGAGAAATTGAATCTACCCATTCAGGGTAAACTTTCTTTTCAGGTTGAACTTGCGCCCGTTTCCCTTCCATAGTTTCTAACCGAGCTGTTAATGACTCAATAGTAGTTATTAACTTTTGAGAAACATCAGGTTGAACTTGGTTTCGGGTAGGTGCAATGAATGGAGCTTGGACAGACGTGATGGTTGGTGCTGCAACTGATGGTAGTGCTGCCAACCGTTGTTGCGTTTGACCCGTAGGATTAGACCTCTGAGGGTGTACTGATAATGGAGGATATTCCTGATCCATCTCAATAGTTACAACAAATTCCTTCGGCTGTCGGACTTCAGCATTCTTAAGAAGAAGACTACTTTGAAGTAGTTCTGTATTCAACCTTCTTAATTCTTTCATTTCTTCCTCCTGTTGTGCAAACCTTTGCTCTAATGAGAGCGATTGACCTCCTTCAGAAGAAGGGTGAGAAGTAACCTGATTCTTTCCTTTCCCCTTATTGGATCCTTTTCGGAGAGGGGGAAGTGGGTTACTTGAAGGAATACCCAGATTTTGGGTAAGACTTTGATTACGTGTGCACACACCTTCTTCATTTAGGTCTGTGTGCGCAACTTCTTGAGCAGGAACCTCTTCGTCTGATCCCTCTGATTGAGCCTCATCTGGTGAATCAGCAGCAACGGCATTGATGACATTAATGGATGCATATTGCATGGAATCCTTTCTATCAGCATTTTTGTGATATTGTCTTCTTCTATGTTCATGATGAGACATGGAATTCCGTTGACTTGATCCCTCAGGAACTTCTTGGAGAACCGTCACTTGGAGAGAATCTCCTGATAGCTTGGCTCTTCGTTCCTCTTGAGGCTTATTCCCTAATCGAGAGAATACTGACTTTCTCTGAGGGAGGGATTGAGGATTTGAAAAAGTCCCCAGTCCGGTGGACTAGGGATGTTCCTGCTACTTCCGCTCAACTCCTCGAATCCCATTTGTTGACTCTGAGGGTTGGGTTAGAGAAGTCCCCAGTCTGGCAAGCTGGGGTGTCTCTTGACATGCTATGTCTGAGATTTTTTTAAAATCTCTCTTGATCTTGCGAATCATAGTTCGGAAATTAGCTGGATGCATTAACCTGTATCCATTTTTATCACCTGGTTCAACAGATCGTTGGATGATTTCCGAAACTTCTGTCATTTGATGACGTGTTTGCTCCAGACGAGAGGCTTGTGCAATATTCTCGCCTGCTTGATGTTGGAGCAATTCAACAACTTGTTCTCTATATATTTGATTTTGAGAGGAACTAGTTTAAGCATATTCTTGAGAAAGCTTTTGATTATGAACAAAGCCCATTGACTGTGGCCGGCCATGGGAAATAACATTGCATGAGACCATTTTCGGCGGGCTTTGCTGACTGGAAAGCACTGTGAAATGTAGTGCTCCGTGAACACCCCATCCTCTGATATGAACATCAGATGGAGCATTGGCAATTAACTGACGCAATTTTCTTAGTGCGCCAAGGCATGAACATTGAAGGGTTCTTTGTTGCTTTTCAGCCTTCGGATACCGAGAGACTGATAGAGATGCCAAATCAATCTGGCGTTGTAACCCTTCTATTATCTTAATATGATTTTCATAATCACTGTAAGATAATACTTTCTTCTTCAATTGACAAATAGTCTTCCATATGTTGAGACGAATATCATGGATTCCATCATCCGTCAACATCTTAGGAATGTCGTACTGGGAGTCAGCCAAAGGCCAAATCATGACTGGTACTTCACCTTTTTCCAGTTTTTTCCTCATGTTCAGCATTTCCTCTTTATCATTAAATGAAGGTTCTTCTACCTGTTTGGACCAGAGTTGGTGTTTCCTTGTTGCTTCATCGGATTCAACAAGATTGGTAGAGATATCACTATTCATGCTGGAAGATGAATGACCCAGGGATGGTTCGAAGAATAACCTGAACCCCAGGCTATCTTCTGATGGAGAAAGAGTTTCACCTGTCGATAGTAAAGAATCAGACATGACTGGTTTTACGTTTGCAAGTGCCTCTAGATAGGAGGGCTTTCTCGTCACTACATTTCCTTCTGAAGAATTTTCGAGACAACGTGAATCACTACTGCGGAGAGGACTTTCGCAGTGAAGTTCATCACCATGAGGAGGACCGTCATGATGGGTTACAACAAAAGATGAAATCTCTTACTCCTTGGTCTTCTGACCACACATAGGGTTCCTGTGGCTCTCATCTGAAGAAGAAACTTCAAGATTGACCGAACTTTCATGAAGCAAGCCTTCATGAGGAAGTGTCTATTGAAGACCTTCAAAATTAATGTTCTCGTTATTGAGAACTGAGGGAGTAGAATCTTGAATTTCGACAGATAAATGTCTGAAGGCTTCAAGAACTCCACCATCGAGCAAGGCTTGGTTACAGATTGGCCTTTGATCTCCTGACTGTGCTGGGAAGATCTTTTTCTTAGATTCCTTCTTACTCACTTTAGAAACCACTTGATGACGAAAGTGATTGCTCTGAGCAGGTGTATGTGCCTGATCAGGAAAGATGGTCAGGTTAGGCTAACGATCTCCACTCAAATCAGGTGTATGTGCCTGACTTGGTTGTCCATTTGATATGGGGGAGTATGCCCCATAACCCTCTTGGACTGGAACAGATGTGTGTGTCTGTTCCGGAGTGAATCGTTGATGTGTCACTCCACTGCTAGGGATAGATTTATGTGTTTGTCACTGTGATGATGATGAAGCTGTTATGATATCCTAGCAAGCATCCAGAATATGAGCAGGAATTTGCTTCTGCTCTTTCACCATTGACAAAATATGTTTGGTGACTTTAGTCACCGGAACGGGGATATACGTCCATTACAGGCTTGGAGTAGGTGTATGTGCCTACTCCTGTCCTCCTTTTCCTGTCAGTGAATCCTGACAGTACTCAAGTGTGGAGGCAGAGAGTTGAGTTTGCCTCCTGTTTGTCGTCGGGACTTTCCGACTGACTTCTCTGTGCGCTACCAAGTGAGACTATTGGTAGGCTTGATTAGTATTAGCAGGTGTATGTGCCTGCTGATTACACTTCGCCAAACGCGGTTGACGAGATCCATCATATGTAGTCAGACGAGCCTGTTGACTAACTGGTGATGTATAAGCAGTTGTATGTTCCTGCCTACAGTACTCCGCCGGAATTGCCTGGCGGGATTGGCTTGATGCTGCCAGACGAGTCTGCTGGACAGCGGAATTAAAACGGGCAGGTGTGTGTGCCTACTCGTTGTTTGCCACCAAGTTAGGTTGGTGGACTTCTCCGGAGATGGAAGGGATGACAACCTGCCCATTGTTCACCGGATTCCGTCTCTGGCGGTTCATCTTGCCTGCTCGTGTTCGAGGAACCTGAGCTGAATGCATGGAGTCGGTACCCTTATCATGTTGAGGGCGCACTACCGCACGAGTCTAGCGGCGATTGTTGATGGGATCCCTTGAGAAGGACTCCTGTCTTTTTGAATTAAGGTCCTGCGGGACCTGCTCATTCACTTCCTCAGAGTAAGGGAGTGAATGGAAATTGCGTTCCGGGGATAACGACCCGAAACGGTTGGAGACGGTAGTCAGCACCGCCTGCTTCTTGATCTCTGGCCGCCGTTGTCCGGACGACCAGGTAGAGTTGTTAACTTGGAGGGCTTGACGAGCAGCCTCCAGAGTTGGGATAGTACCATTGCGACGGTACTCCTTAACCAGTGCATTATAAACCCAGCGTTGAAGATGCTGAGTTGGTGATGTCATCCTAAGAGCGGATGACGTTCCAGTAGGAGTAGCAGCATTGGTTTTCACAGCAGCAGACCTCACAGTAGAGGTGTTCACAGCAGCAGTATTCACAGGGGTGAATTTAAGGAAAGCCATTTTGCAGAAGATCTTGAGAAAAGAGTGCATGTTCCATATAACAGACATAATCAAGATGAATCCGGCCACTGCATCTTTTGGATGAGCACATGTCAATGATTGCTTTGTTGGCCCAAGGGGCCTAACAAATAAGAAGAAAATCACTTTAACTTGGTTAAGGATTCACGTCAGGTTCACCATTTTTGATTCCTCGACGGATTTCGGGGATGACCTCCTTGACGGGAGATTCAAACGTTCTGATCGGTTTCTAGCGGGTTTGTTCGTAGAACTGGAAACATCCAATGATTCCACATCCGTTTGGACCCACTTTCCAAAGGTAGGCACTCATTAGCTTGTGGACTGATGAGGCTTAGGAATTTGCATTGGTCGAGAGGATGGGAGGTCGGACTCATCACACCTTTTTGAGGGGAATTATTGTCTACTCCGGGACTCTCTTTATAGATTTAAGTTATGTTCGTGAATCCTTATTACACTACCAAGTATAAAATTTTCTTTCCTTTAGTTTTAACAATCAATGATTAAATATGCAAGAAATTTAGAGAATCTTTTATATGTATTCGAGGTTCTTCATCAATAGAGAATCATCTATATCTGTTTAGAGATTCTTGGTCAATGGTATCCTTCAAAACATTTATATAAAAGTCTCTTGGTCATTATGATGACCAGGATGGTTTTAAAGCCACTCAGTGGGGCACTTGAAGTTTATCGTCATTTAGTAGGACAAGGATTATTTCAATGTTGGGGTCGAACCCATAAATGGGCTACCTACGTATCCTTTGTTTTGGAAAAGGAATCAGAACCCACGTAGTTCGAGTGATGGAGTATGATGTTTATGATTGATGGCTCAAAGAAGAATTTCATAATTACTTTTACACTCTAAGCTCACGTGAGTCATGCTCGGTGTGAGAAACAAGAGGTATTGGTAAAAATTAGACAATTGTGCCATGAAAGATGCAATCATAAGAAATTGTTTGGGGCTTAGGTATGTATGACTGCCCAGATAGATGAAGGTTTAGGATTCACTTTTAGGGAGAAAATCCAGGAACAGGGTCCATAAAGGTATATGTGCTTTATGGAGATTTGAATATTCTAATCTTGGGGCTTACTCCTAAGAAGGATGCCCAAGTTAGGAGGGGACATATTATTGGGTTTTACTCCTAAAAAGGAAACCCAAATCAAGGGTAAATTAGGACTAGTTAAGAGAAATTTTAAGGGGTCTTGGGGTTTACTCCTGAAAAGGAAACCCAAGATTATGACTGGGACTTACTCCTAAAAAAGGAGGCCCAGATTATGACTGAGTCTTATTACTAAAAAGGAGACCCAGGTTAGGGATTAAGGTTTGGGGCTTACTCCTGAGGAGGATGCCCAAGTTTGGGAACATTAAGAATTTGGGGCTTACTCCTAAAGAAGGATGCCCATATTTGAAATTGGGGCTTACTCCTAAGGAGAATGCCCAAGTTAAAGGATTATGATTGGGGCTTACTCCTGAGGAGGATGCCCAAGTTAAGGATTCTCTCATCTTAAAGGATGAGTTTGAATGAATGAACTCTCTATATTTAGTGACATAAAGATATTTAAATCACTAGGTTTTGAGAGATATTCCACAGAATTCCTTTCAGATAAGGAAGTCAAATCAAGAAATCATGCCATAAATGGCTTTGAAGAGTGTCTTGAAGACTGAATCTTGAAAAGGAAAGGTGTAATGGCTTAAGAGGGGTAAAAATGGGAAATATGGGCACCCAAAAAGCTAGGGGCGCGCAAGTCTTGAAAGGCGCGCAAGTCTTCCGTGGGCGCCCAAGTTTTGGTCACGCAGGTATACCTGCGCGACACATGGTGTACTTGCGCGATTTTCAACCAGCATAGAAATATTTGAGTGACTCTTTTTTAAACCCTTTAGAATCCTCTTGAGGTTCTTCCAGAAAAGGGACGCGTAAGTTATATTGAAGGAAATAAATCGGCGCGCAAGTGTTTGATAAGTTTCAACACTTAGGCCTTCCTTCTTCTCTTTAGATCTTCCGTTCTAGGTAAGAAATTACCTTAGAAGTGTTCTGGAAGCTTTGAGAAGAGACTTGGGCGTCGGGAGCTTCAATCCGAGTTTCTGGAAAAAGATCCTCTCGAATGGGGGGCCCACATGGTCTATTTATAGGCAAAAGAAGGCCCTGGGCAGTTACCGGGCGGTTACCACTTAGGTCGCGCATGTCACTTGCGCGATGAGGTAGCTGTTCATCCTTTCTTCCTTCCTTTGTTGATTTTTTATGTTTTCTTCAAAGGATGAATCACTTTGAGCTCGGATATTCCCTTTTCCGATCTTTAGATTCTGTGATGAAAGGAGCGTCAACAAACATCATGACCAGGCTCCTTATATTGTTTATAATCAGGCCAAACATAGGAGTAGTCACTGTGAAAATCCATTTTTTGGGTTTTTCTTAAACACACAATTAGATGTTAAAAAGTCTATAAAATGTAAAAAAAATTCAGAAAAAACTTAGGCAACCTCCCCGGAAACGGTGCCAAATTGACGCTGGGGTTTTTTTCATGAAACTCCAGTCAATAATTTCCCCTTAAAATGTAGCACAGTGGTGACCACAGGGTTGTCTCACGAGGAGGTTGCAGGCTAAGTTATCAGACTGTCACTTTGTTAATTTGTTTTTGTTAATGTGAAAATTAGAAATGGGGATTTTAAATTACACTAAAAATTTTAAATAATATAAAATCATAATTAAACTATAAATATATGTTATTGATTTGAAATTAGAAGCAAACTAGACTAAAGAAAACAAACAAAAGAAGGCAGTGGTGGACAAACATTGATCCTCAAATACTCCCTCTATCTTTGTTTAATTGAATTATCAGATTATATTTTTCAATGATCACTCAAATATCTCTAAGTGAACACCTATATTTACTAGAAACAATATAGAGACCTCAAATATGGGTGTTTATCCTCTTTGGAATGTGATTTAATTACCCAAATACCTTCGAGCAATCAAAACTAATTGAACTTGTTGTGCTCAATGGGGAGACCTCGCCCAAAGAAGTTTAAACAACAAGACAATTATTTTACATTGATAAGTTGATAAAAATTATAGAAAAATATAGAATAATTGAATTCATGAAAGAAAAGAGACCTCCATCATTCATGAAAACCAATTCCAGAAAAATATAATTAGAATACATTTAAGTACAAAACTCAAAAGGTGGGAATCTTTGGATCTCTACTTCCCACCACCACTTGGAGTTTAGACCTTCATGTCTTGATTATCAATTGAAATCCAATTATCCAGAATATATCCTCCATAAATGCTCACTCCCTTGGTCTAACCCCCTTGAAAAGACTACCCTTGTAAAAGGGAGAGGAGTTACAAATTTATAGGGAAAATGGGTGAAGAAATATCTCTCAATTCTGTCCGCCTGATTGAATCAACTTTGAGACCAATTAAATGAAATAATTGGTACTTGGTACCTTCTTGAAAGTTGTTCCATATAGTCTTTAGCGTTCCTCAACCACATTTGAGCCTGATTGGTCCACGTATTATGGATTTATGATAGCTTTAGTACGGAAAATTTAATCTTCCAAAGTGACTCTTCGTCTTCCACAACTCCAACTTCTGATGCCATAATGTCCCTGAACAAAGCAGATTCATATGTGGCCCCATTAATGAAAGATGTGAACTAATTCCTTCTACATCTCCCTGTTGAATTTCAGCTCCAAAGGTCCTGTATAATTCATTATACAAGTTCATCCTTAAAACATTCCAAATATGCACACAGTTTTCGAGGCACAGATTGTGAGATGATTTTGGGCCTCCAAATGATTGATTGAGCTGGGCCTCTAGAAGGATTAAATTCGTCCAATGATGTATTTAAACCTATAAAAAAGGAAGTTCACAATTTGGCTCAGTGTAGAAAATGATATGGCCAAAATAATTCAATTAAATAAAACAGTTAAACACCAAAATTAAGCCATTTTTGCATTTCATCTCAAAATACAACTAAAACATAAAAATGTGACAATTTCCCATAAACTCACACTATTGTGGGATTTAGAACATTGTAATGCAGTATATAATATGTGAAAATTCAAGCTTCATAACCCCTTAAAGAAATTTGTCCCCGCATTTCCCTAGCGAGGTGTAGAAGAAGAAACCCCGAACTGCTTGGGTCACTACGACCATACATCGGCCTCCCTCTCCCAGGTCTCATCCTGTACTCGCCCATGATGCCATAAAAACCGTACAAGAAGGAAAGACTGCCCATGGAGAACCTTTTTACTATGATCGACAATCAGGATGGGATTCTCCTCAAATGATGCATCCTCTTCGAGCTCAACTTCCTCGGGCTGAAAGACATAAGACAAGTCCGAAAAGTAAGGTCAGAGCTGAGAGACGTGGAAGACGTAGAGCATGGCCCGATACCTCTGAGGTAACTACAATCGATAGGCAACTAGTCCAACTCTCTCCAATACCTAAAATGGCCCGAAGTACCGTGGTGAAATCTTACCCTGTCTCTGAATCCTCTTGTGTCCCATCCTCGGTGTGACATGCAAGAAAACAAGATCCCTGACCTCGAACTTCAGAGGTCGTCTCCGCTAATCAGCATAAGACTTCTGCTGAGACTGTGTTGTAGCCATCCTCTTCCAAATCAGCTCTATCTACTCTGAAGTCTCCTGAACAAGATGAGGTCCCAGCAAAGCTTCCTCTCCTGCCTCCAACCAGCATAAGGGTGATCGGCAGGGCCAACCGTTCAAATCCTCGTAAGGTGCCATCTGAATAGTCGCCTGAAAATTGTTGTTGTAGGAGAACTCCACCAGAGGGATATACTTCTCCCAAGAACTGCCAATGTCTAGAATGTAAGCTCTGAGCATATCCTCTAGCACATGGATTGTACGCTCGGACTGACCATTTATCTGGGGATGGTATGCTGTACTCAAATGTACCTGTGTACCCAAGGGCTTCTGAAGTCCCTTCCAGAACCGAGAGGTAAATCGTGCATCCCTGTATGAAATAATAGAGTGTGGAACTCCATGAAAACGTACAATCTCCTGGATTTAAAGTCATCTTAGATCATTGACAATGAAGTTCTCCTTGATCGGAAAGAAGTGAGAAACCTTCGTAAGCCTGTCGATGACAACCCAAATAGCATCATTACCTCGGGGCTACCTTAGCAACCCTATCACGAAGTCCATCTCAACATCATTCCACTTCCACTCAAGAATGGGTAACTACTGTAAAAGGCATTCTGGTCATTGATACTCTGCATTCACCTGCTGACAAGTAGAATATCTCATGACACAACCAGCAACATCTCTCTTCATACCTGACCACCAATATATGCAATGAAGATCCTGATACATCTTCGTGATGCTAGGATGAACTACCCAAACTGTGGAATGAAAATCCCACATCAGCTCCTTGTGTATGTCTTTTGGCACCCATACACGTACCTGGAAATGCAAGATCTCATCCTCACCCACTGTCCATCTATGAAGAGGGTCCTCCCCTAACACATTCTCCCACTGGACTAAGCCTTCCGAGTCTGATAGTTACCTCATCTGTACCCGATCAAGAAGCGTAGAGGTAACAACTATAGAAGATAGGTAAGTATGTCCCTGTTTGTTGTGCACCTCCAGATGCGTCTCAGAGAACAGAACCATCAGCAGCCACTCACTGTTGGCCTCCTGAACTTCCTGAATCTGAGTTCTCCTGCTCAACGCATCTGCCACTGTGTTCCCCTTCCCGGCGTATAGGCAAGCTCGAAATCAAAATACTGAAGATACTAGACCCACCTGCGCTGCCTCAGATTCAGATCACGCTGAGTGAAGATATACTTGAGACTCTTGTACTCGGTGAAGACTAGAAAGTTCCCTCCCAGAAGATAATGTCTCCAACAACATAAGGCATGAACAATATCTGGCAACTCTAGATCATGCGTAGGGTAGTTCCTCTCATGTGGCCTCAACTGCCGAGACCCATACGCAAAGAATCCATCTCCCTGCATAAGCATATCGCCTAGTCCGATACCTGAAGTATCACAATAAACAGTGTAGCTCTTTCTTGGCTATGGAAAGACTAGTATCGGTGCTGACGTTAGCCTTCTATTCAATTCCTAAAAGGATGAATCGCAATAATCTCACCATAATAACTTCGCCCCCTTCTTGGTCAGACCTGTCCAAGGTGCTTCTAGGCGTGAAAAGTCCGGAATGAAGCATCTGTCGTATCCAGACAGCCCTAGGAAACTCCGTACATCAAAAATGTTCTTCGGATGCTCCCAAGAAACTATAGCTCTCACTTTCTTTGGGTCCACAGATACTCCTACCTCTGAGATGACATGACCCCAGAAGTTAATCTGATTCATCCAAAAGTGGCACTTCGAGAGTTTATCATAAATCCAATGCTCTCTCAGTGTACTCAGAACGATCTTAAGATGGTTAGCATGGTCGAGTCGAGTGTGAGAGTACATAAAGATATCGTCCATGAAACCACGAAAAAGGAATCCAAGTAAGGATTGAACACTCAGTTCATCACTACCATGAAGACTGCAGGCACATTCGTGAGACCGAATGACATGATCGTATACTCGTAGAGACCATACCTACTCCTGAAGGCTTTCAGAGGTATATCTGATGGTCTAACATGCAACTGATGATAACCAGACCTCAAATCGATCTTCGAGAACACCTGGTCTCCTCGAAGCTGATAAAAGAGGTCATCGATCCTTGGCAAGGGATTCCATTTCTTTATCATCAACTGGTTCAACTTCTGATAATCCACACAAAGCTGAAGGATACCGTCTTCCTTCTTCTCAAATAGGACAGGAGAACCCCAAGAAGAAGTGTTGGGTTTGATAAAACCCTTTTCCTGTAACTCCTCCAACTGCTTCTTGAGCTCCTGCAACTCAGGTGTAGCCATTATATAAGGAGGAATGGACATCGGTGCCTCTCCCGGCACGAGCTCAATCGAGAAGTCTACCTCAAGATCCAAAGGGAAACCTGAAAAGTCCTATAGAAAGACGTCTCTGAAACGATCCACGACTGGAGGAATGTCCAACTGTGAAGTCCCCTGGTCATCCAGATAAAGACTAGAAATCTGAGTCATGACCCTTCCTAGACCATGATGCTCAAGTCCTTCTTGACTCGCCTGGACATACCACTCACCTCTATGATGAAAAGATTCACCCTCTGGTGAAATGAAACTCACCCTGCAGTGATAACAGTCGATGACTGCCTGGAAGGGAACCAACCAGTCCATCCCAAGAATGACATCATATCTTGTTATCTCTAGGACATAGAGATCCCATAAGAAACTATAACCTTCATCCTCTAGAGGGAACTCTAAACACTGATGTACACTAGATGTCCTTGTCCCCAAAGGTGTGTCTAGTGTCAACGAGTTGACAGAAGAAATGATGCCGAGCCCAAGGCTCTCCATGACAGCAATAGAGATAAATCTATGCCTAGAACCAGTATCGAAAAGTGCTGAAGATAAAACTGAGGCTACTAAAATTGCACCTCGAACTGTAGAAGGGTCGGGATCCTGATCCTAATAGGTCTGCTCCCTGGTGAAAGACTGGCCTACACCACTGCCATGTTCCCCTGGATGACCACTCTGAGCTGATCCACCATGCTTGTGCTGAAGGACTGGTGGCTGACTGCCATGTCCTCGACCTCCACTTTGGCCCGAATGGCCGGAAGAACTCCAGTTCCCCGACTGGTGAGAAACCGGTGGTGCTGCTCCTGAACGAGGAGTCACGGAAGAACCCCCGTCACCAGCTGCTAGTGAGAAAACATAGCAGAAACATTGAAGGTGACCCATCTTGCCACAAGATCGACACTCCACGGGGTCTCTCTGGAACTACGGCCTCGTGTACCATGACCGGCCACACTGGTAGCATACCACCTAGCTGCCTGAAGATGCATCTCACTTCCTCAGATCACCGCGTGTAAACTCCCTATGGTGCTTCTTACTATCATCTGGAGGAAAACTAGCTCTGGAAGCAGAACTGCCCTAGCTCGGAGCTCCGGAGTCTCTCAGATTGTGCTCCACAATCAGTGTCTAGATGACGATGGAAGTGATAGAAGTCAACTGGAAGATATTCACATGTGAGTAGATCTCCCTCCTGGGACCATCCTAAATCTTCCTTGCTAAGAACACCCCACTCCCATTTCAGAGGGGTGTGAAACGCTATATCTCGGTGAAATTAGAGTAATAATCCATGAAAAAAAGAGTACCCTACTCAAAGCTCATGAAAACCCGGGCTCGGTCGGCCGTCAGGGTCTCCGGGTAGAAGTAGCCATAAAATACGCGCTGAAAATCCTCCCAAGCCATAACCTACTGGTGACCTGCCTGTGAGATCATGCCCCACCATCCCTTGGAGGAGTCTCGTAGCATATAGGTAGCGAGCTTGACCCGCCTCTCTGGAGGAGTCTCCAGATGATCAAAGATGGTCAACATGGCTTCCAGCCATGACTCTACAGCCTGAGGTCCTCCTTCCCCCGAGAACGTGGGAGGATTCTGTTGCTGAAAAACCTACGTCAAGTCTTCCATAGTCGAGGAAGGAGGTGGTTCTCCCTTAAAGGTCTACATCATCCTCATAAAACCTTTCCTGAACTGCGCATCAGCGCTTGCAACTGGTATGATAGCCAGTTCCAAGGATGGCCCGACTGGAGGGTCGGCAGGAAGTCCCTGATCAGCCATATCTAGCATCTGATCACTGCCTGATGAAAGACGTAAAACCAGAGGACGTCTCGGAGGCATAGCTCTGAAAGATCAAAAGCACACCTTAAATCAGAATTAACAAGGACAGAGAACACAAGAGTAAAAAAAGGGAATAGGGGAAGGAAAACACACAAGTTTACAAAACACAACTTCACGGTGTGTATAAAAACTACACAGCGTGTCTTCTTAAGCCACTGACATGGGCGTGTACCCCTTCCCTACAGGTTGTGTAACACCTCAAACTACACGGCGTGTTGACCCAACACATGGCGTGTACTTGAAAACTGTTCCCCTTCCCAAGTCTCCTTACACGGCTTACCCACACAGTCCGACCTAACACGAGACTACATGGAATATTCTAAACAAACACGGCGTGTACTAGACAAGGCTTCGGCGACCCGTGTTGGTAAATACACGGTCGTCTACATGGCTGGACCTTACACGGCATGTTCCGAACAAACATGGCGTGTATAGGTGAAGGTGACACTCTCCCATGTTGTTCGTGACACGGTCGGGTACCTAAACAAGACTACACTGCGTGTTCTGAAAACAACACGGCGTGTCTAAGAGAATGTGACGCCGACACGTGTTGTTCATGACACGACCGGGTACCTGGACGAGACTACATAGTGTCTTCCTTTAAAACACGTCGTGTTCTACTCGAGCTTCCCCGACCCATGTTGTTTGTGACACAACCAGGTACACGGCTCCGAACTACACGACGTGTACCAACCGTACACGACGTGTTCCTGAAGTTACTTCCACAACAGTGTGTGCCTGCTCACACGGTCAGTGACACGGTCTAAAAACTAAACTGTGTGTAGTCAAAAGTACACACCGTGTATTCTGGGTTTTTCTATGCGGTAGCTCAAAAACTGCATAGAAGCCCAGAAAACATAGAAAACAAGTCAAAAAAGTGCCAAATTATGATTTGTGAGGGACCATACTCCCCGTGAATCAAAACATGGCATTCATTTAAGCAAGGTATAATAAAAACAATCCTCTAACAAGGCAGCAGCGATTCCATCAAGCATATATCACAACAGCATGCAATCTCTAATGCACCCTAGATGACATGGGAAGGATGCATGGCATGTGATTTCTAACAAGTTTCTATATGATGCATGAGATGGCATACCCTCATCTCATTTGGTTGCGACAGAAATATAACCACGATAGCAAAACAATAACAACACAAGACATATGAATCACTCTAGGTGAAATCATATCAACTGTAAATCTCAAAACCATAAAACTGCAATAAATGAGGTAGTATGGCTTTTCCCTGTACACGGGTTAGCTACTCCCGGGCACAGATTAACACCAAGTACTGAATCCCTCCTATCCCTGTCTAAAAGCTCCAAACAGTAAATCAAGAGAAAGGAAAATCCTCTGATACCACTTTGTAACGACCCGAACCCGGAGCCCCTCCACTGGTGCCCCGTACCCGGTTCGCCACATGACCTCAAGCGCATTTCCCCAAATGCCAGATGTTGTTGACTAGCAGTGAGGGCCTTGGTATGTTATTGGGGAAACTATGACCTAATTTGGTAAGGTATAAAAGGTAAGGAAAACAACAGTCACTAGCGGAAGCAGTAACAACATACATGAATGTAACCAAACAGTGGAAGAATAAATATATAGAAATGATGATAATGATGCAGCAGGTACAAGAATATAAGGGAAACAGAAAACACAACAACATGATGAAATACAACTGAACACAAAGTACTAAAGCAACATCAACTCTAGCAGCATCGCAAGCCATAGCTTGGTCCCATGCTCTCCAGCTCCACAGAAAGTCAAACACCTGAAGTTGAAGGGCGCTTGCCCTTATCTATACCTGCAACAAAAAAGTCTGCTTGGGCGCAAAAGCATGGCCCAAACAGGGTGTGAGATACAATCCCAGTAGGCAATCACCCAAAGATTTGTGCCTAACAGTCAATGAATACAAGGAAAGTAAGAGTGCAGAAAGCAGTAAACAGAAAAGAACATAACAGCTACAATCCACACTTCTAGCATATAAAGTATACAAGTAAACAACCAACAACAAGATGAAAAATAGGTAACCCTCTGGGAATCTCTCACAGCATAACCCCTATGGTTCAACCTACAAGTACTAGAAACACTATAGGAGGCACACACAGTCTCACCCCTCTAGTTCATCTAAGAGTAGACTTTCTGAGGAAGCACTCACCGTTAATTCCCCTTATAGTCTCATATCGTGCTAAAGGATCTCTGGAAAAGCACTCAACGTCTCATTCCCCGTATGGCCTGCGTCGAAGAACTACAGACTCTCTGAGGAAGCACTCATCGTCAATTCCCCATGTGGTCTCTCATCGTATTAAAAGACACTCTGGAGAATCCCCTACGTCCATTCTTCATATGGTCTACTACACTAGGTTCTCACACTCCCGTGTGAAATTTACATGCTCAGTGTGCGTATATCACCCAAGTAAACTTCAAAAACTACTTGGCTATCCTTATAAGGCATAGCATCATAAAAGTATAACAGTTCCACTGTCCTACAACTAGGCATGGAAACTGGAAAAACACCAAATAAAAAAAAATGCAAGGAAAATAACATGAACACCGTATAAGTGATCCGAATTCACAAGCAATTACCTCTACTTAAGCAATCAAGCAAAGCAGGAAAACAAGAGGGAAAAATAGGAAACACGCAATACCCCGTTTAAGGGTATTGGTGGAATTTTCACAAAAATATTCAAAGAATTTCTATAGAAAGGCACAAACCACCTACCGCGATCATAGGAGATCGATATACATGAACAACGATGACAGATTCTCATTAGAACTTCGTAGATCTGAGAAAACATCTGAAACACATAAACAATGATAACATGGGAAAGAGGAGGAATTGGAAAACAAGGCTCAAGCAGAAGGTAGAACTCACCGCTGCGATTCCAACGCAATCAACGGTGCTCGAATCAGAGAATGGACGGAGAGGTGGGGGCTTGTCGAAGATTCACGGATCCTCGGTGCTCTCAGACGAATGGAACCTAGAAGAAGATGTTTCTGTGCGTCAGGCGTGACCCCAGTACGTTTAATGAAAAAAAAGTACACGGTGTGTACATTTAGAGTACATGGCATGTACTAGGTCTTTCCGTACTCCGCCAAAATCGGCCTCCACGTCACCCCTACACGCCGTGTGTGTGGCCTGGACACAGCCAGTACACGGCTTCGAGCGGGAAAAGAGTACACTATGTGTACTCCAAAAGATCATGGGTTGTACTTCAAATATTTCTAGAAACTTTATTTTTCTCAAAAACTCTAGAAAAAGGAAAGGCATAACTGAAACGATGATCCGGGTTCTTACACATTTCATTACATGGGTTATGATATGATAAATATTTATGATCTAGTGGCACACAAGTGTATGATTTAATAATGAGATGGTTGGGACCTATATCTCATACAAATGTATTGGGTAATGATTAATATATCATGAGAAAAACATGTTTGGAGGGGGAGTGAACTTAGTGTATTAAAGGAATATGTCTTCCGAAATTGTCTTGGGAGTGATCCTTAACTACTAATATGGTTATGGTAGTGAACTATGACTACCAAGATGGTTTGGGGAGTGAACCGATTCCACTAAGATGGCCATGGAATTATGCCTTGACTACTATGGAAATAATTTTATATGCTTATGTGTCTTCAATAATTCCATGTTTTATTCCTTTGTTATGATTTCATGGATTATGATCTTGATTCCCATATTATTAAAGTATTATGAACTTCCCATCATTATTCCAGGATTCATGGTTATGATCTCTGATATGTAGGTTATGATGTTCTAATGTTATGATCACATTATCATACTCTTATAATCATGATTATGCTTACATATCTCTCTTGTTCAACCTTACATAGCATATGAGTAAATCCATTTTTATGATTCCTTTCCCTAGTTTATGAAGATACATATTATTTTTTATGTTTCTAAAAAGTGTTCTAGTCATGGAGAACCTAGTTGGAGATAATTTATCTCACTTATGTATTCCTGTTTACGTTTCCATGTTTCCAGTGGCACTAAACTAATGTAGTCTTTGGGTGTCTATTTGTGTAATGTATTAAGTATTATAAAAACTGATGTAATGTTTATGTATGAGAAGAAAGGTTCCTTATAATTGGCATGAAAGAAAATTTTAGTTAACATTTGAAAACTGGGATGAGAAAACCGTAGTGATATAACTTGAGGTCGTAAGTAGGGTAATTATGTTCATATGGACTCAACTACCAAGACCCATACAATACAACTCGGTCTCCCTACATCTATATTGTTTCAAGACTTATCCTATAAAAATCACAATACACTATATACTTCCCACTAAGCTTGAGTAGGATTGATATTGGTGTCATTTTTAAAAGCTTCTTCAAATCATGGAAAGAATTCCCATATACTCTAGACCATTCAAACATTACTTTCTTTTTGGTCAAGCCTAAAATTTGATCTTCCTATCTGGAAATGTCTTGGATGAACCTCTAACAATATCCTACTAATACCAAAAAAACTATAGATATGAAAAAAAATCATGGGATTCTCCTAGGATACCACTACCTGAACATTCTCTTGGTCCACTAACACACCTTCCCCTAAGATGATGTGACCCAAGAATTGCACTTGATCAATCCAAAAATAACACTTATATATCTTGTAATATATTGGATGATCTCTCAAGGTAATCAAGATTATGTCAAGATGTTGGTAATGATCATTATTATTCTTGGAGTAAACCAAGATGTCATCCACGAATAAAATGAAAAATAGATCCCATTGCAGATGGAATATTTTTTTCATCAAGTTCATAAACACTTTTGGTGTGTTCGTTATCCCAAACAGCATCATGAGGAACTCATAAATTCTATACCTGCATTTGAAATCAATCCTCATTATATCATAAGGTTTAACTATCAATTGATGATACCCCAATCTGATTTCAACCTTTGATAAGAAAAAATATTCTTTCAACTGGTCAAATAGATCATCAATTTGTGGAAGATGATATTGGTTCTTCAAATACATTTAGTTAAAATTATGGTAATAAACACACAATCACAAGTTCTCATCACCCTTCTTATCAAATAAAACTAGAGAACACCAAGTATAAATACTCATATGGATAAAACCCTTATCCTCCAAATCCTCCACTAGATTCTTAATCTCTTGAAGCTCTGTTGCTTTCATTATGTATGGTGGTATTGAAACTGGCTCAGCCCCTGCAATGAGCTCAATAGAAAATTTCACATATCTTTCAGATGGTTTCCCTAATAATTCATTGAAAAACACATCCTAAAACCAACCCACAATGGGTTCAAATACATTATTCTTTACACCCACGTCATCTAGTAACAGACTAGCAACCTAGGTGGTGATCTCTTCTAGTCACTGATGAACTAGCCCTATGCGACCCTCATGGATATCCCATTTTCCAAAATTTATTTTCACCCTTTCGGGATATAAAAGTGACTCTCATTCAATAAAAATATATGTGGTCTTGGTATGCTTCTAACCAGTCCATGGAAAAAATTAGTTCAAAGCTTGAAATTTCAAGAATAGAAAAATACCATATGAAATGATACTCTCTAACCTCAAGAGAACACCCATTGTATAAACATATGTATCTCGACCGTACTCCAAAAGGTATATCTATTATCATAACCCCACTCATTAAATCCACCACCAAGCTCAAAACATTTACAAGTTGTGAAGATATAAAAGGACGAGAGGAACCAATATCAAATAAGGCAGTATCTAGTGTAGAAGATACAAGAATAATACATCTAACTTTTGATGGTCCAGCCTCTCTATACACCAATGTAGGTTGAATGGAATATTTCCTATCTTCCCTGTGATGAAATCTAAGACCCCTAATTTATACCACTATCATGATATGGTTTCTCTTTCATAGAACCATATCATCCACTACCTCAACCACCATGGCCAGTAGAACTCTAGCTTGCAGAATGATATATTACAGAAGATCTCATTCTCACACTATAGATTTTTCTAGATCCTCTATCACTACTCATCTATCATGGGTTCCAACATAAACTCTATATGTGTCTTGTCATATTGCAGCATCGACACCCTACCAATGGTCGGGGGTACTGTCTATGGAAGTGTTCCAACCTACAACACTGGTGACAGATGATCCGGGTAAGGTCCAATGTGACTGACCCTTCCCCCTGGATACTCTTCTTACTATAATCTTGGTGAACATTAACATAGTGACACTTCCTAATTTCTGAATTCATACCTCCTGATCATCCAACATGAACCATCTATCCTCTATCAGAATCCACCTTTATGTTACCCTATGATATGATAGCCTGATTAACAACTTCTGAAAACTTATTCAGCCAAAATATATTTTCCAAGGACTTAATTTTACATTTATGCCTATCTTGAAATCATTTTTTTGTGGTAGCCTTGTCTCTTTTGAATGTTGGACTAAAGTGATACAAATCTATAAAGCATCCAGCATAGTCCATCATTGAGAAACTGTCCAAAGTTAAACTCATGAACTCAACAACTCTCTCCTTCTTGAGCATCTTTGGATAAATGTGATACAAGAACTTCTCCTGAAATTCCTTATACTCTATATTCTCCAACTTTCCATCCCGAGTATGGATGACCCACCATCTCTATGTTTGACCACATAACATATAATTAGCTAACATGACCCTCAGCTCAGTAGGAGTCTCTAAATGGTCAAGTATAGTCTCGATGGACTCAACCTTAAAATATTCTATCTCTTGTGCACCCACTCTGGTAATAGTTGGAGGGTGGTGAAACTAAAACTCCCATGTTGGATTATTTATTACCCCATAAAATTCCATGTAACATTTTCACATTTTAATGGAGTTATTTTGATACCAAGCTCTGAGAGGGAACATGATTCTGAGGCCCAGAGAGGCCAGGAAGTATTTTTGAATTTTTTTTAAAGTATGTTTTAGTCGTGCGAGTAGGTTTTTCTATTTTTAACCAGTATCTGGATCAAAAATTTGAGGGCACCATTGAATTCAGAACGCTAGGATTCACTTAAGAAGGGCCTATCCTTGATCGGTTTAGGTTGACTGTAAAAGATATATTTGGGAAATTTAGTGAAAAATAAAATAAACATAAATGAAATTCAATTTTTATTTTATTCAGACTGTTTTAGCTATGATTCCACGACTAGTCAGTGTTGTGGTGAATCCATGAGGAGACGTTGAGTCATTAATGAACCTCATTAATGAAACAGTGTGGTGACACACAATGCATCTCCCTCTTTAATTAAACAAGGATCCAGAGTCGAAAAACAACCATGGGAATTAATCTGAGGAACAAGGAATATCTTTATCTCCATATCTATCTAACGAAGAATTACATCCAAGAAATCCATTGAATCAAGGATTGATGAAAATAGGTGGGGCGGATTCAGGAGAGGAAGAACGACGAAAAACCCTAACAGATCGAGGATCGATGATGACTCAATGCTTCATACCTCATTAGCAATGGATCCTCAATCTAGGTTGGGCTTATTTGATTTCTTTATGATTGCTTCTTCCGATTCTTCTTTTCAAACGATAAACATGGATCAACCCACGAAGAGGTTGACCCAAGGTTCCGTCATTCTTGTAGGTTGGGAAATGATATTGCGAGGAGTTACAGGATTTGAAATCGATGTTAGAATTCTAAAAACCACATTAATATATTTTTCTAAATTCTAACGCGGATAGATCGGGATGACATGAACAAGGAATGGATCCCTCTACAATGGGTGTTTCTGTTCTTGGTGACTGAACGATGGAGTCGACAAACCAGTGGCCCTGAGGTCGTGGCAGTGATGGTAGTGGCTCAAGAGGCCTAAAGGTACAGACGAATCTGATATCGGACCACTGGAGCGGACCTAGTGGCCCATAGAAGGTGTCAACAGTGACATCGGTTGTAGGTAGGAGGCAGAGCCACCCGGGAACCACATGTGGAACATGGCAGTCGACCCTTTTTGGTTGCGTTGGGGGAGGCGGTGTGCTACCGGGAATGCTGCGGTGGAGCAGCAGGGGCGGCCGACACTCGGGTTGGCAGATGGAAGAGGCGGTGCACTCAACACACATCACGACAGCTTGTTGGGTCCAGTACTAGCATCGTGTCGTGTAGGTGGAGAAGCCCGCTCCGTGTGGGCCGCATGTTGACCAAGGCTGGAGGGTTGGATGACTGATCGTGCAATCCACAACCAAACCAGCCAAGCCGTTATGGGTTGCCCGAGAGGCCTAGATAATTATTTGAGCCGGTATGATTTAGCCGACTAGGACGATGGGATAAAGTTGGGCCTCCGGACAGCCCGGGTTGGAAAAACAGATCAGCCCACTAGTGCGAGCCGAGCTGGATGAATTTGTGTCACTGGATGACTGGGAGGACTAGACCCATGGCCAACCTCAGTCGGGTTTGGTGAGGCCCGATGGGCCAAATGGATAGAATAAAGTCATGAGGGACCCTGGTCCAGGTTGGTCGGGTTAGTCTGAACCAGTCAGACTAGGCCCAGACGCAACCGACCCTTGTTTAAAAAATGGAGTGTATCTCTCTGATCATGAATCAGATTGACATGCCGTCTGTGGTGTTGGGACCAATGTGATAGGGATGTCCTTATAAAATATTCTAAGTAAGATTTTATGGATGTTGAATCAATGAGTCTATGTTACTTAGCTACCTAGTGAGGCTCTGAGACTCAGCTATCAGTGAGGATCTATGACATAACTACATAGCGAGGCGTCGTGACTCAGATATCAGTGAGGCTTCGTGACTCAACTACCCAGTGAGGCTTCGTGACTCAACAGTTAGAGAGGCTTTGTGAATTGGATACCTAGTGAGGCTTTGTGACTTAGTTACCCAGTGAAGATTCATGGATCAACTACTAAGTGAGGCTTCATGACTCAGCTAGAAACAAGGCTTCATGACTCATCTACCCAGCGAAGCTTTGTGACTCAGCTACTGAATAAGTCTAGGTGACCTAGCTAGCCTAAAGGACTCATCAAGGATGAGTGCCTCTTTAGTGAATGATGTTTAGTGTTTTCAACTGTTGGTTTTTCTATCAACACTTTAAGTTTTACCTGTGTCAAACTAACTCTAGTGACTCTATTATTTGTGAATTATTTTGTGATTTCCATTGAGGACTTATGTGAGACCCAAGTTGGTTTTGGGGTCCCTACAGAGTATTTTTATGCTTAATCCTTCATAGTCTTCGCTCAAACCTATTGTGTCTTGTACAAAAGAAAGAAAGATTTGACTGGGATCTTATAGATCCATGTTTAGGTGGTGATCAAAGGTGGATCTACAATCGTAGTACGATTTAGTGACATTTGACAGTGAGCTACACCTACCCATCAGGTAGGATCCTTGGTGGATGACCTCCGAAACTTATACTTCCTTTCACTGTACTTTCCTTTTTAGTTGGGATTGTATTTCGGTCCCCTTTTCCTTTTCATTGCACCTTTACTTGTGTGGTTGCTTCCTTGTGTGACATACTTGTTGTTGGTATCCTATTTTTAGCTTCACTTTCCACAGTATGTGTTGTGTGGGTATGTACAGGTTTAAAGGCAATGCCGTCCCTTTTCGGGATATACCTTTTTGGAGTTATTATCTAGTCCCTGGCATATGGAAGGAGGGTTTGGAGTAGTCACATCATGGGACATAGGGGACAATTCATGTCATATTAGACTTATTTTTCACAAACATGTTAGAATCTCTTTCCATTTTTTTATGAAGTTATAAATTTTCTCTCATTACTTCTCTCTAAATTCCTTGCCTGGAACTACTAGTGCCTCATGTTCCATTACTGGTGGAGCATTTCCATCCATAAGATCCTATCATACTCTAATCAATATTTATTATGGAGGAATATCACTAAAATTATAAACATGTTTATTAGGAAACATAACACAACATTGACATACTTAATAAGTGGGATTCACACAAATCCATAACAGGCCTTTCCCCAAACCCTGAAACATTGTCAAAACAAAGGCTCTTTCACTACCCATAACTTTCCTACATCTAGGTCATGGTTAACAAGGGTAAACTCATTCTCATCTAATTATACACCCATTTATCACATTTTTCATTATTTTATAAATTTTTTCTCAATTCTCCATTAGCTCCTTTTTCAGTTCAATTCCATAAGAATGGATAAACATTTCAATATCAACACTTAGCATAAAAAAATCTTACCTATGAATGCTTAAAATTGTTCATGTAAAAATAATTCATGAGTCCCTAGAATAATTCATGCATACTCAACTCTCATAACATACTGGGCCATGATTCAAATATTATAAATTCTCAGAAACAAAAAACACATCACACAAAAAGTGTATCACTCAATGTGAAATAACATCAACTAAGATAGCACACCTCAATAACAGTAATCCCACCATGGGTACATGGATTTTACTATCATATATGGTTTAGCTACTCCCATGAACAAGCTCTTAACCAAGGCATGAATAATACTATTCTCTTGTATACCTTTCCAAAAAAATAATAAAAATTAAAATAAAAGAAATGATTTCTGATACCACATTGTAACATCCAGACCCAGGTACCACACACTAGTGCCCCGAGCTAGTCAGTTACATGACCTGAAGCATGAATCCTCATACAATAGAGGAAACCAACAAGCTGTGATGGTCAAATATTGATCATGGGGACACTATACCCTCATTTTCAAAGTAGAAAAATAACAGAAGTAAAAAATAATAACCAAATTTTTAACCAATCATCAAACCAAACCAATATCACAACATAAACAAAATATAAAATACAGTATCCAAAACCAAAGAAAAAATTTGTAATGTAAAATATGTTTCAAGTGAAAATATGAAAGCCCCAAAATAAATAATAACACACAGAACCCACAACGGGTCCCAACACCAAGCCTTGATCCCACATCCATGATTTATATCATATTATCTAAATAACATGAGGCTCATAACCTTAAACAGTTAGGAAACCATGAAATCTATTCAGGTGCCGATCAGGAAGCTTGAGTAGGGTTTGAGTAGAACTCAGTAGGACACCACCAATGGTGTCTAGAACAATATCCATTCAATGACAGTGAATAAAGTCGTATAAATAATAAATACAAGCAATAAAATAAATATTTTACTTTTATTCAATTACTCATTATTTAACCACACAACTCTCGGGTTTCTAGGGACACCTAAACAATGAATAATCGCATTGTCCTATTCCAAATTCAAAAACATATTACTTATTCAACTCAGAAATCATTATAACACAAGTGATTTGATTATAAATTTCATTTCAATTCATATTACTTCTAATTGGAACCATAGTCCAATGATAAAATTTTGCACCTAGATCTCCATGCCTAGGACCCTATGGGCATTTGAAGCAGCAACCACTAAACCAAAAATCATTTATCAATCAATCACACAAGTGAGATTATGAATTAATTGTCTTTATACCACAATGATTTTTCCGTCAATCACACAAGTTTGATTTTGAAGCAGTATTCCATGTTCCAGACTCATTTATCATTATGGATTTTTGATATAGAAGACCATATCCTACACATGAATATCAATATTTATCACTATGGTATTTTGATGCTGCATACCAAGCACCACACAAGATTATCACATATATCACAATATCACATATATCACATCAATCAAGGTTAATCAATATTAACCCTACTATCGAACATTCTCACTACTGTGTATCATTTCTATTAATCAAACAATCATGGTTCAACACTTATCGCATGGAATAATATTAAAAATCACTATTTAACCATTTATAATTATTTAATCATATATCAAATTAATCTATTAATGGTCAAGTCAAAAATCATATTATTTCCATTTTTAATTAATTCTTATTCACATTAATTGACTAATTACACAACCATTACTTAATCAGGTCAACATTTAATTAATCAATCATTCTTACAATCACTCATTCCATTAATTAATCCACTAGTTAATTAATCTAATTGAAAAACCTAAATATATCATTAATTACTTCACTAATTAATTAATCCAGTTCCATAATACTAATATCCCATTAATTAATTTAATATTTAATTAATTCAATTTCATAATTCAATTGCCCCAATTTAACCCAAATCATTATAGAATGGCAATTAAAACAAATAAATTCAATTATCAATACAATTTTCCAATCATGGAAATTAAAATTTAATAATTACATACATTCAATTAAATCAATACTATGGGATTTTAATTTATACCACCTACCACAAAATCATTGATAAAATCTCACTAATTTAAATCCATAACTTAAGAGGAACAATCAAGAACATGACAAAGAACAAGATATATTGGAAACTAGTCAAGAATAGAACCTATTACCAGGAGGGGTGTTGATCACTGATATGGGATTCAAATTTTCATGAGAGAAGGTCGGGGGGGATTGGAATCTATCTAGGATCCTCCAAAAATGATATAATTCATTAATAACTGATATATAGTTGATTTTGGGTTGATTTTGAGGGTTCGGAAATTTTTAATCTAATTTTATGTCTGATTAAAAGTGTGTGCACAGATTCTATGGTAGGGGTGAATTGTTTGTCAAACCATGCACAATAACCCTGTGACACTTATTGTGGGTATATGGTTACTCCTAAGAGGGTGAATGGTTTGACATACCATTCTCCATCCATGTTAATCCCCCCTATTTGTGTTTTCATGATTTATTGGGTTGGGCGCATAGTATGGGAAAATTGTGTACCAACCATGCCCAACCCCCATTCTTTAAAATTTTATCCAATTTCACCCAAAAACACCCCAACATAAAACTCACACAATATATACACAAAATAAGGTAAAAGAACACCTAAAATTAGATTTATACATCTATTGAAAATTTTTGGATCTTTCAATCCACCTTCTATTAGTGGGTCTTCTAATCCACTAGTTTCTAAACAATGAATCAATTCTAATGAAAAAATACTCTACATTTTCCAGTGTTTGGAACATGATAAAGTCATTATGTCTATCTATTGATAAGATGGATACGCATACCAATGGAGGAATCTAATCAAGAATATGAGGAAATAAGATGAAATTGAATCCCTGGATTGGGATGAGTTCAAGAACTTATTATTCATTAAGTAATTTCCCTTTATTATTCTTATGATGGTGGAGAAAGAGTTTATCAAGTTAAAGAAAAGGTATGATGAATCTATTGGTACCTATGAGGATAATTTTACAAGACTTTAAAGGCATGCTTATGGTATTATCATTCAACCTAAAAGTATCATTGATGGGTTCTTCAGTGGCTTAAATCCAAGTCTCAGAAAATAATTATCCATAAGATAATTTAGTGGATAAAAAGATATATTTCATTGTGGAATAAATGTTGAAATAAGGGTTGTAGTTATGTATCAATCTCATGGTTTTGAAAATAAAAGGAAGAAGGATTTCAATGGAAAATCTAAAAACCATAGAGAATTGAAGATGAGCATTCATTTATTCTCTAGGTGTGGGAAGAATCATGGAGGAAATTTTATTAAGGGGTGTACTATATGTTTTAAGTGTGTAAGGGAAGGTAGTCGAGTATTTGATTTCTAAAGTGATGGGAATAATTTAGGTAACAATGTCAATGGAGAGAAAGCAGCATAGAATGCACCTCCCACTTCAATTCTAAAAATTTAAAGAGATTAGGCATTATGATAACCAGTGACCAAACCAGAAGGTTAATGATGACGATCAATGTTAGAAACCTCCTAAAGCAAGGTACGAGGAGAAATCCCAGGAAATAACTATTTCTAATGAGGGTGTGATAACAACATGGTGAAAGGTACACTTACCATCAACTCTAGAACCATTAATGTCTTATTAAATTCTAGATCTACTCAATCTTTCATATATATAGAATTTTATAAGGGTATTAATATTCCACCCTAATGTTTAGAGGTGGAATTAGTATTGTAAACCCCTAATGGTATGATGACTTCATCTCATGTATTCACTACTGGAAATATGATCTATACCAACGGTTTGGAACCGTTGGTATATGCCTCCAAACCATTGGTATAGCCTATACCAATGGTTTGGAGAACCGTTTCCAAGTAAGCTGTGGTGATAGGTCTATACCAACAGTTTTCAAAACCATTGGTATATGTAATATGAAAATCTATACCAACAGTTCCATGAAAACATTGGTATATGTAATTCAAAAAACAATTATCCGGCTGGTTTTGATCCCAGCACCTCCCATTTGTGTTTGAATGACCTAACCACAAACCTAACTCACTTTTTTGAACATAATTTCATAAATATAAATATGTATTATTATAAGTATTTTAAATTTTGATTTATTTAGTGTCTTATATAAAAAGATTCTATTAAAATTACATGTACATAAACCAACGGTTCTCAAAACTGTTGGTATAGATCTATACCAATGGTTTTGAGAACCATTGGTATAGGTTATTTGATTTTGGGACCTATACCAATGGTTTTGGAAGAACCGTTGGTATAGGGGGGACCTATACCAAAGGTTTGGCCAAAATCGTTGGTATAGGGTCACTATAATGGACCTATACCAATGGTTTTGGCCAAACCGTTGGTATAGGTCAAAATTAGTGAACTATACCAATGGTTTTCCCAAAACCATTGGTATAGATCCAAATTAGTGACCTAAACCAACAGTTTGGCCAAAACAATTGGTATAGATCATATTTCCAGTAGTGATATGGTTCCTCTCCAATTGACATTTTTGGGAATGTTATTCCTGTAAATCTTTTAATTCTTCCTATGGTTGAATTAAATGTCAACATAGGCATGGATTGACTTTATCAATATAAATCCTACATCAATTTTCATTGAAGGGATGTTACATTTGATATTCCAAACCAAACCATGATCTTCTATCAATGTGACGATGAGAATGAACTTGCTATGGAGATTAAATCATGTGTATGGGTCTTAATTACCTTATAGAAGTCATTTTTGTCCCAAATGGTTATGGAGAAAATAGACATTGAGGATATGCCTATAGTTCATGAATTTATGGATGTATTTCAGAAACAGTTTTCTAGACTTCCATCAAAATGTGAGTTTGAGTTATCAATTGAACTCATACCTAGTTCCACACTAATTTTAGAGACTCCCTATATAATATACCTAATTAAGTTACATAAATTGAAGAAGGAAACTATGAGAAAACCATTAAAAGGGATTCATTAATCCAAGTGTTCCACCTTTAGGTGAACTTGTTATTTTTGTAAAAAATAAAGATGGATCAATGCGACTCTACATTGATTATTCATAGCCGAACAATACCAAAATCAATAACAAGTGTAATATCTCCTATATTTATGGCTTTTTTATTTAATTCATGTAGTTCAATACTTTTTCAAATTTACCTTTGTTTTGGATATCATAAATTGAGGTTTGAGAAGGAGGATATAACCCAGATGACATTTCGTACATGGTATGAACACTATGAATATATAGTGAAGCCTTTTGGTCTTAATAATGCCCCTACTATCTTCATGGATTTTGTGAAAAGAGCCTTTATTGATTACCTTGATAAATTTATGGTTTCCATTATAGATAATATTCTTATCTATTCAAAGTGAATGTAAATGTATGAAGACCGCTTGGGAATTATAATAAAGAACTTAATGAAGGAAAAACTAGATAAAAATTTTACAATGTGTAAATTAAATCTATAAAAGTTTTAATTTTCAGGTCATATAATCTAAATATAGGGTATAAAAGTAGATCCATCAAAGAAGGAGGCTATTAAATGTTGTCCTAGACCAACCATGGTGATAGAGATCTGTATTTTTCTTGTTTTAGCTAGATATTATCAATGCTTTATGAAGAATTTATCATGACTATCTAATTCACTCACTAAGTAAACTCAGAAGTGTGCCAAGATATTCTTGACAAATGAATGTGAGAAAAAATTTCAAGGAACTAAAGAGAATGTTAGTTAGCACACTTCATCACTATCATAAAAGACTACTCTCTAGATCATCTTTCCAAATATACATTAAGGAAGTGGTAAGGTTTCATGGATTACCATATTCCATAATATCTGATTGATATCTAAGGTTTAACTCAAATTTATCGATACATATTCAGTAATATATTGACATATAATTGATTTTCATCACTGCATATAATCCACAGATGGATGGTAAGTTTTAAATAACCATTCAAACTCGAGAGGATATGTTTATATCATCTTTGTTCGATTTCAATGGTGGTTTGGATCAACACCTTTATCTAGTTGAGTTTTATTAAAAATAGCTTTCACATATACATTTATATGGATCCTTGTGAAGAACTCTATAGATGTTAATGTATATCTCCATTGTGCTATAATTAATTTGGAGAAAAAAAAAATTGGGATCTGAGATAGCTGAAGAAATGGCCGAGAAGGTTAGAACCATTTAGCAATATATCAATGTAACTCAAAGCTGGTAGAAATGTTATTTTTATAACCATAGAAGTCATTAATAAATTTATATTGGTGAGAAGGTTTTCTTATAAATCTCTCCCTATAAGATGGTTATAATACTTGATAAGAAATGGAAACTAAGCCCTAGGTATATCGATCTATTTGAAATTCCTAATCATATCAGGAAGGTAGCACGTTGCTTGGAAATTCTTCCAAATATATCTCAAGGCTGTGATTTGTTACACGTATCTCTCCTATCAAATTACATGCTTAACCCTACACATGTAATGTACTCATAGGTCATATTGTTGGAGCATGATCTTTCTTATGAGGAACAACCTACTGAAATTATGGATCATATTGTGAACGTTTTTGCAAACAAGCCACTCCCTGGACAATTTTTTTTGTGGAAACAAAAATTTATAAGAAGTTATGTAGTAACTTGAGGATATTATGAGGTAGAATTATCCTTATATTTTTTTAGAATGATGAATTTGGAGGGTGAAATTCATTTTAAGGGAGGTAGAATGTAACACCCTATGTTTTTATGACCCTTTTCTGAATAAATTAATTTTCATTGATGTTTTATGTTCCATGATACACCATGTTAAAATTTATTTTTATTCTACAATAATTTAATCTTTAATTACATGTAACATCATCTTAACTTATGTTGTACTCAACACTGAGTTTCAGCGAAATAGTATTTTATTATTATAATTACTTTAAACAAGATAGTTATAATAGAGCTGTTAAATATAGTAATATTATTAGTAATAACTAAATTTTAAATTTAATTTATAATTTTTTAATAAAAATAAAATATATTTACAATGAAATATATAATTTTCTATAGAGTCTATATGTTTTAAAAAAACACTATTTTCTCAATAGAACATATTTTTATATCCTTTTGTGAAAATTAATATAAATTTTTAGACAATTTTAGAAAATTAATTTGATAAAATAAACATAATTTTCTAATTTATAGTTTAAATATTATCTTAGGTTGAATTTTTTATATTTTTCTAAAAAACATCATTTTTTTATGAATAGTGAAAAATACATAATTTTAGTAGAAAACTTAATTTTCGTATAATTTATTTATATAGTTTAATAATATTATAATTTAGTTTTAAATTATAATTTGATAAAATGTAAATCAATTAATATAATTTAAGTAATTGGAAACAATTTCACATTGAAATTGGAAATAAAAACATTTCTATCTTTAAAATGTTTGCACTTTAAAAACTCGTTTTCGCAACACATCTGCAGTATTAATTTTAAATTAATTTATAACACTTATGTTCTAAGAATTTGTAAAAATTTATTCTATATTTGGATTCATAATTATTTATAATATATAATAAGGTCAAAGAAATTGACAAAAAATATAAGTGGAAGTGGTTAAGAATAATTACAATGATTAAGGTAAAAACGAGTTTACTTAGTGGTTAAACATTTATTTAAGGGGAAAAATAATCTAGAAACCTGTAAAAAATAAGTTTTATGGAAATATTTTAACCAATTACACTATTATCATGGAATTTTAAAATTATTTGAGTCACTTGACATAAAGGAGACCTCTCAATAGTGTTTACATATTTATATTTACAAAAATGTCACTCCTCCACTATAAAAAAAGGCACTCACCCCTTACTTATTCACACCTATCAAGGAATTTGGATTAGAAACACCCTACCCAAATATCCGAAAAACATACCTTCATTAATTATATAA
The DNA here is from genome assembly GCA_963277665.1 of Viscum album. Lineage (NCBI taxonomy): Eukaryota > Viridiplantae > Streptophyta > Magnoliopsida > Santalales > Viscaceae > Viscum > Viscum album. The sequence continues at coordinate 220,502,557 of OY728155.1, forward strand.
TTCTCAATTTTAGTATAAATCCAACCAAATAATCCCTTTGGTACAAACTAGATAAAGTTACCCAAATAGGATGTAACATCCTTCAATAAGAACTTTTTATTTTATTTATTTATCCCCCCCATAAATTCCTATACTTACATGATTATTTAATATATTAAGTATCCAAGATATACTAAGATATTTTTATGATAAGGGTTAACCTACACTCACACGCACTTTAATCAACTAGGATATATGATCCTCATTCATGTGAATCGTAGAGTATCGCTATGCGAACCGATGTTGTTCATTCTTACATTTACACCTTTCAATACTAGGTATAATGATGGAAGTTATTTTTTTATATGATGTATTTTATATTTTTTATTTATTTATTCTTATTTAATTATTATATAACTCATACCTCCATTATTTTCATTTTATGTAAATACGATAACTTCGTTTGTGGACATATGGACTAATGCCTTCTCAAAGTGATATTATTGATTCACACATTACATGGAATGTATTAAGTGAGAGTTAATTGATATTATATGATATATATGACATAATAATTCTATTTAAATGATATTATAAATACATAAATATACTTTATTGACATTTTATTTTTTAATACGACAAGAAAATGGAAAGAATGTCCATGTGTATGTATGGCATAATGTCTCCATATATTGTGCATTTAATTTTCTATTTATACATTTTATATATTATTATAAATTAAAATATAGTAAATATATATGATATCTATTTCATGGTTATCATTCTATATATTTTAAAATCATGATATAATTAATAGGAAAAAATATAACAAATCAAAACACATGCGAAAAACAAAGCAATTATTACCTGAATTGTAAATTTAACAAGGAATTGTTAATAAAATGAAAATAAAATATCATAAGAAAATAATATATAGAATTATATAACTGAATATGGTTCTATAATATATTTATAATAATATTTTATTTATTATAAAGGATTTTTGAACAAGTATTATAAAAGTCAAGACATATTGTAAGGGGGTTTCTAGTCTCACTTTTATTTCTGTGATACTTATGTCATATTCACCACTCATTTCTTTTGTGTGGTGTATAAACTAACTATTAATTTACTATATTAATATTATACTTAATTTTATAGGTTTTTTATATCCATTCTATGATATCTCTCTCATGGGTTTTACGGTTCAAAAGTTACCAAATCTTTAGGGTAATTTTGTCTTAATTTTCCTTCTTTGAGACACATGTTATGTTATGCATATATATTATTTGAAGAGGTGTATATTATTCCCTTTTACATGTTGTATCATGAATATAATTATTTTCATGATATTTTTGGATTCATGTAATTTTATTCTTTCATTTTGATCATAATACAAAGTTTCCAAAGTGGTAATAGTTTATTGCTACAATCTGATCATTTATCATGATTATTTATGATAATGCTTCCATTGATGAGATATTATGATCCATATATCAAGAACTCTCATTAATTTTATTCTACAGTGGTTATTCATGATATCCATATTTAACAGTATTATTTTTCACTCTTTTGTTATAAATATGATAAAGAATTTTTTTAAAGAAAACCCATCCTTATTTCACTCATGAGTAGGAAATCAATTTATTTCTAAAACCATGCTTTCTAAAAATGTTTTTAAAAATTGTTTTAAATTATATTTTAAACTTATTTTCAAAGAAAATTATTTCAATGAATTAAAATATTCCATTTTATGTTTTCAAATCTATTTTCAATGAAAAGGTTTTTCAAAATGCTTCATGTTTTAAAAATAGTTTTTCAAAGTAGAAAGGATATTATCCCCCAAAAAAATTTAAAAGTTTTTTCCAAATTATTTAAACTCTAAGATGATATCTTCTGGTATTAATAATTCATTTTTTGGGATATGAACCAAGGTTACCATTCATATTCTCTCTCCTAATGGATTATATTTTGATTTCATGATGTTAATTATACCTGTTTCTCTTCCACATGTTATATTATTATGAAACCTGCTTCTTTTCATGGGTTGTGCTTTGATGAAATGATTATGAAACTTGTCTCTTTTCCAAGGGTTTTCATATGATGACATGTTTCTAATACCAATTTAATTAAAAGGGTTATGATATGATAAATGTTTGTGATATAGTGGAACACATATGTATGATTTAGTTATGAGATGTGTGGGACCTATATCTCACTCCAATTAATTGGGTAAATATTTATATCTCATGAGACAAACATGGATGGAATAGAGAGTGATCTCAGTTCTTTAAAGAACTTTTTCATCTAATATGGTCTTGGGAGTAATCCTTGACTACAAAGAAGGTTAGAAAAGTGAACCATGACTTCCCAGATAATTTGGGGAATAAACCCATTAAACTATGATATCCTTGTTATCAAGCATTGAATACTATAGAAATTAGTTTATATGATTTTGTTTCTGCCAAAATTCCATTTATTTTTCATATTTTATGCTTTCATGGATTATGCTCTTGATTCCCTTATGATTCATGTCTTATGAACTGTAAATCTTAATTCCATGATTCATGTGTATGATCTTTAGCATGTAAGGTATGATAATATAATTTTATGATCACATTCTCAGGCCCTTAGGATAATTAATATACTAACATAGATCCCTTTTTACACTTACTAAGCATCTGATCTCACCCATTTTATATTTCATTTCCCCTAGTTATGATGATATGTTTTATGTTCGATGATTCCAATAATATTTCTTTTCATGGAAAACATAGTAAGAGATAACGTAGCTTACATATGTACTAGTGTTTATTTTTCTATCTTTCAAAATCCATTAAACTAATATGTTCTTTTGGTTCCTATTTATTTATTTTATTCAGCATTCCCAAAAATGATGTAATGTTTAAATATGAGAAACGAGGGTCACTATAAAACATTTTGGAAGAAGAGTATGGTAATTTTCCTAAAAAAGAAGGGTAAATGAAATAAATGTAGAGATTAACATCATTAGAATCATATGTTTTTTTTAAAAGGTTGGGGCTGAAGCCTCATTTATTATTAAAGGAAATCAAAGACCTCTTTAACTGGGTAGAGGGAGACCCATTACATAGCCCGAAGGCCCAGTGGGCATTTATCCCATTATATGGACCTTAGGCCCATTTTTTAAGCCCAAACCCCATTCTGTGAATAGTACTGCTACAGTACCCGCACTGCTATAGTGCTCTACCGCCGCTACACTTCCCGTCATTGCTACAGTGCATCCACTACAATAGTACAGTACAATACTACTACAGTACCATGTGCCCAATGGGTTTTGAACCCCCATTTTCATGTATAATTAAGGGGTGCTTACCACTAAGCCCAACCCCAACTACATCATTAGAATCATATGTGTATGTGAGTGGGAGAATAAAAAAAATATTATATCAATTTCATGAGTGTTGAGAATTTTATGACTCAATGTCCCATCCCAACGTATAATAATGTAAATAGTCCCTAATAACCATGAAAACTAGGAAAATACCAATAAAATAATACTAATTAATCATATAGTGTGTTTTAAGTATAGTTTTTATAATTTTACATGTAATGTTTGTTTTCACTAACTACTTTATATTTTTATTAAATAAAAACACCAAGTTGTATGATTATCATTAATACCATTTTTCATGTATCTTGTGAGGTTATTTCTTATGTATATAGATCATCTTCCATTAGAATAATTATAGGTTAAATTAGGAATGGGTAATCTCTATTTATAAATAACTTATAATAGTATTTCCTCTATATAAACACATTACACATCCTAAAAAACCCATGACCATCTAGCTATGTATAGTTCATTATGGGTTCCCCATAAAAATTGTGTTGATTCTATGAGTCAAATTGCAAGGACACAGAAACATCCCATTGCTCATTTTTAGGTAATATTCAACCCTAGTTTGATCTAATTTTGGTTTGATATTGTTTTTGGGGTGTTTTAGGTGGATTATGGAAAACATTAAAGACTAATTGGGCTCTGCACAATTGGTTCATGGTTTTCCCAAATCGTATGGCACCCTAGTGTAAATCGTGAAACCCTGGATAGTATGAGTTTTCATAGATGGTGAACTATTTTGAAAACAATATTACCACCTAGTATAAATTATGCACCCAAGTGTATGGGTGCACAATTATGGAATAGATCTTGTATAATTGTGTGGCCATGCCCAACTAACCATGAACACAAAACTTTTTTATTCTGAAAAATATTTTAAAATTTCCAAAACCCCTAGTTTATCTTCTGTTGGACCACCTATAGGTATAAATCAATTTCCTTTTATTTGAAGCCTCTTGATAAGAGATTTTAGTCACTCCAAAACCTTTTCTTAGTGGATTGAAGCATGAAATATCTCATTCGATCTCCTCCAGGTAGGTGATTCTCTTCATAGATTTTCCATCCCCATATCTCTTAATCTCCTCCTTATATAGAGTTAGATTGTCTTGTTTTTTATTGATATAAACTAAGTTTAATTGAATCATGATTCTATGTTTGATTTCTCACAATAATTCGCCTCCTTCTTCATTGGAAAATTCTATTGTGAGTGTTATGCACTGTGATTTCCATGTTTAAAGGTAGGTGGTTCCATTTGAGATTTTTTATATAGTTAAACCTTGGTTTTATTAATTTATTTTAATTGGATTTAAATTGATTAATGAAAAAAAATTTATATGAATTGTAATTGTAATTTTGAATGTAATGAATTTTGTGGGAAAACTACAAATTCCAGTGGAATTGGCATTTTGGGTGTATTTTAAAATTGATGAAATGGATGAGTTGATTTGAAAATTAGTTTTAAAAAATCGATTAAATTGAAATGATGAAAATCTTTGATTGGGTTTATATTAAAAATGCATTAAATGATGAAAAGTCCTTGTTTTAGATTTGAAATTTAATTAGCATATTGAAACTGAAAATAGGGATATTTAATTGTAAATGATTATTGATTTGAAAGGAGATGATTTTCATATGATTTATTGATGGATTGAGAACATGAGAACCTAGGTACGTAGTGGGTTATTAAGGACAAGCACACTAGGATAATGATTCCTTGGAGATGGATTAATGATGAAAACTCTAAGAAAACCCAAGTTCAATAGATCTTATCCTCAATAGGATATTGATGAGTCCTCTTTGGTATGATCCTGAGGGATGTGTGTACACATATTAATCACGATCACTGATATGATATGTGTGGTGATCCTATAATATAAAGCTATTTTACCATAGTGAATATGACTAGGGTTCTTTTTTAATTGTTTTGGTATACATACCATTGATTATAGAACTTTTTTCTCCATTCCATTTGATTTATATAAATTTTTTTAATCCATGCTTAAAATATTTTCCATCCTTTGAGAAGAAGTATTTTTTTAATATGAAAATGATTTATTATGCCATTCATGATTTTATTTAATTTGAAATCATGATTTTTTAATTATTATAAAATCATTTTATGGAACAGATAGTGAGTCCCTATTGGGATTTATAGCTAACACCCTACCTTTTCTTTCTTGATTTTGAATATTTTATTCTTCTATGTTCAGGGAAAGGGAAAGTTCCGCTTATAAGAAATGGACATTCTTGATTGTTTGGGCTTGGAGTGATGTTTTCCTTAAGATGTTTCCTTTTTGATGAGTACTTGGTGATGCACTATTTTGCGTTTTGGTTTTACATATTTTTTCTGGTACTTTTTCCTTTTTGAGTGTTGAGTATGATGACTATTAAACTTTTACCATCCACAGTTTTCTGGAAAATTAATTCGCACTAGTTTTTATATGATTTCGGGTGCTAGTCGCCCACCCATGGGGATCGAGAACACCCTTCTGGTCATGTAAGTTTTGTATCATGTATCAGGGTTATATGTTATTCTGGATGGTTTATGAAAAGTTGTACCAAACGTGTAGGTTAAGCATATTTCCTTGATGTCAGTAAGTAGTTTGGGATATCATTTTGGGACTGAGTAGGTATGTAAGAGTGAGTTCTTATCCTTACCATATTGTAACAATCATTAATTCACTATGGGTGGTTTGGGAAATGTGTCTTGATGAATAATTTGATCTAATTATATTTTTTAAACAGATTTTGATTTGGATAAGTTAACATATAGTTCATAATATCATATATAATGGGATAAATCATTTTAGTAACCCTTGTTTGAGTTGTTGATCTAAGTAATCTTATGATGTCTTTAATGTTTTTTACTGATGTTGTTTAGTATCATGCCTTTGAGAAGATGTGTTAATAGGATCCATTAGGAAGCTATTGATGAACCACAGTGAAAAAATATTCTCATGGATCAATTTTTTTTGAGATTTTCTAGCGTGTTTTCCAATATTTGAGATAGGAACCCGCACCCATTAGCTGTTAAAAATACATTGCGGGCCTGCGGGTAAAACGGGTTTGGGGTGGATTTGGGGTGGGGTGATATTCTAAAAAAATGAATGTATAAAAATAGGACTTAAGAGGATATCCCATATAGATTGGATACCTGTATGTGTAAAACCATGCTGATATGGGCCTACACCTGGGTTTTTGGTTTGATTTTCGTAAAAAAAACATTACACCCTGTATGCGCAGCAAAACCTCCAATTACCTACGATGTCTTCCTTTCCCTTTCCCGGTGCAGCAACACCTCCAATAAACCTTGCATGTGTGAAAACTCATCCTAGGAAATCCTTCCCTCATCTTCTATTTACAATATATTCCTCTTCTCTGTAGCTCCACCTTTTAATCTATTAATTTATACAAAATGTTTCTTACCTGTTTCCTTCCACCCCCACCCTCCTTGTAGATCAGACGATGCCACCACCATGAGTTTTGGTGTATCTTCAATTGGTAGTTTTTATCCCTTTAAAACCCAGATCTGGTTCATCCTCCTCCTACCATCAAATATTTAGTTTGTGTTTCTAAAAAGATTTAGAAATAATTAAATTAAAAAGTAGTTTCCTCTTCTATAAATCAGTCTATGACGTTCAACATTATCCCACTTCATAATTCATCAATTCTGCATCCTCTAATGGTGAGTCATAGGACGAGATGATTGGTGTCGGTTAGTTCTTTAACTAGATCATAATCAGATTTTGATTTCCTTCAGAATATTTAGTAATTTGAGATCAGTGATGGTCAGATCGAAATCTCCAGGATGGACCATCTTTTCACTGGTGGATTCGACATATCCAAACGTGATTTTTCTCGATCTCAACATTAGGTTTGTATCAGCATCATCATGTGTGTATTCCCCCAAATCAACAGTTTGAGTGTCACTCTTCAATAACAAATACAAGTTGCCTTTAGGTTTTCCTGCATCCATTGCGAGGCGGGGTGAGATTAAAAAATTCATCTATTTTTAATTTGAGATTTTGAGATTGCAAGACAATGTGGGATAAAGCCCATGCAAGATAGGACCATCCTGCCCCGACCCATCTGTTATTCATTACTAGCACCCATACCCATCCAGGCTATAGCTATGGAACATAAAAGTGATGAATAAAGAATCATGATCTGGAGTAACTTCAAAAAAAATACACCATCATTATAAGGCTCTAATTATACTAAAGAGGATAAGGACTGGTTGATAAAGATACATCATTTATTTGAATTATTGGAAACACCTGATTCATTTATGGTGAATTGTTCCACCTTCAAGCAAGAAGGACCGAGATGGAGATGGTGGGACTTGATGGTGATGATGTGGATGCATGAGGGTTTATAGTGGAAGGAAATCATGGTTCTTTTCATTGAAAATTTTTATCCAGAGTATATGGTGTTGGATAAGGTTATGGATTTTTTCAAACTCGAGTTGGATGAATGGACTGTGATGGAGTATGTGAATTGATTTTCCAAGATTGTGCAGTTTTCACTTTAGATTATATCGACTGAGAATATAAATACTTGATTTTTTTGGGTGGGCCTTTAATATGATATTAATTATTTGGTTTTCATGTTAAATCTATCTTATTATGATGATGTTCTAGATAGGGTGTTGATGGTTATGATTAACTTGGTTGGTTTGTTAGTTTTTATGGCAGTTCCTTTTTCTCCTAGGAAAAGTTACATGAGTTCCTTTAAAGGAAAGAGGAATCATGATGGGTCTCAAGATGGATCTCGATAGTGATATTATTCTATAACTCTTATAGTTATTTATATAGACCCTTTTTCTTTCTTCAAGTGTGGAAATCTTGGGCATTCGAAACGAGGTTTCACTAAGGAAACCAAGATCTATAGTTCATGAAAATACTCTGGTCACTTAAAGAATAATTTTTATAACATTTCTACTCCACATTATGGAAAGGTCTCATCAACAACTAAAAGTATTGTTGTGCAATCAGATGTATCATGAACAAAGGGGTTCCAGCCACATGCATCTATAATAAAGATTCTTCATGTAGTGGAAGAGTATCTGAAGGAAGCTGATATGGTTCTAGCAACCATGAGAGGTACCATCATTGTAGCTTCGTCTCTAGTGATTACTTTATTTGATACTGGTTCATCTCATTAATTTATATCAACTTTTATTTTGAACCATTCAAATCCTCTTATGGGCGTTTCATCTTATGTGAGGGATATTACTACACCCATCAGAATGAAGAGAGAGGAGGGACACCTTTTCAGGCTTGTGTGTTCTCTTTATCATTTATAGATCTAAAATAGGATTTTCTAGTCTTTGGAATGAATCCTCTTTATGTAATTTTTAGGATGGATTGGATCACTACTAATAATTCCAAAATTTACTATTATCTTCAATAGGTATCCTTTACTATGCACGGTGGGGTGTGTTTTATAATTCAGGGAGAATGGGACATGAGATTCATATCTTCTTGGGTTTGGTAGGGTATTATCTCCAGTTTTTGAAGGATTTATCAATGTTATATTTTACGATGACTGATCTCACTCGAAAGGTGGTTATTTTTTCTTGGGATGATAAATTTCAGAGTTATTTTGTTGAGCTACAATGTCTTTTGACTTCTATGCTGGTGTAAACTCTTCTAGAGGTCAAGTAGGGTTATTTGATCTTATGTGACCCATCGGGTTTGGGTTTGGGTTTTGATCTTATGCATGGTGATCACATGGTAGCCTGTGTTTCTTTGTAACGTTGTCCACACTATAAGTATTATTAGACCCATGACCTTAAACTCACAGATGTGATGCATGCGCTTAAGATTTGGAAGAATTTCCTTTTATAAAAAGTTTTACCATTTATTCTAACCATAAGAGCATGAGTTATGTCTTCTGTAAATAGGATTTTAATCTTAGTTAGAGGTGTTGTGTAAAGTACCTATAGTATTTTGATTTCGACACATCCTATACCTCACGGAAATGGAATGTCATCGCTAATAATATGAGATTTAAAATTCTGACCCAGGATGTGGAAGAATCATCAGAAGAGTGTAACATGATGGATTTTTTTATAGTTTCATTTAGGATCCCATGATGAAAAGGATGAGGTTCGGTCACTTCTCAGTTTACCCCATCTCTTGTTGAAATGAATCTTCAGGAGTAGCAGTTTGATGATAAATGATGTGACATTAGGGACTCTCACTATGGTGGGGAGACTATTGTTGAGTGGTTTTTATCTATATAGGTAATTCAATGTTTTTATAATAGGTCCATTTTACCTTTTCTAGTGAGGAAATATATGGTGGGATATTTCCAAAATTCCATGTGGGTAGTTCATTTTGGTACAAAAAAGATGTTTTATGATATTAAGTGATTATTCTAGGGGATATGCATGAGATGGGACATAGCTAAATGTGTCTCTTGTTTTTTATATATTCCAACAGGTTAAGACTGAGCACTAGAATCCTTTAGGTATTCTTCATTAACTTCCAGTTCCAACATGGAATAGGGATGATATCACTATGGACTATGTGGTTGGGTTGTTGCGTACACTATAAAGAAGAACATGATATGGGTTGCAATCAATCAGCTGACCAAATGGGGTCACTTTATACCCATTTTTTATAAAACCCAAGTTGAGGAGTTTGGAAATATCTATATAAAATATATTATTCTTTTGTATGGAATTACATATTCTATAGTCCATAATAGATATCTCTATTTTACTTCTCCATTTTAGAGAGGCCATCAAGAGGTGATGGGATCTTAGGTTCATTTGAGTACGAAATATCATCCACAGATAGATGGTCATACAAAGAGAGATATATATATTTTTTAAGATGTGATTTCTATGTTTTTCCTTGATTTTGGTGCAGATTAGTATGACCATTTAAGTATCATTGATTTTTCTTATAAAAACAGTTTCCAGTCCATGATCATAATAGATCATTTTGAGGCAATGTTTGGATAGTCTTGTAAATATCCTTTATGTCGTTCAGATATTGGGGAAATTTACTTGGTAGGACCGATATTGGTTTAGGATACATTAGAAAATTTTCAATTGATTAATCTAGGAATGTAGATGAAAAAGATCCATTATAAATATTATGTTGATTTCTATTATATACTGTTGTAGTTTCTAGTTTGTTACCATGTGTTCTTAAATTTTACACCTCATTTAGGTTATCAATGAATTTGGAGGAAAGGGAAGCCTGGTACTCATTTTTTGGGACCCTTTTTGGTTTTTGAGTAAGTGGGGAGAGTGGATTACCATTTATCACTTCTACCACAGTTGTTGATGATACATAATTTTTTCCATGTACTGCAACTTCAGAAGTATCTTTCTAACCCATCTCATGCCTTGAGTGGGAGGATCTTAATATTGGTACTTATTTATCTAGGACTGAGAATCCAGATAGGATATTTGATTCTGAGACAAAGGTTATTCATGGGAGTATGATACATTTAGTTCATCTTCTATGGGAGAATGGTTCTTATTCTCATGAGACATAGGAGTGTGAGGCACTTTTGAGAGTGCACTGGCCCCATATCTTCGATATAGAAACTTCTTGATAGGTTTTCTGGGTAAAAAAAATTTCTATGGTAGGGAGGATGTAACTTCTCGTTGCACATTTTTGGGAACTCCTCAAATCTATTTTTATCTCCTTTTTCTTGGGTCTTTTTTAGGGGTAATTTGGGTAGATTTTGTAATTTTTTGAGGCTCTTTGGGCTGTTCACGGTTTGACTCATGATTTTCTTAAACCATTCACCACCCTAGTGAAAACCTTATAACCTTAAATAGTAGGGGTTTGAATGGTTAGGTAATTATTTGAAAAAAATATTACCTTACCTAGTAGAAACCATTCACCCAAGTATAGGGGTGCGTAGTTTAGCTTCACGGTTTTTCTAAACATATAGCCCACCCAACTAATAGTTCACACATGACTTATTTACTCTAAAAAATATTATAAAATTACCAAAACCCATGGTTTAACTTCTTCTCAACCCCCACTCAACCTAAATTATTTTCCTTGGATTTTAAGTCTCTAAAAAATCTATTTTTGTCCCTCTAAACCCATTTCAGGGGAATTGAATAGTGGAAGATCTCATTAAATCTTCTCCGTGTAAGAAAATATCCTCCCATGTGTTTTATCCTTCCCTCTCTTACAATCCTCCTTAGATAGTGTTAGATATTTGTGTTATTGGTGGATCTAAACTCAATTTAATTAAATCATTATTATAAGTTTTATTTATTGATCTATATCACCCTCAATCTTCTTTGGAAAATCCCATTGTGGGTGTTGTGTTTTGTGATTCCTAAGATTAAAGGTAGGTGGTTCTATTTGGGATAGTCCTTATAATTCAACCTTGATTCTCATGAATTATTTGAATTATTATTAAATGTTTTTATAAAAACCAAATTTTATATGAATTGGAATTTGAATTTGGAAAGGTAAGAATTTTGGGGAACCCCCCCCCCCCCAATGGCAATGGAATGGAAATTTGTGGTTTATTTGGAGATTAATAGAATATGTGAAATGATTTGAGAATTTTTTTAAGATAAAATATATTAAATTAAAATTATGAAAAACTATTATTGGTTTTGTATTAAAAAGGAAATAAATGATGAAAAAACAATGTTTTCGTTTTGAAATTGAATTGGCATATTGAAACAAGAAATTTTGAAATTTATTTGTAAATGATGATTGATTTGAAATGAGCTTATTTTACCATGATTGATTGATTTATTAATAGACAATATGTGATCCTGGGTAGTTACTGGGTTATTTGGGACAAAAATACTTGGATGATGATTCCCTAGTAATGTATTAATGATTACAGCTCTAAAAAACATAATTCAGAAGATATTATCCCTGATGGGATGTTGATAAGTAATATTCAGTTTGATCCTGAGGGATGTGAGTAAAAATATTAGTCACGATCACTGATATGAGATGTGTTAAGATCTAATAACCTAAAACTATCATACTGTAGAGGAGATACCCATGGTGCTTATTGTGATTATTTTTATATATATCTCATTGATTATATAATCATTTTCTTCATGCTAGTTTATTTATATAAACACTTTTATATAAAATTTTTATATATTACATGTTTGAAAATTTTCCCATTATTTAAGAAGAATAATGTTTGTTTAATATAAAAATAATAAATTATACCTTTACACTTTTTATTTAAATTGAAAGCATGATTTGTTTTTTTGTTAAGGAATCCTTTAATGGAACACTTGGTGAGAACCTAATAGGATTTATTGATCACACCCAACCTTTTTCATCTGGAATTTTTATATTTCCTTTTGTTAGGTCTAAGAAAAGGGAAATCACCCCTTGGAGGAGGTGGATAATCCTGATATTTTGGTCATGCAGTGGTGTTTCCTTTGGGATGTTCTATTTCTATAGAGTACTTGATGATGTAATAATTTGGGTTTTGGTTATACCTGTTTAGTTTATTGAACATTTTATCTTTGGAGTGATGAGAATGCAAACTTGTAAACTTTAATCTTCTATTATTTTGTGGAAAATTCATTCCCTTTTGTTCTTGTCTGATACCATGTGTTAGTTGACAGCCCATCGAGATTGGGAACAACCTTCTGGCCATGTTTGTGTTAGCTTATGTATCAAGGAACCAGGGTATCTAGTCTGATTCTTGACATACACAATTTATTTAAATAAGATAATGTTACACCCTATAAAATTAATATATGATTACCTTTAAATATGTGAATGTGTTCAATTTATTTCTCCACACACAACACTAAATTAAAACGAAACCATGATATATTATATATATATATATAAATATGATGTGTGGACATTAAAACCTATCTATTGATTTTTCAGGAATGAATATGAGTAACCTCTTTAGGAAATATTTATAGAAATAAAAATGGTTATTTTTAATATGAATGATATTCAATTATATAGCTAACACAGCAATGAAATTAATTTTATACTTAAAAATAATCTTTTTTATTTTTTTTTATTATTTCATAAAAATAATTATATTATAAGTACTTAAAATAAAATAATTTTTTAATATAAAAAATAGATTAAATATAAATTAGTTTATATTTAATAGAAAATATGAATAACATATAGTTAACATTTTTAAAATATATTCCCTGATATAAATAGTTTTCCAAAAAATATATCAATTTTCATTAAATATTGAATTAAAAATTTTCAGATATTTAAATTTATAATATTAATATAATTTAGGGAATATTTTTAATAATATAAGAAATATTTTGATTTTTTCGATTTTTCTAAAATTAATTTTTAGTTAAATAATATAAAATATCTTTTTTACAAGTAATGTGACTTTTATGAAATTATTAGAATATAACACTGAATAGTAAATTTCTAAAAACATATTTATAAGGACATATTTGTATTTTTTAAGTTAATTTATAAATTTTAAAAAAAAATTAAAAAACCATATTTGAAATTTTATAACATAAATAATATCTTCTCCAAAAGAATTTAATACATTATATATTTATATTTTAAAATTATTTTTATCACTTTTATAAATTGAATCAAATAAAATGGATTTAAAATTTAGAATATGTTATTTCAAATTATATAATATAGACCATTTTATTTTTGACATAAAGGACATGTTATATTTGGTAAAAAATAGTTACCACGGTAAAAGCTAAATGGTAAAAGTAATGAATCTAATATTAAAAGAAGTAAAACATGATTAAAAAAAGTATGGCAATGTGATTTTGAGGTATTAGTAGACCTTATCACTTCCCCTACCCATTATTAATACATTTTTTAGCCACATTCTTCGATGGTGACTTCCTATTTTTGAAAACTATTGGGTATTTAGAAAAATACCAGCCCTTTCCACATATATAAGAGATACTCCACTTTATACATACCCTTACAAAAAATAACTTATTTTCTATTAATAAATTTTTAATACACATCTTTAACAATCATATAAACATTAAATAGGTTCTATAATTATAAAAATTCTATAGCTTAATAGCTTAAACCACTTTAAAATTTTCAAAATCCAAAAAGTGTGGTATAAGTTCTTATCCTCTCCTTTTCCAATTTCATTATATATTTTTTTTATTCCTAAAATTTATTTCCAAAATATTTAAATAAAAAAATTAGTATCATTATTATACTATGATGTTATTATAATGTTGGTACAAGCATTAACCACATTCCCCTATTCAGTTAAGAAAAACAAAACCATCTCTCAAGAGTTGTGAAAACTACCACCTCTAGGACGCAATGTGTTTTTCCATAATTGTCTAATAATTATAGTTTCAATATGTAATTTAATGTATTTGTATGATATTTAGAATTTATGTTATCTTATAAAATGATAAATCATTTTTTACATTTCTATCATTCTGTGTAAAATGAAATCATCATCCATGTGTTCGTGTAGACTACCACCTCCGTGGAATTATTGCTTTCCATTTTTCATTTCATTATCACCACTCATTTATGGTACTAAGAATGGGTTTAATGGATAAAATATTTTTTTAGGATATCATTAAGGTTCTTTTAATAAATTAACCTATTAATGATGTGATCAAATAAAAATTATCATCAACTTAATCATTTAAAACAATCAAAATAAGAGGAAAATAATCAATTATTTATATGTAATGAATTTATATAAATTACCATAAAATTTTAATTATTTCAAATTCCGATGTATCTCACTAATAAACACCTTATAATATCATTATCAATCTGGTATAATGATATTTCCGATAATCTACCTCATAATCATCCATTAATCATGGCAGGTTCTTGTTTGCGGTGGTTTGACCACCTATATGAACAAAACTATGCATTTTTTTCCTTGATGAATGTGAGAAAATAATTTTTAGATTAATATTATATATATATATATATAATTATTGTTTTCTTTTTCTTTTAATGTTAATTCATTATTTAAATCATTAATTATTAATTCACCATTTGTTTTTAAAGAACTGCCAAAATATGCTCATTGAGAATTTTACCCTGATGAATCATATCCAAAACAACCAGGAAATGAAATTATATGTTTAAAAAATTTATTGTAACATCTATTCTTGTACCTTATGTTATAAACTAATTATGTGACTTTGGAAAATAATGTATACAAATAAAAAAATTATGAAACTTGTTAAAGGTAATAAAGATGAGTTATATAGGGTGTTGAAAATATATAAAAACTAACTAAAAATAATATGTATAAAATAATGTTAAATTAAGTATTAATTTTTTTAAAGTTATGAATAATGTTCCTAGGTATTTTTTAATGATCTTAATTTACTTATTCATTACTATTTTTGGAAGAGTATATTTAATTTGGACCGAGGTAAGGGTTTTCATCTCAAATCACTCTCTTTGAGACATGTTTAATATTATGAAAATAATTTCATTTATGTGGTGCATATACTACATATTAGTGATATAATATTATGAATTATATTTTAAATAAGGTATTTTAAGTTCAATTTCAATTCCTATACTTTTAGTTGTTTTAATTTGAATGATTCTAAAGTTGTAATGCTTTTATTTGTCTCAATTAAGATTATATGAGATATATTACATATTATTCACCGTGATTCATTGTATGGTGTTCTATTAATTTATTATCACATGAATGTTATATACATTATTTCCTTGTATATCATTGAAAATAATAAATCAAATGACATTATTTTCTTCAAATGTCTTTTGACTCAATTGATACCCCGTCCATAAGAGTTTTCAGTAACACGATATTTTTTCATTGAGTATATGATTGTTATCTTAATAATATTTCATATATATTGGGTATATTATACCGTTTGATTTAATTATGTGTTATTATCTCATTTTTTTAAATTTTTACATCATAAACCCTATTTCAAATGATACATGTTTCATTAAGTATGTTTCTAGTAAGGAATATTAAAAATTCAAGTCTTCTTTCCTTGAGTTACATTATTTCTCCATGATATTCTTTATTCTATATTCTGTTATCCCACCATGATATGTTTATATATTTTATTTTATAATCCCCTTTTCTAATTTTTTTATGTAATAAAAATTAATTTTTTAACACTTTATAAAATATGAGTTTCATAGAAAGGTATTTTCAAATGAATAAAACAATTTTTCATTTCACATTTAAATATTTTATCTTCCTCTTCCCATTTATCCATGATAAAAAAATTATGTATCTTTATGGATACATTATTGAATATTTTTTATAAATAAATGTTTTAAAACCCCTTCATGTCACCTTTCTTAAAGTTACCATTGAATTACATAAGTAAATTATTATTTTACATCAATGTTATAATGTTTTTTAAATTTTATTTTTTGATTTCACTTCTTCTTCCCTTTTTGTTTTCAAATTAATTACCCCTAATGGGGTTTCTGTTTTATGATTTACTCTTTAATATACATGTATTATCATCTGGTGGATTAATATCAGGGTATAATATAATTATATTCTTTATCCCTTGTTTTATGAAAACCTTAAAAGAATTCTTTTTGTGATGGTGTTTTTAATTTAGGTCAACAACTTTATATATTTTACTATTGCAATGGGTTTATAGTCATTTGAATTCATTCACCTTCACTCTATAGATGACTTGTTTTGATGATTATTCTTATTACTATATTAGTTATAAACAATTAATATATACAGTGTGACCAGTAAATTTTATATAATTCTTATTGGATTATGTTCACCTAGAAATATTGGTATTCTATTGACATAGGGAAAATTGTAGACATTCATTATGTGGATATTACAATATGGATGATTATTGGGAAGTAGACTATGTATTTTATAACCATACACTGTGTTTCTACAAATGGGTTTTGATCATTTTATACCTTTTTATTAAAATTGGGAAATGTATTGTTTTTTTTATATATTTATTCTAATACAGAATATTATTAGAAAGTTTACTATGTATTATTTAACCATTAACCTAATTTATTAGGACAATTTCTCATCTTGTTATCCCTTTATTAATAGGTTAAATGTATTGAATTTTTTTAATATTATTAACTTCAAACCCCGATTTATTATGAATTGACCTTCTGTATCTTTCATTATATAGATATCCACCTTTTATTCAATAAGTTTTTCTATAGAGAATGGTAATAAAATTCTTATTGACTCTTATGTGAAAGTGTTGGACATAATCATGTGATGGGTGAAGCTAAAAATTATAAATCCCTATGATGCATGGAATGGAATCATGGGAGAAAATATGTTGGGTTTTAATTTATTCATCTTCCCATGATAATGTATTGTCTTAACACAAGGCCTTGATTGTATATTTTTTATGTCTGTCATTTTTTAATTCTATGAGGATGATATCAATATTATTGATATCCACATGTTCATTTATTATCATGGATATAGAATACTCCCATTTCATTTTGATTATGGCTTTATGTTATTTACCAATTACTACTATAATATTTGTTCCATGTTTATAGAATGATTTATTCGATTATATGTTTTCCTGGACTAAGAATTTTATCTCACCCCATATTATGTTTCATTTTCCACAAGTTATGATGAAAATTAGTATATGTGAAATGTTTATAAGGATATAACATGTAGGATAATTAATGAGATATATTAAATTATTTTCCATAATAAAATAGTTTATAATATATAATATAAAAAATGAGAATGAGTTCAAAAAAGACATGGGCTTTATTATTTCATGTTTTTTCTAATTCAAAAAATCTCAGAACCTAAAAAGATATTTACGATTTTAGTGATACAATAATTTTAAATGATTTTTTATTTATTGATGGTTGTATTTGGGATTTTATAGCTCATGTAACATAATTCATGTCAAGTATGTGTGTTTGTGAATAACCAAGTATGTTTTTTTAAATTACAACTCATCTCAAGTAGGTTTAATATTATTTTATATCAATTATATTTGAATGTGGTTACATTATTCATGTTAATGGTTTAATATTATAAATATTTTATTTTATTGTTTTAATTTTTATTTATTCTAATATATATATATGCTCATATCCCTCGGCTATATGATCTTCTTTTTCAACTTTTTCCATGGATGACCCCATATAACGAGCCCCCTCCCCTCTTAGTAATAACTCCTTTCTTGTTCATTTACCCCAATTTATTATGAAACCACCTATATAACTATATATTCGACCATTGATGCCAAGAAATTCTTCCTTATACAGCCATAAAAGCTTGTATTCTCCTCCACAAAATCACTGTATCACCTCAACTTGTATAATCACACCTCATCAAAGATTTTATTTAATGGTAGAAACACTATACAACATGAAACTAGAACACCCTATATAGAGGCTACATCCTCTTATACCCCATGAATTTCATCCAATTCTATGGTATCTACCCCATTCAACTAAAGGTGATAATGTCTCATCCACAATATTGGAAGAATCGTCATTATGGTATAACTTCCCTTCTCCATTATGGTAGTAGCTCCGCCTATGTTTTTATTTTAGTATCCTTATATTAATGATATAATCTATATATCCTCTATTTTCCCTGAGAAATAGGAAAATACAGTGATTTTATTAGGCACTAGTATCACATAACTATGGTAGAAACTCATTACCGTGCTGATGGTAGAAAAATATATTCTAATATTAGTAGACACTGGTAGTGGTATCACTTTTTTATCAGAAGTAATAGAAGACTCCAAATACATCCATTTATAAAATTTTAATATCATCAGTATTTTTAAATATATCCATTTATAAATATTTAATATTGTCAGTATGTTTTTTAAATACTTTTAGTTTATTTCCTCTAATACCACATGTTATTTTTTCTCTAATAGCATAATTTTTATTTTTTATACCACCAGTATGAAACCACCAGTTATTATTTATGCTACCACTAGTTATAAAAATTTATACATTTATTTATATTATTCTAGTACCATTAGTTATTTTTTATTCTACCATTTCTAAATATAAATTTATTTTATGGAAAATATTTTCATTTACTATTTGTCATATTTTCAATATTTTATTCGGTGCTTTTTTATAATAATAATTTTAATAATTTTTATTTATTTTTTAATTATTTTTTAATAATGTTTATTATATGATAATAGTTTTAAAATATTTGGAGTTTTTATTAATATTATTTTATGTAATTCTTCATTGTCGGCAGAAACATACAAGATTTATTGAAATATTTTATTAATGCTTATTTTCATAGTTTTTATAGACTCTTAATTATTTAATAATTTTGTTAAATTTTTCAAATTGATATTAATTCATGATAAATATTTGTTAAATTTTATAAATTTATACTAATTGTATTTCAATTTTTATTATTCATGGTTATTTTGATCGCAATTTTCATGTAAATAAATTATTGAGTTTAATATAGATATTTTGAATGATTTATTTAACATGTTTATCTCATTCAAACTTATTTAATAATTGATTTTAAATTGTATTAAATTCCCCAATATTCATGGATACTATTATATCTCAGTGATATTTCTTGTTAACTTTTTTATTACTACATTGAAATATTATAATGGTTTTTTTGACTGTGTACTCCAAATCTGTATCTATATAAAGAAATAAAAAGTTGATTTGAAGAAATAATATGATTATTAGGTCAATAAATACAAATTTTTTACACTCATTTGAAATTAATGTGATCTAGTTCTATAACGGTTACCTCATTTATGAAAATCACTCAAGGGAGGAACAATTATTCTTCAACATCATATCACCTTAAAGAGTTAATTTATACCTTTGATGGAATGCCTGGAATAAAATTTCTATATCCTTAAAAAGGGAATGTATAAAATATTTTACCAATATCAGTCTTTATATTTCCATCATGTTGTAATCATTATTCTATATTTTTTATCTTTGTTTAAGTGTATATTAAATTTTTTTCTCATTAAAGTTATACTACATCTAAAATTTATTCCTCTTTTTATGCTTTCCTATATAAAAATTGATAAAATTAGTTTGGGTATACTCCTTTTAATAGATATTAGGTTTTTATCTAGTCATGAAAAAGGTTGTGTTGTTAGGTATGAGGATGCTCCTTTAAATGTACAAGTTTTGATTCACCATATTGTAAAAGAATGGGTTTATATTTCTCCAGTTTAGTTGTGTATATATCTTTATAATTCATTTCGTACTCCATCATTTGAGGTGGAAGATTGGGAAAAATTCATATGAACTACTATAAAATTTGATGTGGCTGATAATGTTTTATTTTATTCTTATTTATCAATTATTTTTTTTAATAACATTGATACTTTTTATAAATGTTTATTCAATACTAGCCATTTATAACTGTTGTTATCACCATTGTAACCTCACATTTCGTATCAAAGGTGAATCATATTCAGTATATAATAAAACTGTGATTATTTTTCCCCATACCAAAAAATGTTATTTAAGTGATACCCATTTAGGAATCTTTATTTATTCTCTGTTTTTAATTATTTACACAAACAATCAGTATAACATGCTTTCCTTAGAAGGATTGTTTTATATTTGTTTATATTTTATTATTATTTGAGCTAATTTGTATCTCAATATTTAATAAGAAAATTTAATGATAATTTTCATTGATGGAAAGCCAATTCAATGAATTCTTGAATCCATTAAGATGAGACCATTTTAATGAAATTGATTATAGATATTTTAAATATTTAAGGGTGGTATCTTTTAAAAATAATTGTATTAAGTAATGGACTATCCTGGATAAAACATATAAATCTCTTGATCTTAGTCATTATAATTAAACTATAAATGATGATTCAAAGAATTTTTTTAATTATAAAGTGGTGAATTATCTTTATTTTCCTCAGTAAGATATGTGTATAGTAACATATATTATTGTAAAAATTCCACTAACATTTTCAGAAATTTTAAAATTCACTCATCAAGGAAATAAAAAATCTCATAGAATAATGCCTTGAATTCATAGGGCTATGTTCATTGAATTTAGATTTTCTGAGCATGAAATTTTTAATTGTATATTTATTAGATTTACAAACAAATCTATAGCATGGTTACACTTATTGAAACTATAAAGAATAAAGTGTTGATTAAAAGGATACTATGAACCTTTTCAAGGAAGTTGAATTGAAATAATATACCCATTAATGTAATGAATGATTTTGCAGAATACACTATATCTGAGATGATTGGATCTCTATTACAATATGGGCATCAATTGAGGAAAAATTTATTTTACACATCTGAAAAAATAAAAGGAGTTACTTTTAAATATAAATATGCTTCTATTAAATCTTCATACAATTATTCATATTTATCAATCCTATAGAAGTTTTGTGATTTAATGTTGTTTCAAAATTCATTCATGGACTGATAAAAAAAATTAGTACTACTAAAAATAATGAATGGAAATGAAATAGATGAATGATGTATTTCAAAAGAAAAGGTAAAATAGATAATTCTAATTAATTTTTTATGAATTTTGAAAACTAGGTAATACCAAATATTTGTTCCCAAAAATGAAACAATAAAGGAATAATAAGAAGTATAAGAAGTAAATGAAGCGTTCTTATCCCACTAGATTAAGTTCCAATGAATAATCACACTCTTATGAATAATTAGGATGTGAGTATGAAATCGATAACCTCAATTCGATGAGAATAATATCCTTAGGTAACAATACAATTTATGATATGTTAGAGATGTCCTATTTTTGTTTTATGGACACATCAAATAGGGTTAGTATTTGATCTAATTTTAATTTTTATTATGAATATTCTTCTAGATTTTATAGTAATAAATATAATTTTAAGGAAAAAGGGATTTATGTAGTAAATTTAAATAGGAATTTTTAAATATTTATAAAGAGTTTGGAAAAAATTTTATTTATCATAATAAGGTTTCTAAATAAAAAATAATAATATTTTATAAAATGAAATGTTGGAAAATTCTATTTTTGAGTTTGATAAAGAAAAAGTTAAAGTGAATATTTCATAGATTAATCATTATAATAACCAAAAAATAAAATCAATACTTACTAAATTTGACTACATATTCAAAATATAGTGTCTATTATGATATTGAAATTCTTTAATAAGATAATGTTAATATAAAATAAGAAATTTTCAATTTGAAAGTAACAATTTCTAAATTTCATAAAATAAGGGATAATTATGAAATGATTTTAAGTATGACAAATAAAAATATATATAAGACCATTTTTTATAATGGTGAGATCCTTAGGGTGTATAGTAATTATTTTTTAATTAATTCTATAGGTAAGTTTTAAAAAGTTAATATATTCAACTATCGATTACAAGGACCTTTACTAATGAATTTTCCCCTAGGTTCCTTCAATATTCTGGTATCACTAAGTTATATTTACACTATAAATGTATCATCTTTGGTACCATAAAAAAATTTAAATTACTTTGTTTCCAAAAAATTATGTTACTAACCCAATTAGAACTAAATGATCATTGTTACCAAAAGGTTTTTATGTTTTATTTTTGTAGTGTTGTGCCACATTTTCATCAATTTTTAATCACGTTTTTAATACTCTAAAACTAATTGTAGAGAACCTATTTTTATTCTAATCATAAATTTAGGGGGAGTATTATGTTCTTAATTATTATTATTTTTTAGAGTGTGTATATTAGTTTTATCTTGACATGTTTTTTGTGTGAGTTTTGTGTTCTGGTTTATATCTCCATGTATTTAATATGTTCTTTAATATTTTTTATATTGTTAAAGTGAAAAGGGGGATAAATAATTATTTATATAGTATATGTTTAAATAAATTTAGATGTTATCATTTTTGTTTACATAAGGGGGAATGATTTTGTTATCGATGTTTAGTTTTATAATCAAACAAAAAGTGGGAGATGGTTTTTTCCTGTTCATGAACATATATTTTTATTATAACCCCTCTCATGTATGTTTAATATTATTTTATATCCATTCTATTTATGTGGTCACATTATTCGTTTTAATGATTTGATATTTTCATTATTTTATTTTATTTTATATTTAAAAAATTAATTCTAATATATATGTGTGTGTGTGTGTGTGTGTGTTTGTTTATCTTCCATGGATGCATGATCAACTTCTTCCGCTTTATCCATGAATGAATCCAGATTTTCATTTCATTATTCTCCTTGAATCACTACATTTATCATCCATTTTCTACCCCTTAACATGAATCCACTGGTCACACCATTCTTTCGACCATGCATTCCAAGAGATTCATCCTCAAGCCTCCATGGAAGAAGGTATTTTCCTCTAAAGAACCACCAGTTCTTCTCAAATGGTGGAAGAACACCATGACATGGATTCTTCTTGAAAACATCAACACCATATAGTGTGGCACCAAAACAACCCACATATTGGTTTACTCCTCTTAAAGTGTATGACTTAATTGACTTCATTATATCTACTTAGTTCAAATAATGTTATCAGCACATAATCTAAGGTTATTGAAGAAGAATCACAAGGGTAATACTTAATTTCTCCATAAAGGGGGAAACACCTTCTCTATTTTGACTATAGTATCCTTATACTAAATATATAATAAAAATATCCCCTATTTTCTTCTAGTGGTAGCACCACATATTGATGATTCCGGACATTGGAGTAAATTTAGAGTTGGAGCACCTCTTCATAGTAGTGGTGGTAGTGACCTCCCTTCCAACAGTAGTAGTAACCAGTAGTGGTATCTTTGTTTCAATGGTAGAGGTACCATACTATTGATACCTCCTTTTATAAACATTTAATATTGTTAGTTTTTTATAACACTACCAATTATAATAATTTATTAACGCCAGTTTAATTTTATGTAATACCTTCAGTTATAAAAATTTAATACCAAGAGTTCATTTTTTTAATTCATTCATAATATTTTTACTAATACATCCATTTATTTTTTTCCTAATACTATAAGTTTTATTTTTTCTATCAATAGTATGTAACTTAGAATTAAATTTTTATGCTACTTAAATTCATAAAAAATCTATACCATCAATTATATACTTCTAGTAGCATTAATAATTTTTTCTTCTAAAAGTTATAGATATAAATTTAGTTTCTATAAAATATTTCCATTATTTTTTCTTCATAAATTAAATATTTTATTCATCTCATTTGTAGAATAAATATTTTAATTTTTTATATTGTTTATTAATTATTTATTATTGATGTTTAGTATATTTGAATTGTTTTAAAATGTTTATAACATGTTATAAATATTATTTTATGTTATTTATCATTATTTATATAAAAATATATAGAATATGTTAAAATTATTAATAAATTTTAATTGTTTTTTTAGTTTCTTTCTAAAATATTTTATAATATTTTCATAAATTTTGGTTTTTTTTAAAATTCATGACATATATGTTTTACATTTCATGAATTTATACAATTGTCTTCAAATATATTTTTTTTCAGTCATTCTGATTATGATTTTCATGTTAATAATTGATTGAGTTTAAGGAATATGGTTTGAAAAATTTATTTAAGATATTTTTATCATTTAATATTATTCAAGAATTATATTTAATTATTTTGAATTCCTTAATATTTATTGACATTATTTTATCTCATTGATATTTGGAGTTAACTCTGTTATTATTAATTTCAATTATTCTAATGTCTTATTTGAGTGTGTAGTAAAATAAATTTCCATTTAAATAATTAAAATGATTATTATAAGATATTAAATGATTATGATTACGATAAATACAATGATTTTGTACACATATGTTTTTCAAGTGATCTTGTTGTTAAATTTTAACATGTTATATGAAAAACAATCAAGGGTGGAACAATTTTAATTCTACTATATATAACATTGATGACTTAATCTACACCTTTACTAGAATGAATTATGTACACTATCCACATTACTCAAAAGGGAATGGATCCACTATTTCATTAGCATTAATATTTCTACTTCTATCCAATTGTAATAATTTTTCTATCATTTCAACGAAGGTAAATGTATGAAAAAATTATTTTCTCAAATAGGTTATATTACCTCTAAAAGGTATTCCTAATGTAGTTCTTACCTGACAAAAATTATGTATACATAGGTTGGGGATACTCCTTGTCGGAAATCATGGGTTTCAATATGATCTTATAGAAGTCTATGTTCTTTGGTTTGGGGATGCTCCTCCAAAATTTATGGGTTGTGAGTCAACATATTTTAAAATACTATGTTTAGATTTCTCTAGTGTAAAAGTATCTCTCTCTATTCAAAGTGGTTGTTATAGTCCTATGGTACTGGTGTAAAGAGTTTAATAAGTCATTTAGACTAAACTTATAAAAAAATCTCTATGTTATTTATCAATTTTTTTCTATTACATTATCACGTAATATTTAAATAAGAGTGATGATTTTTATTATAGTCAATTCACCACCTCTAGATATCCATTCATTAACATTCCAACCTTATAATTCATTTATGGAATCATATCTAAAAGTGTAGGTCCATGGTATCAATGTTAGTGTCGAAGGAAAATATTAGATATATTTATAGATTATGATGTTTGTTAAGGAAAATTTATGTGTCTACTTAATAGGTTTGGTTATATATTCAAATGTATATATAACTATTTGGGATAAGTATGTCATTAAATTTTATGATAATGATTTATATTTAATTTGTGGATTATATAAGAGAACTTCATTTAATGTTTTTGGAATAAGTATATGTATATGATGAAATCCTAATGTGTTTGTAATG
This sequence comes from Viscum album, assembly GCA_963277665.1. Classification (NCBI taxonomy): domain Eukaryota; kingdom Viridiplantae; phylum Streptophyta; class Magnoliopsida; order Santalales; family Viscaceae; genus Viscum; species Viscum album. Next base: position 220,528,676 of record OY728155.1, read on the forward strand.
TCCTGTGTATATGGTTATATAAGAAACTAAATCCTTTAAGGGATATAATAAGTGGATATATGATCTTGCAAAAATGTACCAAGGTGTAATAAACTCAAAAAGATAGTGTTTTATATTAACTCAATTAACACCATGCACATGAAAAAGAGGTGTATCTGAACTAATGTTTTTAAAATCCTAAGGGATATGATTTGGTAAATCACATTATCTTTATAAACCATTATAGGGTATTTGAATATGTTTTTTATTTAAAACATAATATAAAAGTTTCTATACATAAAATATATTGAAATATATATATATTAAAGTTATGTTCAATATTAATTAATATGTAATTTCCTATATAATTGATAAGTATGATTTTTAGAGAACATATTTCAATTTTGTTGGGTTTATAAATTTTAAAAATGGTTATAGTAATTTGGGACTACTATTTATGAGTATTAGGTTAATATGTATAAGAAAATCCAACTCAAAGTAACCATGGTTGAACCGAGAATGATTTAGATTATACTTATAGTGGTTTAGGTTGAAATGGGTCTAATAAAAGTAGATTTTTAAGAACTATTGGCTAACATTATAGGGTTATAATGTGAAACATCTTACAGTTAAATTTTCTTATGGTTATTTAAGACAATTCCCCCATGTTATTAATGTTCCATCACTCATGCCAACAATAATAGTTTTAGAATTGGATTTAACTATAAAGAATCATGGTTGTAAGGGACAATGTGGATATTACCTAAATGATAATCCTATCAAAATTTGATATATAATTCAAAACCCTATGATCTACCAAACCATCTATCAAGAAATTTGATTAAAAAAATGAACATATTCAGATGTATGATCGAAATAATGATGTAGATGCTCAATTACTAGAGGGGGTGAATTGTATGTTTAAATACTTTCATTTTTAACATTACAGAAAACTATGTTTAACAAGGTTAAACAATATAAATTTACAAGACCACTTTTAGTCCTACTTAAATAAACATTCTAGGTTCTAGAAATATGGTTCTGGAAATGAAACTTAAGGAATGTTTACATGGAAAAGATTCTACCTTAAAGCGTATCGAATCTAACTTATCAGATTATACAAAAGTTCAAGAAATTATAAGAAGATTATACTTTATTACTTTATCAAAATTCAGAGGAAATAAACTTGAAACAAAACAAGTAACAAATATAAAATCTTTTAACCCAAATAGTAGGGTATCCAACATCCTTAGATAAAGGTCCCTTGATTTATACTTTCAAGAAAGTCTATCTTACCCACACCATGTAAATCCCCCAAAAGAAATATCGGAATATTTATTGTTATCCAAGAAAGCCCTCAATCTTTAAGGTAATCGGTACCTCTATCTTCCTATCTCATGAAGTCATCGATTGTACAAAACAACAATCAGAGACACACAAAGCAATATGAATAAGATTTTCAGTACGTACAAATCATGAGAGTCTCTCTCTCTATAAATCACCTCACAGCATACAATCTCTAGAGTGATCAACAATTTTATTGAGCTCATTCAAATGAGATCCTATTTATAGACACTTCTCTAATGGTCGGCTTCCTCCTCCAATAGTCATATTTTTCCTTGAATCTCCGAGGGACCTGTACATGTGTCACTCAAAAAACAGTTAGTTAGAAATAGATTGTACGAAATCGTTTCATAATAAGTGTAAGGAAAATGAATAAGCTTATCCAAATAAATTTTTCGAAGTCTAAGAAAAAATGGGATTCAGAATCTAATAAAATAAGAATTTTGAATCTCTAAGACATGGATATTTGGATTCTATTTTACAATGAATTCATAACCTGAATTCTATATATTTTAGAGTCTAAATTCCAATGAATTCAGAATCTGAATTATTAAGAATTTGGTGTCAAAATTATGATGAATTCAGAGTCTCAATTATAAGGATTTTAGAGTCTGAATTCTGAGGAATTCGGAGTCAAATTTATGAGGAATTAAGAGTCTGATTTCTGAGGAATTTGGAGTCTGATTTCTGAGGAATTTGGAGTCTGAATTCTGAGGAATTCATAGTATGAATTCTGCGGAATTCAGAGTCTGAATTCTGATTAATTTAGTGTTTCAATTTGGGGGAATTCAGATTCTGAATTCTAAGGAATTAAGAGTCTTAATTCTAATGAATTCAGAGTATGAATTCTGAGGAATTAGGAACCCAAATTGCATAGAATTCAGAGTCTGAATTTCATAGAGTTCGGAGTTTCAATTTTAGAGAATTCAGAACCTGAATTTCAAAGAATTCATAGCCTTAATTTCATAGAATTCAGAATTTGCATTTTATAGAATTTGAAGTCTTAATTTCAGAGAATTGGGAACTAGAATTTCATAGAATTCGGAGTCTGAACATTAGAGAATTCAGAACCAAAATTTCAGAGAATTTGGAGTCTGAATTTCAGTGAATTCGGAACCAAAAAACAGAATACTCTATGTCCAACTATTTATAAGTTTATGTGGTTTTAGATATCAAAATTAATTTTTACGTGGTAGTAAAATGAGTTAGATTAATTTAGAATATAAAATTAATAATGAAAACATAGATAAGGATTAAAATTTCATTAGATAATGGAAATTTTTCCTTAGAGAATAATCCTTAGGGAAAATATAATTTTCCTTATGATAAATTGATTGTGATTTTTAAAACATAGAGGAATGGAAAAGTCCTAAGGAAACCTTATTGACTCAATATCAGAGTCCCAAACACACTATATAATAGAAATATTCAGCCTTATGAAATATCAAGGGAAAAAGACGACAAAGAAAAAAAGATTCAATTCCATACACGATAAAAATAAGCCAAGAAGTATGGGGAAATTTCATTAAAGGGATATGTAGATGAAATAATTATAGAGATCAAGCTCATAAGACATGAAACTGTAAGGAAAAGGGATTATATAAAAAATTAATTAATTTTGAGAGATTTTGGAATTATGCAACTCAATGTCTCGTACTAAGGGAGAACGAGGGAAAGAATCACCAAAAACTAGAAATACATGGAAAATCATATAAAAATACTACTAATGATTCAGATAGTTAGTTATTAGGATAAATTTTCATGTACCCTATGTCATGTGAGTTTTCACTAACTAATGGATATTGAGTAATAAAGAAAAAAAACCATAGCTATAGGACAATCCTAAAAATAATTTTTCAATGTTTTTGGGAAATTATTCCTTATGGATGTCAATATTCTTCCCCTAGTTGAATTATATATAAAATATGGAAAGATTTTTACCCTTGTATAATGTGTTCATAAAAAATTATCCCATAGATAAATCTCATTACACATCCCATATAAACCAATGATCATCTAGAATTGTATAGTTAATTATTGGTTACCTATAAAAATTACTATGATATTATGATTCAAATTTTAAAGAATAAATTTATTTAATGGGGGAATATTGTAACACCCCAAAATTTTAAAATATAATAGAAAGGAAATATTTCAATATGTTTAATAGATAGATCTATATGAAAAACTGAACTAGAATAAAATTGTGATATATTTTAATAAAAATATAATTATTAAGTGTGAACATTAAAACTTATCCCTTAAATTACCAAGAATTAATTGGAGAAACATATTTTTGAAATATTTATAGAAGGAAAATAATTTCTATATTAAATATGAATTAAATAGAATTAGTATATAAAAAAAACATTTTATTCTTAAGAATATGTGTTTTTTAAAATTTTGTTTTATTTCATGAAACTATGTTTATTATGATTAGATAATAAAAAAATATATTTATAATATAAAAAAACATTTTACCTATAAATAAATTAGTAATTAATAAGAATTAATAATACATAATTGATAACATTTTAAAAAGAAATAATCTAATATGAATAGTTTCCACCATATATTACGATTTTATTTAAATATTGAATTATAATATTTCAAATATTTAATTTAAAAAATGAACACTATTTTGGGTTTACTCATAATAATATAATATTATGCCGAATTTGATTGTATTTTTTAAATAGAATGATATTTAGGTGAATAGTGTAAAATACTATTTTTACAAATAACATGAAATTTATGACATTATTAGTATATAAGTTAATATTTGAAATTAATGAAACCTCTTTCTAAGACTACATATTTATTTTATAAGTGGATTTATAGTGCCATAATTTTTTGTTTTAATTTAAAATCCCAAATTTGATATTTTATAACATAGTTAATATTTTATCAAAAAAAAATTCTTACATTATACATCTATATTTTAAAGATAACTTTTTTGAATTTTACAAATTGGTAAAAATGAAATTTATTACATATTTAGTAGTAGTGGGTCCCATTTATATAATAAAGACCATTTTATTTCTCAGAATAAATGAAAACTTACCATATGTAAAAACTAGTTACCATGGTAAATTATAATTATTAAAGTGATAATCCTAATAATAAAGAACATCAAACACATTTAAAATATGTTTGGGAATATTTATTTGAGGCCTTGATCAACCTTATCATTCATCTCCTCACCTATCATAACACATAAAACCCATATTTTTAGAAACAAATATGCCTAAAAATCTCCTAAAAATAATATTTATCTTATGTGGGTTATTTTATTCTAAAAATAAGATCCCTCAAGGGATTAACATCATTTTAAAAAGCGATAATTCAAGAGGTGAGGTATATGTTCATAAATTCTCTTTCACATTCCAATTTCTTTATGTTATTTTATATTTCCTCAAATTTCATTTTACTATAGTTAAGTAAAAACATTTGTATATTTATTATATGGGTTAATTATTATAATGATGGTGAAAGTATAAAATAACATAACCTTTTCTATTATGAAAACCAAAATCGTGACTCGTGCATTGTGCGAACTACATCCTCTATGATGCAACATATTTCATTTTCCTTTACTTACTTATAAGGATGGTACTAATGTTTAATTTCACATGTAATTATAATATTTATAATATAATTTTGATTCTAAAATGATAAAAAAAAATTTAACTTCTCCCCTCTTATTTGGAAAATGTAATAATCATTCTTGTGTACATGTAAATTATTGTCTCCATTGAACTATTGATTTGTATTTTTCTTTTTTTACCTCCATTGATAAAGAGTTATTATAATGATTTTGATTGATCAAAATAATGTTTATAATATCAATAAGGTTCTGGTAAGTATCAAACCATTCTCTTTATACATAGATATTATGTCTTAATAGATAAATATTCGATACATTACAAAAAAACATGCCTGGGGATTATAATGGTATATTGCCTTTGTAAACATTTAAACATGAACAACTAGTTCATAAAAGCTATAAAATTTTCTCCATTTAATTCCTCATAACTAGAAACATTCTTAGACATATCACACATAATACCAATCATCTAACTATTTAGAAGAGAAACAAAATAAAGGGTGACCTCTAATGCTCAGAAAGGATAAACAAGGGAAATGCATAAACATAATTTGAGTATGCAAGTATGAGAACATTAGAATAACATAAGAAAAACATATCCTTCATATAAAAGATCAAATTATTGTATCATTGAATAAATATTGTCAATTAATAAGACATTAATAATAAAGGAATCAAAGAACATAAGAAATGAGAGCACCACATAGGAATAAGACATGGAGTTTGGGTATACACATAAGCATTGAATTTTTTTTCCATTGTATTCAAAACTCATTTCTAAGGCTATCATAGTTTAATGGGTTCACTTTAACACCCCGAGATTTTATGAGATATATGATTTTTAATTTCTTTGATGTCTTCTATTATACACTACACCAAGATTATCTTGTACTATACACAACACCATATTATCTTGCAGTATACACAACACTATTCTTCGCTCGTGTTACACACAATTTCAAGTTCATTTGTGGAAATTATTATACTCAACATTAAGTATAGATTTTTTTAATGTATAAATAAAATAAGTTTTGATTATGTTATATGAAACACCAAAAGGAGCTTTCACTACATGTAGCCATGACTTGGCTTGCATTACATGCAATCAAGACCTTATTCGATAGCATGTGTAGTACGCAATACCAAGTTCCATTAAACGTGATATTATTATAATATTATTATGAACTAGCCAGTATGAATAGTAATACCCACTTTTTGAAATTTTATAAATTTTATCTTTCAAAATGGACTTCATTTTTGGATTCGGAATATCCAAATTAGCCTAGGGTAAATTTTGGTATTTTTCTAGAAACTTTCAATTTTTGATGAATAGTGAAAACATTGGGTTACTATTTAAAAACCGACTTTTTATTTAAATTTATTTTTGGACAAAATTGATACATAACACCTATATAAGTTCAATTTAATTCATTTGAGTCATTTTATAATAATTTTAGATATATTAGAATTTTATTGAACTTTTCACCGTCTTTTACCCACTTCTTAGGAGAATTTGAAAATTTACATAAAACTTAATTTTACCGCTTATGTGAGTGGAATTTCGAAAGTATGAGAGACATGGTTAATATCAAGGAGTAAAATGTGGTTCAATAAGATAAAAATATTTTTTGGTAAATAGGACCTTTTAACTTTTATTTACCACGGTTAAAAGTAAATAGGGTAATTAAGGTTAAAAATGATATTATTATTATTCTAACACATGTCCTAATTCTATTGGATAAGTTTAATTAGACAAAAAACAACCATAGGAATAAAATATGACCATTTAGGTCCACATGGATTAGATAAGGACATTTAATATTATTTTATTTAAAGAAGAGTTAAAATAGTTAAAATCGAAGTTTAATAACTAAACAAATTTTAATATAGGATTATAAATAAGATAAATTAGACTATAAATATTCATTAGAAAGATATAAATATTTCCTACGTAATGGTATTTTATTTATAATTTTTAGACATTAAATAACTTATGGTATTTAGGATACAATGGTGATGCAGTAATTACCTAAACAATGAAATATTAAAATAATTGATATTATAAATACCCTAATAAATGTAATTTGAGACTTTTTATGAATTACACTGATTTTATAGGTTAATATGACATTTTATTATTTATTCAATTAACTTTTTTAGAAATAATCATGCTGTTATGAGTTTCACAAAAATCAATTACCAAATAGTGTCAAAATTCACATAAAATAGTTTTTAAAACAAATATTATATTATAAATTGTTATTATATTCCTAAAAATCTAAGACTCGGCCAAATGACTTAGATAAGGTTATATATATTAATAATGAACCACTTGGAGTTATTTTGTCTAGTTATAGTATGTTTATTAACCACATAGTGTAAGAACACCAGAAGACACGGTAAAAGTTAAATTATTTAAATAAGAGTTAAATCTAAATGATAAGGTTAAAATAGTAACCTAAAATTGTCTAAAACCTATTTTATGATATTATTTAGACCCATACTCACTTTATCTTAGAAATAAATTCATTTGGAGCTATGATAAACCGAATATGACTTTATTATAAAATAATATTTTATGTTTTTCCAAAGGTTCCCCTCTCCTCCCTTAGAAAAAGGGCACCCCTTCCCTCTTCTCTTCACACCCTTTTGAGCCTTGAATCTCGGCCAAACCCTAACCATTTCTCTTATATACTTCCCTAGAAACATTCGGGAGGTTCTAGTCTTCTCAGAAGACAAACTCTACTTCCTTAATAGGAAGCTTAAATGATGTGCGTCGAAGAAGAGGTAATCTCTTCTTCCAATTCTCTATAGTTTCTTTCTTATTCTACTTCTTATTATTTAGTTGTCTAATTATAAAGAAATAACATCAGTATTACTTATATACTGATATGTTATAATAAATATGGAACAACCCTATTTAACCTTCTATCCATCCAATGGAAAACAAAATCACCGTGCGTGCGTACGTACAGAATACCATCTCCACGTCGAGGTGTAATCTGTTTTCGACCACCACCTTACTTAGATGGGTATAATGGTGTAAATAAATAAATAAATAATATTATTTTAAAGTGATATTTATTCTGAAAAATTATACACACACTTCAATATAATTTCACGATCCTGAGAATGATATCATCGCTCGTGCGTACGTACGGACTACCATCTCCACGACGCGATGAGATTCATTCTCCATGTTAACCATTCATGAATGATTATAAAGTATATATAATGAATAATAATGAAATATATTACATAATAATGATACTTTATTTATGTATATATATATTTATGTCATCTAATTAATTCCATTCAACTCAATAAGGAAACGAAAATAGCATTGATGCGTACGTACGGCCTACCGTCTCCATGAACGGTGTATTTCATTCCATTTATCGATATTTCATATATATATGTATATGATGAATATATATTATATATAAACCATGTTTTACATTATGAAATTATGTAAATCAGGATTAAAGTAATAATATTAATAACAAGTCGAAACACGTAAAATAAATGAAACAATTTTACCCAAATCTCTACTTTTACATTGAATTTACAAAAGAACGGGTAATATAAAGTTATAAGTAAACTATATATGATATCATAACAGTTAATATGATTCTGTAATAAGTCAATAACATTATTTAAATCATTATACATGAGGTTCGGATTCATACGAAGCATATCGGACATATGGTAAAGGATAACTATTCTAATCTCGTTCTTATCTGAGATTGTTACTCCTAAGTATTGACTGGGGTTATTGTTATCATCCATGACCATGTTTTATAAATATGTTTTCATGTATTTATAAAGTCCTTTTTAACCATTTTTTAAATTTACCACATTTTATGAAAGGAATCTTACTTTTTTTACCACACCTGGAACTTTTTAACTTTTCCGACAAAAGTATTAGAAGAATGTTATATTTAACTTATACAGCGTGAACGGATTTTTACGGTTTCATAATGCCTCATTTTCATGAAGCTTACTCTACAATATTTATTTACTATTTTCAAAAAAATCCTTTTCTTTTAAAATTGCATGGAATTTTGTGAAAAATAATGATTTTGAAGAAGAAAGGATATTTTCCTCAAGAATTCATTTCAAGTGTTTTATCAAAACCATTTTCCATATAAGATGACATTATTTCATATGTGTATGTTTCAAGTAAAATGTCTCTATGATTTACATGGTTTCACTTTTCTTATGATGAAATGATATACATTTGTTTTATATGGATTATGTTATGATGGAATGATGTTTATGAAACCCATTTTATTCTTTGGGTTATGATGAATGATTTATGTTTATGTTGTGGAACACGTAAAAATGATTTCATTATGAGTAGGGTGGGACCTATATCTCCCTCCAATGCATTGGGTAAAGATTTATATATCATGAGATAGACATGGCTGAAATGACAAGTTAATCCGGTTCAGTGATATAGGATGAGAATGAGGAGTGAACTTGATTCAGAAAGGGACTTTGTCCACTAAGAAGGTCTTGGCAGTAATGGCTTGGCTACTATGGAAATTATAACATGTGCTTAATGGTTGCCACAATTACAAGTTTTATTACCATGCTATTTTATCATGATTGATGTTCCTTTATGATATATGCCTTACGTACTTCCAAGATTTATGTCTTTGCTCAAGATTTTGATGTTTAGATTTTATGTTCAATATTTTGCATTAAAATGTTTATGGATTGTTTTATGTTCTCTATGTTTTCCCTTACAGAGCATTTGAGCTCACCCTTTTTATGTTTTATTTTCCCCAAGATATAAAGAGAGGTTTTAGGTAAGAAAACCAAAAGGGGAATATCATTATTGGATATGTTGAAGATATTTCACCATGATTAGAAGATTACATACCGAGTTTCCAAAGACACTAAACTAATACGGTCATTGGGCGTCTGTTTTTGTCATGTATTAAGTATTCTACAAAAATAATGTAATGTCCATGTACACCAATCTTTGGGTCTCTACAGTTTGTATCAGAGCGAAGGTTTAGTTAACCTTTGGAAACTAGGATGCAAAAACATTAGTGAAATCCCTATAGATATTTCTATGGTATGTCTAGGGATGTACCTAAGGATAAGTATACGTATAGGATATAATCCTATAATTACGGTAACGATATTAGAATTAAACCTAAGATGTTATATATTGAAGTTAATCCCCATTTATTATTTTCTTTTCCTAGCATGATTTTTTCCTCACACACTATTTTTTTTGGGTTTTAGAAAATGGATGGAAATAGGTAGATTCAAGAAAATGGAGGATATGATGGACAATGGAATGATATTCTTCATGATAAACCAAATGAAATTGGATCTAGAAGTCCACATATCGTTATTATTCCTAAAAAGTAATCTCATAATATGATCAATAATCTCAACTTTGGTATGTTTCCCGACTCAGCTAATCAGAGAAAGATGGAGTTTCATGATGATCATAGAGGAAAGAAAGTTCAATTTTCCTCATGTGAATCATGTGGGACGTGACATCAAGGTGAATGTTTCAAAGGAACTGTAAGATGCTTTGGGTGCAGAAAAGGACACAAATCCAGTAAGTGAAAAGGAAATGGTTCAGTTAACACCATAGAGAAGGATAATGGAATTTCTATGACATCAACAATGATTAAATGTTTTAAATTTGGAATGTATGGGAATTATGAAAACTAATGCCCAAAGGGAAATTCTCATGAAGAGAATCAGCATGGTCATATGGGTAGTATTTATGTGGATTATGATGAGGAGACTACAAATGATATATGAGATGAAAGAAGTGTTGAAGCTTGGTCAATGGTTTAAGAAGGTAGTGGAATGATTGTATGTTTATCAAGAGTTATGTTGTATAGGTAATTTAATGGTAATATGGAATAAAGAAACATCTAAAGATTGTTACACTATTGTTTTTACTAATGTATTTGAAAGTATATGTTGAATGGTACAAGTAACTATGAAAGCTTATTCTGATATTTTTGGAAAGAATATGATATGCGCATAATGAAGGGATAAAGAGAAAATGAAGTTTTGATAGTATGCATGAGCTCATGACTGATATAAGGACAAAGTGATATCATGGTTTGAGTATAGAGAACTTTTGGGATTTTGGTATGTGGGAAGAGTTAACTTTTGAAAGCATTCATGTTTTTGCTAAGGTTATATGGTAATTCATGTTTCAAAAGAATACATGATTATGGTATTCACATGTTTGGAATGTGATCAACAAGATATATCTTATATATAGGGGGTAAATGATGGTATTCACGTGATTGTTATGTGACATTTCATGTAATCGTTTTCTTTATACTATGAGATTGGACAGAAGTATTTTGAATAAGTCTAAAGATTAGAATGAATTATTTTAGACATAAGATAGTATTGTTTAAGGCTGGAACATTTTTCAATATTATTTATGGAATGTTATAATAATGTAGTTTTAGAAAAAGGACAACCTGAGGGATGGGAGAAAACCCGTCACATTGGACAAGGCTGTGGGAATCGAACCAACAACTCAAGTGCGACATGACTTTATCGCATACCACTGGCCAACAAGAAGTCCCTGATTAGTGGAAACTAGTTTTATTTTATTAAGCAGTATGATATATGAAGTATAAGTAAATTTTCGGAATCATATACGATTCATCTCACAATATATGGACTTATGTATTTTTAATAAATTATGCTAAGCTTTTTATGATATAAATAGATGGGATGACTTATCATTCTTTCGCATGATCTGCTAACACTTCATGAATCACAAATTCAACTTCATTTATTTAAATAGAGATGAAGTGGAAATTGTTCACGGAATGATCAACGATGATATTACACTGAAATCAAGTAATTATTTCCCATCATGTAAAAGTTCATCAACATTAGGGAAATGATCTTGAAAAACAAAAATGTTGTCCTAGTGCTCTTATATCTGATGAATCAGATGGTACCTTAGATCATCAAAAATTTATGGCTTTGTGATTTTTGGATTTTTCATAGCCATGCCCTCTATCGCTATTCATCAGAAGTTTATGGTTATATTTCTCTTCCATATCCATATTTTCACCTATGTTGTCTTTTGTGAAAACCCAGTGCTGAGTTACTTTGGGTGACTGTTATGATTCTAACTTCCCTTTTTCAAATGAAGTTTTAGTATTCCTTTTTATGATGTGGGTTTCTATGAAAAAAACTTTCAAGTAGTAAACCATTTATAACCCCGATTAATTTCGAGGGCGAAATTCATTTTAGGGGGGTAGAATGTAACACCCCGAGATTTTATGAGATATATTATTTTTAATTTCTTTGATGTCTTCTATTATACACTACACCATGATTAGCTTGTACTATACGCAACACCGTATTAGCTTGCTGTATACGCAACACTATTCTTGGCTCGTGTAACACACAATTTCATGTTCGTTTTGTGGAAATTATTCTACGCAACATTAAGTATAGATTTTGTTTAATGTATAAATGAAATAAGTTTTGATTATGTTATACGCAACACCAAACAGAGAATTCACTACACACAGCCCTGACTTGGCTTCCATTACACGCAATCAAGACCTTCTTCGATAGCGTGTGTAGTACGCAATACCAAGTTTCCCTAAACAAGATATTATTATAATATTATTATGAACTAGACGTTATGAATAGTAATACCCACCTTTTGAGATTTTATATATTTTATATTTTAAAATGGACTTCATTTTTAGATTTGGAATATTGAAATTAGCCTAGGGTTAAGTTTTGGTATTTTTCTGGAAACATTCAATTTTTGATGAATAGTGATAACGATGGGTTACTATTTCAAAACCGACTTTTTATTTAAATAATTATTTATTTTATTTAAATTTATTTTAGGTCGAAATTGATACATAATACTTATATAAGTTTAATATAATTAATTTGAGTGATTTTATAATAATTTTAGATATATTAAAATTTTATTGAACTTTTCACCGTCTTTTACCCACCTCCTAGGAGAATTTGAAAATTTACATAAAACATAATTTTACAGCTTCTATGAGTGGAATTTCGAAAATCTAAGAGACACGGTTAATATTAAGGAGAAAAATTTGGTACAATAAGATAAACTTAATTTTTGGTGAATAGTAACTTTTTACTTTTATTTACCCCAGTTAAAAGTAAATAGGGTAATTAAGGGTAAAAATGATATTATTATTACCCTAACACATGTCCTATTTCTATTGGATAAGTTTAATTCGACCAAAAACAACCTTAGGAATAAAATATGACCATTTAGGTCCTCTTGGATTAGATTAGGACATTTAATATTATTTTATTTAAAGAAGAGTTAAAATAGTTAAAATCAATGTTTAAAAACTAAAATATTTTTAATATAGGGTTATAAATAAGATAAATTAGACTATAAATATTAATTATAAAGATAAAAATATTTCCTACCTAATGTTAGTTTATTTATAATTTTTAGACATTAAATAATTTATGATATTTATGACACAATGGTGATGCAGTAATTACCTAAATAATGAAATATTAAAATAGTTGATATTATAAATACCCAAATAAATGTAATTTGAGACTTTTTATGAATTCAACTAATTTTCTAGGTTAATATTACATGTTATTATTGATTTAATTAACTTTTATCTAACTAATCATGCTGTTATAATTTTCACAAAAATCAATTACCAAATAGTGTCAAAATTGACATAAAATAGTTTTTTAAAAAAGTATTATATTATTAATTGTTATTATATTCCTAAAAATCTAAGGTTCGGGAAAATGACTTAGATAAGGTTATATATATTAATAATTAACCACTTGGGGTTTTTTTGTCTGGTTATTGTAAGTTTATTAACCACATAGTGTAAGAAAACAAGAAGACACGGTAAAAGATAAATTATTTAACTTAGAGTTAAATCTAAAATATAAGGTCAAAATAGTAACTTAAACTTCTATAAAACCTATTTTATGAGATTATTTCGACCCATAATCACTTTATTTTAGCAATAAATCAATTTGGAGCTATTATAAACTGAATATGACTTTATTATAAAATAATAGTTTATGTTTTTCCAAAGGTTCCCCTCTCCTCACTTATAAAAAGGGAACCCCTTCCCTCTTCTCTTCACACCCTTTTGAGCCTTGAAACTCAGACCACCCCTACCCATTTCTCTTCTCCACTTCCCTAGAAACATTCTGGAGGTTCTGGTCATCTCAAAAGACCAACTCTACTTCCTTAAGAGGAAGCTTAAAGGAGGTGCGTTGAAGAAGAGATAATCTCTTATTCCGATTCTCTCAAGTTTCTTTCTTTTTCTACTTATTCTTCATTATTTGTCTAATTATATAGTAATAACATCAGTATTACTTATATAATGATATTTTAATATAAATATAAAACAACCCTATTTCACCTTATATCCATCATATGGAAAACGAAATCACCGCACGTGAGTACGTACGGAATACCGTCTCCACGCCATGTTGTAATCTGTTTTCGACCACCACCTTACTTGGATGGGTATAATGGTGTTAATAAATAACTATATATGATTATTGTAAATTTTTATTGATTATGAAATATTATACATACACTTCAATTCAATTCCACAATCATGAGAATGATATCATCGCTCGTGCGTACGTACAGACTACCATCTCCACGACGCGATGCGATTCCTTCTCCATGTTAACAATTCATGAATGATTATAAAGTATATTTAATGAATAATAATTAAATATATGACATAATAATGATACAGGATTTATGTATACATATATGTATGACATCTACTTAATTCCATTCAATTCAATAAGGAAACTAAAACCGCGTTGATGCGTACGCATGGCCTACCGTCTCCAGGAACGATGTATTTCATTCCATTTATCGATGTATCGTATATATATGTATATGATGAATATATATTATATATAAATCATGTTTTACATTCAGTAATTAAGTAAATCAGTATATAAGTAATAATATCAATAACAAAAAGTCGAAACACGTACAATAAATGAAACGATTTTACCCAAATCGCTGCTTTTACATCGAATTTACAAAAGGACGGGTAATATAAAGTCATAAGTAAACTATATATGATATAATAAAAATGAATATGATTATTTAATAAGTAAATGACATTATTTAAATCATTATACAGGATGTTTGGATACATACGAAGAATATCAGACATAAGGTAAGGGATAACTATTCCAATCTCGTTCTTATCCGAGATTGTTACTCGTAAGTATTTTATGGGGTTATTATTATCATCCATGCCCATGTTTTCTAAAAATATTTTAATGTATTTTTAAAGTCCTTTTTACCCACTTTTGAAATTTACCACATGTTATGAAAGGAATATTACTTTTTTTACCACACAAGGATCTTTTTTACTTTTCCGACAAAAGTACAAGAAGAATGTTATATTTAACTTATACAACGTGAACGGATTTTTATGGTTTCCTAATTCCTCATTTTCATGAAGCTTAGTCTACAATATTTATTTAATATTTTCAACAAAATCCTTTTCTTTTAAAATTTCATGGAATTTTGTGAAAATAAAATGATTTTGAAGAAGAAAGGATATTTTCCCCAAGAATTCATTTCAAGTGATTTATCAAAACCATTTTCCATATAAGATGGAATTATTTCACATGTGTATGTTTCAAGTTAAATGACTCTATGATTTAAATGGTTTCACTTTTCTTATGATGAAATGATATCCATTGGTTTTATATGGATTATGTTATGATGGAATGATGTTTATGAAACCAATTTTATTCTTTGGGTTATGATGAATGATTTATGTTTATGTTGTGGCACACGTAAGAATGATTTCATTATGAGATGGGTGGGACCTATATCTCCCTCCAATGAATTGGGTAAAGATTTATATCTAATGAGATAGACATGGATGGAATAACAATTTAATATGGTTCAGTGATAGAGGACTGGAACGAGGAGTGAACTCGATTCAGAATGGGACTTTGTCCACTAAGAAGGTCTTGGAAGAAATTCCTTGGATACTATAGAAATCATAACATGTGCTTAATGTTTGACACAATTAACAGTTTTATTACCATGATATTTTATCATGATTGATGTTCCTTTATGATATATGCCTTACGTACTTCCAAGATTTATGTCTTTGCTCAAGATTCTGATGTTTAGATTTTATGTTCAAGCTTTTGCATTAAAATGTTTATGGATTGTTTTATGTTTTCTATGTTTACCCTTACTAAGAATTTGATCTCACCCTTTTTATGTTTTCTTTTCCCCAGGATATAATGAAAGGTTTCAGGTAAGAAAATCAAAAGGGGAAGATCTTTATGGGAGAGGTTGAAGATCCTTTACCATGATTGGAAGATTACGTTCAGAGTTTCCAAAGACACTAAACTAATACGATATTTCGGCGTATGTTTTTTTAATGTATTAAGTATTACAAAAAAGTAGTGTAATGTCCATGTACGTCAGGATTTGGGTCTCTACATTCACTCCCCAAACAACATAGTAGTCAAGGTTCAATTACTATTCTATTATAGTTTATAAAGACAATTAGTTTACTAGGTTCACTCCCCATTACAATCCTATTTATGTCATGAGATATAAATCATTACACAATTAATTGTAGGGAGATATAGGTCCCACCCATCACATAATGAAAATCATAAATACGTAAATTATAAGATAATTAAACATTCATCATATAAAAACCCGTAAATGAAGTGTGTTTCACAAACATTTCATCATATTAGAACCCATGAAAAGAAACAGGTTTCATAGGATATTTAATAATTTTATAACCCATGGAAAGTAAATGGGTTTCATCAACAGTTTATAATTTTTTAACTTTTTGAAGAGAAACGAGTTTCATAAAAAAAATTATTATGTTGTAAACCATGTAATTGAAATGGGTTTCCAAAACATATTTTCATAATCAGCATAAACCATTCAGGGAATTAATAAGAATGTTATTAATGTATTATATCTACATTAAAGAAAACATAAAATCAAAGTATATCACACTATATAGAAAACTATTTTTAAAGATCACAATGAACATTTATTTAGGAAAATATATTTTCCACTATGAAGAAACAATTTATAAAAAATGGACCAATTTAAAAATCCTTTTCTTTGTAAATAATCATGGAAGCTTATAAATGAACCTTTAAAAATATATTTAATTTTTTTAATCAAATATCATTAATATTTTCAAAAATATCTTAAAATTAAAAAAATGGATAGAAATAATCTTCTTTTAAATTAATATTTGAATCTTATAGTGGAGTATTTTAAACATTGAGGTATCATGATGGCGTAAAGTTTGTACATGTTCTACATACTAAAAAATTGATTACTTTCACATTTTTGGTAAAATAAAAATGTGCCTTATTTGGAAATTTAAATCAAGATTAATTTAAATATATTTTGTAAAAAACCAAACATTAGTAAATATTTATTTTTTCAAAAATTTTAATAAAGTAAAAAATATGAATTTTTCTAGAAAACATGGTTTTGGTTAAAAAATGTATTTTTTTAAGAAGAGATAAATGTGGATTATTTTTCTTAAGAACATTATTTTGAACTATTTAATAGATAAAGAGAGGAAAATTAAGGGAATCCATTTATTATCATGAAATAAAAATGGAGAATAAAATTAATGTGTTTATTGATAGATATATTATAATTTTTAATCATCACATATATAAACATAAACAATCTTGATAAATGATGAGATTTTATCATAAAAACCTTACCACTTTGGTTACATTGAATCATATGACCCATGAAAGAATAAAATTAAATGGAACATAAAATATAATTAGACTTAATAAATTCATGATATTACATTTCAAATGGGTTTTATATTCACCTCATAAAATATTATAGGTTCATAAAAAAACTTATGTCCCAAAGAAGGCTATTTGAGAAAAAATCCCCTAATGCATCATTAAATTTTGAATCGTAAACCCAATGAATGGGATATCCTGAAATGGATATTTAAATTCACATAATTTTATATATAAAAATCATAAAATACATTACTGATATGTATATTAACCACATAAAAGAAACACATAGTGAATATGGATTCTACCTCACAGAAAATAAAAGTGAGATAGAAATCATTTACCTTAATTCCCAACATCTATTGTACATGTTTGAACCTACAGTATAATAAATATATGTTATCTATACATATTATAAAGAAACATAATCATACATATCATACCATATATGATTTAATCATATCATTTCTTACATGTTTATCAATAATTCCTTGTTAAAATTTCATTTCGTTTAATAACATCTTTGTTTTTGTATCTATTTTTATTTTTTATTTTATGTACACTTATATTGATAACTGTTACATAATAAATATAAAGCTAAAAACAATATAAATATCTTATATATTCAGTATATATATTTATATATTTATATAAATCCATAAAATTTAGAGATATAAAGTGAAATACATCATTCATGGAGACAATATGTTTTATGTATGCATGAACATTATTTCCATTTTATAGGCTGATTTAATGAAAAAATAGTAAATATTATATTAAATTTGCATAGTAATTTTTATGACATATATATAATAATTTTTTATTTAAAATAATCTTTATTACCTTCCATTTAAAGTGTAAATGAATAATCAATCATGTCGCTTTGCGAGGCGGCAGTCCTTCGTACACATGAACAACGTTATCATAATCCCATTGAATGAAAATTAAGAGGGAATATGTGATATTATAATTAAATAAGTGTAATAATTTTATAAATATAATATAAAAACATTAAATAATTATTAAAAAATTCCATGTGAGGTAGGTATGCAAAAAAAAACATCGGTTCGTGAGGCGGTAGTCCATAATACACACAAATGATGATTCTATATCCATTTAATGGAATAGGAGATGGATATAAGTTGTGAAATTAACATAATAATGTATCATTGTATTGGATATACCGGTGTTTTTATTTTATCATATCCATATAATATTTAATTTTGGTGGAAGAAGAAATAATATAAAAATGAAAGTTTAAGAATTTTATATCTTCTTTGGAGAGCCTCTTTTGGTTTAACTGAAAACCTAAATAAATTGGATTTATGTTCGAAACTAGGAAAATAGGATGCAGTTAGAGAATTAAGTATAAAAAATTTTAAGGTAATTTCCAACCTAAAAGGTTTTTTATGTTTGAATAGAAGAGAAGATTGGCTGGATTTTTATATGTGAGGTGAGTGGCACACTTGTATTTTTTGAAAAGAAAAAGGTATACCCATGTTTTCAACATTCCAAAATGGTCAAAAAATAAACCACTCTAGAACCTTATATGTGATAGGTATAAATATTTCTGTAAAATGGGTATTTTACAAGTTTTTTTTTCTTTTTATCCCTTATATATTTAGTTTAACCCCCCCCCCCTCCCCAATATCACATTTTCTCCTTAACCGCTATAAATATTTTTTACTACTTTTTCTAATCATAATGGAAAAATTAATTTTGACCATATTATATAATATAAATTATTATAATTCCAACTATTTTATAAAATTTTCGAAATTCCATTTATAAAATTGGAAATTTTTAATTTAAAAATAGTCCCCTAGATGTGATGAAAAAGAATTTTTCCAAAGAAAAACATTTCAAAAGATTCAAAAGTTTTACTATCAAAATTATAAATTAAAATGATTAAAAAGACCAAAATTGGATTATTAGATATATAAGCGAACTAATTTTATATTTAAAACCATATTTAAACTGTTTTTATGAATTTAAAAGCTGAAAAATAAATAAAAATTCAAAATAGATATTGTATTTTCACTATTCACTAAAAATTTATCTTTTCCAAAAATTCTCAAAATAATTTGTATATTTCAAAAAATTAGTATATTTTTTCTAATAAATTTTTTAATATTAGGAAATTTTCAATTTTAAAATAATTTAGTAAAATGTTACAAAACATATTTTTAGATAAAATACACTTTTAAGCATAAAATTTGATTTGTTCTTATCTTATACATATAAAATATATAAGATGAATGTTAAAAATTTTCTTGAATATATAATATATAAATTGTATTAAAATCATTCTCCAAAGGGGTTACATTCTACACCCCTTAAAATAAAAATTTCACTTGAAAATTTTCACCTTGGTACCAATAAGTGTGGATAGATTTTCTACATTACATCTTAATCTTCCCACATAACTTCCTCAAGATGGTGTTTTTTCCACAAAACATTTAACATGTGAGTTTTATTGATTTGTAGATATTTATTTTTACAATAAAAAATCTCCACATGTTGTTCCTAAAAAAATGATCTTTCTCTATCAGTACAACCTCTAAATTCATTATATGTGATGGACCAGATATGTAATTCCTCAGGATAGATACATTGAAAACATCATTAACCTAATAGAGGTTCATTGGAATCTCTAAACGATAAGCTATTGTCCCAATATGATCTATAATTTTAGATGGACCAATATAAATTATTCTTAGTTTTCCATTTATTCATCCATATAGAAAATTTTAGAAACTCCTTCCCACCAACTTCAAATTGTATATTTCTTCAATGATTATCAGTATATCATTTTCATGGACTTGGTGCTACATTTATGTGTTATTTAATAGCTCCAACCTTGACTACAATTTTTTTATCTTAATCATTCCCCTAATAACTTCCTTTCTCTAACCTCATTCCATTATATCGGAGTTCTAAACTTATTTCCATACAAGTCTTAAAAATTTTCCATATTATTTCTCTAGTGGAATATATTGTGATAATAAATCTATACTAAAAGAATATGTTGATCCGTACCACCTTTGAAATCTATAAAATAATAATTCAGCATGTCCTATAGTCATGGAATTTTTTTCTGATCCTAAAAATCTATCCAATGATGATATGAAGTGATTAAAATTAACACAGTGTCTAGAGAATTTTGAAGACTTCTCCTAAACTTCTAGGTAAACCTTATATCCATAATAGATATGAAATTTTTTTTAACTCCAAGTAATCTTACCACTTCCATAATTTATATCCTAGAAATCTTATCTAATGTGAATTATTATCTATTAAAGATTAAGTGTGCTGACTTTTTAAGGAGGCTGACCACAATCTATGTATCATTTTTCCATTTAGATTTTTTTTAGAGTTCAATGTAAAATATCACTTTGATGTTTTCCCATTTTCTTTCTGGTATGGATAAGGGTTATAGAAACCTTTTATAACATTTTCTTTAGAAAATATCATTCTCACATACTAAGAATAAAAATATATACATAGAAGTTTCCCTATTTATGTTGTCCCACTAGAAATACCATTTCACATAGGCTAGTGTTAGGTATTATAACCTTGTATCCCTATAATTGTGGGTTCAAGCCCAGTGTCCTAATCGGATGCGATGGCTTGTCACACAATATGTAGGTTATCATTATTTAAAAACTATATTAAAGTAATTTCTATAACATTACCAAATTGTAATAACCCATAATTACCTCAATTGAAAAAACAATATAAACCCTAACAGATACAAATTCCATTAATATTATGTCCAAAAAATGTAAAGGCATTCCTCTAAAAATAAAATTTTCACTAAAACATATAAAAAATAGAATGGTTATTTGCAATAAATGTCTCCAAATATATACTTAATATTGATAAAAATGTAACCCATAAAACCTAAAAAGGTGTGTCCAAGAAATAGGATTTATGGTAAATATTAAACTCATAAACACATGTTTGTATCCAAAAATATTATGTTAATCCTACATGGAGACATATATTCTTATGAAATTAACACAATCCATCTATGTTCCATGATTCATACAACCCAAATACCATTGGAAAACAATACTTATAAGACATAATCCATGAAACCAATAACATAAATACTTCCATCCATCCACTTTAATGATTAACATGGAATAGGTATTTCATATGTTTAGAAGTAAATTCTTGGGTTAAGGAATTGACTTAGATAATTCACATGTTCACCACACATAATACATTTAACTCCGGAACAATTTTTCACTCTATGACCTTTTTCCACTCAGATGAAATCTTCACCTCCATTTTAGATATTTTTCTAGGTGCTTCTTCCCACCTTCTTTACATATAGAAAACTAAATCTTCTTTCCACTATTTTAATTAGCTCATAAAAATTCATAAATTGTAATCTTCCTTTTATTTGATGCTCTAGCAATGTCACTAAAGTTCACATTGTTAATCATATATCACAATATCTAATTATAAATATTTAAAATATCTTCCTCCTATCATCATACAATTTTTATTCTAATAGTAGATAAATATTCCATAAGATTCAATGTTAACACGAATCCTTCTATTTTTATCCATTTACTAAATCCAAAAAACATTGTGTGATCAACTATAATAACACTGGGAAGCCACATAATCATTATAAATCACTTATTGGATGTCTAAATAATGAATACTTATTTTCAATATTTGATCCCTTATGTTTATCCTAGGTCATTCTGGGTAATTATTCAAAAACTTCATGATGATTTGTAAAGTGTTTGTGAAATTACAAAACACATCCAAAGGGAGTTTCAAACAAGGTGTGAAGCATAGCTGATTGTCTTGCACTAGGTGATGATTGATTCTAGCTCAATACTCGCTTTTCTGAGATAATACCCCTAGATGACTTTGTGTAAGAGCCACATATACTTTTATTAATCATAATGGAATGTAATTTCTTGGAATCCTATCACTCAATTATTAACCATAATTCCTAAAAAAATCATATACATTGAATCTTCCTTAGATTTATTATTGTAGATATCCCTTGAAATATCCATTTAAATATACCTAGGGATCTATCTAAAGGTTTTTCATCCTAGTTTATGAAGGATAACAACACATGTCCTCTAATACCAATAGTAGAGACCCACACTTTTCATGCATTAATATTATCTCTTTGTAACAGCCCGCCCCTACCTCATTGTATTAAGGAGGCGGTGATGGCTACATGGCCTTAAGCGATGCTCCTAAGGCACCAAAGGCTGGAAATAAATGTTGATGGCTTCAAGGAACAGTGGGGAACAATTTTCCCTTAATACAAAACCAACCAAACCAACAAATAAATATTCTTTCACTTTCAAACCCAACCATGTGATACTAACAATTCCATTACAAACCCCAAAACCATCCAACTAAACATGTCCACAAAACATCAGAGTACTATGTGGAAGATTAGACAAAAAAACACCATGACCCATGATACCACTATAGCTACACTCCAAGATCCAAGCTCTAAGATCCACCAAGACGTCACAATGCACCTCTAAAGGAGGGTGATGCATTACCTTTGCCCATGTCAAAGTACACAATATCTGCAAAGACACCACAGTACCAAAGCAGGGAGTGAGTACTACAACTTAGTAGGTTTTCCCCAAATTATTTTCCTACATATGACACTAGGATAAAACCATTAGCACATTTATATAAAATAGTTTATATAAAATAATCACAAGTGTAACCATTACCATAAGCCAAACATACCCCTACCAAGCCATCTCACCCAAACCAAGCAACCAAGGGAAAGCCAAAACAAACATGCCACAAGCCATTTCATTATTTATACATTAGCACAAAAATTTCCATCTTACAAATCAATTCACACAAACAACCATAATAATGGAGATTTCGTCCAACCCTTTCACCCATTCACACTTTAGTTCCATCTATTCAAAGCAACACACAACAAAACAACAAAAACAGTGGATCTTCCTTCCAACCCGTTTCACCCATTCACTACTAGTGGAACTTCCCATCCACTTATCTTTTAATGGTGGCCCTTCTGTCCACTATCCATCCACTTTTTATAGTGGTACTTCTCACCACTTTCACACAACATTCCAATCAAGCCATAACCAAGAAGACAACCCACTAAGGTCACAACATTATGCAATCAACCAATTCCATTGCATAACAATCCACTTCAATAAATAACCCATTTATTGAAAATCATTTTCAATGCCAAATAAAATTTCAATAAAACAACATATTTATTGAAAACCATTCTCATCAACCATTTTCCAAAATCAATCTCAGTAAACCATTTTAAAATATCCTTTTTAAAATCCACAACAATAACATTTCATCCCCAAACCCCCTTTTTCTCAAAAATCCCCAAAACATCACCCAAGGGATTTCCAATCAATTTCGCACATCAAGACACAATTAATTTTCAACCCAAAAAATTAATTATAACAAAAAACCACTAGTTCTAACCAAGTGGAGTTGAGAGAGAATCCATCTACCTTTAGGGTTCCAGAGAAATCGGCCCACAAGCAATCTCACCTAAAATCCAGCAACCACAACACCGAAACCTCTCTATATCCCCTTACCTAGAAACCACAAGCCTTAAAATCAACATCCATGGAAACTAAAACCCTAGATCTACATGAAATGGATGTATATATATAAAACTAAATAAGGGAGAAGAAAGGATCTAGAGAAAACCAAAAGGAACCATGAGAGAAGACTTACCTAGGAGAAATCATCTTCAAACCACCTTAAAAACCCTTCGATTTGCTTCAAAAATGTGTGGGAGAGTCTCTCCAACCCTTGAGAGACGAAAACCCTAAGAATGATTCGAGTGGGGGAGAATTTGGAGAGGAATAGGTTAAGCCCAAGGGATCCTAGAACTTAAAACCCTACATTTATGTGGATGCATGGTTATCCCGCATGGTTTGGAAAACCGGGTACTAACCGTGCGCACGCTGCTGTCTCGAGAGGAGGGGTATGTATGGTTTCCTTACACGGTTTGGAAAACTACGTGTAGGCCATGTGAAGCCTATAATCTCCCCCTACATGGTTTCCAGGAGCACCGGCATGGTTTCCTCTAACCGTGCTCAAACCATGATCCCTAAGAAAAGACTCTAAACTCATTCAAAACCATTAAAAACTCTCCCAACCTCTTCTCAAATTATCCAATGCACTTTAAACACAGAAAAATGCATAAAAAAGGCCACATACCTCAAACCGGGGGTACAATATTCTCGCCACCATTTGTCTTTCCATCCTCGAAAAATAGAAAACCACCCTTTTCCGAAAGAGCTCAGGCCATTGCATTACCATCTCTTTCTCCCGCTCCGAAGTCTCCACTTGAATCTGACCATGCTTCCAAAAAACATGAACTAAACTGATGCTTTTACCATGCAAGACCTTCTCTTTCCTATCCACAACTCGTACTGGAACATCCACCAATGAAGCTTCCGGTTCAAGATCAACGTGATCTCATCAAATCACATGGTCATGATCCGACTGATACTTTTTCAACTGCAAAACATGAAACACATTGTGCACCGCACTGAAACTAGGTGTAAAAACCAAACGATAAGCCACCTCACCAACCCACTCAAGAATATCAAAAGGTACAATTTACCTTGGAGATAACTTCCCCTTCTTTCCAAACCGATAATGTCCCAACCTAGGAGGGATCCTCAAGAAAAAATGATCACTCACCTCGAACAAAAACGGTCGTCGACGATGATATACGTATGATTTCTAATGACTCTAAGCCATATCCATTCTATTCCTGATTAGCTTGATCTTCTCTATAGTCTCCTAGACAATGATCGGTCTCACCATCGTGGACTCACCCGTTTCCACCTAGTATAGTGGAGAACGACACGACCGCCCATACAATGCTTCGAAAGGATCCATATGTATGGATTCTTGAAAACTTTTATTGTATGAAAACTAAACCAATGACAAGTTCTCCACCCACGAGCCACCAAAGTCCCTAACACAAGCTTGCAACATATCCACCAAAGTTTGTATCATCCTCTCGGATTTACCATCCATATGAGGATGATACACCATACTAATGGTCAACTTAGTTCCAAGGGCTTGCTATAAAGACTCTACAGAAATGATATTTAAAGCTCATATATCTATCAGATATGATCAAAACTGGAACACCATGCCTCTTTACCACCTCCCAGATATAGATTTTGGAAATATCCTCCACTGTATGTGATTCAAGAATTGGAATGAAATGGGACGACTTTGTTAGCTGATCCACTATCACCCAAATGGCATTGTGCTTTCTAGCAGTTCTTGGGAGACCTGTGACAAAATCCATTGCTATTTGATCCCACTTCCTAATAGGTATTGGTAAATACTGCAACATTCCCACTATCCTCGAATGTTATGTCTTGATCTACTAGAAAATCAAGAATCTCGAAACAACTCAGCCACTCTTCTTTTCATACCAGGCCACCAAAACTGCGCTTTCAACGCTTTATACATTTTCTAAATTCCAGGATGAAGAGCCCACCTGGATTAATGATACACCCTGAGAGGATCCTCCTGACAAGAAACCGGTACAACCATTTGATTACGAAAACACAAAACTAAATCTCCATTCAATTTACAACCCTCAATGGTATCCCCACCATTGAGTCTCAACCCCATGGTCACACACTCAGAATCAGATATATTTTCCTATTTAATCAGGACAACCAAGTAAAGAATCAAAAAAACCAGAAAGAAGACTGCTCAATCGCCCTAGTCCTCACATTCCAACTGCATATCGGATATAACTAACATCAACTGCCATTGGTCTAATGCTTGTTTCACCACATGAACATATTCTTTTCTACTTAATGTGTCCACCAACAAATTTTACTTACTCAGTGTGTAAATCAAGTCAAAAATAAATCATCTAGAGATATTTCACCCATCTCATTTTCCTCAAGTTCAAATCCCTTTGTGAGAAATTGTGATTCAAGCTCTTAAGATCTGTGTATACCGTGAATTTCTCACCGAAGAGATAATGATGCCACACTTTCAAATCATGAACCAATGCTACTAATTACAAATCATGAGTTGGGAAGTAATTCTCATGAACTCTCAACTACTATGAGATATACGCAACCACATGATTAACTTGCATGAGAACGCACCCCAACCATGATCCTGATGCATCGTAATACACCACGAACCCTTTTCCTGGTTCTGGAAAAACCAAGATTGGTGCTAGTGTATAGTGACCCTTTAGATATTCGAAAGACTACTGATATTGTTCATTCAACAAGAATGGAACATTATTTATTGTCAAAGCTATCATCAGTGAAGCCAAACATGAAACATCACAAACAAAACGCAGATAATATCGAGTTGGACCAAGGAAACTCCGTATCTCGAACACATTCTTTGGAGGTTTCCATGAGATAACAGCCTCTATCTTTTTTGGATCTATTGAAACACCCCTTTTCAAAAATCACTTGGCCAGGAAAACAAACTTCTTGTATCCAAAAGTCACACTTTGATAATTTGGCATACAACTGATGATCCCTCAAGATCCCCAGCACTGTCACCATGTTTTTCTCATGCTCCAACCTTGTCTTTGAATACACCATAATATCATCTATAAACACCACTACGGATGAATCTAGATATATCTGAAATATCAGATTCATCAATGCCATGAACACTATTGGCGCATTCGTTAGACCAAAGGGAATAACCACATATTCATAATAGTCATATCTACTTCTGAAAGCTATTTTAGGAATATTTTCCTTCATCACCCGCAATTGATGATATCCCGACCTTAGGTCGATCTTGGAGAACCACTAGGCTCCCCTGAACTAGTCTAACAAATCATTAATTCATGGAAGTAGAGATCTGTTCTTTATCATAACTTGGTTAAATATATGATAATCAACACAAATAATCAACGTTCCATCCACATTTTTCAAAAACAACACCGGTGTTTCCCATGGAGTCGTGATACTCTAGATAAACCCTTTGTTTTATAACTCTTCCAAGTGGACCTTCAATTCCTGCAATTTAGCTGGTGCCATTCGATAAGATGGAAGTGAGATAGGACAAGTCCGTAGAAAGATATAAATCATAAACTCCACTTCTCTTACCAGAGGTAACCCAAATAATTATTTGGGAAAGACATCCATGAACTGATCCACCACTACTGGAAGAACACTCTTCTCAACACCCTCTACCGATTCCAATGACAACACCGCCAACTGATACGATAATTTTCCCACTGCTGGTGCCAACACACTAGTGCAGAAAACGTTTTTTACGTCACCATTTTTTACGTCGGTTATATAAAACCGACGTCATAATATGTAAAACGTGGTTTTTTACGTCAGTTATTTAATAACCGACGTAAAAACCTGTGTTTAGTACACCTTTAACGTCGGTTATTTTTATAACCGACGTTATTAATCGCGCGACTTCGTTTTTTACGTCGGTTATACATTAACCGCCATAACAAACAGAAGAGGGGGGGCGTTTTTTACGTCGGTTATTGAATAACCGACGTAAAAAACGCGGTTTTTGAAGGCCTTTTTACGTCGGTTAAAAAATAACCGACCTAAAAAAAGAATCCGCAGATGTTTTTGACGTCGGTTATGGAATAACCGACGTAATAAAACGCGGATTTGAGCCCTTTATAACGTCGATTATAAAATAACCGACGTAAAAAAAGAATCGGAGGAAGGTTTTTACGTCGGTTATTGAATAACCGACGTTATAAATGTTTTTAAAAAAATTATAACGTCGGTTATTGAATAACCGACGTGATAACTCATTTAAAAATTTACCCAGAACCGTGGATTGTCATTCGCGAGTTTACCTTCGACAGTCGCGACTCGTCTCTCTCACGCGTAAACCCGAATAGGCTCGTCCATTTCATGGGTTTAGATTCGTTTTGCAATCATCGTTTCTCATATTTAATCTCCTCGGATCAATCATCTAAACTCGCAGCACTCAGGTAATCCTCCCACTCGTTCGTTTTTTTTCGCGGATAGTATATATATATGTGTTGTGATTTTTTTGTTGAAACTAGATAAGATTCTTCGATTGCGAACCCTTTTGACTCGTTTTGGCACCATAATCTTATTTATCATCCCTAGATCTATTAGTTCGACTTGCAATATTGACTAATTTTATGATTTCACTAATTTTTCATCGTTTTCTATAAATCCCCGAGAGGGTTGGGGCGTGTCCAGGGGGGTTTACAAGGGGGTGGGTGGGTGTGGGGGGCTGTCCAAGGGTGTGGGTGGGTGTTGGGGGGTGTCCAGGGGGGTTTCCAAGGGGGGTAGGGGGTGGGGGTGGTGTTTAGGAGGGGTGGGGGGGCTGTCCAGAGGGTTGGGGGTGTCCAGGGGGGTGTCCAAGCAGGTTGGGGGTGGGGGGTTGTGTCCAAGAGGGGTGGGGGTGCTTTCTAGAGGGGTCGGGGGCTGTCCAGAGGGGTCGGGGGGTGTCCAGGATGGTGTCCAAGGGGATGGGTGGGTGTGGGGGGCTGTCCAAGGGGGTGGAGGCCTGTCCAGAGGGGTCGGTGGGGTGTCCAGGGGGGTGTCCAAGGGGTTGGATGGGTGTGGGGGGCTGTCCAAGTGGGTGGCGGCCTCTCCAGAGGGTATTTGGGGTTGTCCGGGTGGGTGGGGGGGGGGGGGGCTGTACAGAGGGTTGGGGGATGTCCAGGGGGTGTCCAAGGGGGTAGGGGTGGGGGTGGTGTCCAGGAGGGGCGGGGGGCTGTCCAGAGGGGTCGGGGGGTGTCCAGGGGGGTTTACAAGGGGGTGGGTGGGTGTGGGGGGCTGTCCAAGGGTGTGGGTGGGTGTTGGGGGGTGTCCAGGGGGGTGTCCAAGGGGGGGTAGGGGGTGGGGGTGGTGTTTAGGAGGGGTGGGGGGGCTGTCCAAAGGGTTGGGGGGTGTCCAGGGGGTGTCCAAGCAGGTCGGGGGTGGGGGGTTGTGTCCAGGAGGGGTGGAGGTGCTTTCTAGAGGGGTCGGGGGCTGTCCAGAGGGGTCGGGGGGTGTCCAGGGGGGTGTCCAAGGGGATTGGTGGGTGTGGGGGGCTGTCCAAGGGGGTGACGGCCTGTCCAGAGGGGTCGGTGGGGTGTCCAGGGGGGTGTCCAAGGGGTTGGATGGGTGTGGGGGGGCTGCCCAAGTAGGTGGCGGCCTCTCCAGAGGGTATTTGGGGTTGTCCGGGTGGGTGGGGGGGCTGTCCAGGGGGTTGGGGGATGTCCAGGGGGTGTCCAAGGGGGTAGGGGGTGGGGGTGGTGTCCAGGAGGGGCGGGGGGCTGTCCAGAGGGGTCGGGGGGTGTCCAGGGGGGTTTACAAGGGGGTGGGTGGGTGTGGGGGGCTGTCCAAGGGTGTGGGTGGGTGTTGGGGGGTGTCCTGGGGGGTGTCCAAGGGGGGTAGGGGGTGGGGGTGGTGTTTAGGAGGGGTGGGGGGCTGTCCAGAGGGTTGGGGGGTGTCCAGGGGGGTGTCCAAGCAGGTCGGGGGTGGGGGGTTGTGTCCAGGAGGGGTGGGGGTGCTTTCTAGAGGGGTCGGGGGCTGTCCAGAGGGGTCGGGGGGTGTCCAGGGTGGTGTCCAAGGGGATGGGTGGGTGTGGGGGGCTGTCCAAGGGGGGTGGCGGCCTGTCCAGAGGGGTCGGTGGGCTGTCCAGGGTGGTGTCCAAGGGGTTGGATGGGTGTGGGGGGCTGTCCAAGTGGGTGGCGGCCTCTCCAGAGGGTATTTGGGGTTGTCCGGGTGGGTGGGGGGGCTGTCCAGAGGGTTGGGGGATGTCCAGGGGGTGTCCAAGGGGGTAGGGGGTGGGGGGTGGTGTCCAGGAGGGGCGGGGGGCTGTCCAGAGGAGTCGGGGGGTGTCCAGGGGGGTTTACAAGGGGGTGGGTGGGTGTGGGGGGCTGTCCAAGGGTGTGGGTGGGTGTTGGGGGGTGTCCAGGGGGGTGTCCAAGGGGGTAGGGGGTGCGGGTGGTGTCCAGGGGGGGTGTTATATCTTACTATATGTTGTTTAAAAAATAATATTCAAGCATATTTTTTTAAATACACATCGATTTGTTTTATATTTCAAAATTGTTTACATTCAAATTATGATTTTTTTCATATAAACATATATTTATCTTATCTAAAAAATATATATATTTTTGCTATTTGTTATAGGTAATAATGAGTCGAAGTTGGATTACGGCACATCGAATGAACAATGAATATGAGGAAGGTGTTGATGCCTTTTTGGAATTTGCTAAACGAAATGTTCCAAGTAGTGACATTTTTTTCTGTCCATGCCTGAAATGTCTGAATATGAAGAAGTTGATAAGTAGAGAGATAAAAGATCATCTGATTTGTCATGGTTTCAATCCGAGTTACAACCCTTGGATTTGGCATGGCGAAACTGGACAGAATGTCACTGATGATAATGAATCGCAAGATGGTAACTCCGATGGAACTGAAGAAATGATTCGCGATATTGTAGCAGAACAAATTGAGATAGAACCGACAGTTTCACGTCTATATGGTGATGCCGAAAAACCATTATATCCTGGTTGTACAGATTTTACGGTTTTGTCGGCGGTGTTAAGATTGATTAACCTGAAGGGGAAACATGGATGGAGTGACAGAAGTTTTACAGAGCTGCTACAATTGATGAAAGACATTCTTCCAAAAGATAACGATCTTCCAGATTCACATTATAAGGCCAAAAAAATATTATGCCCGATGGGATTAGGATACAGGAAAATACATGCCTGTCCGAATGACTGCATTATATATAGGAAGGAATATGAATTTCTGAAAGAGTGTCCTAAATGTGGGACATCACGGTATAAGGTGAAAGAAAAATCACAAGCCGATGTAGAGATTACAAATCTCCCTTCAAAGGTATTTTGGTATCTTTCTATAATTCCTCATTTCAAACGTTTATTTGCTAATTCACATGATGAAAAAAGGTTAAGATGGCATGTTGATGAGCGGGTATGTGATGGAAAAATACGTCATCCAGCTGATTGTCCACAATGGAAGAAAATTGACGCCCAGTACCCTACATTTGGAAATGAAATTAGAAATCTGAGACTAGGCTTGTGCACAGATGGAATGAATCCATACCGAACCCTCAGTAGCACACATAGTTCATGGCCTGTTTTATTGGTAATTTACAACCTCTCTCCTGAAGTTTGTATGAAACACAAATATTTCATGTTGAGTATCATGATCTATGGTCCAAAGCAACCCGGCAATGATATTGATGTATACTTGTCACCGCTGATTGATGATTTGAAACTGTTATGGGTTGATGGTATTAGGGTGTATGATTCTTATAAAATGGAATATTTTCAACTGCATGCAGTGCTTCTATTCACTATAAATGACTTCCCAGCATATGGAAATTTGTCTGGATACAGTGTTAAAGGGCATAAAGCATGTCCAATTTGCGAACAACAGACGTCATATTGTCAATTGCATCATGGGAGGAAAATAGTGTACATGGCTCATCGAAAGTTTTTGCCTATGGATCACCCTTATAGAAGACTAAAAAAGGCATTCAATGGCTCACAAGAATTTGATACTGCTCCAAAACCTTTATCCCCAGATTTGTATTTTGAGAGGGTGAAAAACCTTTATGTGACATTGGGAAAGACACAGAAATCTGGTAATGATAGACATATTTGGAAGAAAAGGTCAATATTTTTTGAGCTACCATATTGGAGGTATCATGAAGTCAAACATAATATTGATGTCATGCACGTGGAGAAGAATATCTGTGATTCTTTGATCGGAACATTGCTAGATATTAAATGAAAGACAAAAGATGGGTTGAATGCAAGGTTAGACCTACTATCAATGGGAATACGTTTGGAGTTAGCTCCCACTCCTAAAGGAAGACGAACATTTCTTCCCCCGGCTTGTCATACATTATCGAAGAGGGAGAAAAGTATCTTCTGTCAGTGTCTTCATGATATCAAAGTGCCTCGAGGTTATTCTTCAAATGTAAAAAATTTTGTCTCATTGAAAGACTTGAAGTTGATAGGTATGAAATCACATGATTGTCACGTCATGATGAAACAAATTCTACTAGTTTCACTGCGTGGAATATTGCCCATCCATGTCAGAAAGACTATAATTAGGTTGTGTTATTTTTTCAATTCAATTTGTAACAAGGCGATTGATGTGAATTCTTTGAACATTTTTTAAAAGGATGCAATTTTTATACTTTGTCATTTGGAAATGTATTTTCCTCCAACTTTTTTTGATATGATGGTGCATTTAATAATTCATCTGGTTCGAGAAATAAAGCTTTGTGGACCTGTATATCTTCGTTGGATGTATCCTTTTGAAAGGTATATGAAAATATTAAAGGGATATGTTAAAAATCCATACCGACCTGAAGCCTCCATTATTGAAAAGTATATTTCTGAGGAGGTAGCAGAGTTTTGTACGATCTACTTGTCTACAGCGCAACACATAGGTTTGCCTCCATCTCTCCATGAACGGGTTAATAATGAGGGAAAGGGGATTCGTGGCTTGAAAGTCAAATCACTGTCAGCTGAACATATGAAGAAGTTAGAATCATACATCTTGAATAACATAGCTGATGTTCAACCGTATATCACATTGCATATTAATGAGTTGAAACAATGTCATCCAAAGAAGAAAGAAATGTGGATTTTGAATGAGCACAACAAAACTTTTTTGCCATGGTTTAAAAAGACCTTGCTTGGTAGATCAGATGTATCAGAGACTTTAAAATGGATAGTGGGTGGTCCATCTTTAAATGTGATAACATGGTCTGCTTATGAAATTAATGGCTATACATTTCATACGAAAGCTCAGGACAACAGAAGTGCAGTTCAGAATAGTGGTGTATTGGTGTTTGCAGAAGCAATGCATTTTTCGAGTGCTAAGGACAGAAACCCAATTTTGGCATCAAGTGCATATTATGGAGTGATTGAAGACATATGGGAAGCTGATTACTTTAAAATTAAAGTTCCTGTTTTTAACTGTAAATGGTTTATCGGTAACAACAGTGTCAGACACGATGAATTTGGAATGACACTTGTTAATCTGAATAGATAGGAAGACACAGCTGATTCTTTTATAATGGCAACACATGCCAAACAAATTTTCTATGTAGTAGATCAATCAGATATGCAGTGGGCTGTTGTTTTACAAGGGAAAAACAATATGTTGGTGAGGATGAATTTGATGAAGATGCTGATTTATGTGAGATCCCTACTTCCATGGAAAGATTAACAGAACATAATGATGAGTATGTTGAAGACATGGTTTGTGCCATAAGGAACGATCACGACGAAGGAATTTGGGAAAACAATCCAACTGTACATTCCTAAAATTATAGGTAACACATGTTTATTTCTTGTTTACATTTAGGTTTTTCATATAATGTTAGATATTGTAAATTTTTTACTTATTAAAACATGTATCAAACCAAAACGATAAAACAATAAAAACCGTAAAGAGGAGAAGTCCTGGGCGCACCGACTAGCCGGTGGTGGAGCACCGGTTGGCCGGTGGTCCAGAGAAAAGCTCTGTCTGGTCCACCGGCCGGCCGGTGGCACCAGGCAGTGGGCAAGTCTACTGCCTGGGTCCTCCGGCTGGCCGGTGAGCTCACACCGGCTGACCGGTGGACTCAGTGAGTCCACTTTTCAGATTTCCTGGGCCAACTCCTTGGCAACCTTTTGCCTGTGTTTACCATGTTTATCATTGTTTAACATGCTTACCATATTACCAATGTTTACTATTATGTAATTTAGTACACTTTTCTATTTTTTGATTAAGTAGTATTACAATATTTGAATTTGTATATTTGTGAACTAATGTTTGTTTTTCTGATTTGAAGGAAAATGACAGATCAATCAGTTGATCAGCCACATGATTCTAGAGATGAGCATATTGGTCATACATCTGGGGAGGAACATTCACATGCTCCTATTACGAAAAAGAGTTCAAAGGTTGGTAAGCGTGGGTGCACACGTTTACCAAAATTATCACTTGCCCGTACGAAGGAGGAGAGGATAGTCGTGGAGTTTGATGATGATGATATTCCTAGAGGTCCAAATGATAAAGATTTTAAGGGTTTTGTAGCAACTCAGGCTAAGAGAAAAGTAATCATTCTCTATGATGATTGGAGAAGTGTGGATAAGGCGATAATTTCTCAGCTATGGGAGTCCATTTTGGTAAGATCTTTTTCTATTGTTTGACTGTTCTTTAAATGTTTCTAGTATATATAATATTTTTAAACTCTTTTTTATCAGATGAAATTTGATATTCCTGACACTAGAGGAGTCAGGAAGAAATGCTTATCGTTGGCTGCTAGGAGATGGTGGGATTTCAAATCAACCCTCTCATCTGATTTCATTTATGGTCATAGGAGTCGTGAGAATCCATGTCGTATATATCCTTTTATAGATGAAGACACATGGAGACAATTTTTTGAAAGTAGAAGAAAAGAATCATTTTTGGTAAGGGCAATGTAAACTTTTATAAGATTTCTTATATAAATGATCTTATTATTGTTTTGTTAATGATTACTTATTCTTAATTTACAGAAAACAAGGAAAGATCATCAAGAGATCCAATCTAAAAATGTATACCCTCATAGTTTATCTCGGGGAGGGTATGCATTATTGGAAGAACAAATGATGGCAGAAAAATTTCCACAACTAAGAGCTGAGTCTTCAATCTCTGGAGAGGTGGCCCCTCCATCCCCTCCATCTAGACATGAGAAATGGAAAAGAGCTCGGAAGGGAAAAAAAGGACAATATCTTTCGGAAGAATCGAGACTCTTAGTTGAGAGGATTGTAAGATATCTATTTTATTTATTTAAGTTTACTATTTTCGTCATATATTTACATTCATTATAGAAATGTTCAATTAATTATTACAGGACTCTCTTGAGGAGCAGAGTTCACAGGGGACATTTACACCATCTGGGAGGGAAGATATTTTATCTGTGGCATTGGGAAAGCCCGAACATCCTGGCCGTGTAAGGGGATATCCGGCAGGTGTATCGGTAAGAAAAGTGTTGCCACGTTCCTCAACTTCTAACATTGAGGGAGTTTATAAAAAAAATAGAATCCTTGGAGGCTGAAGTCCATAATATTAATGAGACAATGGAGGACAAGATTAGAGCATCGGTGCAGTTTATGTTTGCAGACTTGCAAAGACAATTTTAGGGTGCAGCTCCCACTCCACCTCTCCCAGTAGCTCCCACTCCCCCACCTCAGCCTGCGGACCCCATTTTTGATCCTCCTCCTCCGCCGCAGCTACCTACTTATTGTGAGTTGTATGTTGATGATCCTCAACATCATATAGTTGCATATGGGATGGTATATTGTATAGGAGATACAGTTCATCATCAACAGTTAGAGGTAGAGAATCAGAGGGTCACTGTACAGGATATTATAGATAGATCATCTCAGATACCATTACCTACAGATGAGGTGACGACAGTTGGACATAGTTTCGGCCATTTTTTACTTTGGCCATCCAGACTTCTTAGACTCATTACCATAGAGCTATGGATGTTATATCTTTTATTTTATATTTTTATTAATGTTTTATCATTTGAAAAATAATATATTTTTCAATTTATTTTTACAGGAATACTTCAAAGGTAAAGAAATACTGTATAGACAACAACAAAGACAGATAGCTATGACATCAGATGCAGATACTAGCAGTCTTGACAAATTGTCAAGATATTCAAATTTGTTGGCGGATCATTATGACTTTACAATGGAAGCTCATGTCTGTGGACGTGAACTAAGTGTGGGGATTATGAAAACTGATATCATGGAGTTTGTCACTAGAGATAAGTTGGGAATCAACATGGTGCAAATTTTTATCATGTAAGTCTTAACACCTTTTCCTTGAGTTATATTTATTAAAAATGTATACTTATGTCTGCTTTGTATTAGGTATCTGTATAAAATTTGTGAGAGGAATGAGTTGACAGATGTACATGGATTCGTGGACCCA
The DNA here is from genome assembly GCA_963277665.1 of Viscum album. Classification (NCBI taxonomy): domain Eukaryota; kingdom Viridiplantae; phylum Streptophyta; class Magnoliopsida; order Santalales; family Viscaceae; genus Viscum; species Viscum album. The sequence goes on from OY728155.1 coordinate 220,565,405, forward strand.
CAATTGATTTCCCCTGAAGCATGTGCATTGGATGAGGAACAAAGAATGCTTTATATTGCTGATAGATTTGAAAAGAATGTAATCACACAGTGTTGGATGATGCCTTTTTGTGAGAGGTATGAAACACATCCCTCTCAAAGAGTTAATTATCTTTTAACATAAAAAACCACTAATGTTAAATTTCCTTTTATCAGGGATCATTGTATGTTAGGTGTTTTTTGCCCTAGGGAGAAAACACTTTATTGGATATGCTCTCTCCATGATGATGTGCGAGAAAGTTTTAAGAATATATTGGAAACGTAAGTTTCAATTTCACAATAGTTTTATATATTATAATGAATTTTAAATTTACCCCATTCGTATTATTTTCTAACAGGGCATGGGTCCACTTTCGAAAAAGCGCAAAGAAAAGGAATTTCAAGATCAAATATGTACATGCGAAGGTAAATATCCATTTATAATTTGTACATTTTGATTTATTACATAAAAATAATATATTGAATTTACACTCATTCAAACAGAAATGTCATGAGCAACAAGGCATCATCGAATGCGGATATTACATGTTAAGATTTATGTATGAAATAATAACAACTGGGACAGTTCTGAGTTTTGACCTGGTAAGATTTCCTCTTTCTCATAATATTTCAATTTGATTTATTCATTATACACGTTGACTACTATCCTTTTCCTTTGTAGCTTTTTGATGACCCTCAACCCTTTACTGCTGAAGATATCAAACACTTACAAGTGGAGTGGTCAAATTATTTTACAGGTTTGATTGACTTTTAGTTGTTTGTAATGTAAAATGTAATTTTGAATATTGTCAATGTAATTGTGTATTTTGTAGTGGTTTAGGTTGGATTTAGTTTTTTTTGAAGTTGACAGTGTAAGTTTTGAATGTTATAGAAGTGAATGTTTAATTTTTCTCTACTTCTTGTTTTGGTCTACTGTTGATGGTTTTTCTGGTCTGGATTTTGGTATGGGGGGAGAGGTTCCAAGGGGGTGGGTGGGTGTTTGGGGGGTGTCCAAGGGATATGGGAGGGGTGTCCAAGGTGTGTTTGGGGCTGTCCAAGGAGTCGGTTGGGTGTAAATGAGGGTGGGGGGGGGGGGCTGTCCAAGGGGTGGGGGGTGTCCAAGTGGTGGGGGGGGGGGTGTCCAAGGGATATAGGAGGAGTGTCCAAGGGGTGTTTGGGGCTATCCAAGGGGATGGGGGGGGGGGGGTTTCCAAGGGGTAGGGGGGTTTCCAAGGGGTCGGGGGGGTGTCCAGGGGGTGGGGGGGCTGTCCAAGGGGTGGGGGGTGTCCAAGGGGTGGGGGGTGTCCAAGGGATATGGGAGGGGTGTCCAAGGGGTGTTTGGGGCTGTCCTAGTGTTCGGGGGGTGTAAATGAGGGTGGGGGGGCTGTCGAAGGGGTGGGGGGTGTCCAAGGGGTGGGGGGGTGTCCAAGGGATATGGGAGTGGTGTCCAAGGTGTCTGGGAGTTCTATCCAAGGGGCCGGTTGGGTGTAAATGAGGGTGGGGGGGCTGTCCAAGGGGTGGGGGGGTGTCCAAGGGGTGGGGGGTGTCCAAGGGATATGGGAGGGGTGTCCAAGGGGTGTTTGTGGCTGTCCAAGGGCTCAGGGGGGGGGGGGTGTCCAGGGGTCGGGGGGGGGGGGGTGTCCAAGGGGTCTGGGAGGGCTGTCAAGGTGTGGGGGAGTGTCCAATGGGTGTTTGAGGCTGTACTAGGGGTCTTGGGGGTGTAAATGAGGGTGGGGGGGGCTGTCCAAGGGGTGGGGGGGGGGTGTCCAAGGGGTGGGGGGTGTCCAAGGGATATGGGAGGGGTGTCCAATGGGTGTTTGAGGCTGTACTAGGGGTCGTGGGGGTGTAAATGAGGGTGGGGGGGCTGTCCAAGGGGTGGGGGGGGTGTCCAAGGGTTGTGGTGGGGCTCCAATGTGGCGGGGGAGGGCTGGCCAGGTTGTTAGGTGGGTATAGATGAGGGTGGGGTTCAGTTGGGGCTTGGGGGAGGGCTGGCATGGTTATTTTTGTTTGGTTTCTGGTTGCTTTTTGGTGAGAGCAGTGCAATTATTTTTTAAAAAAAATATCTCTTTCACGTCGGTTATAAAATAACCGACGTGATAAACCGTTCCCGGGACTTTTATCACGTCGGTTCTTAATATAACCGACGTGATAAAAGGCCTGGGAATCGATTTACCACGTCGGTTATTGGATAACCAACGTGCTAAAACATTTCCCAGGCCTTTTTATCACGTCGGTTATTTAAGAACCAGACATGATAATAGGCCCGGGGAAGGGTTAATCACGTCGGTTATGTCATAACCGACGTGATAAACGATATCCCAGGCGTTTTATCACGTCGGTTTAGAAAATAACCGATGTGATAACCCCCCCCCCCCCGCGCATATTTATCACGTCGGTTATTAATGAACCGACGTGATAAACACCGTGATGTTAGGGATGTTACGTCGGGTTTTAAATAACCTACGTAAAAAACGTTATTTATAACGTCGTCCGTATTAACGTCGCCTAAAAACCGACGTAAATAATGAAAAATAACCGACGTAAAAAATGTTTTCTGCACTAGTGACACACCTGTCGCACCCTGCCTTTCATGTCTCTCTCCTCTAAAGAGATTTCTAACGCCATCGTGTGTCGTAAAATCCACTGTTCGCACATCACAGTCGATGTGGGCCTTAAACTCCACTATCCAATCCATTCCCAGGATTACATCACACCCATTCATCTCAAGCACTGAGAAAGTCCACATTAGATCAACCTTGCTCACAATGATACAACATGCTCTACACAAGAAGGCACGATACTCTCTTCAACCCAGAGGAGTTTGAGGTTTTAAAACCAATGACATCATTCCTACCCTTAAACCTAGAAAATCAACTAGACGTGTAGAAATAAAAGAGTGTAAAGCACATGTATAAAAAAAACTTGCATAAAGGTAGAATTTAATAAAATAGTACCTTTCACCATGTATGGTCCCGACTGATCATCCACCACAACATTCTCAGCTCCAAACACATGTTTTCTTGCCACGCAATGCTCTTTAATGCCCTGTAGAGGCATCGTGGTATTCTGAGAATCACCATGACCCACTTTACTCTACTGCTGAGGGGTATGATGCTACCCCCGTCCCGTTGAAGCATATGATGTATGTGATCCTTGAGGAGTGTCATGTGCACCCGAACTTGGAGCATTCTGACAATAACACTGCAGATGCCCAATCTGCTTACAATTATGACATGCTCGTGGTTGTGCCATACAATCCTGCTTGTTGTGGCTCGTAGAACCACACTGAAAACATCCTAGCTTTATCTGGGGCTTCATATGAAGTTTTAGCGATCCTGTAATCAGATTATGTTCCATACTACCACCCTAGGAATAAGTGTCCCTCCTCCACTTGAACGCAGTAATAGAGTTCCCACTATTCCCTATGGGTACCACCTTGCTTCCTCTTCCCAAAGCACCCAACAGATCCTGATCAGCCACTGAGGCTCTATTCACCATCTCTGTGTAATCATTTATACACAGCACCACTATCTTTGAATGGATTTCTTACTTAAACCCCGCTTCAAAGATCCTTGCCTTCAATGACATGCTACCCGCCACCTCAAGTGGAAACCTCACTATGTTCGTAAACATAGCTACATACTCTGTCACAGATATATGCTTTTTCATTAAACTAAAGAAATCAGTCATGTTCTGAATTATGAATGTATGTGGGTAGAATTTTTTATTAAACAATTCCTCAAAACCTTCCCACATCATACCTGGTTTATCCCTACTTGGACTACCTACTCCCACTACTGAAGGACAAGATCATCCAACTTATACGTGGCCAACTTCACTTTCAACTCTACCAATGTTCCCAAGAATTCGATGATCTTGTTCATTCTATTTAACCATGTCTCTACCCTCTCTGGCTCTGAATCACCCCTGAAGATGGGAGGATTTTGCTTTTGAAACTGAACTGCATGGTCTAGATGCCTTGGTTCATCAACTTTATTTCCACTTTCCACAGCTTTGAAAGCTTGCACTATACTTGTCACTAGTTCCTAGTTCACTTGAGGCTCAGTTGCAACCAAATTCTCATCAGCCACTTCCGGTTGGTCTCTACGATGCCTAACTGATTCCATTTCTATAAATAGAAAACAAACAATCTTGATTCACACTTCTGTAGACATCGCGAATTCCCAATACCATTACACAACACTATCACAAGAATGCTTTCCACCTTTCCACATTTGACATGTTTCACCATTTTTGAAAATCAACCCATTTTCAAAATACCAAATTTTTTCACATTACAATTTTTCACATTAAAAAAAACATTTCTCAATTCATCCCATAAATTATTATACCTCAATGAAATATACCAGGAAAGTCTGAACTAGGTGTAAGCCTGTTCCCGCAAATTTATTAAAGGAAATGTGCAAGCAAAATCAGTAGAAAATAAAGCGCTACATTACATCCAAACCATATGCATCCTTCTCCCCATCATCAGATAACTCATCACTAGGATCAGCTGACTCCCATTCAGAAGATTCATATTTGCGAATCATCTCAAGATACATATTTTTCTTCTGAAGCATTTCCTCAGACAACTTGTCTTTGACCGGCCGTTTCCCACTAAATCCTTTGTCCCTCTTCGGGGACCTTCCTCTTCGTTTGGCACTATACCCATTTGCAATGACATTTTCTTGTGACCCTACAATCTTGTGTGCAGACCTTGTTGCCATTGGTTTGGGTAGATCCTTATAGTCCTTCCTTGGCCTCCTCTTTGGTGGGGCAGTCATGACACCTTCACTTTCAGACATCTTCATTCAATCACCTTGAGCAATATCACTATATGAAGGTCTGGCTGCTCTGCCACCATTCTCCTTCTCACTATCAGATATATTCCCCCATTTATCAATGATATTCATAGAAACCAAACTCTTGCTCCAAACATCATTCTTCCCCAAGACATCATCTGAGATTTTAGGAGCCTCTTCTCCAGTCTGAGAGAGCCTGTTATGCCTCAATAAAATATACATCCTAGAGGGAATTAATTTCTACCATATATGACATGCACATCTCATTGGATACACCCATGATAATGAGATTTCCAATGCCTATAAGTTTTTCCAAAACTCTTATGTACCCAACTCCCTGGTAACATGAATTTATGCATAAGACGGTTAGCTACGTCCTTTTACACTATACAGTCCAAGTTCCAACATTCCTACACCTTGCTACCATCCCAACATAAGGAATATACCACAAAGAATGTTAACTCTAAATCCAAGAATCAACTCCAATGGAGCGAATAAGCTAATACAACTTATAACACCCCTCCCCTACTTCATTGGCTTAAGGAGGTGGTGAGGGATACTTGGTCTTAAGCGATGTTACCAAGGCGCCAAAGGCTGGAAATAAATGCTGAGGGATTCAAGGAACAGTGAGGAACAATTTTCCCTTAAGAAAAAACCAACCAACCAAACAACTAAAGATGCATGACCTTTAAAACCCAACCATGTGATACTAACAATTCCATTACAAACCCCAAAACCATCCAACTGAACATGTCCACAAAACATCAAAGTATTATATAGAAGACTAGGAAAAAAAACACCACAATCCATGATACCACAAAAGCTCCACTATAAGCTCCAAAATCCAAGCACCACTAATACATCACAATGCACCACTAAAGAAGGGTTATGCATTACCTTTTCCCACGTCACAGTACACAACATTTGCAAAGACACCACAGTTCCAAAGCAGGGGGTGAGTACTAAAACATAGTAGGTTTTCCCAAAATGACTTACCTACACGCGCCACTAGGATAAAACCATTAACACATTTATATAAAAAAGTTTATATAAACAAATCACAAGTGAAACTATAACCATAAGTCAAACACACCCTTACTAAGCCATCTCACCCAAACTAAAAAACCAAGGGAAATCCAAAACAAACATGCCACAAGCCATTTCATCATTTACACATTAGGACAACAATTTCCATTTTTCAAAGAAATGCACACAAACAACCATAACGGTGGAGATTCCATCCCACCCGTTCACCCATTCACACTTTAGTTCCATCTATGCAAAGCAACACACAACAAAACAACAATAATGGTGGAGCTTCCGTCCAACCCATTTCACCCATTCACAACTGGTGGCACTTCCTGTCCACTTATCTTTCAATGGTGGCCCTTCCATCCACTTTCCATCCCCTTTTTATATTTTTACTTCTCTCCACTTTCACACAACATTCCAATCAATCCATAACTAATCAGACAACCCACCATGGTCACAACATCATCCAATCAACCAATTCCATTTCATTTCAATCCACTTCAATAAATCACCCATTTATTGAAAATCATTTTCCATGCCAAATAACATTCCAATAAAACAACAAATTTATTGAAAACCATTTTCATCAACCATTTTCCCAAATCAAGCAACCCATTTTAAAATACACAACAATAGCATTTCATCACAAGACCCCCCTTTTCCCAAAAATCCCCAAAAGATTACCCAAGGGATTTCCAATCAATGTCACACATCAAGACACAATTAAGTTTAAACACAAAAAATTAATTTTAACCAAAAACCAATAGTTCTATCCAAGTGGAGTCGAGAGAGAAGAAACCTACCTTTAGGGTTATGGAGAAATCGACCTACAAGTAATCACACCTCAAATCCGGAAAATTCACCATCGAAACCTCTCTAGATCCCCTTCCCTAACATCCACAAGCCTTAAAATCAATATCCAAGGAAACCAAAACCCTAGATCTACATGAATTGGATGTATATCTTGAAAAATAAATAAGGGAGATGAAAGGGTTTAGAGAAAACCAAAAGGAACCATGAGAGAAGACTTACCTAGGATAAATCACCTTCAAACCACCTTGAAAACCCTTCGATTTTCTTCCAAAATGTGTGGGAGAGTCCCTCCAACCCTTTATATCCAAAAATAACAAGAGATTTTCTAGTGGGAGAGAATTTGGAGAGGAATAGGTTAATACCATGGGAGCCCAGAACATAAAACCCTACGTTTAAGTGGTCGGACAGTTATCTCGCACGGTTTGGAAAACTGTGCGCTAACCATGTGCACACAATTGTCTCAAGAGGAGGGGTCTGCATAGTTTTCTCACACAGTTTGGAAAACCAAACACAGGCCATGCGAAGCCTACTTCCACCCCATGCACGGTTTCATAGAGCACCCGTATGGTTTCCTCTAATCGTGCTAAAACCACACTTCCTAAGAAAAGCTTCCAAACTCATTCCAAACCATTCCAAACTCTTCCTACCTCTTCTCAACTTATCCCACGCACTTTAAACAAATAAAAATTCCTAAAAAAGGCTACATACCTCAAACCATGGGTACTACATCTTAATATATGAATAATCATTACATTACACAAACACACCCCAGATAATCATAAAGGTATAATGACTTTGGAAACATAGAAATATAAAAAAACAGGTTCATAAGAGTTCTAAATCATCTCCCTATTATTTAATCATAACGTTATCCCATCTAATACATGTCACATATAACACCAAACATCAAAACTAGGGAATAAGAAATAGAAGAAAGGTTGATATTGGATGCTCAATATGGGTAAAAAGAGAAATATATAATCATATCATGATATTAAGTGTATAAGAACATGATAATAACAAATGAAAATCATACCCTACATATCATAGATCAAAATATCCATTCATGAAAAAAATATTTTCAGTTTATATGACATAAATCATAATTTAATAAAATAACATAATCCCTAAGAGCATAACATAGGCATAAAATATAAATTTTTGGAATACACTTAATTAAAGAAAATCATTTCCATATCAGTCAGTGCACATTGAAAAATATATTATAGTGGAATGGGTTCGCTCCCCAAACCATCATAGTAGTCAAGGATCACTCCCAATACTATCATAGTAGAAAAATTACCTTATTGAAATGCGTTCAATACCTATTCCAATCAGTATTATCCCAAGCGATATCAATCATGACACAATGAATTAGAGGGATATATTGGTCCAACACATCACATAATGTAAATCTAACATATGGGTTCCACAAGATCATAAAAACTTAATCATATAAAAACCATGAAAATAAATTGTTATCATAACATTTAATCATATCTAACAACATTAAAAATTGGTTTCATAGAAAATTTCAATACAACATAACCCATGGAAAAGAAATGGGTTTCAAAAACATTTTATAATTATATAACGCATTGAAGAGAAATTATTTTCCTAAACATTTTATCATTGTATAACCCATGAATATGAAATGGGTTTCATAAAAATATTTTCATTATCAACATAAACTATTGATGGAAATTATAAGAATTCCATCCTTGGATTATATCCCTAGTAAAGAAAATATAACCTCAAAGGATACCATATTAGATAAAAATGATTTTGAATGATCACTTGGAAAACATTTTAGGTAAATATCCATTACACTTTGAAAATTTTCTTTTTAAAACACATAATATTTTTCAAAATACTTCTCATTTCAAATAAAAATGGAAGTACATAAAGGAGTCATTAAAAAATTAAAAAAATGATGAAAATATACTATCCACTTTGAAAATAAATAAAATTTATAAAATATTTTTTAAATAATTTCCTTTTAAAATAAAATTGGAAAACTATAAAGAAATATTTAAAAAATTGATTATTAATGATGATGGAAATTCTATACATGTTTTAAAAATTAAAACAATGATTCCTTTCTCATTTTTGATAAAGCCAATTGAGACTTTTTTGAAAAAAATGAATGATGACCCTTCCAAATATTTTTTTAAAAACATTGGTAAAAAATTATTTAATATATCATTTGGGGAATGTTAAAAAATATTTTTGAATTTTTTTTAAAACATGATTTTGAAAGAAAATAAAGTTTTGACCGAAGAGAGAAATAAAGATGACTTTTAATTAAAACATTCTTGGGAACTCTTGAGTACATAAGGTGAGTAAAATGAAGGCAAATAATTTATTCTAATGATGTAACTAGAATAGGTAAACTTTTATGTGTTTCATTATATATGGATCATAAAATTGTATTATTGTAAGCATAAACATAAAGAATCCCAATAAATAATGAGATTGTATCATAAATCCCTTTCCACTTTGGTAACATTAAATCATAAGCCCAAAGAATTAATAACATTAAATTAAACATAAAATATCATTATAATAAATAAATTCATTATATTATAATTCTATTCGGTTTTATATACACCTCATAAAAGGGGATAGGTGCATAAGATAACTTATGTCCCAATGAAGACAATTTGATACAAAAAACCCCATACTACAAGGATAATTTTTACCTGAAAACCCCATGAAATATAGATCCTAAAATAGATATTTGAATCTCAATAATTTTAATTATATGAATTATAAAATAAATTATTGGTAATTATAAACAAAAAATAAAAGTAATAAGTGGTGAATATGGATTTTTTCTCACAAAAGATAAAATTGAGATAGAAATCACTTACCATAAGTTTGGGTATTCATTACACATGTCCAAAACTCTTATATAATAAATATTGTTTATTTTAAATTAATTAGATAACCATACTCATATGCATCAGACCATATATGATTTACTTATGACCCTTTATGAATTGTTTACCATCAATTTCATGTGAAATTCATATTTAGGGTAACAAATGCTTTGTTTTTCATGAATGTTTTGATTTGTTATTTGTAAATACCCAAAACTTAATGTACATAGACATTACATTACTTTTGCGGAATACCTAATACACAACAAAAAAAGACACCAAAGTACCGTAATAGTTTAGTGTCTTTGGAAACTTGGAACATAATCTTCTAATCTTGGTGAAAGATATTCAACATCTCCCATAAAGATATACCCTTTTTTTTCTTACCTAAAACCTTTCTTTATATCCTGGGGAAAATAAAACATATAAAGGGTGATATCAATTTCTCATTAAGGGTAAGCATGGAGAAAATAAAAAAACCACATACATCTGAACTTCAAAACATGAACATAAAGTTTAAACATCAAAATCTTGAGTTGTGAAATAAATCTTGGAAGTACGTAAGGAATAGATCATAAAGGAACATAAATCATGATAAAATAGCATGGGAATAAAACATTTAATTTTGTAAAACCATTAAGCACATGATATGATTTCCATAGTATCCATGGAATTTCTTCCAAGTCCATCTTAGTGGACAAACTCCCTTTCTGAATCGAGTTCACTCCTCATTCCAGTCCTGTATCACTGAACTGGATTAACTTTCCGTTCCAGCCATGTCTATCTCATGAGGTATAAATCATAACCCAATTAATTGTATGGAGATATAGATCCCACCCATCTCATAATGAAATTGTTCTTCTGTGTACCAGAAAGTAAACATAATTCATTCACCATAACGCAATGAATAAAATGGATTTCATAAACATCATCCCATCATAACATAATCCATATAAAACAAATGGATATCATTTCATCATAAGAAATTTGAAACCATGTAAACAATAGAGACATTATACTTGAAACATACACATATGAAATAATTTTATCTTAGATGGAAAATGGTTTTGATAAAACACATGAAATGAATTATTGAAGAAAATATCCTTTCTTCTTAAAAATCATTTTATTTTCACAAAATGCCATGAAATTTTAAAAGAAGAGGATTTTTTTTAAAATATTCATGAAATCTTTTATAGTAATCTTATTGAAAATAAGGTGTTATAAAACTGTAAAAATATGATCACGCTGTATAAGTTAAAAAAACATTCTCCTTGTACTTTTAACAGAAAAGTCAAAAAGCACCTCGTATGGTAAACAAAAGAAAGATTCCTTACATACCATGTAGTAAAAGTCAAAATTGGGTAAAAATGACTTTAAACATACATGAAAACATTTTTATAAAATAGGTACATTAATGATAAATATAACCCTAGTAAATACTTACAAATAAACAATCTCGGATAAAAATGAGATTGGAAAAGTTATCCCTTACATTATGTCTGATATGCTTCGTATGTATTCTAACCTCCTGTATAATGATTTAAATAATTTCATCGAATTATTACAGAATCTTATTCATTTTTATGATATCATATATGATTCACTTATGACTTTATATTACCCATTATTTTGTAAATTCCCTGATAAAGCAGTGTTTTGGGTAAAATCGTTTCATTTATCGTACGTGTTTCGATTTTCTGTTCATGATATTATTAATCACATACTGATTTATTTAATTCCATAATGTAAAATATGATTTATATATAATATATATTCAGTATATAAATATATTTGATAGATCGATAAATGGAACGAAATACACCGTTCATGGAGACGGTAGGTCGTGCGTATGCATGAATGCTGTTTTCGTTTCCTTATTGAATTGAATGGAATTAAGTAAATGAAACATATATGTACATAAATAAATTATCATTGTTATGTAATATCTTTCATTATAATTAATTACATATATACTTTATAATCATTCCTGAATGGTTAATCATGGAAAATGAATCTCATCGCGTTCGTGGAGACGGTAGTCCGTACGTACACACGAGCGATGATATCGTTACCATAATTATTGAATAGAATTGGAGTGAATGATATAATATCTCAAAATCATTATGATCTTATAATAACCATATATAGTTATTATTTACGCCATTATACCCATCCAAGTAAGGTGGTTGTGGAAAAATAGATTACACCACAGCATGGAGACGGTATTCCGTACGTACGCACGCGCGGTGATTTCGTTTTCCGTAGGATGGATAGAACGTGAAATGGGGTTATTTCATATTTATAATAACATATCATTATATTAGTGATACTTATGTTTTTAATTTATAATGAAAAAAATAAACAAGAAGAAGTTGAAGAAGAAATAAACTTGAAAGAATCGGTAGAAGAGATTACCTCTTCTTCGACGCACCTCTTTTAAGCTTCCTCTTAAGGTACTATAGTTGGTCTTTTGAGAAGACCAGAACCTCCATAATGTTTCTAGGGAAGTGTACAAGAGAACTTTTCAAGGTTTGGACGAGCATGAAGGCTCAAGTTGTTGTGAAGAGTAGAGGGAGGAGGTGCCCTTTTATAAGGGAGGAGAGGGGCACCTTTGGAAACCTCAAAAATATTAATTTATAATAAATCAAACCCCACATAAAACCTTAAAAAAATTACTCATTTTCTAATATTAGATGATCTATGTTGGAAATTTATTTTAAACCTTATCAACTTGATTTAACCTTATTTAATATATTTAATATTATTGTGGTAATAGGATTCTAAATTTTAAATTGTTATAAATAATTACTTATGTGTTGTGAATTGTATATAATTGGATAATGTATGAAATTTTAGACCATATAAATTTAATTTATAATTTTTAAATATTTTTGTGATTTTAATACAATGTTATTTTTATAAAATAACAATAGTGTCAATTTTGACACTATTCATTTATTTGAATTTAAATAATATCCACAAAGAGGATATATTCGAACAAAAATGTTTACTAGATTCCTAACATGTTATATTAATCTGGAACATTTGTGTAGAATAATAATTAGTTCATTTAATGTTTATTTTAATATTTTTAAAACCATTTATTTGATATTTATCTTAATAAAACAATTACTACATCATTTTTGTATAATAATTTAATATACTTATTAGTTGCATAAAAATTAAAAATAAAATCCTTTTATAAAGATAAATATAATACCTTTCATAATAATATTTTTACTGGAATTTATAATATTAAAATAACAACATTTAAATTTTTATATTTATTAAATTATGAAGGTGACATCTTTGAAATCATTTAAAATAAAATAATATAAATGTCCTAATCAGTTTTATAAGGATCCAAATGGACAAAAAATAGACCATTAGATGATTAGGCTATATATATACTCAACCAATAATGTTTTGTCAAGTTTCCAGTCCTTTTTATAGGTACTATTATTTTAATTAAAACTATATTATTGATTTTTCACTAAATAAACAATTTCTCCATCACTATTGTGTCATCATTAATGACAATTATTTAATCCCTAAAAATTATAAATAAATACACATAATGTAGATAAGTTATTTATATTTCTAGATAATATTCTTGTTTAATGTTTCATGAAGTTTATCACTAAATTAAAATTATTATACTTATAAGATTTAAGAGAGTGACATGTTGTCACTTTCTTTGGTTTTAATAATAATTAAATTATATTCATGGTAAAATGTCCATAAAATGAATCTAATCTGACCCTTAGGTGATATGGGTCGACTTTTAGTCATCCAATATAATTTTGGCATGTTTTAGTGTAATTTTATATTCTTAGTTTTACCCTTAATTACCTAATTTATCTTTAACTGAAGTAAATAAAAATTACCGTAATTACTATTCATAAGATAAAAAAAATAAAATTAACCTATTACCATAATTTGGACCCACTTAATCCAAATATGGAATCCATTTTTCAAAATTTAAAACAGATAAGTTGCAGTAATTGAATTAAAATTTATCATGTTGTTAAGAAAACAGGTTTTAAAAGTTAAAATATTGTCAAAGATTGAAATGATTTTACCTATGAATTCAATGTAAAATTAATGCTAATGACATAAATTATATTAAATGGTAAAAATATATTTTATTTATAATTTAAAACCATTAAATATTATAATTTAACCATATAAATTATTATAATGAAAAGAAGTTGTTTTTAATTAAAATATAGCGTGTTTTTACTATTCATTAAAATATGAAAGTTATCAGAATAATATGAAAATTTGATCCAAAGTAAATTTTTATATCCTGATTCCAAATAAGAATTTTATTTTGTCAAATTGAACTTATAAACATGTAAAGAACTAGATTTTAAGTGGGTGCTCCATCAAAAGGTGGCAAATCTGCATTCTTTTAAAAGTACTTATTTTACTCGATAAATTTATTTTGTTCTCATACAATGTTCTAGAAAATGTGTAAGATGAATAATAATGTTATAAAATTCAAAATTTAGTTAATTCTATTCATAACTTCTAGTTCATAATAATATTATAACAATATATCATTGTTTAGTGAAACCCGGTATTGCGTACTACACACGCTATCGAGGAAGGTTGAAATTGCATGTAATGCAAGCCTAGTCAAGGCTGTGTTTGGTGAAAGCTCCCTTTGTTGTTGCGTATAACATAATGAAAACTTATTTCATTTATACATTAAACAAAATCTATACTTAATGTTGTGTAAAATAATTTCTAAAAAATGAACATGAAATTGTCTCTAACACGAGCCAAGAATAATGTTGCATATACTGCAAGCTAATACGGTGTTGCGTATAGCACAAGATAATTTTGGTGTAGCGAACAACACAAGACATCAACGAAATTAAAAAAAATTCTCATAAAATCTTGGGTGGTTACATTCTACCCCCCTTAAAATGAATTTCACCCTCGAAATTCGTCGGGGTTATAAATGGTTTACAACTTGAAATTTTATTGCATAGAAACCGACATCATAAAAAGGAATACTAAAACTTAATTTTAAAAAGTGAAGTATGAAACATAATAGTTACCTAAATTTACTCATCACTGGATTTCCACAATTGAGAACATAGGTGAAAATATGGATATGGAAGAGAAATCCAACCATCAAGTTCTTATGGAGAGTGGTAGAGAACATGGATATGAAAAATACAATAATCACAAAGCCATAAATTTTTGATGATCTAAGGTACCATATGATTAATTAGATATAAGATCACTAAGACAACATTTTTGGTTTTCAATATCATTTCCCTAAAGTTTAAAATTTTGAATTAGAAGAAATAATTACTTGATTTAAGTGTAATATCCTTGTTGGTCATCCTATGAACAATTTCCACCTCATCACTTATTTAATGAAATGAAGTTGAATTAGCCATTCTCGAAGTGTTACAAGATCATAGATCATTACATCTACCACTTTCACAAGTTATTAAATATACAAATGTCCATCTATGCTGAGATTAATCTTATATTGTTCCTAAAATGGACTTATACCTCATATATCATACATCTTAATAAAATAAAACTAGTTTCTACTAACCAGGGACTTCCTGTAGGCTAGTGGTAGGTGATAAAGGCCTGTCACACTTCGGTTGTGGGTTCGATTCCCATAGCATTGTCCAACGCCATGGGTTGTCGCCCATCCTGGAGGTTGTCCCTTTTTCTAAGACTACATAATTATAACATTCCTACAATAATATCGAAAAAAGTTCTAGCCTTAAAAAATACTATCTTATGTCTAACTTAATTCATTCCAATCTTTAGAATTATCCAAAATACTTCTGTCCAAGCTTATAGTATAAAGAAAACAATTACTCGAAATATTATCTACTGAGCATGTGAATACCATCATTTATCCCTCATATATCACAAGATATATCTTGTTGATCGCATTCCAAACATGTGAATACCAAAATATTGTATTCTCGTTCAACATGAATTACCATAGAACCTTAGTAAAAACATGAATGCTGTCAAAATTTATCTCTATCCTCATACCAAAATCATAAAATTTCTCTATACTAAAACCATGATATCACTTTGTCCTTATATCAGTCATGATCTCATGAATACTATCAAACATATTATTTTCTTCTTATCCCTTTGTTATGTGCATATCATCTGCTTTCCAAAAATATTTCAATCACTTTTCATGGTTACCGGTACCATATAATTATTTAAAACCACAATAGACCAGTACATAGATATTCTAATATACCATAAAAGTACCTCAACAATATTATTATTGAATACCAATACATAAACTCTTCAATCCATTCTCTTCAATGATTGTCATGGAATAAGTACTTCCTTGATTTAGAAGTAACCTCTTAGGTCAAGGCATTGAGTTGGGTGCTGCCCATGTTCTCTACAGATAAGACATTGAACTCCATAATAGTCTGTCACTCTATGACCCTTCTATCCACACAGATAACATCTTACCCTCTATTTGATGTATTCATCAAGGTTCTTCTTCCCTTATTTAGAAATATCAATCTTCCTTTCTATATGCTCCTCACCATGTGAATATGCATAAAATTTCATCGTCCTCTTATTTGATGAATTAGGAATACCACTAATGTTCACCTTGTAAATCATATATCGTGATGACTGATTCGGCATAATCAGAAAATAATTCTTTCTAGAAATTACGCAATTTAGTTGCTCATAGTCACCAATTTGTCCACTGGATTCAAGGTTGACCCAATTCCTTCTGGTTCCCTCCATTGACTAAAACCAAAAACCATGGTGTAAGAAATAGTTAAAATAACAAGGAACCACATAATCATAAAATGTAACTTATGGGATGTCTAAATTATCACACATTCTTTAATCCATGACACCCTAGGTTCACCCTAGGTTATTCATGATCATAAACATAATTCTAGGACTGTGACCTATAGTTTTAATAGACCTTAGGGAAATCCCTAGACATACCTTAGAAATTTCTCTAGGGATCTCACTAAAGTTATCGCATCCTATTTTCCAAAGGTTGACTAAACCTTTCCTATGATACCAACTATAGAGACCCCAAACTTGATTTACATAGACATTACATTAATTTTCCGGAATGATTAATACATAACAAAAATAGAAACCAAAGAACCATAATAGTTTAGTGTCTTTGGAAACATGGAACATAAACTTATAATCTTGGTGAAAGATCTTCAATATCTCCCATAAAGATATTCCCATTTTTTTCTTACCTAAAACCTTTCCTTATATCCTGGGGAAAATAAAACAAATAATGGGTGAGCTCAAATGCTCAGTATGGGTAATCATGGATAAAATAAATCAAACCATATACATTTGAACTTCAAAACATGAACATAAAGTTTAAACATCAAAATATTGAGTTGTGAAACAAATCATGGAAGTACGTATGGCATAAATTATAAAGGAAACCCAATCTCGACAAAATAGCATGGGAATAAAACATTTAATTATGGAAAACCATTAAGCACATTATATGATTTCCATAGTAGCCAAGGCATTGCTGCCAAGACTATCATAGTGGACAAAGTTCCTTTCTGAGTCGAGTTCACTCCTCATTCCAGTCCGGTATCACTGAACCAGATTAAATTCTGTTCCAGCCATGTCTATATCATGAGATATAAATCTTTGCCCAATGCATTAGAGGGATATATAGGTCCCACCCATCTCATAATGAAATCATTCTTACGTGTGCCACAAAATAAACATAAATCATTCATCATAACCCAAAGAATAAAATGGGTTTCATAAAAATCATCCCATCATAACATAATCCATATAAAACAAATAGATATCATTTCATCATAAGAAATGTGAAACCATGTAAATCGTAGAGAAATTATACTTGGAACATACACATATGAAATAATGTCATCTTAGTTGGAAAATGGTTTCGATAAAACACTTGAAATGAATTCTTGAGTAAAATATCCTTTCTTCTTCAAAATCATTTTATTTTCACAAAATTCCATGAAATTTTAAAAGAAAAGGATTTTTTTGAAAATAGTCATGAAATATTATAGAGTAAGATTCATGAAAATAAGGCGTTATAAAACCATGAATTTTTTTTCATGTCGTATAATTTAAAAAACATTATCTTGGTACTTTTATTAGAAAAGTCAAAAAGAACCTCCTATGGTAAACAAAAGAATGATTCCTTACATACCATGTAGTAAAAGTAAAAACTGGGTAAAAAGTACTTTAAAAATACATGAAACCATTTTTATAAAACAAGGACATGAATGTTAAATATAACCCCAGTAAATACTTAAGAATAAACAATCTCGGAAAAAAACAAGATTTGAAAAGTTATCCCGTGTCTTATGTTTGATATGCTTCGTATGTTTCCGAACCTCCTGTATAATGATTTAAATAATGTCATTGAATTATTATAGAATCTTATTCATTGTTATGATATCATATATGGTTCACTTATGACATTATATTACGTTTTCTTTTGTAAATTCCATGATAAAGCAGCGTTTTGGGTAAAATCGTTTCATTTATCGTACGTGTTTCGATTTGTTGTTCTTGATATTATTACTCATGTCCTGATTTAATTAATTCCATAATTTAAAACAGGATTTATATATAATATACATTCAGTATATAAATATATATGATAGATCAATCAATGGAATGAAAAACACTGTTCATGGAGACGGTAGGCCATGCCTACGCATGAACGCTATTTACATTTCCTTATTGAATTGAATGGAATTAAGTAAATGAAACATATATGTACATAAATACAGTATCATTATTATGTAATATATTTCATTATTATTTATTACATATATACTTTATAATCATACATGAATGGTTAATCATGGAAAATGAATCTCATCGCCTTCGTGGAGACGGTAGTCCGTACGTACGCAAGAGCGATGATATTGTTCTCATAATTATTGAATAGAATTGGAGTGAATGATATAATATCTCAGAATTAGTATGATGTTATAATAACCATATATAGTTATTCATTACACCATTATACCCATCAAAGTAAGGTGGTGGTGGAAAAACAGATTACACCGCGGCGTGGAGACAATATTCCGTACGTACACACACACACGGTGATTTCATTTTCCATAGGATGGATAGAAGGTGAAATGGGGTTGTTTCATATTTATAATAACATATCAGTATATTAGTGATACTGATGTTATTACTTTATAATTAAACAACTAAATAAGAAGAAGTTGAAAAAGAAATAAACTTGAAAGAATCGGTAGAACAGATTACCTCTTCTTCGACGCACCTCTTTTAAGCTTCCTCTTAAGGAACTAGAGTTGGAATTCTGAGAAGACTAGAACCTCCATAATGTTTCTATGGAAGTTTATAAGAGAAATGGGCATGGTTTGGTCGAGTTTTAGGCTCAAGGTGTTGTGAATAGGAGAGGGAGGAGGTTCCATTTTATAAGGGAGGAGAGGGGCACCTTTGGAAAATTCAAAAATATTAATTTATAATAAATCAAACCCCCCTTAAAAACCTAAGAAATGACTCATATTCGAATATTAGATGATATAGGGTTGTAATATAATTAACCAATAAAATTTATGCATGTTTGAAATTTATTTTAAACCTTATCATGTTGATTTAACATTATTTAATCTATTTAATTTTATTTGTGGTAGTAAGAGTCTAAATTTCAAATTGTTATAAATAATTACTTATGTGTTGTTAATTGTCCATAATTGGATAATTTATGACATTGTAGAAAATATAAATTTTAATTTAAATTTTTTAAATATTTTTGTGATTTTTAAACATAGTTATTTTTATAAAATAACCATAGTATCAATTTTGACACTATTCATTTATTTGAATTTAAATAAAATCCACACAGAGGATATATTTGAAAAAAAATGTTTAATAGATTCCTAACATGTCATATTCATCTATAGAATTTGTGGAGAACATTAATTAGTTCATATAATATTTATTTTAATATTTATAAATCCATTTATTTGATATTTCTCTTAGTAAAAAAATTACTACATCATTTTTGTATAATCATTTAATATACTTATTAGTTTCATAAAAATTAAAAATAAAATCCTATGATGAGTATAAATATAATAAATTTCATAATAATTTTTTAATCGAATTTATATTCTTAAAATCACAACATTTAAATTGTTATATTTATTGAATTATGAAGGTGACATCTTTGACATCACTTAAAATAAAATAATATAAATGTCCTAATCGGTTTTATATGGCTCTAAATGGTCACCAAATAGACCCTTGGATGTTTAGGGTATATATATACTCGAACAATAATGTTTGTTCAAGTTTCTGGACCGTTTTATAGGTATTATTATTTTAATAAAAACTATACTATTTATTTTTCACCAAATAAACAATTTCTGCATCACTAATGTGTCACCATTAATGACAAGTATTTAATCCCTAAAAATTAAAAATAAATTCAAATGATGTAGATAATTTTATTTTATTTCTGGAAACTATTAATGTTCTATTTTTGATGAAATTTATCACTAAATTAAATTTATTATACTTATAAGATTTAAGAGAGTGACATGTTGTCACTTTCATTGGTTTTAATAATAATTAAATTATTTTCATGTTAAAAAGTCCATAAAATGAATATAATCCGACCCTTAGGTGATATCAGTCTATGTTTAGTCATCCAATATAATTTTGTCATGTGTTAGGGTAATTTTATATTCTTAGGTTTACCCTTAATTACCCGATTTATCTTTAACTGAAGTAAATAAAAATTACCGTAGTTACTATTCATAATATCAAAAAAATAAAAGTAACCTATTAACATAATTTGGACCCACTGAATCCAAATATGGAATCCATTTTTCAAAATTCAAAACACATAAGTTGCAGTAATTAAATTAAAATTTATCCCATTGTTAAGAAAACAGGTTTTAGAAGTTAAAATATTGCCAAAGATTGAAATGATTTTACCTATTAATTCAATGTAAAATCAATGATAATGAAATACATTATATAAAATGGAAAAAATATATTTTATTTATAATTTAAAACCATTCAATATCATAATTTAACCATATAAATTATTACGGTGAAAAAAAATGTATTTAATGAAAATATAGCGTGTTTTTACTATTAATTAAAATATGAAAATTATCAGAATAATATGAAAAATTGATCCAAAGTAAATTTTTATATACTGATTCCAAAGAAGAATTTCATTTTGTAAAATTGAACTTATAAACATGTCAAAAACAACCTTTAAAGTGGGTGCACCATCAAAAGGTGGTAAAACTGTATTTTTTTAAAAATACTTATTTTACTCGATAAATTTATTTTGTTCTCATACCATGATCAAGAAAATGTGTAAGATGAATAATAATGTTATAAAATTAAAAATGTAGTTAATACTATTCATAACATCTAGTTCATAAAAGTATTATAATAATATATCGTTTTTTAGTGAAACCCGGTATTGCGTACTACACACGCTATCGAGAAAGGTCGTGATTGCATGTAATGCAAGCCAAGTCAAGGTTGTGTGTAATGAAAGCTCCCTTTGTTGTTGTGTATAAAATAATGAAAACTTATTTCATTTATACATTGAAAAAATATATACTTATTGTTGCGTAGAATAATTTCTATAAAAAGAACTTGAAATTGTCTCTAACACGAGCCAAGAATAATGTTGTGTATACTGCAAACTAATACGGTGTTGCATATATCACAAGATAATTTTGGTGTAGCGAACAACACAAGACATCAATGAAATTAAAAATAATAATTCTCATAAAATCTCGGGTTGTTACATTATTTCTGTTCCTATTACTTTGATCATGAATCAATAATATCCATAATTCTAAATATGATATAAATAAATTATATATTAATTATATATGTATTTATAGTAATCCAAAAAAGTTACAAATCGAAAGTGAAATACATCGTTCATAGAGATGATAAAACATACATATGCATGAACACTATTTCCATTTTATTGATGTATTTAAATAATTAAAGGTAAATTATATATTACCATTAAAGATTAATTTTAATGAAATATATATAACATATTTCTATTTAAAATTTTCTTTATTACCTTAAATGTAATGTGTTTGTGAAGAAAAAATCACATCACTTCATGAAGAGGTAGTCTATCATACACAAGAATTATGTTGTCGTATTCCCATAGAATGGAATTTATGAGGGTATTTGTGATATTATATTTAAATAAGTTTTATAATATAAAATATATCATATTTATAAAATATATTGATAAATATATCAAGCCATAATCATGGTGATGGAAAATGAATAACATTGATTCGTGAGATGGTAGTCCACCACACACAGAATGATGCTTTCATATCCCATTTGATAGAAGATGAGATGGATATAAGTTATCAAATTAACATAATAAAATTTCATTATATTGGATAAAATGGGGTAATTATTTTTTCATAGTTGGATATGTCTTTAATGAGGTGAGCATGAAATAAAACAAAAATTTAAGTTTAATGATTTTACCACTTCTTCATATAGACTCTTCCAGATCCATCTAAAGACTTCCTATATTGGATTTATGATTTAAAAAGTCATATTGGATGTGGGTAGATAATTAAGGGAGACATTTTTGTAGGTATTTTCTAAAACAAATGGTTTTGGAAGTGTGAAAATAAGAGGATAATGGGTGGCATTTTATAATTTAGGTTGAGTATAACCCTTGTAATTATTTAAAATATAATTAAGTACCCACATTTTTACCATGTCAAAAGGATTAAAAATATTTAATTTGTGAACCTTAGCTGTTATGAGGTATAAATATGTCCATATCATGG
The DNA here is from genome assembly GCA_963277665.1 of Viscum album. NCBI lineage: Eukaryota > Viridiplantae > Streptophyta > Magnoliopsida > Santalales > Viscaceae > Viscum > Viscum album. Next base: position 220,587,802 of record OY728155.1, read on the forward strand.
GTTTTTGAGAATTTTCTAATCCATTTTAACCCTTTTCGCTTTTACTTTGACCCCCCACCCCCCCGATCAACCCATTTTCACCTTAACCACTGTAATTAATGTTTATGATTTACTATTCATAATTAAAAAAAATTAATCTGAAAATATGGGATAATATAAATTAATACTATTACAATTATTTAATCTATATTTTCAAATTCCATTTATATATGTGTCCATGTATACTTTAAAATTATTCTCATAAACGTTATGAAAATAAAGTTTTCCAAAGAGGAATGTTTCGAAAGATTAAAATGTTTTTGTATAAAAATTCATTATGAAATTAACTCCAACTACTTAAATTATATTAATATAACAAAAAATTTAAAAAAATTAATTTTTAAACTGTATTAAAAGAATTTGGAGGCCTCTAAAATTTTAAAACAAAAATACAATTCTTAATGAAAACTAGCATTATTCACTATTCACTAAAAATTTTATCTTTTCAGATAAGTATTATGTAATCCTTACAAGATAATTTTGACATATAGATTTAATTTTTTTTTATTTTTTTAATAAATTTCTATAAGTAAAAAATATTAAATTAAAATTAACTATTCAGAAGGCAACAAAACTGGTTTAATAAAAATACATTTTATAAGAATAAAATTTGATTAATTCTTATCTCTTACATCGAATATACATAAGATGAACTTTAAACGTTTTATTGAATATATAATATAAAAATTATTTCAAAATAATTTATAAAAATTTATTTATTTAATTTTTTGAGATAGAACACATTTTTTGGCATGAATTTGTTTGTTTAAATGATTTCATTTATATTAAAATGGTTTTTTTTAATTTCTAATTAATTCATAGAAAAATAATTAATTTTTATATATAGGTGTAAAAAATATATAATAATAATTCATTAAATACAATTCATACCTACCATTCCAATGGCTAGGTGATAACTATCATATTAAATAATAATATTTTAATTGTATGTCTTGTTTCGTTAAAAAACAGTGTTATGTGTTGTACATTCTATCAATAAAATTAAAAATATTTGAAAAAATAATATTTTATAACATTTTGAAGTGTTATATTATTTTAAAAATTGGTGATCCTGTTAATGAAATCAACAAAAAATGATTATCATTAATTAATTCTTTTAAAATGAGTGAACTATTAGGAAAATGATTTCTTCTATCTATGTATTGACTTTATATAAATTATCTCATATTATAATATTGTGAAATTCTAATATATTACAATAATAAAAACTAAATAAGATCATTTTAATCCTAGTAGTGTTTTATTACCACTACTCTACCTAATAATCATCCATTAATACTTGTAGGATCATGTTTCTATCATTTCAACCAACTACATAGAAAAAAAAATAATTTTTATCATAGATAAATATGAGAAAATTAATGTAATAATATATGACATAAATATATATCTAATATTTTTTTTGTAAATGTTATATTAATATTTAAATCATCAATAAATAAATTTCCCTTTATTTGTTTAGAATTATTGAAAAATGCTTGTCGCCAGTTTTATCCCCACATATCATAGCAAAAACTAAAATTAAATTAATTATATAATTAAAATTTATCTTATAAAATCTATTATATTTCATTTTATGGCCTAAAAATTATGATTTTTTGGAAAAATAATATATAACAAAACAATTTTTTCAAACTAGTTTAATGAAATTAATATTACTTACACCAAGGGTTGAAATGTTTTCAAAAGGTAAAAAATATACATATATATAGAATTATTTTAGATGAAGATTATAAATAGATATAATTATCAATAATCTTCTTGGGATTTTATTTGATGACTAAAATTTATTTATTCAGAATCTTTTGTGTATGTTTTGAATTAATCAGGACTAATGTAAGTATTTGTATCTCAAATTCACATCTTACAGACTTGTTTTTTGTTATGCATGAAATTTAATTTATTTATGGAATATACTACCTATTTTATATATTATATTAGGAATTATATTTTAAATAGGGAATGTGATGTTCACTTTTAATCTCTATCATTTAAGGGGTTTTTTAATTGAAATTTTATAAATCCATAAGAAATTTCTTATTTCGATATTGAACATGTGAATCATATTACTTGTTATTCAATATGTTTACTTATATGTAGTTCTATTAAATAAGTATCCTATGAATTTTCTATATTTAATTTCCTTGAAATTAATTGGATATTGAAATACAAATATATATTTTTCAAATTTATTTTGACTCAACTGTTACCCCATTCATAAGAGTTTTCAGTAACTCATTTTTCATTCATTGACTAAATCATCATTCAATAAATATATTATATATAAGATTTATCATATTATATATTTTTATGTTCTTATGTGTTATTCACTCATTGTTTTCATTTTCTATACAGAAACCACTATTTAAATTATTTATTCTTCATGAATTCTATTTTCGGTAAGGGATATTGATAACTCAATTCTATTTTACTTAAGTTATATTTATTCTCCAATAACCTCTTTCTTATATTCTTGTTTACCCCACCATAATATTTTATTATATGGTATTTTATAATCCTCTCTTTTAAAATGAATTTTAATAAAATGATTTATGTGTTACTCTTCTTATAATTTAAATTTCAAACAATGGTATTTTAGAAAAAAAATAAAAAGGGTATTCACTTTCACTTTCACATGTTTTTCCTTCCTCTTACGAGTTCTCAAAGATAAAAATTATGTCTTCTCAAGGATCCATTATTGGATATACCTTTTAAATTTTTTTTGAAACATTTAACATCACATTTCTAAATGTTACCTCTTGATATGTACGCTGAAATTTTATTTTACATGTTCTCTCATGGAACTAGAAACACCTAATTGTTTTGTATCCATGGGAACCTATTGTAATATCCTGATTTTTAAGAAAGAAACACTATGTTCAATAGCGTACAAGATACGCTACATCGAGCTTAAAAAACTATATATTATTATTTAAATTTTAACATTATAATCTTGTCATTGGATTGGAGGGAATGAATATGATCAAATTAATTATTAAAATATGTTTTAAACAGGTTTAAATAATGATTCATTGGTAACCAAATTTATTAGACATGGAAATTAAAACCAAAGAAATATAAAGGATTTTTTATGAAAACCTATTTAAAAGTTAATAATTGTGTTTATAAAATAAAATCATTTCTTCGGAATTTTTATATGTTATATAATAAATATAATGTTTAAAATTTATCTTATATATTTTCTAGATATTATACTAGAAAAATCCAATTGTTTCGGATAAAAGAAGTATTTTTCAAAAAATTACAGTTTTACTTCCTATTGATGGAGAACCCATTTAAAATTAATTTATTGACACTTTTATATATTATATTTGAAAAAATATAAGTTTTATATAAAATAAGGAAATAAAAATTTTCTTTGGTTGAATTTTTCAATTTTTCTGATAAAATACAATTTTTAATGAATAGTGAAAAATACTGGATTTTAATTCAAAATAAATTTTTAATCTAAATTTATTATATAGTTAAATTTCCCTTTTAAATGGTTTTAATGTTTAATTGGATTAATTTTTTATCATTTAATACAATTTTGGTCATTTTATATTTTTTTACATTAAAATTAGATATAACACACGTCAATCTTTTAATGGTTATTACTTTTTAAAAACTCGTTTTATCGTTTTGACAATGTGATTTAATTTTAAATTAATTACTAAAAATTATGTTTTTTGAACTTCTAAATATAGATTCAATATTTGAAATCATTAGATCCACATTATTTAAATATGTTCCTTTTATTTTTGGACATTATGAATAGTAACTTCTGTAATTATTTTTATTTATCATGGTTAAATGGTAAATCAGGTAAATAAGGGTAAAAATAATAACCTAATAATATAAAACTACCATAACACGTGTATTAATCATATTTTATGAGATATTTCCAATCATGACCATCCTTGGGTCGATTTTAGGACTCCATAGATCCACTTTGGTGTGATAATGACATGTTATAATAATAAATTTAAAGTAAAGAGAAATATAACATAAACATGTATCCTTTTACTAAAATAATTTTAAAATAGGTTATATGACCAATATATTTGACTATAAATAATCATTAAAATTATAAAATTATTTCCTACATCTTGGTAATTTATTTATAATTTTTATACATTAAATAAATATATTTACTTATGACACAGTGATGATTCAATGATTACCTTATTAATGAAAGATTCGAATAAATAATATTTTAAATATTAAAATAAATTTAATTTGAACATTTTGATCCTTTAAATGAATTTTATGGATTATTATTACAATTTATATTTTATTTAATGTAGTTTTTTCTAATTAACCAATTATTTATCACTTTAACAAAAATAAATTACTAAATAGTGTCAAAATTGACTTAATTGAGTTTTTAAAATAAATACTATTTTATTAAATTATATAACAATCATAAAAATATAAGATTTGGAAAAAAATAAATATATAATGTTTATAATTTCATTAATGATCAATTTTATGTTCTATTGTCATTTTATAGTAACAAGTTTAACCATATATTGTAAAAATACAAAAAAGACATGGTAAGAGTTAATTTATTTAACTAGGGGTTAAAGCCAAATGACAAAGTTACATTTGTGATCTGAACTTTTCTAAAACCTATTGGTTTATATTATTGCAACCCATACTAATACTATAATATAAATATATCACTTTTGAGCTATTATAATTCGAAAATCAATTTATAATAGAATAATATATCAAGACTTTCCTAAAGTGCCCCTCCTCTATCTTATAAAAGGCCAGTAGCTCTACCCACTTACTCACACCTCTCAAGCCCCTTGGATCACCCAAATTATGCTCAAATAATCTCCCAACATCCCTTAGTTCCCCATATAATCCTCAACTTGGGAATAAGGAAACTCAAGGAAGCATTTTGGCTCAAATAAAATGGAGTTACCCGATTTAGAGGTAACATATACTCTCAAACTCCATTAATTTATTTTTCTTCTACAAACCCCTAATATCACTTTATTCCATTATTTTAGAAAAACACAAATTTTCTCAATATAATAGGATTTTTTTATTCTAAGGGTTCTACCTACACTTACACACACCTCCATCTATTGGATATACACCATACTGTTTCTGTGTACAGCAAACTACTGCCTAACGAAATGATGGTTGTCCAATTTTCTCATACCACCTATCAGGGTGTAAATTATGATGGAAATATATATATATATATATATATTATTTATATTTTCTTTATTCTTCATTATTTTTTATTTATAGCATACCTTCATTCTTTTCATAATGTGTAAATATGATAATTTCATTTGAGGAAGTGTATCGCCCCCTCAATGTGATATGACTCATTCATGCCATATATAAAACATATAAATGATGCATTTAATAAACTTTTATTACATATATAACATATATATTATAATTTAATTACAATATATCTATGTTTCATAGAGTTTCCATTTCTTTAATATGAAAAATAAATGAAAGTAGTGTTCATGTGTACGTACGACCTACTATCTTCTTGAACGGTGAATTTCATTTCTTATCTCTAAATGTTATGGAATATTCTAAATACATATATAATGGATATATATGATATTAAAATCTTGAATAATATTCTATAGATGACGGGATTTTGACTAGACAGACAATTTACATCAAAACAAGTTCATTTTCAACTCAAGTACTAAATATCAAAAAATGACTGATATGAACTTTAATAATTATGTAATTTTTATTACATAGCAATAGGTGATATAAAATTAATAAAAAAATTTAAAAATGTTCTCAATAAATTATAAATTAACTGATTTTTTTTATTTAGTAATATAAATTTTGTATGTGGTGAGTCTGAATCACTGTAAGGGAACTTCATAACCCAATTTCTAATCTTTCGGTTAATCTTATACTTCTTGATTATGTCATGCTATGATTACATGTGAAATAAATTTTGATATAATATCTTGTATTTATACTTTATTTATGCATATTTATAGTGAATACACATAATCGATCAATTTTATTAACAAATTTTTATTTGTAAGGGATATCTTAACTCAATATCCATTCATTGAGTTAAATATCAATGTCATTGGTTTTGTTTTTCTATGAATATGTGTGAATGAGATATGATTGTTTTACACTAAATATAAACTTATATTGGGTGTATGAATATTTTTCACACATAATTATTTTTTTAATTATCCTTAATCTAATGATACGATCTATGTAAGAGACTTCATCTGAATATCCTTTCATTGAGGCATATCTTGATGTTATACGCCTTTATTATCCTATAAGATGTATATACAACCCTTTTGACATGTTATTTCATGAATTATTATATTATCATGATATTTAAATTTTAATTTATTTTTATTCCTTAATGATTTTTATTCATGTTTTTATCTAGTGGTAAGATATTATTTAACTAAAACATCATTTAAAATGTTTCAAATATTTATTCTTCTAAAACGTTCTATTTCATGTCCATGTTCTCAAAATGTTTTTTATGAATTTATATATATGAACATGAATTTTTTTAAATTTTAATTCATTTTAAAAGTTTCAAAGTGGTATAGGACACTTTGATTCAAAAGTATCTTTATTAAATGTTTTAAATGGATTTGGATATGCATCAAATATGTCAATATCTTGAAAATATTTATTGTGATTGAAAATTAAATTGTATGAGTGAAATGTTAAAAATTTAAATCTTTTATGTGTTATGATTAAATAATTATACTTGTAAATTTGATGGGTGGTTATGTGATAAACCAAATATGGGTGGTTACATGAAAAACCAATGACGGGTGGTTCTGTGATAAACCAAGGACGGGTGGTTATGTTATAACCTCCAGTGCATTGGGAATGGAATTCAGCCATATAACTATTACATTTAGTGATATTTGTGGAAGTCTAATGTATGGTTATTCTATTTAAGTATTTTTATGTTCAATGATACCTCAATATGTTATATATTTCTTTCTACAGGATGTATGGTAATATTTTGGTTAAAAAAGGGTAAGTAATGAGCTTATATTTAGTTATGTATATTTACTACTTATTAAAGGTGAAAAGTATAAATTTATGATAAAGTATTATTGGTTTACATGTTTTTTTGGACTAACAATTTTCATTATTTATGTATCCCTTAATGAGATTTTTATGCTCATCCCAAGTTTTGAAATGTTTTTATAGGACTTAATGAGGAATAAAGTCAAGTTTGGGATCAAGGAAAGTTCACTCATTTTAAACATGAAACAAACCATGTTTATTTTTAAAAACATTTTTTTATGAAAAAATTGGACAGTAATTAAAAGTTAATACTAGAAATATTTAAGTTATTATCTGTGAGTTATGACCCAATTCTCTAAAGCTATAAACTTGAAAAGATCCTCAAAGTTAATTAAAGTCAAATTGTTGGATTATATTAAGATTATGTAATGTCTAATGTTAGGCCTTATAGATAGTATCAAAGTTCATTCTAGATAACATTAGTGGTTAGGGTGTTATTTAGGAAAAATTAACAAGTTTTTTATAACCACAATGGTAAGAATATTAGAAAGAGTCGTAGTAAATTTAGAAAATTTTAATCAGTTTAAGATAATTTGAATAAGTATATCTTAGTTTTTAACCTCAATAAGATAGTATATAATGATTTTACTAATATAATCATGCTGAACTTTTTGGTTTTAGTAAATGGATGGATCTAGCATTCACCAAAATAACAATGGATGTGAAGGAAAATATAGTGGTTTTCTGAATAAGAAACCAAATGAAATAGGAGATGGAATTATAATTCTTATTGTTATTCTAAACCAACTATTTAGAGTCATTATTAACAACTTTAACCTTGGTGATTTTTCTAAGACATAATATATGTGAGATATGAATCACTGTGAACATTCAGGTTGTGATCATAATGGTATGTATATTCAATGACATATGTGTCAATGATGTGGAAGGAAACATATAGGAAAATGTTTTAAACTGATGATAAGATATTATAGATGTGGAAATTAAGGTCATAAATCAATAACTTTCTAAGGAAAAAGGAAGTGTTCAGTTGACTCAAAGAAAGGGAAAGAAGTTCATTCCGATTTATCAATTGAATTTTTCAAATGTGGGGAGTATGGTCATTATGAAAATTGGTGTCTAATGAAGAAGGTTCAAGAATGAGATTATAATTACCATAAAAATAAATGTTTAGAAATACATAAATACATTCCAATTGAAGAGAGGAAACTAAATGTGACCTATGAAACCTATGGATTACTTCTTGGCTCATGTTTTGACATTTCTGAATCTTAGAAAATTATTCATATTTTTTTAGGAAAGAACTGTTAAGGAGTAATATAGAAAGGAATGGTTAGGGTATCATAAATAATTAATAATTATTAATAATTATCCATATAATGGATTAAATAGTTATAGTAGATTATAGTATGATGAAATGTTTAAAATTATTAATCCTATTTTGATGATGAGATTAATTTAGAAGACAATTTTTAGTATGTGTAAACTTGAATTTGAATATGGGAAAATTTTATTAAAGGAATAATTATCTTTTCTTGTATAGAAATAATAATAAAAGTAATGTATAACCATTAGGGTTCACAAGAACTTTTGTTTTAGTTTATCCATAGTTATTACTTTCTTGGGATGAAAAATAAAAGGTATGAGATAACATTTTAGGTTAAAATATGTTAGTGTTATTTTTTATTATTTTATCTCATTTTTTTGGAATGTTATAAAATTATATAGTTTATGAAAAAGGAAAACACTCAGATTGTGTAATAAATCAACACATCATACAAAGTTACGGGAATCAAACCCAAAACTAAAGTAAGATTGGGATTTATTTCCTACCATTGGCCTACATGATGTCCCTGGTTAGTAAGAATTTTTTTTCTATTCGTTAAAATAGTTTATGGAATAATATGAAATTATTTTTGGGAACTTATATTTTATTGAATAGATATCCTTAATATTGGAAAATGATTTGGGGATGAAGTGATAAATGTTATTTTGGAAGACATTCACTATTTTGGGAACCCTATATACCTAATGAAAATAGAATACTGTGGTATTTTATTTGAGTAGTAGTGGTTGAATTTTATTTTACAAGAAGCTATGTTTTTATTATGTATATGTGGTGATTTGGGTTATTTATGGAAATGATTAACCTATCATGGAGTATATGTGATTAGGATAATTACATTTTAGTATGAGACTTTAAGAGTAGTTAATATTATTTAGATATAAATTTTATGATTTATCATGGAATACTATGTGATAAAATCCTTCTGAACTGTGGGTTTCAATCTAAGTTTGGATTATTTTGAGGAATTTTAAAGACATTTGTTTATTGAATGGTCGATGTATAACTTGGGTATTACTGTTGAATTTTGGAGATTAAATGTAGTCCTTCTCTTTATAAAATACTATTCTTTTTTGGGGTATTATAAGATCTTGTACTAACCATTTTGGTTTTTGTTAATTTTTGAAGGCTGGATAAATATATAGTTGACCTTTTTTGGATGATATGAGTTTTTATAAGTTTATTATAGTTCTTCAAGCGTGAAAAATTTATCTTAAATACTCATTATTTGGAGAGAAATATGAGTTTGCGGAAGAAATTGATTAAGGGGTGAAACTCTACATGTCAAGTATATATATTTCCTTATGTTATTATTCTATGTAGTAAAATAATTCCCCATCATTATGAATTGGATCTTAAAACAAAAATGTTTTATGTTTAAATTTTCCTACTACAAAATCAAAGACTATTTAACCCATCACAAGTTTGTGGTTTTCTTGTTATTAACTTTCCCCTAATCAGATCTTGACACTTATTTTTCTATCACTCTACATTATAACTAGACACTTTGTTTTTCTTCCATATCCATTTTCTCCTACATGGAACCCTAGTACATGTTATCTCGGGTGACCTTTGTACTTCAATTTCTATCTTTTAAAGTGGAAGTTTTATTAACCCTTTTTCCAATGTGGGTTTTCAATAAAGTTATTTTGAATATCCATACCCTAGTTACTAACCCAAAATTTAAATTGTGAGTATAAAATTTATTAAAAGGGGAGGATGTAACATCCTTAGTTTTAAGAAAGAAAAATTATGTTCAATAGCATACATGATATGCTACGTCGATCATAAACAAACAACTAAATATTATTATTTAAATATTACCATTATAAACTATCCATTGAAATGGATGGAATGAATAATATCAACTAAATTATGAAAATATTTTTTACAAATGTTTAAATAATAATTTATTGGTTACAAAATTTATAGGAAATAAAAATAAAAATGAATTGAATAAAAATGATGTGTTTTTATAGAAACCTATTTAAAATAGAATAACTGTTTTTATAAAATCCTATCACTATTTTTGGATTTTTGTATTCTATATATTCAATTTAATCTTTAAAATTTATATTTTATGTTTTCTTGATATTATATAAGAAAAAATTCAATTTTTTCAGATAAAAGAAATATTTTTCAAAAAAACAATTTTACTGCCTTTTGATGGTGAACTCTTTTTTAATATATTTTTATTAAATTTTATACTTTCTATTTAGAAAAATAAAATTATTAGTTATCAGAAGAAAATAAAAATTTACTGTGGTTTAATTTTGATTTTTTTATTATAAAATTCATTTTTTAATTAATAGTGAAAAATACTAGATTTTAATTCAAAAATGCATGTTCGTCTAAATTTTTTATATTGTAAGATTATCCTTTTAATTGGATTTAAAGTTTACTTAGATTATGTTTTTATCATTTAATTCATTTTAGGTCGTTATAAGTAATTTCACATTAAAATTTGATGTAAACACACATCAATCTTTTGATGGATATTAGTTTTTAAAAAACCCATTTTATCGTTTTGAAAAAAGGAAATAATTTTAGATTAATTACTGAAACTTCTTTATTTAAAATTTGTAAAATTGGATTCCATATTTCAAATTATAAAGTACCAATTATGTAAATGAGTCCCTATTATATTTTAACATTATAAATAGTAAATTTAGTAATTATTTTTATTTACCATGGGAAAATGGTAAATCAGGTAAATAAAGGTGAAAAGTTATATTATAATAATCTAAAATAAACCCTAACATGTATCATAATACTATATTATGAGATATTTACAACCATGAGAATACTTGAGTCTATTTTAGGACCACATGGATCCACTTGGGTGTGATAATGACATGTTATAATAATTAATTTAATGTTAGGAGAATATAACATAAACATGTATCTTTTTACTAAAACAATTTTCATATAGGGTTATATAACTGATATCTTTGACTATAAATAGTAATTAGAAATATAAATTTATTTCATACATCATGGAGATTTTTTATAATTTTTAGACATAAAGTAAATAAATTTATTTTTGACACAATGATGATTCAGTGATTACCTAATTAATGAAAGATTCAAATAAATGATATTATAAATGATAAAAATAATGTAATTTGAATATTATGATTCTATAAAGTACTTTTATGTTTTGTTATTACATTTTATATTTGGGTTAATTTATTTTTTTCAGATGAATCAAGTTTTTATGACTTAAACAAAAATCAATTACTAAATAGTGTCAAAATTGACAGAAATAAGTTTTCAAAACAAATACTATTTTATTAAATGATATAATAGGCATAAAAATTAATATTATAAAAAATGACATATTTAATGTTAAAAAGTTCATTAATTATCCACTTTAGGTTCAATTGTAATTTTATAGTAACTATTTTAACCATATAGTATAAAAATACAAGAAGAAATGGTAAGAGTTAATTTATTTAACTAATGGTTAAATCCACAAGATAAGGTTATATTTGTGAACTAAACTTTTATAAAAAATAGGTTGAGAGGATTTAGACCCATTATCATCTTATCCTCTAAATATATCACTTTAGAGATATTATAATTCAATAATCAATTTATAATAAAACAATATTTCAAGACTTTCCTGAAGTGCCCCTCCTCCCTCTTATAAAAGGACACCACCTCTACCCACTTACTCTCACTGATAAATCCCATTGGATCACCCATATTCTTCTCAAATAATCTCCCAAAATCCCTCACTTCCACCTAGAATCCTTACCTTGGTCAGAAGGAAACTCAAGGAAGCCTTTTGGCTCAAATCAAAAGGAGTTACCCGATTTAGAGGTAACGTCTTCTCTCAAGCTCCATTCAATTATTTTCCTTCTCCAACCCCCTAACCTATGTTTATTACATTATTTTATAAAAACACATATCCTAAATAAACTATTATGTTTTTATTCTAAGGTTTATACCTTCAATTACACACACCATTATCTAATGGATATAGAATATATTATTTCTGTGTACAGTAAACTACTGCCTCACGAAATAATGATTGTTCAATTTTTTCTTACCACATATAATGGAAGAAATTATCATGTAACTGTATTTATATATGATATATATTATATTTATATTTTCTCTATGATTCTGTAATTTTTATTTACCCCATAAATTTATTCTTTCCAAAATGTGTAAATATGATAATTTCATTTGAGAAAGTATTGACTATCACCCCCTCAAAGTGATGTGACTCGTTCAGGCCATACATGGAATGTATAAACAATGGATTTAATGAAATTATGTAACATATATAAAATATATATTATAATTGAATTATAATATACCTATTTATCATTTAGTTTTCATTCCTTTAATATGACAAATAAATGAATGTAGTGTCCATGAGTACATACCGGCTGCCGTCTCCATGAATAGTGAATTTGATTTCATATCTCAAAATGTTATGACTATTATAAATACATATATACCATATATAAATGATATTTAAATATTGAATAATATTCTTTAGATGATGTAATTTTGACGAGAATGACAATTTACATCAAAACAAGTTCATTTTCGACTTATGTACCAAATATCAACAAAAAAACCGATATGAACTTAAATAATTATGTAATTTTTGTTACCTATTAATAAGTGATATAGAAGGAATAATAAAAATTAAAATGGTTATCAATCAAGTGTAAATTAACCTATTTTATTTATTTAGTAACATAATGATTGTACTTGAGGAGTCAGAATCATGGTAAGGGAACTTCTTAACCAAATTTCCATTCTCTGTGTTAATATTCTACTTTCTGATTATGTCGTGCTATGATTACGTGAGAAATAAATTTTTGTTGACCTCACATGTTTTTATAATCTCAATTATGTTTCAATATTCTTTGATAATCCCAAATAATGTTTATCATTATATTAATTATTCTTTCAATTTATGAGATTATATTATTAAGTTCATAAAATATCAAAATGATCAATGGAATTTGTAAATCAATGATTATCTATGTTTATACTTGTTTCAAAATGATTCCGACTCAATCTGAATAATATTTTCATAGAACAGATAAGTATTGAGTATTGAGTCACTGATACAGACCTACCGGTACATAGTCTACCAATAAGTAAAGGTCACTGATAGACTAAGCTTCCTGTGACACAAGGTCACTGGTACATAGTTACCAATACAAGATACCGATACAAACAAACAGACAGATAGCTATAGATATGAATTCCATTGATATAACTACAAATTCCACCGATACAGATATAAATAAACATATATCTACCGATACAAGTCTTTTGATACAGATAGACGACTACAACTATAAAGTATACCGATTCAAGAATGTCCCCAGTATGGGTCACCAATATAAAAGGAGCTATCGGTAGAAGGAGATACCGACAGAAGGAGCTACAGATAGAAGGAGATACCGATAGGAGGAGATACCAATTCAAGTGGTCTACCATTATAAAGAGTAACAGCTACCGACACAAGACCTACCGACTCAAGTCCACCGATACAAGCTCACTAATATTAAGAGCTACCGATGGAAACCAATCACAAAATCTCTAAACCCTACTTATGTTTTTTTATTAACAACGTTCATATTTGATGTTTTTAATGCAACTGCTATTAATTAATGAGGGTTTTTGGAATGTTAGGGAACTATACCTCATACCTGTAAAAAGGTAATCATTCCCATTTCTGGAGCTCAAGGTATAAAAGGAAGATCAAGCTAATGAAGAAAGCTAAGAGGAATATAGGTGCAAGTGTGTGACACCTAAAGTGAAATTCATAAAGAATAACATGAGAAGAAATCAAACAATAGTCATACCCATAAAGAAGAAGTTTCAAAGAAGAATCAAAAGTGTTAAAAATAATGCTCTCTTACTTGAGCTGAACACCTACATTGGAAGTGAAGGAGAAGAACCACGACACTTTGTTTTCCTTAAAACTTCTAAAGAAGGACTCAAAGTTTCATGTACATAAATCTGAGGAGTCCAGAGCTTCACTCAAAACACAAAGAGAATTATAAACTCATCTCTATTTTTTTAGCTCTATTGTGATTAATTTATCTACATATTGAGAAGTGTGTATTCTGTATTTTAAGCACACCCTGTCTCATGTTCTGAACTGGAGGATTTATAAATCCTCGCTCAATCTTTCCTTATACTCTAATATCCGAATGTGGATAGTGGTAGAGGTCAAGTGTGGCCTGGATATCCTGTGTGCTATTGTTTTTGTTTTCCCACGTAGAATGTTGGTAGATGTCTTAGTACCTAGATAGTCTTTGTACTATTGTTTACCCCAATCCAGGGTGTGGATCAAAGTTTATATAAACTGTTTGAGAGGACAATGTCTTAGCTTGATACTGAACTTCATGGTTATATCTATTTTGCATCTTATAGTTAGTTTAAGTTATTTTATATTCCACCACTAAGTTATTTAAATATAAATCTATTTTAAAGTAACTCTGATAGTTAAACTAGAAAGTGTATTTAACTTTTTTTAGACAGTAAGTTAGTTTCAAAAGTTAATTAATCTTCAGACCGAGTTAACTGGGAAATAATCAATCTCTTGAGAAAATAATTGAAAACTTACAATCTTTATAAATTCACTACAGTTTAATTTTTATTTAATTTGGGGGTTTTTAATCATAAATTTTTTAACATAAATTTTAATTGGAACTCAATTCACCCACCCCATTGAGTATCCACTCTGACCAACATTTGGTATCAGAGGATAGATGTTAATAAAGGATTTTCAAATACTCTTTTTTCAATTGTTATTTTATTTGCATCTTAAATATATTAAATTTCTATTAGTTATAAATTTTATATCTTTAAATATATTTTCTAAAATCTAATTATGGATAATATATTATAAGGTGTTGCTACCAACAAGCCTCCTTTATTTAATGGTGTTAATTATGTCCAAAGGAAACTGAAACTGAAAATTCATTTAGAAAGTATGGGATTTGACATCTGGACTGCTATAGTGACTCAGTATAACATCCCAGAAACTGAAAGATCTACTTGGGAAGAACCTAAAAAAACTACTTACAATAATAATTTTAAAGGAATTAATGCCATGTATTGTGCTTTAGGAGATGAAGATTTTAATCAAATATTTTCTTGTAAAACTGCTTATGAAATCTGGGATAATTTGGCTATTTCCCATGAGGGAAAAACCAATGATAAGGAAATGATATTGAATACCTACACTATTAAGTATGATAATTTTAAAATTAATCATGATAAACCTATTTTTGAAATGTATCTCAAGTTCAACGAAATTGTAAATACAATGAGCTCACTTGGAAATGCTATTCCTACAAAAGATAAAATCATGAGGATACTAAGATGTCTTCCAGAAAGATGGAGAGTCACATTAGTCTCAATAATAGAATCATGTGACATAAGTTCACTACATGTTAAGTAGATAATTGGAATGTTAATGATGTATGAAGAAGAGCTAAAGGTAAACAATGAAGAATATGATGAACCAAGAAAGAAATTAGTAGCCTTCAAGACCTATGATTCAAAAAATAAGGACAAAGGAAAAATTAAAAGTGAAAGTGATAGCTCAAACTGTGATGAAATGTGCATCAGATAGCGATGTTAAAATGGCTCAAATAGCCAAATGATTTAAGAATTTTTATAGAAAGAAGAAATTTTTTAGAAAATACCATTACAAGGGAAAGTATGATAATAAAGGTCATTGGAAGAAATATTGTAAAAGGAATGATAAAAGTGATGACATTGTTTGTTACGAATGCAATAGGAAAGGACATGTGAAAGCTGACTGTCCAAAGTTTAAATACAAGAAGAAATATGAGTACAAGGGCAAAAAATATAAGAAATAAATGAATGAAACCTAGAGTAATTTAGAAGACAGTTTGAGTGATTCTGATTCTACTCAGGATGAAAAATCTCACAAAGCTAATATGTGTTTTAAGACAAACACATCTGAGGTAACATTGGATACTCTTGCTTTAAATTCTTATTATTCTGGAGATGATTATGATTCTCAAAACATGACTAGTGAAGAATTATTTGAATACTGTAACATGCTAGAGGATACCTGCAATGAGATGAAGAATACGTACAAATCATTAAAGAAATATTATGCCTTGTCCAGTACTGTTAAATCTAATCTTAGTATAGAAAAGGAAAATAATGATCAACTGTTAAAAGATAATACTCAACTTAAATTTTCCAATGAGAAACGTAGAATAGATTTAGAGAAGTTCACAAATGGAGAGAATACTCTGACTCAAATTATTGGAAAACAAGTGGCACCAAGGTACACTACTGGTTTGGGATACCAACTTGGACAGAGACAGATTAAAAAAAATAGATTTATTCCAAAATCTGGGCAGTAAGATGCTAGTTCCAGCTCTCGAAATTCCTATGTTTCAACCAACTATTCACATAGTTATAGATCAAACAAATTTTATCTTTCAAAATCTTTTGAATCTATTTATTATATTAAACTCATTAGACAAATCTAGGTACCAAAATTTTTACTTGAAAACCTGTCTGGACCCAAGAAAATATGGGTAACAAAATCATTTTCTGTTTAAACCTATTTTGTAGGAACATTGCTTAAAGAGTTCCTACAAGAAGATATAGTACATGGATAGAGGATGTACAAGGCACATGATAAGATATTTTTCATGCTTCAAGAGCTTAATCAAGGTTGGTGGAGGACATGTCACCTTTGGTGATAATTCAAAAGGAAAAATCATCAGCTTAGTCTAAATTGGTAACACTAATTAAATTCTGATTTCTAAAGTTTTATTTATTGATGTATTAAAATATAACCTGTTAAGCATTTCTCAGTTGTGTGATGATGGTTTCAATGTTAAATTTGAAAATGATTCTTGTCATGTTTTTAATTATAAAAATGTTTCAGTATTTACTACCTTGAGAAAGGAAAATGTTTATGATGTAGATTTAGATTCTTTATCCAAAAAAATGTTACATGTTTAAATTCATTTCATAAAGTGTCTTGGCTATGGCACAAAATATCGGGACACTAAAATCTTCACTCACTTAAGAAACTGACTAGAAAAATTTAGTTAGAGACCTAACTCAACTAAAATTCCCATCAGACAAAGTTTCCACTCCCTATCAAAAGGGAAAGAAACATAAAGTTTCATTCAAATTAAAGAAAGAAGTTTCATCTTCTCAACCTCTAGAGTTGGTTCACATGGTCTTTTTTGGACCTTCTAGAGTTTCTAGTTAAAATGTGAAGCACTATGTCTATGTCTTAGTAGATGACTTTTCTGGATATACTTGGGTATACTTTCGTGCTCACAAAAGTGAAGCTTGCTCTTATTTTATTAAATACTCCAAGTCTATAGAGAACCTTAGTGGACTTAAGATTAAGACCCTAAGAATTGATCATGGCTGTGAGTTTAAAAATCATGAATTCGAAACATATTTCTCACATAATGGCTACAATAATAATTTCTCTACCCCTAGGACACCTCAATAGAATGGTGTAATAGAAAGAAGGAATAGAACCCTTCCGGAAATTTCAAGAACTATGCTCAATGAATATGATTTACCTATTTATTTTTGGGATGAAGTTGTGAATAGAGCTTGTAATATTGTAAATAGAGTTTTGATTAGACCTATTCTTAAAATGACCCCTTATGAACTATGTAATAATAGGAAGCCTAAAGTTAGTTACTTCAGAGTTTTTGGTTTCAAAGTCTTTGTTCTCAATACTAAGGAAAACCTTGAAAAGTTTTCTTCTAAAAGTGATGATGGAATCTCTCTAGGTTACTCTATAACCAGTAAGTCTTATAAAGTATTTAATAAAACAACCAAATGTGTGGAAGAATCTGTTCACATCAAATTTGATGAAACTGATCCGCATGAACCTATGTCTTCTCTTGAAAATCTTGAAGAAGATCTGTCTATTCTATACCTTAATGATAAAATTAGTCAACCTATTGTAAAGAAAACCAGTTCTGTAAATATTCCATAATCTACTTCTCATGAACCCGAACCAAGAGAAGAACATGAAATTTATAGTCCTACCTTTACTAGATCAACTAGTATTCTAAAGAACCATCCTTTAGATGCTTTTGTAGGTAATCATGACAGAGGGACACCTACTAGAGCTTCTCTAAGAAACCAGGTTGAACATCAAGCCTTTATTTCACAGTTGGAACCTAAATATATCAATGATTCTATCAATGATGAATTTTGGGTAATGGCTATGTAAGAATAATTAAATCAAATTGAAAGAGACAAAATCTGGGAATTAGTTGATAGACCTAAGGACACTTTGACCACAGGCACTACATGGGTTTTTAGAAACAAAGTTGATGAGTCTGGAAATATAGTTAGAAATAAAGCAATTCTAGTTTCACAAGGATATAGTCAAGAGGAAGGAATAGACTATGAGGAAACCTTTTCAATAGTAGCTAGATTAGAATCTATTAGGATTCTACTTTCCTATGATAATCATTTGAATTTCAAGTTATATCAAATGGATATTAAAAGTGATTTTCTAAATTGTTTTATAATTGAAGATGTTTTTGTTGAACAACCACCTGGATTTACTAATCCTCATTTTCCAAATTGATTTTTTAAATTCTCTAAAGCTTTATATTGTTTAAAACATGCTCTACAAGCTTGGTATGATAGACTTAGTATGTTTCTTATTTTAAAAGGTTTTTCTAAAGAGATTTCTAATCCAACTCTCTTTATCAAGATAATTTCTAAAGATGTTTTAATAGTGCAAATCTTTGTTGATGATATTATTTTTGGATATTCTAAAAATACTTTGTGCATTGATTTTTCAAAGAGTATGAAAAATGAATTTGAAATGAGTTTAATGGTAGAAATCATATATTTTCTGGGATTTCATTTTTTTCAAAATGAAAATGGTATTGTTATAAATCAAAGTATATATACAAAGGATGTTTTAAAACGTTTTGGTTTAGATAGTATTAAGGAATGTGATACACCTATGATTACTATTTTTAAGTTGGATGATGATGAAACTTGAAAACCAGTGGATCAAACCAACTAAAGAGGTATGATTGGGAGTCTTCTCTATCTTACTACTACTCAACCAGATATTATGTTTAGTGTGTGCATGTGTGCAAGATTTAAAGCTAATCCAAAAGAGTCACACTTTCTTAATGTTAAAAGAATTTTCAAATATCTTAAACATACTGCTATCTTAGTATTATTTTATCCAAAAGGGCAATCCTTTGATTTAATAAGTTATTCAGAGGCTGACTTTGATGGTTGCAAGTTAGATAGAAAGAGCACGCATGGAACATTTCATATTCTAGGTATGTCCTTAGTATCTTGGTGTAGTAAAAAGCAAAACTTTGTTTCATTTTTACTGCTGAAGCAGAATACATTGCTGCTGGTAGTTGTTGTGCACAAATTATATGGATGAAACATACTTTACTTGACTATTAATATCAATTTAGACATGTATCTATAAACTGTGATAATAGTAGTGAAATTAATATATCAGAGAACCCTATATCTCACTCTAGGACCAAACACATTGATGTAAGGCACCACTTTTTGAGAGATCATTACCAAAAAGGTGACATTACTTTTGAATTTATAGGTAATGAACAGAATTAACTGACATATTCACCAAACCTTTAAGTTCAGATAGGTTAAGTTACATTATACATGAGTTTGGAATGATAGAATTTGTAGAGCCTAAACCTCGCCGTTATCCTAAACCCTACCGTTAGCCTAAACCTCACCGTTAGCCTAAACCCTACCGTTAGCCTAAACCTCACCGTTAGCCTAAACCTCATCGTCAGCCTAAATCTCACCATTATCCTAAACCTCACCGTTAGAAACCTCACCATTAGAACCCTCACCACTAGAGTCCTCACTTATAGACACACCTCACCGCTAGATACACCTCGATGTTAGAGACCTCACCAATAGGTAAACCTCACTATTAGGGTGCTCACCAGTAGTTATCACCGAAATGTATTGTGCTGTCTAATTTTTCATTTTCTTTAGGAAAAATTCTTATTGTTTTTAGTGTAATTATTCTTATTAATTTTCGATTCCTAAATGATAAAATCTAAAACATAGTCACATTTCAATCCACCGCAAACTCTCTTCTCTTTGAATCTCTCTCTCGCACCCCCACATTTTGCGAAAACCCTAGATTCTTCGATCAGAGAAGGCAAGAACAAAGTTCCCGATAGTCAGGGATGAGAGTGATGATCCAAATGAAAAGATGCTGAAAATAGGGCCTGAATCTAGTGGTAGTGGTAGTAGAACAAGGCCAGGAAGGAATGTAGTGAACCCACATTTACAGAATTGAGAAATTGTAATAGAGAAGTAACATTGTACAGAATGGATTATGTCTAGTAAGTCATTGATTCCGAGGATATTGGAGGAGAAACGATGGCTCAAATGCTTCACAAACAACAATGGCCCCTATTATCCCAAGCTGGTAAAATAGTTCTATGCGTTTGTACTCTTTGAGAAATCTGAAGAAGAGAATATAATGATTTCATTTGTCAATGGAAAGGAAATATCTTTTTCCCCTGTTGAATGGGATGAATGTTTGAATGTCCCAAATGAAGGCATTTTTGGGTATTTCTCAAAGACAATTCCTCCTACCAGTGACATTTTTTGTTATGAAATTTCCTTGAAAGAGCTCACTGGTTGTGACAAACAAAGGAAAGTAGTGGCTGCAGAGATGGATGGAGAAAATAGATTTCTTTTTCAAGTTCATCCAACATGTGCTATATCCAAGAAGAGGGGACTTTGCAAATCTAAGATATCAAGATATATATTTGTTTCATATGTTAAGACATGGTGTTATGGTGAATTTTTATAGACTGTTAATGATTCAAATTGACAATATGACCAGACCCAAATCAAAGTCCAATTCTTTATTCTTTTCCAAGTTAATTTCGATTATGATCAAAGTGAAGGAAGTAACTGACTCTCATGATGAGACAGTGGTGGTAAGGAACATTTTTTTCATCATAAGAACAATTTGTAAATATATGAAAATTGGGTGGAACCCCTAGAGAAAGAAATGGGTAATTGATGATGAGAGGTTTTATGATAAGTTTAACCCAGTTGTCCATCCTAATAGGCTAAAAGATATAAGAGATATTGGTCTAGGACCTAATGAAGAGGAACATTAGTATATTGACGATACTTATGAGGAGGATACCTCTATAGAAGATGGAGGGGATCCTGATTTGCCTCCTAGTCCAGCTGCTGAAGTTGTATCATCTGGAAAGGAAAAAGTCTTGGAAGAGAGAAATAAAGAAGCGCCTGTTGATGAGGAAGACTAGCCTACCCTAGACAATAAAGAAGAAAAAGTGTATGAAACTGAAGCATCTGTTTATGCCTTCTTGAGTCTCAGTCCACTGATTGGGCACTCCTCAATACCTACTGAAGAAATTGAAGAATTATATAGTCCTGGACCTATTCATGATGAGCCTCCCATTGTTGAATTGGAGATGGTTTTAGAAGATTCTTCTGAGGAAGAGCTACCTGTTGAGGCGTCTATTCATGTACATATACTATAGAATGCACAGATTAAGGTGGATCATCTTACCATACATGGTACTATTTCAGTTTCTCATGAGATTGAATACTGGGCTGAAGACCCAAGTTTTGTGGTGTGTGGGTTGGACTATCCTGAGTCAGAAGATGAGACACCCATCAATAAACCTCATGTCACTTATAATCTCCTTTTTGAAACTTTACCTGGGGACATAGTAAGAAAATTTGATTTAAACTAGTTGAAGTATGATCTCCTGGATAGTTTTTTCAATGAAATGAAAAGAATGGAAACCTCTTTAATATATTCTATTCAGTCTGTGGTGACTGAATCTGTATCTAGTGTTTTGGATCCAGTCAAGCCCTACTAGAATCAAGTTTCAAGCTTGGAAGAGGATGTTAAATATCTAAAGAAATAAATTGTTTCTATGGAGTCTTATATGAGATCTAAATCTCAAGAAAACAAAGACTTGGCATTTTGTGAAGATTGTAGTTGGCCATATGGTATTAGTTTTTTAGGAATTTAAGACTACCATAGAACAACATGTCAGCAGCCAAGACTCTCTTGTGAAAAACCTCATAAGTGGGATGACTAAATCCCTTAATGAAAAAGTTTCCTTTACTATTTCTCCTCTGAGTACTACCAGGACTTCTTGGTATATTTATCATATTAAAGTTGTAATGAGAGAATATATTGTATAGTCTTCTTCCAGTGGCTTTGTAGACTATATTTCCTTGACCCAAGTGGTGACTACCACTATGGATATAGGGAAAATTGTTCATAATTTTATGAGATAGGTCAATGCTTCTCAAAAAGAGGTCAAATAAAAAGTGGATTTCTAATTCAAAAGGATCTACACTAAGCATCAGCTGAACAATCATTTCAAACTCCGTTTAGAAAAGCTGAAACTTCTTCTAGTCAATCAGGATTTTATAGAATAATTAAGAAAGCTGAGGGATTTGACTCCTGGTCTAGATAAATTTATGTAGAACAAGGATGACTTCATTTCTGCTATAGAAAGAGGAGGAGGGATCATAATGGACTTTAGGAATCTATTGCTGCCATTTTTGAATGTAGATAGTACTCCAATTATTGTACCTCCAGCTCTGCCTGCCTCTGCTCAGTCTACCTCCATTCCTCAGATGACTCCAGCTCAAACATTCTAGAGACTCACTCCTATGATCACACAAAGAGCTACACAATATAGTCGAGGCACTGTATTAGTAGCTCAACCTCCATTGATCATCATTGCTGTTCCTAAGCCTCCACCTGCATCCACCAAACCTAAATCCTCTTCTGGTCCCAAGGGAAAATCACATGCTGAGGAGATGGATTGAATTGTGGCTAGTAAATTTGATAGGAATCACTTGTATTCTTTTTATATTTCTATATCTTTTTCCCCATGAAATATATATGATCTTACTTTCTATTACCTTATGTTACTTCTTTCATCCTTTGTTTACTACTTTTTGTTAATCACAAAGGGAGAGAACTATGAAAAATATAATCATAATATAGCATACTTTATATAAGGGGGATAAATATGGAATATGAGAATAATATATCCTACCTCTGATATAGTTGTTTCATACCACTGGAACATTTATTTTATAATTTTACCTCTGATACATTTGCATGTAATACTCTATTCTATGATACATTTGAAAATGTCATGAGACCCAATGTATTTTACGCTGATATATTACTGCTTATTTTGGAATTATAATATCATAATTTGTGATTATCAAAAATGGGGAGATTGTTGACCTCACCAGTTTTGATAATCACAATTATGTTTCAATATGCTTTGATAATCCAAAATAATTTTTATCTTTATATTAATTATTCTTTCAATCTATAACATCATATTAATAAGTTGTTAAAATATCAAAATGATCGTTGGAATTTTTTAATCAATGATTATCTATGTTTATACTTGTTTTAAAATGTTTCTGACTCAATTTGAATATGATTTGCATAAAACATATAAGTATTAAGTGTTGAGTCACTGATACAAACCTACCGGTACATATTATACCAATAAGTAAAGGTAACTGATAGACCAAGCTTCTTGTGACACAAGGTCACTGGTACATAGTTACTGATACAAGATACCGATACAAACAGACAGATAGACAGCTACAGATATGAATTCCACCGATATAACAACAAAGTCCACCGATATAGACAGATACTGACGGACAACTACCAATAAAAGTCTGCTGATATAGATAGATGCCTACTTCTATAAATTCAATCGATACAAGAATGTCACCAGTATGGGTCAATAATATAGAAGGGGATACCGACAAAAGGAGCTACCGACAAAAGGATCTACCGATAGAAGGAGCTACCGATAGAAGGAGCTACCAATTCAAGCGGTCTACCATTATAAAGAGTAACAGCTACCGACACAAGACCTACTGACTCAAGTCCACTGATACAATATCACTGATATTAAGAGCTACCTATGGAAATCTGTCACCATATCTATAAACCTTACTTATGTTTGTTTATTAACAACAGTCAAATTTGATGTTTTTAATGCAACTACTATTAATTAATGAGGGTTGTTGGCATGTTGGGGAAATGAACCTCGTACCTATAAAAAGGTAATCATTCTCATTACCAGAGCTCAAGGTATAAAAGGAAAATCAAGATAATGAAGAAAGAGAAGAGGAATATACGTTCAAGTGTGTGACACCTAAATTGAAATTCATAATGAATAACACAAGAAGAACTCAAAGAACAGTCATTCCCATCAAGAAGAAGTTTCAAATAAGAAGCTCAAGTGTTACTAAGAATACTCTCTTACTCGAGCTGAACACCTACACTAGAAGTGAAGGAACAGAATTAGGACACTATATTTTCCTTACAACTTCTAAAGAAGGACTCAAAGCTTCATCTACATCAATATGTGGAATTCAGAGCTTCACTCACAACACATAGATCATTATAAACTCATCTATATTTTTTATATCTATTGTGTTTCATTTATCTACATATTGGGCAGTGTGTGTTATATGTTTTACTAACACCCTATCCCCTATGCTAAACTGGAGGATTTATAAATCCTCACTCAATATTTCCTTATAATCTTATATCCCACTGTTGATAGTGGTAGAGGTCAAGTGTGACCTGGATAGCATGTGTGCTATTGTTTTTGTTTTCCCACGTAGAACAGTGGTAGAGGTCTTAATACCTGGACAGTCTTTGTACTGTTGTTTACCCTGATCCAGGGTGTGGATCAAATTTTATATAAACTGTTTGAGAGGACTAAGTCTCGTCTTGAGACTGAAAATCTTGTTTATATCTGTTTTGCATCTTATATTTATTTTAAGTTATTTCTTATTCTTATTCTATGTTCTTTAAATATAAAGTTTTTTTAAAGTAACTATAATAGTTAAACTAGCAAGTGTTTATAACTTTTGTTAGCCAGTAAGTTAGTTTCAAAAATTAATTAATCTTCAGTTTAGTTATTGAGATATAATAATTCTCTTGATAAACTAATTGAAAACCTACAATCTTTATAAATTCACTATAGTTTAATCTTTATTTAATTTGGGGGATTTTAATCATAATGTTTTTAACATAAATTTTAATTAGAACTCTATTCACCCCCCTCATGAGTACCCATTCTGACCAAAAAAATTTATATCCTATCTTTTATTTATACTTTATTTATGAGTATTTATAGCGAATACACACAATCAATCTATTTTATTAACAAAATGATCTTTTTAAGGTAAATATTAAATCAATCTGTATTTATTTAGTTAAATATCCATGTCATTGGTTTTGTTTTTTCAATAATATGTTTGAATGATATATGATTCTTTTAACAGTGAATATCTACTTATATTATGTTTATTTATATCTTTAACACATAATTATATCATTGATTTATCCTTAATATAATGATATTCTCTTTGTAAGGGACTTCGTCTCAATATCCTTTCATTGAGTCATATCTTGATGTTATACACCTTTACTATACTATAAAGTGTATATACAACCATTTTGACAAATTATATCATGAATTAGTATATAATCATGATATGTAATGTTTTTTTTAATGTTATTCCTTAATTATTTTTATTCAAGTGTTTCTCTAGTGGTAAGTTACTCTTTAACTAAAACATTATTTTCAATGTTTTGAAGATTTATTCTTTTAAAAAATTTATTTCATGTCAATATTTTCATAATGTTTTTTATGAATTTATGTAAATGGTCATGATTGTTTTAAAATTTTAATACCATGTAAATGTTTCAAAGAGTTATGGGACAATTTGATTAAAAAAATATCTTTATTAAATGTTTTAAATTGTTTTGGAAATCGATTGAATATTTCGATATCTTGAAAATATTTCTTTTATTGATAATGGAATTTTATGACTGAAATGTTGAAAATTGAAATATTTTATTTTTTTATGATTAAATAATGGTACTTAGAGATTTTATAGGTAGTTATATGAAAAATCAAATATGGTTGGTTACGTGATAAACCAATGACGGGTGGTTTTTTTATAAACTAAGGATGGATGGTTACATTATGACCTCCAATACATTGGGTATGGGAATCAGCTGTATGGCTATTCTATTTAGTGATATGTGGGGAAGTTGATCGTATGGTTATTCAATTTAAGTTTATTTATGTCCTACGTTACCAATGTATCTTTTTACGGGGTTTATTTTAATATTTTGGTTAAAAAAGGGTAAGCAATGAGCTTATATTCAGTGAAGTATATTTACTACTTATTAAACGTGAAAAGTATTACTTTATGATAATTTATTAATGGTTTACATATTTTAAAAAAACTAACAATTTTCATTATTTCTGTATCCCTTATTGAGATTTTTATGGTCATCACAAGTTATGAAAAAAAAACATTGGACTTAAGGAAGAAGAGATTCAAGGATGGGATTAATGAAAATTCTTTCTGTTTAAACATTAAAATAACTATGTTTCTTTATAAAAAAGTTTTTTTTATGAAAAAATTGGATAGTTTTAATATTTAAGTTATTATGTATGATTTATGGCCTAATTATCTCAATCTCTAAACCTGAAAAGATCCTAAAAGTGAATTAAAGTCAAATTTTTTACTTATCTCAAGATTGCGTGATGTTATGTTAGGGCCTTATACTTGCATTCCAAAGGCAGGTTCTCTTCAGGATGTTTGGAAAAGGATGCTTAATAACTGACATTGGTTGAAAGTATGGGATTTCAGTGTTATCACACCTTTTGGGGGGAATTATTTCATACGTAGGGGATCTCTTATAGATTTAAGATATGTTCAGGAATCCTCTATTTATTCCCAAGCATGATGTGGATCGCCCTAGAATTAACAATCAATTATAAAAATGTGTAGAATTTAGAATAATCAATATATATTTGAGGTTGTTCATCAATGGAGATATTTTAATATATATAAGTTTCTCCATGTAACACCCCAAGCTTCCATTATACTCTTCTCTTTGAATAATACAATAGCGTGTGTTATACACAACTTCATGTTCTAACACACCACAACCAATCAAACTAGCTATTATGAATATTAATACCCACGTTTTGAAATTTTATAAATTTTATCTTTCAAAATGTACTTCATTTTTGGTTTTGGAATATCAAAATTAGCCTAGGGTGGATTTTTGGTATTTTTTCTGAAAACGTTAAATTTTTTATGAATAGTGAAAAACACTGAGTTATAGTTTAAAACCAGATGTTTATTTAAATAATTATTTAATTTATTTAAATTTATTTTAGGAAAAAATAGATGCATAATACCTATATAAGTTCAATATAGTTTATTGGAGTCAGTTTATAATAATTTTAGATATATAAAAATTTTATTGAACTTTTTACCGTCTTTTACCCACCTCCTAGGAGTATTTGAAAATTTATATAAAACATAGTTTTACCACTTCTGTGAGTTGAATTTCAAAAATCCGAGAGACACAGTTGATATTGGTAAGTAAAATGCGGTTCAATAGGATGAAAATAATTTTTTTAATAGTTACCTTTTACTTTTATTTACCATGGTTAAAAGTAAATAGGGTAATTGAGGGTAAAAATGATATTATTATTACCCTACCACATGTACTAATTATATTGGATAAGTTTAATTAGACCAAAAACAACCTTAGGAATAAAATATTATCCTTTATGTCCACTTGGATTAGATTAGGACATTTATTATTATTTAACTAAAAGAAGAGTTAAAAGTGTTAAATTCAATGTTTAATATCTAAAACGTTTTTAATATAAGGTTAAAAATAATATAAATTCATCTATAAATATTCATTAGAAAGATAAAAAAATTTCCTACATAATGGTATTTTATTTATATTTTTTAGACACTAAATAAGTCAATTTATTTATGACACAATGATGATGCAGTAATTACCTAATTAATTAAATATTAAAATAATTGATATTATAAATATCCAAATAAATGTAATTTGAGAATTTTATTGAATTAAACTAATTTTATAGGTTAACATGACATGTTATGGTTGGTTAGATGATTTTTTAAGTAATAATGCTGGTATAAATTTAGCAAAAACAAAATACCAAATAGTGTCAAAATTGAGAAAAAAGAGTTTTAAAAATAAATATTATATTATTAGTTGATATTCAATACCTAAAAAATTTAAGGTTCGGAAAAAATACTTATATAATGATATTTGTATCATTAATGAACCACTTGGGGTTATCTTAGAAGCATATACTAAGTTTATTGATCAAATAATACAAAAATACAAAGAGACATGGTAAATGTCAAACTATTTAACTAAGAGTTAAATCTAAAATATAATGTTAATATAGTAAACCAAACCTATCTAAAACCTATTGTTTGAGTGTTTTTCGACCCATCTCAACCATAGCCTTTAAATAATTTATTTTGGAGCCATTAGAAACCGAAAATGATTTTATTATAAAATAATATTTCAAGAGGCCTTACTTTAGTCATAAATCCATTCTAAGGAGCCCTTTTGATAAAATAAAAGGAAGAATCTGAATAAGAGGTAAATATTTTATCACCTCTTTCAAGTTAATTTCTTATTCCACTTCCTATTTCTTTGTTGTTTCCATTCTAAAATAATAACTCCAGTATCTTCTATATACTGTGATGTTATTATAAATATGGTACAACCATATTCATTATTCTATCGATCCTTTGAATGACATATCACCATACGTGTGTACGTACGGCTTACCATCTCCACGTCGTGGTGTAATTGTTATTCAATACATTGTTATTTGGAAGGGTATAATAATGATGTTTAATTTATGTAAATAATGAATATAACATGATAATGATTCTTTATATATTATATACTATCCAATTATATATTATTTTAATATTAAAAGAATTATATTGTCGCTCGTGCGTACGTACGGATTATCGTATCCACGAACGCGATGAAATCCATTCCACATCATATCCATTCAAGACTAATTTTCATTATATGATTAAAAATAATGTTTAAAGACTTAATATAATTATCAATTTGAATAATATACATCCTATCCATAACAAACATTACTTACGTAAAAAATCATACAAAGAAAAACAAATCAGTTAACACAAGAAACGGCGATAATACTAAGATATTATTAACAAATAAATGTTAAAATATCATATATGATATCATATTAATGTATATAATTCTTATATAATTTAATAACCATTATTTCACCATTATACAGGAGGTTAACCTACCCATGACCAAGGAAAAGTACAAGGTAAGGGTTAATTATACAATCTCTTCATTATCTGAGGTTGTTTATACGTAATTATCTATTGGGACCTCTTTATCATGCACATCCATGTTTCATAAAAATGTATTTAAAAACATTCATACTATTTTATAGACTATGGATTAAAGTCATTTATACCCATGTTTGACTTTAATAATATGTTTATAAAGGAATCTTTTCGTCATTTTCCAAACAAGGTCTTTTATATCCTTTTCGATAAAATTAAGGTAAGAATGTATTTTTTTAAAATTATAAGGTAGGTGCGGCTATTTTTCACCGTTATAACATCATCGAAGCTTCCCTTAAAATATTATCAGAATATTTCCAAAATAAATGTTTTCTTAAATGATTTAAAAATAGAAAGAGATATTTCACTAAAAATTGTTTTGATTTCATCTATGCCAACATCCTTTTAAGGATTTTATGCTTATTTGAAGTTGATTTATTATAATACAAAACTTCCATATTGTATTGAATGTTTTTTGATATTTTTAACTATGGATGTGTTATTTTAACACCATTCATGGTTTATGGATAAAGTATTGACATTTTTTATTACAGTTTTAATATGAATGTTTATGTTATGTTTAAACCTTTTCATATGAGGAATGCATTCGACTTAGTAAGTGATGGGTGGAGCCCGCTATAACTCCTTGATGCATCGGTAGGTCTCATGAGACAAACTAGTGTCTTGGCATAAGGCCTTGACAAAATCTTATTTGTAGTCTTGGCATAAGGCCACGACTATGTGGTTATGAAGTCTGGAATTATGCATTCCATCATTAGGAAAGTGTCCATTGATATTGCATGTGATTATTCGACTAGTAAAATATCCATGTCAGTAAGTAAATGGAATTATTTTGATTTTATTTTTTCCATATTATGCTGAAGTTCAAGTTTAAAAGGATTTTTTAGTCTTATACATTGCCTTAAATGTTTATTTGTTTTGTGAAATTTTCCCCTATATTTTCATCCTTGCTGAGCAACTGAGCTCACCCCTTTCTATGTTTTATTTTTTCCAAGATGAAAAGAAGTATATTATTACTGGCCTACAGGGATAGTCTATGGGATCTCAGTGTTGTCAATGGAAACAATGTTGTTGTAGTTTTCCATTTTCTGATGTAATGTAAACCTTATGAATGTATCTAGTACTTCTAAGGCTAAAAAACTAATCGGTCTTTCGAGACTTGATATTTTTTTATCATGACAATGATATGTAATAATGCACCAACTCTGGTCTTTTGGGGTCAGGGCGTTACAGTTGGTATCAAAGGAAGTTTAGTACAAACCTTAGAAACTAGATTTAGTTAAACTCTTATTAGAGAACACGACCCTAAGATAGACCTTGGGGATTATTATAGAAGAACTTCCTTGAATTTTGGTATTGTAGAGATTTTGTAATTTTGCCAAGCAATACATCCATGTCTAGATACGAGCAGTTAGAGGCAGATTTGGCACAAATGTACCTAGGGGTAAAACCCGAAAACACCGCTTTGAGCTAAACTCGAACGAGAACTGGTGCACAACAACGGGTCTTGCTGCACTCTTGGTTAAGACACTCCCGGGGGATATGATTAGGATAATTATCATTTTCTTTACATACCATTATGAAGGGTTTATGAGTATATATTTCCTCAAAGAAATAGTTTTTATAATTATGGATTATATCCATAAATTTTTCAATTTATGTTAAACATTTTATAAGTTTGGATTTATGTATTACGATTCAGAAACTAATCTAGTTTATGCCATTATTTAGAAATGGAACATAGTAGAATGAATGGAAACTATATCAATGCACGCACTCCATGTAGGGATTGACCTCTTAATCAAGATAATTATAGTGTATCTGGTGATGCAACTGGTGTTGATCAGCTAATCACCATACTAGGACAACTCACTCAGGTTATGAATAATAACCTTACCCGTATGGAGCACCCTGAGCCACAACGTAGAGGATTAATGTTAGATCGCTTCATGAGGCAAAAAAACCAATATTCAATGGGCGTACAAATTCATTAGTGTATGAGAAATGGATAATTTTTTTAGAGAAAATATTCCACACCTTGGGGAGTAGCGAAAGGGAAAAAGTTGTCATGGAAGTTTACCGCCTCACTGGAGATGTTGATCAATGGTGTTCATTGATTCAAAACACAACAGAAGATGAGGATGTATCAAATATGGAATGGAGGGAGTTTGAAGAAATTTTCTTAGAAAAATACTTTCCTCATGACCATCGAGCAAATATGGAAACACAATTTCTGAGTCTGTGGCAAAAGGAAGATGAGAATGTCTCAAAGTATGATGCTAACATTACAAGGTTAGTGAGGCATGATGCAGATTATATTGGTAACACAAGAAGTAATATTGATCATTTATTTGATGGGTTAAAATCATTTCTCCGTCAAGCATTAGTCTCACAATCCTTCTCGTCATACGAAGATATTGTCTCATGTGCTATCAAGAAAGAAAAATAATTCTCTAAGTCTTATGACATTAAATAAAAGTAAGAGAATAAGTGATCTGTTGAACACTCTGGAAATGTAAATAAGGGGAAGAAGGGAAAATTTGAATATCTATCATGTAGTAAATGTGGGAATAAACACCCTGGTACTTACCTAAAGGGAATGGAAGTCTGTTACAAGTATGGTGAAAAAGGCCACCAAGATTGTGATTGAAAAGGGAAGAAAGAGGCTGTCGATGTTGAATGCTACAATTGTAGATAAAGGGGGAAATATGAAAATGAATGTCCTAAGAATCAGGGGAACTTACCTAAGAAAAGGCCAAGGGATCAAGGTCAATATTATGCTATCAATGTTGCTAAGGTTGAAGATTCAAAAGACGTAGTGGCAGGTAATTTAATAGTTTCCTCAAGTTTAGAGAATGCTTTATTTGATTCTATATTATCGCATTGTTTAATATCTTCCCAGTTTTCTAAGAAAATTAGATATTTACAATTAGATTTAAAAAGGGAGTTGTCTATCAAAACTCATAAGGGAAGTATCATTGCAACAAATTTTTGTGAATCAGTCCCCATTAGGGCA
Organism: Viscum album; assembly: GCA_963277665.1. Taxonomy (NCBI): domain Eukaryota; kingdom Viridiplantae; phylum Streptophyta; class Magnoliopsida; order Santalales; family Viscaceae; genus Viscum; species Viscum album. The sequence continues at coordinate 220,620,597 of OY728155.1, forward strand.
TATAAATGTTCTTTATATGCTGATATCGTCATCATACCCATGATTGAATTTGATATAATCCTCGGTATGGATTAGATTTCAGAACATGATGAAAAAATTTATTTTAAGAAGAAGGAGGTTACAGTTTTTGATGATGATAAAGAACACCTTATATTTAGAGAAGAATCATCACCACCTAATTCTTATCTATATCCACCCCCAATAGCTCAACTAAATTCAATTATTGGGGAGGGAGAGAATGAAATAATTGTGTGTGAGTAAAGGAATGTTAAAATAGAGGATATATCTATTGTGAAAGAATATGTTGATGTGTTTTTAGAAGATTTACCTAGACATACTCCAGAATGATAAATTTACTTTTCCATTGATTTAATTCATGGTTCAAGGCCCATATCAAAGACCCCGTATATAATGGACACTGAGGAATTGGTGAAAGTAAAGAAACAACTAGAGGAATTGATTAATAATGGATTTATTCTCCCTAGTGTTTCTCCATGAGGAGCCCCTGTCCTTTTTGTTAAGAATAAAGATGGGTCTTTGAGGTTGTGCATTGACTATAGGGAGATCAATGCTATAATAATAAAGAACATCTATCCCCTACCTCACATTGATGACTTATTTGACCTACTTCATGGAGCTCAATACTTTTCAAGGATTGACCTTCGATCTGGATATCATCAGTTGTGTGTGGAGAAGGAATACATTCTGAAAACAACATTTTGAACAAGGTACGGGCATTATGAGTTTACAATAATGCCTTTTGGATTGACTAATGCACCCTCTGACGTCATGTATCTAATGAATAGAGTTTTCAAGGAATATATTGATGACTTGGAAGTGGTATTTATTGATGATATCTTGGTATAATCCAAAATCTACGAAGATCATGAAAATCACATGCGCATTATCCTGAAGACTCTTAGAAGACATGAATTATATGGGAAGTTTAGCAAGTGTAAATTTTGGCTTCATGAGATTTCTTTTCATGGCCATATTTTCTCTAAGGATGTAATATTCGTTGATCCTTATAAGACAAGAGGAATCCATGAATGGCCATCACTGACAAGTATAACTATGGTATGCATTTTTATTGGTTTAGGAGGTTATTATTGACGTTTCGTCTAGATTTTTTCCCGGTTGGCTAACCCATTAACAAAGCTCACACGAAAAGGGTTTAAATTTGTTTGTACAAAAGAGTGTAAAGAATTTTTTGAAGAAATGAAGAGAAGATTATTCAATTATACTATATTGAATCTACCATTAGGGAATGATGGGTTTTGATTTTTATAGTGATGCATCAAAGAAAGGACATGGTTTTTTCCTTATGCAGAATGATAGGGTTATTTCCTATGCATCAAGACAGCTAAAAATTCTTGAGCAAAACTATCCTACTCCTAATCTTGAGTTAGAAGCTGTAATCTTTGCTTTGAAGATATGAAGAAATTATATATTTGGTAAAAAATGTGAGATATATACTAATCACAAGAGTTTTAAGTATATTTTATCACAGAAAGAACTCAATATGAGGAAAATAGGATGGCTTGAACTACTCAAGGATTATGATTTCACGATACACTACCACCCGGGGATGGAAAATAAAGTGGTAGATGCTTTGAGCAGAAAATATCATGGAGTTTTGAACAAGATGAGAGTTCAAAGGGATCCTGTTTTCATGGAACTAATAAATATGGATATGGAATAACCATGGAAGTTGAAACATCAATGATTTTTCAAATGGTTTCCAAACCATCATCACTAGAAAGGATAAAAAGTTCTTAGGATGATGATGAGGAACTTCCAAATAAGATTAAATCTATGAACGGTGGGAGATTAATCGACTTCATATATGATGAAGGCATTTTGAAATTTGGGAAGAGACTTTGTGTTCTTAATATACCTGATCTAAAAAGGGATTTGTTAGATGATTCTCATAGCTCCAATTTGTCTATACACCCCAGTAGCACCAAAATGTATAGAGATTTGAAGGAACATTTTTTGTGGGACAACATGAAGAGGGAGATTGCTGATTTTGTGTCAAGATATATGGTTTTTCAAAAAGTGAAAGCTGGAAGGCAACAACTTGGAGGAGTATTGCATCCTCTTCCCATACCTGAGTGTAAATGGTATAATATTATGATGGACTTTGTCATGGGACTACCAAAGACTCCTAGAAGGAACGATGCAATATGGGTTATTTTTTATCGTCTTACCAAGTCAGCACATTTTATTGCTACAAGAGATGATTTACCATTTGAACATTTATAAAGACTATATATTAATGAAGTTGTAAGACTTCATAGAGTACCACTATTGATTGTTTCTGATTTTGATCCCCATTTTACATCAAGATTCTGGAAAAATTTTTAGAAAGCCATGGATACTGAACTTTGTTTGAGAACTGCCTACCACCCCCAAACTAATGGACAATCAGAATGGACTATTAAAACCTTAGAAGACATGTTTAGATCAAGCTCACTTGACTTTCAAGGTATGTGGGATCAATATTTACCTCTGGTAGAATTTTCCTATAACAATAGCTTCCATTCAAGTATTCAGATGGCATCATATAAAGCGTTATATGGAAAGAGATGTTACACACCAACCTGTTGGGATAATGTTGGCGAAATAAAACTCATAGGCCCAAAACTTGTGGGGGAAACGATGGAAAAGGTTATGCTAATTCAAACCCACATCAAAGAATCTCAAATTATATAGAAGATTTATGCTGATAACTGAAGGAAGGATTTGGAATTTCAGTTAGGAGATTATATTTTCGTGAATGTATCTCCATGGAAGGGTGTTATACATTTCGATAAGAAGGGAAAACTAAGTCTCAGGTACATCAGACCTTTCGAAATTCTAGAACAAATTGGGGATGTAGCATACCATTTGGAAATGCCGCCAAATCTCTCCAAAGTTCACGATGTATTCCACGTATCAATGTTGAGAAAATACATGCCTGACCCAACGCATGTACTCACCTATAAGGAATTATAAATGGAACACGATATGTCCAATTGCGAAGATCCTTTCAAGATTCTTGATACAAGAGTGAAAGTGCTGAGAAACTGGACGACTCGTTTGGTAAAAGTTATATGGAGAAACCATAAGATGGAAGAGGCAACATTGGAACCCGAGGAACTTATGATGAAGAACCACCCAAGTCTTTTTATGCAGTAATATTTTATAAATTTCAAGGATAAAATTATTTGAAGGAGGGAAGAATGTTACACCCCAAGCTTCCACGGTATAGTTCTCTTTGAATAATACAATAGCATGTGTTGTATGCAACTTTGAGTTCTAACACACCACGACCAATCAAACTTGCAGTTATGAATAGTAATACCGACTTTTTAATTTTTTTTAAATTTTATCATTCAAAATGGACTTCATTTTTAGATTCTGAATATAAAAATTAGCCTAGGTTGAATTTTTTGGTATTTTTCTGAAAACTTTCAATTTTTGATGGATAGTGAAAAACACTGAGTTATAGTTTAAAACCGATTTTTTATTTAAATAATTATTTATTTTATTTAAATTTATTTTAGGTCAAAATAGATCCATAATACCTATATAAGTTCAATATAATTCATTGTATTCAGTTTATAATAATTTTAGATATATAAAAATTTTATTAAACTTTTTACCGTCTTTTACCCACCTCCTAGGAGTATTTGCAAATTTACATAAAACTTAATATTACCGCTTCAATGAGTTAAATTTAAAAAATTCGAGAGACACGGTTGATATCAGTAAGTAAAATTTGGTTCAATAAGATGAAAATAATTTTTTTGGGAATAGTAACTTTTTACTTTTATTTACCACAGTTAAAAGTAAATACGGCAATTCAGGGTAAAAATGATATTATTATTACCCTAACACGTGTAATAATTCTATTTGATAATTTTAATTTGACCAAAAACAACCTCAGAAATAAAATATTATCCTTTAGATCCACATGGATTAGATTAGGACATTTATTATTATTTAATTAAAAGAAGAGTTAAAATTGTTAAATTCAATGTTTAATAACTAAACTATTTTTAATATAGGGTTAAAAATAAGATAAATTAGACTATAAATATTAGTTATAAAGGTAATATAATTTCCTACATTATTGTATTTTATTTATATTTTTTAGACATTAAATAGTTTAATTTATTTAGGACACAATGATGATGTAGTAATTACCTAATTAATGAAATATTAAAATAATTGATATTATAAATATCCAAATAAATATAATTTCAGACTTTTTATGAATTACAATAATTTTATAGGTTAATATGACATGTTAGGGTTGGTTAGATAAATTTTTTTCGAAGTAATAATGCTGTTATGAATTTAGAAAAAACAAAATACCAAATAGTGTCAAAATTTACATAAAAAAGTTTTTTAAAAAAGTATTATATTATTAATTGATATTCTATTCCTAAAAATATATGGTTTGGAAAAAATACTTATATAATTATATTTATATCATTAATGAACCACCTGGGGTTATCTTGTAAGTATATAATAATTTTATTAACCATATAATAGAAAAATACAAAGAGACGTGGTAAATGTCAAACTATTTAACTAAGAGTTAGATCTAAAAGATAAATTTAATATAGTGACACAAACCTATCTAAAACCTATTGTTTGAGTGTTTTTTGACCCATCCACACATTATAATTTAAATAACTCATTTTTGAGTCATTATAAACCGAAAATTAATTTATTATAAAATAACATTTCTAGCTTTTCATAAGGTGCCACTCACCCCTCTCATAATAGGGAACTCCCCTTCTCTCTAATTCAAACTTTCAAAGCCTTTTGGATTGGACAAAACCTACCCAAATACCCTATAAACCTTCCTCCATTCATTCTAGAGGCATTAATTTAGTCATAAATCTAACTTAAGGAGCCCTTTTGGTCAAATCAAAAAGAAGAACCTAAAGAAGAGGTAAATATTTCATCACATCTTTCAAGTTCCTTTTTTCTTCCACTTCCTTATTCTTTGTTGATTCCATTATAAAATAATTACTACCATATCTTATATATACTGTGATGTTATTATAAATATGGTACAACCATATTCATTATTATATCCATCCTTTGAATGACATGTAACCATACGTGTGTACGTATGGCTTACCGTCTCCACGTTGTGGTGTAATTCTTATTCAATACATTATTATTTGGATGGGTATAATAATGATATTTATTTGATGTAAATAATAAATATAACATGATAATTATTCTGTATATATGATATACCATCCCATTATATATTATTTTAATATCAAAATAATGATATTGTTGCTCGTGCGTACGTACGGATTACCGTCTCCGCGAATGTGATGAGATTCATTCCCCATCGTATCCATTCACGAATAATTTTCATTAGATGATTAAAAATAATGTTCAAAGACTTAATATAATTATGAATATGAATAAGATATATCCTATCCATAATAAACATCACTTACATAACTAATAATACAAAGTAAAATGAATCAGTTAACACCCAAAACAACGATAATACTGTGATATTATTAACAAAGGAATATTAAATGATCATATATGATATCATATTAATGTATTTGATTATTCTATAATTTAATAAAAATTATTTCACCGTTGTACAGGATTTTAACCTACCATCGACCAAGGAAATGTACAAGGTAAGGGTTAATTCAACAATCTCTTCATTATCTAAGGTTTTTTATACGTAATTATCTTCTGGAACCTCTTTATCATCCAGATCCATGTTTATTAAAAATGTATTTCAAAACATTATTAATATTTTATAAACTATGTGTTAAATTAATGTATACCCTTTTTTTAATTTTAAAATATTTTTATAAAGGAATCTTTCCATCGTTTCTCAAACAAGGTCCTTTATAACCTTTTTGACAAAATGAATGTAAGAATGTATTTATTTTAGCTTATACGGTGGGTGCGGATTTTTTCCACCATTATAAAATCATTGAAGCTTCCCTTACAAGATATTAATAATATTTCCAAAAATAAATGTTTTCATAAATGATTTCAAAATTGAAATAGACATTTCTCTAAAAAAGGTTTTGATTTCATCTGTGTCAACATCCTTTGATTGATTTTAAGCTTATTTGAAGTTGATTTATTATGATACAAAACATCCATATTGTAGTGAAGGTTTTGTGATATGTTTGAATGTGGATTTATTATTTTTACACCATTCATGGTTTATGGAGAATGTATTGACATTTTGTATGCTAGTTTTAAGAAAAATGTTTATGTTATGATTAAATATTTTCATATGAGGAATGAATTGTACTTAGTAAGTAACAAGTGGAGCCCTCTATCGCGCCTGGATGCATCGATAGGTCTCATGAGATAAACTAGTGTCTTGGTACAAGGCCCTACCCAAATATTATTTGTATTCTTGGCACAAGTCCTTGACTATGTGGTTATGAAGTCTGGAATTATGCATTCCATTATTATGAAAGTGGCTATTGATATTTCATGTGATTATTCAACTAGTAGAATATCCATGTGAGTAAGTAAATGGCATTATTTTGATTTTATATTTGACATATTATGCTGAAGTTCAAAAAATGATTTTGTTTTATTCTTATACATTGCATTAAATGTTTATGCCTATTTATAAAAGTTTCTACTATATTGTTATCCTTACTGAGCATCTCAGCTCACCCCTTTCTATGTTTAATTTTTCCCAGGTTGCGAAAAAGTATATTGTGACTGACCTGAAGGGATAGTCTATGGGATCTCAGTGTTGTCTATGGAAACAATGTTGTTTTATTTTTTCATTTTATTATGTAATGTAAACCTTATGAATGTATCTAGTACTTCCATGGATACTAAACTAATCGATTTTTTAGACTTGATCTTTGGTGATCATGCCAATGATATGTAATCATGCACCGACTCTGTGCTTATGGGGATGGGGCATTACAATCCATCAATGTTATCAACAAATATACTAATTAGAGATTATTTTTTCATTATTACAAAGTGCTGGTTTTCTAGCAATATAGTGGGTCACTATACAGTGTATCATCATCTAGGGGGACAGAAGTTGTTTTGGTGTTGAGATTGAACCCATATGATGGACTTCCTACATATCCTTATGAAAGGAATCAGAAACCATGTAGTTTGGTGCCTCTAAATGGTAAACACCATACCATTTAAAGTCATTTGATAAGGACCTAACCATACAGTTTAACATCATGTGGAAAGGATGTCTAAGCCTAATCTGCCTAGTCAATGTTTTGTGTGGGACTTATGCCAAAGTAGCCTAAGGAACCTAGAAGTAATATGAATTCCTATGTTTAATTAGACCCTACTGGGGATGTGGTCCAAAGAGAATAGGGTTGATTTTGGGTGTTGGGTTTGGACTTTATGGAGGCTTCCTACCTATCCCATTTAGATGGGAATCAAATACCACATAGTTCGGTTGTGAGGAACCATGCCTTTAGAGGCCCTTATGTTGGTCTTGTAGGTAAGTATACTAATTATAGAAAATTAAATTGTGGGTTTCTCTTGAAGATGCTTCCATGACCAGGAGGGATGTCTCAAAACATGGTTATTTAGAGTCTTGTTTCACTGCTTACTATTAAGAAGGATACCTAGATTAATGTAATTATGATTGGGGACTATTCTTGAAGAGTATTCTCATTGAACACAATCCCTAAGTTGTAGTCCTACAAATACTAATTGTAATAGGAATCAAAGTTCACATAGTTCAATAAATGGAATGATACACATGGATTTCATGATCACTATTAACCTCTAATCCCACATGAGTCATTTTCATTGTGAGAATCAAGAGGAAATGGATGATATGAGATAGCACACAATCTACATTTTTCTATAGGTGGACATGGTGACAAAGTCCAAAGGGAGAGGAATAGGGCATTTAGTGTGCCCAACTATTATACCCCCTCTTCCTATGATGGAATTGGTAGGGGATATAGTAGAAGAGTCTGAGGGTATGAAACTTATCTTTCTTCACTTTACCCCGGAACGGGTCTAGGGTATAGAGACTAATGAGGGAAGGGAGAAGGAGGGAGAGGTATGGACTCTAGTGCCCATCCCTTCTCTGACGAGGTGGCCAAGAGGCAGAGAAGAGAAAGAGTGAAAACTCCTCCAAGAAAGGATAGGGGATTACTCAATGAGGGGTTTCCTCAAAATTGGTTCTAGAGTAAGGAAGAAGTATCTCATTCCATATGGAATGGAAAATCAAGCATATTCCATACCATACTCATCGAGAATTAGAGGCATTGGGTCTTAGATACAATAAGGGGGTGACATGGTCCTAACCCTTATATCTGAGAATTAAAACTCCTAGAAACTATTCATGGGGTAGGGTTCCTTGTGACTATGGTAATGCACATTCACAGACACCATGAGGTCCCCGATTAGACAACTGTACCAGTGTGTGAAGCCTTTGGCTGTAGGAATACACACCCAAATGGGGGACATGTTGGTGTGACACTGCCCATTATTGTGAGAGACTGGAGTCCTTTTTGTATTTTCAACTTGGTACCTTGTAGAAAATGGATCCAAAGGAAGATAATGCCTATAATTTGTGTCTTGGTAAAGGGCTCAAATAGTGACTCATGTAGGTCTTCCATGAAAGTACTTGGCATAGTTTCAAGGAGGAACCAAAATTTCTTCATGTAGGGGAGGAATAATCCTACATGAGTTGAATATGAATTCGGAAGTGTACCACCTAGGAAACAAAAATTGAGGAAATATTTTAACCAAATCACCATGGTTCTCTAAAAATGTCCCTTCATGTGTTTCGTGCAGGTATTTCTTAAGGAAGGGGGTTTGTGCAGGTGTCTTCCTATTAAAGAAGATTTGTCCTTATGTTGTTTTCATGTGTTTTAAACCCTAAAGAGACTTTTATCTCACATATCCCCTTTAATTATCTCTTCCATCATGTTTTTAGAGATAACATAGATATTTCATAGGGCCTAGGTGAAGGTGTTGTGAAACTAGAGCTCAGGGGATTCTTCCAATTTTTCAGTTGTGAAAATGAGGAGCTTAAGGTTCCTATTTATAGGAAAAAGGGTACCTTGGTTGAATTAGTTACCTTGAAAGGGTCTTTATCATAGGTCCTTATCATAGTTCTTTAGTGAAGGTCCTTTTCAAGGATTCTTAGCACATGTCCTAATTGCAGGTCCATAGCACAGGTGAGGCAAATCCCTTTATAAAACTTGTCCATCTTCCAAGTTCCATAATGTTTTATTCGTGAGTCTATTTGGGATCTGTGACTTGTCAAATTGAATATATTGAAGAGATATATGCTCCTTGGTATGTATAACACACCAAATTTTCTAAAAGGAAAATCTAAAATTTAATTATGATGTGTTGACACCTTTTTATCATTGATCCTGGAAATCCACAGCCTTCTCCTAGAGGGGTGATATTTCCACTTATCACTCATTGTGGAGAGGCCATGTGGAACATGGAAATCCAAACTAAATATTATTCTATCATGTAGAATCATCTATACACAAACTCAACATTTATTGTTTGAGTGAGGGTCACAACATGAATTCTACAGAACAGTGCATGAAACACATTTTTTGGTGTCAATAAAATCCCCCCATTAGAAATATATTTATTAAGAAAGAAAAATAATCTATTTATAAGGTAAATATAGTGAACTTTGATTCATTCCAACATCATTTTTTAGGTTTTATATCTATGTAACGTTTGGAATGATACTATATTTTTTCTTAATTTATGGGGCCTAGCAAGTGTAGTATGTGTGTTCCTAGAGTCATATGGAAAACCCTATAAATTTTTTTTTTCTTTTCGGTCATCACCCTAATTTTTTAAGTCTAGTATAAGGAAGAATCTATAATCAAGATATAGTTTTTTCTTAGTCCACCCTTTCTAGGTTTTTAGCATAATTGTTTTTTCCTTTTATCTTTTCATTGCTTGGTTTTTTTCTAAACCATACAGAGTGTTTTTCTAGAGAACTAAGACTCGGCTTTTGTCAAAATAACCCTTTACAGGTTTTCAAAATGGTGAGTACTATGTATCTTTTTATGGAAAGTTTAATTTTTTGTGATCCAGACATATAAGGATAGTTTTTTAGGTCGATCAACTTTGATAACAAGTATTGAAATAATTACCCAAATAGGGATTCTAGGCCAAGAGTGTTCCGAAATTCTTTAAATCTTTGATGGGGAATCATGATTCATGATTTTGTGGTTTCAGAATCTGAAACATGATATTTATAAATAGAGGATGTATCTCTTGAGTATCATGTTACAACTTTTTTAAAAACCCATTTGGTGGGATGTGTTTTGAAAGCCCAACTTGGGTGTGTACAGCATAGTCAAGTAATGGAATCCTTAGGCAGACAGACCCATTTTGAGGGTAAATTTTGAAAATTTGACTTGGGAATGTTATAGAATAGTTAGGATAACGAGACATTTGGAATTTTGACATTCTATTATTGTTGGTCGAAGTGATATTATGGATATTTAGAATTCTAAAGACCATAGAGGGTAGTTTTTTCGAAGAAAAGTGTTTGAGAATGAAGGTAATATCTATAATGGCGGTGTCCATGAATGGGATACCACTCCTAAATGAATTTTTATTGAGTAAAGTATGGTATATCTTGTTATATAGTTGATGTTAGGGGGAAGTCCTTTCTAACAAGGGAAAAAGTATCAGGCATTTTATTATTGTGAAATCAGAAAATTGACTATGGAGTTTAACATCTCATGGAGAGGATATTTTTGTATAGTTTAAATCTTTTGACAAGGTCGTTATGCTATGAATTTTAAATCCATATAGCAAGGAATCATGTTATTTATTTTAAAATCACATAGTATGGACATTAGTGGGTATATAATTTAAGGTCTTTATCATTAACTAAAAGGTTTATGGTTCTCTCATTCTTGGTAATATATCTATAAATATGCTAACATATTCAAGTGTGAGTCGAGAAAATTGTAAAATGTGATTTGGGGATCCTAGTATCTAAATAGTGGTATGGGGAAAGGAACTTATGGAGTTAGAGGAGGACTCTCCTGATGAATAATTTACAACTATTTAACAAACCTATTTTGTGGGATGTTTTATGCAAGTCCAACTAGGGCAAACATTGCATAGTCAATAGTGGCATACTTTGGTCGATAGCCCCTGAAATTTGTGAGAAACTTTTGAAAATATAACTGTGGAATATTATATCATATTTGGGAAAATAATTCCATAATATTTCCAACATTATATCGGTAAAAGTGTATGAAAGATTTTGGAGATTTAGATTTCCCCATTGATAGAGTTTTGTTTGCGAGAGAAAGGTACCTAAACACATAATGGGAAATTCAAGTCAAAATTTCCCAATAATGGGGGAAAGTGGTTCCTTACATAGGTATAACCCCAGTGTAGGGAATACAGTTTATGTAGTTTTAGTTCATACATCTAGGACCATAATATTATGGAAACGACAGATGATATGTGGATTATCGATCCAAGGTTGTTCCTACATACTTCCTACATGAGAGAGGAAATTGTAAACCATGGTCTTAGAGGATCTCAAATTGGGAGAGAGTACATTGGAGAAATATACGAGGGATCGCCTCTAACTTTGATTCATGGGTTCCAACATATTGATGTCAAATCTTATAGGGATAGAAGAGGCTTCTAAGGGAAGCATTACCACTATTTGTCAAACTCATTTTTTGGGATGTTTTATACAAGACCAACTAGGGTAAATACTTTATAGTCAAAAAGTGGAATCCTTTGGCTGAATAAATTGTTTTGTGGGTTGTTTTATGAAAATCCAATTTGGTCATATTACAGCATAGTTAGGTAAAGGACTCTTCAAGAATCAAACATTATTTCACCAGAATCTAAAGAATGATTATGGAGATCTGAAAGTATTCAATATCAAGAGTATGACTTGTGGAAGGAAATGTTTGTCTACAATGGAAGTGTTTGGAATGATATTGGAATTTATTTTGAGTCATTTTCATAGATTTGATTCATATTTATTATGGGGACATTTTTGTTTCCTTGATGGACCCCTTGTTGAGGGGGCCTGAATTAGAACCTCATGTAAAGATCTTTGTTTTTATATAGAAGAGGGGTAATTTTTCATTACCCCATGGCAGGGACTAGGTCTTAATTCCTAGTCATCACTATGTATCTCAATGGGATGATAATCAATACACATGTAGTTATTTGGGTTTCATGTAGTTTAAATTCATGCATCAAGGACAATAGCTATGTAGTTTAATGTCATGCAGTAAGGAAGAAGTTATATCAATGTGAATTGCAATGGAATATCATGGTTGGACTAGGTAATATTTCTTGATCATAACTATATATCTTGTCAGAGTAATAATCAAGCCACATGTAGTTCTGAAATAAAGTTCCTCTACCCTAATTGAATTCATGAGTGGTGAAAATGGGGGTTTTGTTTTGACATGAGTCTAGGAATAGGGTGAGAACTCATATGGGGTTTTCTCAAGTAGATTTTACTTTCATGTTAGAGAGTGGGAGTATTTAATGTGTTGTGATATGAAATATCTTGGGATTAGATATCTATATGTCACTACGTATCTCATTGAAATGATAATCCTGACACACGTAGTTGTTGAAGAAATTTTGCAGTTTTTTGTCATGCGATGAGGACATATGGTGTGATTTGTAAGATCTTGCAGACAAGACCAAGATATCCCTATTGTTAATTGATATAACTTACTTATGCTATGAATTATCTTTCCAATACCCCTAATCCCATGTGAGCTATGCTCAGTGTGAGAAACAAGGATTGGAATAAACTTCTTCCATAGCACAAAGGTAGCACAAGTAAAGGATAAGGGACATTTAGATTTTGTTGTGTCTTGGCTAGGAGATATGATCTTGGAATCACTAAGTATCTCATTATAATGACAATCGAGCCATACAAAGTTCTTTAAATCCAATAAAGTTTAATTTCATGCAATTAGGATGAATATAAACCAACATGAATAAATGAAAATTTTATGGTTGCACCTGATGATTTGAGATCTTGGAATTGTTATGTATCTCATTGGGATGAGAATCAAGACACACATAATTCTTGGATAGATTGTACAGTTTATAGTCCGACAATGAGAATGTTGTCCATACATTTTACTATATTTCCATAAGGATGATATAATGCTAGGACTTATGCCTATAATAGGGTCCCTAGTTCCACTATGGAGTGACAATAATGTGATTGGGTATTATGCATGGTAGATGTCCATTTTTTAGGGATCATGAGGAGTATCTCATCTCATGATATTTTGGGGGGATCTTAATGACAAATATGGGAGATGTTAACTATAAAATTTAATTTCATGTGGTGAGGGAGACTGGTGTCCTATAGTTTTGGGTCATACGACTAGGACCTCTTTTCATGTTGTTTATTATCATACAATAAGGATTATCATTCCACATAGTTTAATTTCATGCAACATGGAAATTATCTCATGACAGTTAATTTCATGTATTAATGACCAACTATTTAGTTCAATGTCTTATAGATAGGGAGAATATGTTGTTATGTAGCTTAATGTCTTATAGCTAATATGTATCTCATGTGATTACATGAAATATTTTTGTAGGAAACTTTCATTGGTCGGAGTTGTAATGAACTCTTCATCCATTGATATCAATGAATAAGATTCATTAGAGTGGACTTGGTGTATAGAGTAAGGTCCCACCCACTTTGGTTCCAGATTTGGAGGCTTCCTTCCTAGTATAATCAAAGTTCTGAGGACCAACATGAGTTCTCCTTAGAGGAAATAATAGAGGAATACCTTCTTGTTAAAAGCATGTGCTATCTGATTCTAAAAAACATCCAAGTTGTGTAAGGTGTGCAATCTCTTTTCATCCAGTCTCTCCAGTTCATCCAGCCATTTCTAGGATTTCTCATATTTTGATAGCTAATCACTTATGGTAACACATAGTGATGGAAACTGAACTTTGATGGGTAGGATTTTTTCTGTTCTGTATACCAATAAGAACGGGGTCGCCTATTTGGTAGCACGATATGTAGTTTTATAAGACCATAAGGCATGACAGATCTTGTTGTACAATGATTTTTAACTTCATCCACTATATTTTGAAGTATGTTTGATAGGAACTTGTTGAAGGCCTCTATATATTTATTAGCCACTATATAATAGTGGAATGAATTGTTGGATTTGATATTTAACTATAGATATAGCTTCTCTACCTTAGATGAATAGAGATTGGTGTCGTTGTCTGTCAATATTGTATGAGGGACACCAAATCTTGTAATGATGTTAGCTTTTACAAATCCAAAAATGATTTTGGATTTGACTTCCTTGATAGGTATTTCCTTAACCCAATTGGAGAATAAATCGGTAGTAGTTATGATGTTTTAAAACTACTTGGTCATAGCTAGGGGGTATGGACCCACTACATACATTCTCCATGTGGTTAATGGACTGGGGTTTTTGGCTATATGTAGTAACTCTGGGGGTTGATGGATGAAGTTGGCATGAACTTTATAGGAATGAAAATTCTTGGTGAATTTTGTGCAATCTTATGTCCCAGTGGGCCAGTAATACACAAGCCTTAAAATTTGGTGGGAAATATTGTATATAGAATGATAGGAACTGTGGGCCCTAGTATGTACTTCATTCATAATGGTCTCAGTCCCTTATACATCGATACATCTGAGGATGACTCCATCAAAGCCTCCTTTGTAGAGTACATTTTGGTGATTCAGGCTATCATAGAGGATGAAGTTTTTTTTCTCTCCATCGAATTTGTTATTTCCCAACTCTATCTAGTGGGATTGCTATATTTTGGAGGTAATCCATGATGGGTTACATTTACCCATTTGTTTTACCATATGATTTAGTGCTATGTTTGGATTTTTAAATCTATTTTTTATGATATTAATGAAAGTAAAACCATTCAGTGATGGGTGATGTTGATGACTGTTTCATCCCAATTTGGATCTTGTAGTGTTATAGATGTATTTTCTAATGCATCTTCTTGGGAATTTTTTCACTGTAGGATGTGATTCAATGTTGGTTCTAAGGGGACATTTTTTATTAACCCTTAGACAAAGTCATCTAGTGGGATCAATTCTTATTTTCTAATGGTGTAATCTCAGTTAATATGTTTGATTACCAACTCTAAGTCACCCTTAACCACTAGGTGGTTCATTATTATTTTGATTTATAGCTCCAAACCCACATTGAGGTCATGGTATTCTACCTCATTATTGGTAGAACCTTCTGACATTTTAAAGGAGTATAGTAAGAATACCTTTGAGGGGGAAATAAGCATGATTCCTAACCAAAATTTTTGAGCTTAGGGTCTTCAATTATTCTCCCTTTTGGGCTCCAAGATGAACCATAAAAATACCTCTCCCATGTTTGGCGGTTATCCTAAATATAGAATATCTATTATTATGAAAATTTAGTATTTGACAACATTATTTCTAGATATGGGTGTTTTTCAAGGAAATCTATCAAGGCTTTTCCTTTCACTACTTTCTAAGGAAAAACTATATATCAAATTGTAGCAGAATAACTATCAACCATGGTAGATTCCCTATCAAAAGAAGACGGTTGAGAATTTATTTTAGTGGGTTATTATGAGATACAAAGTGGACCTCATGGTGCTATACATAGTGCCTCAATTTAGGAAATTTGAAGACTAATTCCAAACATCTCTTCTCGATATCTAAATAATGATCCTCTACATCAATCATAGTTCGACTGAGATAGTAGAGGTTGTATTCATTCCCAGCATCATTATTTTTTGCAATGAACGTTCCTAGAAATAATTATAGTGTTGCTACATACATCATGATCATATTTCCCACAACATGTGGAATCAACACCGGTGATCTCAATAGGTATTTCTTGAGGATGTAAAATGATTCCTGATAGTCACTCGTCCACTAATACGTGATTCCCTTATTCATCAGTTTAGTTAAGGGAAAACACTTTCCTTCATGAGTGGATATGAAGCATAGAATGTAAGACAATATTCCTTGATGTAGTATAAAATCTTTATGGTTTTAAATATGAGACATTCTAAGGATATATTTTTTCCTCAATTTTAACGTCAATTCCATGATTTCATACAATGAAGCCAAGAAACTTCCCCAAGGTTTCCCCAAAATTAACATTTTAAGGGGTTAATATTCAATATATATTGTTGTAGCTTGTTAAAGATAGTCTCCAGGTCATCCAAGTGCTCATAAAATTTACAAGACCTGACCACAAGATCATCAATGTGGAATTTGACAAACTACCCTAGGAAGGGTTTGAAAATGATGTGCCTGGCATGTTGGTATGCAACACCAATGTTCTCAAGCCAAAGGGCATTACCTGATAGAAAAATAATCTATTGGGGGATCTAAAGGGGGTGTATTCTTCATATTATAAGGTCAACCTGATTTGGTTATACCCTTAATATCCATCCATGAAGGATAGATCATGCTAACTATCCATTACATCAATCAGGAGTTCTATGATTGTAACTGAGAAGTCATCTTTTGGACAGTGCCAGTTGAGATCTATGATGTCGATGAAAACTCTAACATTCCCATTTTTAATTTTCAACAATATTATTTTTTCTATCTATTTTGGATATCTTACCTCTTGGATGAACTCATATTTGATGATCTTATCCACTTTAGCCTCAATTTTAGAGGTTTTATTTTGGTGTGTATGTTTGTGTTCCTATTTGTACCATCAATGATCTTCTTCTCAACCCAAGTGATGGGTGTCCATTTAGAGGTCAAGGCCTAGAATATTTATGTAATTACAAGTAAATATGTCCAATTTTTTCTTTAGGAAGGAATTATATACCTAATATTCATCAAAATTCATGGACACACTAATTAGAGTGGGTCACATAACTCCCTTCGTACCTAGATTTATTTCTCTGAGCTCTTACATAGTGGTGGTGATGCCTTACTCAAATGCTGGAGAGGAATACCTGAGGTCTTCTTCTTCTTCCTCTTCCTCATGCTTTATATCGTTCACTTTATCTTGGGAGGTAAGTGATGAAGAAAGAATCTTGGAGTCAGATTAGGTTCAGTATTTGGACTTCTTAAAGAAGAAGTAACCATTTCAGGCTTAATCGATTCTATGAGGCCTTTTTGGAGATCCGAAAGGGAAATTGGGGATAAAGATGAGAATATATATATTATCCCATTTATTTTACATCTTCATTTAGGATTTCATTACTTCTCAAAGAGTTGATGAATTCTCCTGCGCTATCTGGTCCAGTTGACGCTACTGAAATTATGGATGTCACTAAATGAGTGCTTGAATTTGTGAACATATATTATATTTGATTAATGGGTAGAACATAATCTGCATTAATATAATTAAAAGTGTTATATAGGGTCATCTCCATGAAATTTGGGGAATTTAGCTGAGCTACATTATTAACCCTAGATTATTTCCATTCCTTATGGTAAAATTTCACTTCAATGTATTGTGACTCGTAGGATTAGAATGGGGATTTCTCAATATACAATGTCTTAATTTGACCATTGATACAATATTTGAGGCATTGTTGTTATGATGAAGTAATGTTAGAATATTGATGTAGCCAAGGTCTTCCCAGTAGGAAATTTAAGGCTCTATCCTACCGAACAACCACAAATTCTAAATCAGACACTAGATCCCCAAACTGGGATCTGAGTGTGATCTTTCTAAGAGTCTCTTGATCAATCTTGTCATAAACCTGTAACATTAGAGTTGAGGGGGAATAATGAGATTCATTGAGGCCTATTTGTTGAAGTGTTCGAACTATAATTAGGTTGAATCTTATGCTAGTATCAATAAAGTATCATCAGATATCATTGTCACTTATTCTTATAGATATATACAAGGGCATGACATGTACTTGTACACCAGTGTCCTTGTCTTGGTTTTATGAAAGATAAGACAACATGGAATTTTGTGGGATCTTTATTTTCATGATATACTTTAGTGTCATCAATGTCAACTTAAAACTCCTAAGGAAATTTCAATGCCTCTACGAGTGCTTCTCAGAGGACTTTTAACATACTCAAAACATCAAAGATTGAAAACGTGGCTGACACTTTGGTATGTTTCTTCAAACAATCATACTTCTGATCTAGATGTATGTGCTTCCCAGTATGATAATGTTCTTTTGCAGGTGATTTGGGATCCAATTTTTCTTATGTGGATGGACTTTCCCTTATAATAGGAGTTGAAGGTGCGTCTGATCTTGGTGGAATAGGTCGGCTGGGTATGCCTACACGTCGGGGCTGAATAGGTGATGAAATATCCTCAGATTGATCTTCTGGGATGATTGTGTTGGGGAAGGCTTTTTCATGTAGTGACTAATATTTTACCTCTATGACTTTCTAATATTACTAATAATATTTTTGAATCCAAGCACTAGTCAGTGCTAGAATCTGAGGCTTGTAGAGCCTCAGTGCAGTCGTATTAAAAATATTAAGTTTATTTTATCATGCATGCATCGTTTATTTAGAATTGTAGAATAACTCCTAAAAAATCTCATATCATATTTCTAAGACCATGATTGAGTTCAAAATTTAGTGTTTACCCTAGGTGCAACATAAATGTTTTCAGCATCGGGTGTCACTTTTTAGATGGTTCATGGGCAGGGTGTTAAATAGAGTATATTGGTTTAATAAAATTAAACCAATATTACTCCTCCCCCACCCCTTGGTGTGCATAAAGAGGATCCCCCTCCCCTCTTTCCCTCTTTGGTGATGGATGACCTGAGGAAGGAATCGAGGAAATGAGGCATAGTGGACATCCTATCTTGGCGGCGATCACTCCTGGATTGTGCAGTAGTAGCTTCCGAGCACTGATTTGACCTAAAAGCTTCATAATTTCAACATGTAGTAGGGGTATTAGTTTTAAGTCATGATACCATTTTCTATTCCTCGTTTTGAGGTTGTATATCCATTCTAATATTTTTAGGGTCCCCTAGAGGGTCAGTCTGTATTTTTCAAGGTTAACGGAGGTGATTAGGGATATTTATAGAGAATTTTCAATGAATTTCCCCATCTACACATCATGTAGACCAGAGGGACACAATGTGTGTTCTTATTGTTCAGGGAATATTAGATTTGGGGACTAAAATCCATGTGAAATGGGTTATAATATGTGTAGTGACCTCATATTCTGTGGCCAGAGGACATCATTAGGGAAGACATGTGACATACATGATCATGTAATAGTACACATCCAGAGTACATGGACACGGGGTGTCAGACATAGTCTTGAGAAAGAGACATTCCCAAGGGGCATTTAGACAGGACACAATGTGTACCATGTGTTACACACCATTTGGTGAACACGGTTGGATGATCTATGTGGGGGAAATACATAGTCGGGGCCATGGTGAGATGAGACACATTGTGTACCTAAGGTACATGCCATGTGGTTCCACATTCCAACCCAATACGTGTGTTTAGAGGAAACTATCATGTGTTCAAGAGGGGTCACACACTGTGTAGACCCCCTTACACGTCATGAAGTCTCATCTAGGAGGAGTTTTATCCCTACCTATCTCCTCCTCTGGATCGTATAATAAGGCATGTGGGCAGCTTATCCTAAGCCATTTTCTACATAGAACATGATGGTGTCCATATTTTGGGGCTAATAGATGAAAGTTGATGCAAATTTTTAGATCTCTTGGGTTAGATATTTTTGGTATAGAATTGGTTGAGTGATATCCCTTGGTCGTTCTTATGAGGTTTTCGGTGGAATTAAGCCCCTTGGTACAAGATCATGAACCCTTCAATAGGATGATCTTGGATATAGTTGTAGTATCACTATGGAGAGTCTAGGGGGGATACTCTATCATAGCGTTAGAGTTTTGGTATCCATCCATAGAGGTTGGGGTGGGATCCTCTAGCACATTATTTCCCTAGATCAAGTTCTTAGAATAACTGTGACCAAATCTTCATGGTCATAGATCGCCAATCTAGCTGGATAGCCTAGTAGAGTTTGTAGAATCATCGAGAGTTTGATCCACTACACAATGGGAAGTTTTAGTAGGGATGTGGCATCATCAGTTATATGATCCCCAACTCGGTGTGTGGTTTATGTATGGTTTGTGGTATCACCGAGAGTATGATCCCCTACTTCATGAGTTTCTAGATGATGTTTTTGGAATCATTGTGACCAACACTAAGTGGGCGATGATCCTCTATCTGAGTGATATGATTTCCAAGACATTAGTTTGGGTCTTGGTGTCTTCTAGTGGATCCTGGGATTGATCATTTTTCTGAGTGAGATCCTTGGGTTAACAGATTGGGTTGTGGTATCCCTAATAGGATCCTTGGAGTGATCCCCTATCTGAGGAGGTGTGATTTAGAATTTTCCAGACTGGGTTCATTGTGTCCCCCAATGAATCATGTGAGGGATCCCCTTTTCGAGGAATGAGACCTTTCATGGTTCTAGTAGGTTTTTTGGTATTCCCCATCAGAGATTTATGAGAACCCCTATGGGATTATCGATATGCATTGAGTTTAATTTTTAAATTGTGAGTTTCAATATCTGATGATGTGTTATCTCTGTTGTATTCCTTTGGGATGGTGGTGTTTCTATCAGCTTTATGATACCCAATTGAGTGGTATATCTTAGATATTCCATCAAGGATGGATGTATTTTACCTGATGAGGTGTATCTATTGGATGAGAGTCATCTAGGATTACTGTGCTCATGAAGTGTGTACTCTCGATTGAGTGTTTCTTTAGATCCTCAAGTAGGAACCTGGTGTTGGCTAGGAGGTCAGAACTTCATGAGACTTTGTGTTCAAGATGGGTATATCAAGGTGTTGTTTTCATTATGGTTTTGTCATATCTTGTATGACACACCATGTAGTATAATCTGACAAGTTGTGTGTAGCTGAGGATGGTTTCAAGATTGAGATTCTCTATCACTTGGATTCCCTCTAGTAGGGTCAAGAGAGTTGTATCCTTTCATTGATCCCTTTTCTTTTGGGGTTTTTGGGTACCCTAATGAGTATTTTTATACTCACTCATGCATGGGATTTTTTCACACCTATTGTACCTTATACAGACCACATAATTTTCGATAGAATCCCAGGAGGACCTAGAACAGGAAGATTTTAGTGAGTCAGACTGACCGGGGTATTTACTAGATCTTGGATGAGGATCTTTCTGGTAGGTGCATTTGACAATGATCCCCTCCATCTGAGAAGGTTGGAAGATGTTATAGTTTTCTTTTATTGGTCTTGTATTTTTTGATTTTTTACTTCTGTAATACTTTATTTTGGGATATTTTTAGGCAAGGGACTCCAATGTTGGTGTGTAGGTCGATGTATCCATTCACCATGGCTATTAAAACCTTCTTTTTTGACAAGGTACATTAGGACACTGGTCATAGGAAAATAATGGTACATGTATCATATAGGACTGGGTTGTGGGTTTTTCTTATCCTTCATGAGTCAGCTCCCTATATATACTCTTTGACTATGGTGTGTCTTCCTTATATTTTAGGATGTCGATGTGATGAAAACTAGGTAGGGTTCCACAAAGGAATTGTGATGATAATATGTAACAAGATGAGGATTCATTGTAGGGCATTAGTTTTTAGGTTGGACCTTCGGGTGTTCTGCCACCCATCAAGAAGCAGGTTCTACTTATAGTGTAGTCTGATGATGTGTGTGTACTACCCGAGTTTCAGAGGTAGTGACCTCTAAGGTTCAGGGGTGATCCAGATCCCAAGTCAACTGATGACTGTCTCAAGGCAGTCACACATGTTTTCTACCTTGTGAGGACACCTCACGATCAGATAGTGGCCCTAGAAATGATCCTTTTTCATGGTTTGTCCAAGAAATGGTGGAGTCTTGTCATGTAGACCCACAAAGAGATGATGCTCACTTGGGATGATTTTTAACACCAATATAGGGAGGAGTTATATCTACCCATGTTGAGGTTAGTGTGGATCTAGGAGAATTTTTAGCTTTGATGAGAGGGAATGACTGTGGTAGAGTACTCTAAGAGGTTCATAGACATTTTGTGTTAATCCCTTGATATAGTTTGGGATCTATTCTTTGGAGAATAGACCTTTTATAAAATCTTGTGCTTAGATATCAAGAATTCAGTGGTGTTGTTGTGCATTCCCACCCATGCTGGAGTGTTAAAGAGGGACCAGGTTGTAGAGAGATTTCTGTGTGAGTAGACTCTAACCATTAGTGTTGGGAACATGGAATCTAAGACCTAATAATCTAGTTTATAAGCTATTATCCAATTAAAGGATCAAGGATTTGGGTGTTTGGGATTCTTTAGGAGTCCATACCATGATAGAGGGTCTGAGGGTTAGGGCTTCCAAACTGGTTTTGTTCAGTCATGGGATAGGAGGTGTTACTCTTATGACAGTCAAGGACATATTTCTAGAGACTTTCTGACCTTCCATGCTACTAAGAGGGATCCAATCAATGGACCACCTTGGAAGAGGCAGTGTTTTGAGCACAGAGGCCCCCCAGGGTAGCAAACATTGTAGTGGAGTGGGTGTAGCAATGAGAGGTGGTAAATGGTATGAGTTTACACCACCACCCCTAGGTGGCCCATGCCTGTCTTAGGGAGCTGTAGGATATGGGTCATGATAGTTTCAGTCCATAGAGGCCTTGGGCCCATAGGATATAATGGATAAAGGTATGATCCTTGTCCTTTCTACATTCTATAGTAGTATTTATAAACACATTTGTGAGTTACTCTTTCTTTTATGTTTCTTGATCAAAGTTTTTTCAGGTCATCAGTAAGACCCTTTATTGGGTTTTCTCAATGTAGCTTTAAATCCATGATGAAAAGGGATCTATCCCTCACCAAGATGTGTATTTTTAACACGATTAAAACCATAAGTGAGAGACAATGCCACCCAAAGTGGATAGGGTTTCGGTGTGGTGGATGATTATCTCTGACTTGTGTTTTAGGGCTTGTGGTTATGGGTTGGTGGTTTGTATAGAGGGTCTAGTAGGGCCTATTGTGTATTATTTGGAATCCCAATTTTTTTGTGTGTACCCTCATGTGTTCAGAATCAAATTTCTATGTGATATGATTGAGGAGGGCATGTTTCTATTCGGCGTGGATTCAGGCTCATGATGATGTGGAACACTTTCCCCACTAAGAAGTGTTCTTGAGGGGAAAGGAAAACTGTGTGGGAGGTTTAGTGCCTCTCAAAGTGTATAGTATCAAGTTGTAGTTGATGAGACCCTTTAACTAGTGTTTTTGAAGTAGGTTTTTGTTTCTCTCAGCATTAGGTTAGTGTGGGGGTGTGGGTGTGTTCCAATAGACCCTATGACAACAGATAGACCAGGTTCTTGGTGTTTTCCACTTATTACAGCTTAGGAGACATGTGACTTATTTATTTCATGATGTAGACCTAGTTGAGATGCACTTGGGTGTGGTGAACCTTGAGGTTCCCTTCAGTTCATTCTTTTTAGTAGCATGGGAATCCTTGGTGGCCTTTGTGGTTGTCTTAGTGAGCTTTCTATCATGGGAGTCCCAGTTGAGAGCTCAGTTTCATTCTCTCATGACTATGATTTCTCTTTTGGGGATGAAAAGACTTAATTTTAGGAGGATATTAACTTGGGTTTGACCGATAAGACTTTGGAATATTCATAATAATATTTAAAATCCAAGAAGTGAGTTTGTGTGGGAATCTAAGACCTGGAGAGCCTTGGCACAATGATATTAAAAATATTATGAATATGTTTATCATGTGTGTGTATTTTCTTAAGAAACATGGAATAAATCATGTGTATAGTCTCAGGTCATATTTTTGAGATCACAGTTGAGTTAAGAAATTCATTTTTACCCTAAGCTGGACATAAACATTGTCAGTACTGGGTGTCAGGTCGGAGGCGGTTCACCAGTAGGGTGTTAAATAGAGGATATTGGTTTAATAAAATTAAAATAATATTCATCCTCCCCCACCCCTTGGGTCTTACAAAGTCGAATCCCCTAACATATTCCACTCTTTGTTGATGGATGACCCAAGGATGGAATTCAGGAAATGAGGCATTGTTGACCTCAGATCTTGGTGGCCATCACTCCCAGATCATTCGATAATAGCTTCTAAGACCTAATTCAACCTCGAAGCTTCGACATTTAACCATAAGGTAGTTTGTTTGAGTTTTAAGTCTCAATACCCTTGTTAATGCATCATTTAAAGGTTTTAAATCCCTTAGATGCTTTCTAGGCACCCCTATAGGGTTCATCTGTGTGTTTCAGGGTGAACAGGGGTGATCTGGGCTATTTGTAGGGAATTTCTGGTGGCTTTTTCCCATCTACATTCCTTGTAGACCATAGGTATGTTCCATGTATTCTTGCAATTTAGGGAATATGATATTTTGTGACTACAAGCCATGTAAAATGGGTTACATGTTCTTTAGTCACCCCATGTCGTGTGTCCTGATGACATAGATAGGGAAGTTTTGTGATGTACACAGTTGTGTAATAGTAAATGACCAGTGTACATGGATATGAGGTTATAAATGCTGGTAATAGTAAGAGACTCGGTCATGTGATAATGTATTAGGACACGCAGTGTACCCAATGTTACACATCATGAGGTGAACAAAGTTGGATGAGTTTTGTGGGGGAAATACATGGACAGGGCCCAGGTGAGCTGAGACACACTGTGTACCAAGGTATACGTTGTGTGGTTCCACATTCCCAGCCAAGTAGTGTGATTAGAGGACACGACTGTGTGTTCAAGAAGGGTCACACATGTGTAGACCCCTTAACACATTATTTAGTCTCCTCTATGAGGAGTTTCCACCCTTTGTATCTCCTCTTACATAGCTTATAATTAATCCCTGGGGCAGCCTATACTGAGTTATTTTCCACATATAATGTTATGGTGTCCATATTTTGGGACTAGGATATGCGAGGAGAGGTGATGTTGTGGATCTCTTGGGTTAGCGACCTTTGGGACAGTAGTGGTTGAGTAATCTCACTTGGTTAGTCCCTATGAGGGTTTGTGTGGGATTACTTAATTGGTATATTGTTTTCATCCCCTTAATGGCATAATATTGGAAAGTGTTGTAGTATCCCTCTAAACAACCAAGGGTGGGATCCTTTGTCATATCATTGGAGTTGTGGTATCCATATGAAGAGTCCAAGGTGGGATCCTCTAGTCAATTCTTTCCCAAGATCAGGTTATCTGAATCTCTATGACCAACTCTATATGGGAGGTGATCCCCTATCTATAAGGATAGTCGAATAGGGTCTGTGGAATCATTAGGAGTATGATCCTTTATGCAGGAGGTAGTATTAGTAGGGTTGTGTCATCGTCGGTTATATAATCCCCTACTCGGTAGATGGTTTATAAAGGGCTTGTGGTGTCATCAGGAGTACGATACCCTACTTCACAAGTTTTCCAATGAAGTTTGTGGAATCATCAAGACAAACACTACATGGGTGACGATCCTCTATCTGGTTGATATGATCTCCAAGACATCAGTTTGAGTTGTGGTGTCCCCTAGTGGATCCTGGGAGTGATCCCCTTTGTGAGTAAGATCCTTGGGTTACCAGATTGGGTTGTGTGATCCCCTATAAGATCCTAGGATTTATCCCCTATTTTAGGAGGTTTGGTTTATGGTTTTCCAAACAAGGTTCGTTGTGTCCCTCAGTGGATCCTGGGAGGGATCCCCTTTCTGAGGAATTAGACATTTCATGATTTTAGTAGGGTTTGTAGCATACCCCATTAGGGATGGGTGAGATACCATATCTAAAAATAAATATTTGATATGTTTCATCATGACATGTTTAGTGTATATATATATATGATGATCTTGTTCTCTTGGATGTATTTCCTTGGGATGGCGGTGTTTTTATTTGATTTGTGACAACCGATTGAGTGGTATCTCTCGGATGGGACATCAGGGGTTGATGGATTTTACTCTATGGAGTGTATCTCTTGGACCAAAGAAATTTGGCATGACTGGTATTGTGAAGTTTTTGTTCCTCAATGAGTGTTTCTTTAGATCCTTTTTTAGGAACCTGGCGCTGGTTATGAGTTCTGAACCTCATGAGGCTCAGTGTCTGAGATGGGTATATCTAGGTTTTTTTCTGGGTTTTCCTTATGGTGTTGTCACATCTTGGATAACACACCATGTGGTATGAAATAACTAGATATGTTTAACTAAGGATGGTTTTTAGACGGATTTTCTATCTCATTTGGTTTCCCTCTAGTTGGGTTGAGAAAACTATTTCCTTCCAGTTTCTCCCTTTCTTTTTGGGGTTTTTGGGGTGACTACTGGGTCTTTCTATACTCACCCATGCAAGGGATTTACCCAAACTTCTTCTATATTATGAAGACCCCAAGAATTTTAACGAAATCTCAGGAGGACCCAAAGCAGGAGGAGATTAGTGATCTATATTTACCTGGGTATTTATCGGAGCTTGGAAAAGGAGCTTTCTAGTGTGTGCATTTGATAGTGATACACTCCATCTGAGTCGGTTGGACATTTTTATAATTTTCTTTTAGTGGGCATGTATTTTTTTCTTTTCTTACTTATGTTTTAATCTGGTTTGGTATAAATTTATGCATTAATTTATTTTTATTTTTATATATCTTTATAATATTTCAAGGAGGTGTATGTGGGTTTGATCATTCAGGTACCTTAGGCTAAGGCCTCCCATGTGTGTGATTGCATTCTCAGCGATAGATGACATCCCTTGGCCTTTGAGGTGAGATTGGGGAGTTGTGGATTGATCCCTGTTAGGTTGGGTAATTACATATCATGTGTGAGGGACTACATTAATAATTCACCTACTCAATTCGGCCTCATAGATAGTTTGAGTAGGAGCATGATTAATGTAGTGACTCATGACGTGACTAATTATTCCCCTATATCCACAACTCTGATAGCCCCTTCCCCTAGTTCACTAATAAAATGCATGTAATTATGGTTCATAATCAAAATCATTATATTCAAATGAATCTATTAAGTTATCAACATTAATGGAACCAAAGATCAACTTCTCATCTAATGAATATTTTATCTAGTTGGTCGACTCTTGTTGTACTATTTAGTGGGGTTGTGTCTTTGATTTTGGGATTATTGGTATGTATTCCACTATGATTAGGGATAACTTTTTCTTTGAGATAAGATCATCTTCTGGAGTTTTCTTCTTACCCTTTTCTCCATGTCTCTTTCTAGAGGACTGACTTTTAGAGTGCTAAGATGTTGATGAATTTGGTTATATTATAATGAAAGCAGTTGAAGGAACATTTGGCCGTTTTAGATGTTCTCAAAGAATAGTGTGAGTCTTGTTGATTGTTTTTATAAAAATCCAATAATCTAACTTATACACACACTTTCTCTTAACTTCATTCCATTCATTTTCCCCCTCTAGGTTAGTTGTAGAAACATACACAACCTAAATAGGGGAATTTTTTAGTTTCACATTCCCAAAGTCCACCATATTTTTCAAGAGGTATTTGAAGAAAAAATCATTAATGTTGTGATACAAAATTTTATTGAAGGATGAATAGTTTAAGAGATCCTCTTCACCTT
Source organism: Viscum album (assembly GCA_963277665.1). NCBI lineage: Eukaryota > Viridiplantae > Streptophyta > Magnoliopsida > Santalales > Viscaceae > Viscum > Viscum album. The sequence continues at coordinate 220,648,146 of OY728155.1, forward strand.
CATTGATATGCATCAGAGGATTTGAAAACTTGACTATGTTGTTTTCCAATGTTGAAATATTGTAGTTGGGGACTAGGTCATTTCGAAAAGAATAGAATCTGTTTTCAATCTCCTTAAACTATTTTTGCCTTTGATCCCTCTAATTATCCTGATAAGGCATGTTTTGATTCTGATGCTCGGGAGGTGGATCCACACGATACGATGTGGGATTTGAAGTGGGAGATGGTACATGGGTGTGCTTGAGTGTAACTTTAGCATCCTCTTCTTTCACTATTATCCTTCCCTAAGTTTATGGAATTACTTAATCCTTGGATTTTGTCTCTATGATGGATTATTAAACCTTTTTAGAAATTTCAGAGAGGTCTCAAAACCCTCCTATGTATTTTATGTGGATTAGTGGCATACGTAAGTCATCTCAAAGATTCACCCCACAGATATGAAACATCTTTTATTAAGGTAGTGCTAAATTTAAAGAATATATCAATCCTTTCCACCAAGTAATTAAATCCAAGACCCTTTCATTATTTTTCTATTTTGAGTTTGTGAGATCAAATAATTCTACCTTATACAATGTTGAGATGAACTATAAGAGAAACTTCTGATGGAGGTATTCCCATACAGTGATTGATCGAGATAGAAAACTTTTGTACCATACAAAGGCTTGTTCTTGTAGTGATTTCGAAAATCACCTTAGTTTTACTATCTCATGTCTTTCATAGATGTCTGTCATCGGATCATAGATAGAGATTAAATACATCAAGCATAGCTCTGGGTCTCCCAATCCATTGAATATTAGAAATGTGGGATTCCTAATGTTTGGTGGAAAAAGAGTTGGATCTACCCATTCATAGTAGGGATTATTTTCTAGTTGTATCAGTACGTTCCATTCATCCATAACATCCAATCAAGCCATTAGTGACTCAATAGTTTTCATTATCATTCAAAGAATTTCTGGATGAACCAGATCTTGAACAGTTGTAGTGGCCAATAGGCCTATTGGTGACACCACTAATGGTATGTCCCATGGCTGACCCATAGGTGTAGGCATGTAAGTATGTGTATAACCCTACTCTAGTTTTACATGCAACGGATGGGATTCTCTATCAACTACTAAAGGATCTAAATATATTAGTGGTCAGTGTCCCACATTGATCAGATGCTCTAAATCTTCTTCAGTTTCTGTAGATAATTCCCTTTGTTGAGGTGCATCGGTTGGAAGTGAAAGTTTATGATCTTCTTTTGGAACATATTTAGAAATTAGGATTCCTTAGAGTAATTATTCATTGAGTCTTCTCAATTATTTCATCTCCTATTATTTATTAGAAAATATTTCTTCTAGTGAAAGGGGTTTAACCTCTTAAGAAGGAGTGTGAGATGCAATTTAACCCTTTCCTTTTTCTATATTGGGTATCATTCATGGTGTTAATGATGGATGGTTTGAGGGAGTACCCAAATTTATTGGAAGACTCTAGTTTCAGGTAACCACACATCCTTTATTTGTTTAAGTGTAGACAACATTGTAGACTAGAACATCCTCTTCTAACGCATTTGTATTGGTGTCATGTTATTATGGATATTCAATGGAAGCAATAATTATGTTCACCGATGTGTATTATATTGGGGTTATTTTATTGGTGTCTTTGTGGTACCACCTTCTTTTTTCTCCCTTTATGAGTCATTTTCCTATCCTTTTCTAATTCTATGGGAATTTTTTGGGGGATAGCAACAAAAATAGAATCTCTAGATAGTTTAGTCATGCGTGTTCCAAGTGAAGGTACCAGATCCCTGTATAGGATGAACTAGGAGGACTCAGTCTGTTTTATTTTTTATAATTAGGAGATGTATGATTCCCACTGACGTGGTATTTATTGAGGTGGAAAATAACTTATCCCTATGGGTAGGGCTATTATTGTTCCTCTTTCACAACCCTTTGGTACTTGTTTACTAACCTTGAGGGTTGGGTTAAAAAAATCCCCCAACCCCATGGGCTGGGGTTTCTCCCAAAATATTGTGGCTACTACTACTGCAGTTACCCTTATGATTCTATAGAGTTTTCTTTGAACATGGGTTGGGTGCATCATTTTTCATGCACTTGAATCACCAATTTATGTATATAGTTGTTCTATTTATAACATTTTTGTTATATAATGAGGAATTTATCCAAAACATGAGGCTTTCTTGATATTCTTAGATCCATGATGAAAGATTATCTCAATAGTATTCTCTCTTCGGGAATGATGTTAGTGAGATACAGTTAATAAATGGTCTTGATAATTATGTATTTGGTTTCAAATAGATTCTATTTATTTTAGATGAGATTCAAATATTAAATTTCATGCTACAACATTTATAAATATTTGTTGATTATAGAGCGCAGAGAAATGTGAATCTCCATTTGTACCCCATCCTCTGATACAAACACCAGAGAGGGTATCTGTGATCATTTGTTGCAACCTCATTAATGTAATGAGGCTTTATCATTGAAGGGATCCTTAATGTTTCTTGATCTTTAGATGTCATTAATCTATGAGATATTGCAATCCAATTTGGAATTAAAACCCTTCTATTACCTTGATGTGAATTCACTACTCATCCTAAATTTGTAAATTTTATTTTAAGTGATAAAGATTTTTACATATGTTGAGGTGGATATAGTGCACAAAATATTCTAAAAACACCTCTTGAATGTTGTATTGAGGGGTTTCCAAAGGCCAGAACAAGACTGGTATGTCATATTTAGTTATTTGTTTTCTCTTTTTTAGCATGTCTTCTTCATATTTCTCTAGAGGTTCCTCTACCTAGTTTAACAAGAGTGGATGCTTCCCAGATTCTTTATCAAAAGTAGTAAGATTAGTATGAACTTATTTTATTACATTTGAAGGTAAGTTACCCAATGGTGGTTCATAGAATGACCATCTCCTTGGGATATCTTTCGATTGAGAAATAATTTCACCAGCCAATGACAAGGCATCATACATGATTGGCCTTGTTTTCACAAGTTCCTCATCAAAGGAGGTCTTTATCATCACTACATTACTAATTGGATAATTATTTTAACAATATAAAGCATATTTGTGGAGAGAACATTCACAGAATATGTCATAATGGGGAGGACCATCATGTTGGATTACAATAAGGGGAAGACACTCTTTCTCCTTGATCTTCTAGCTACACGGACACCTACCACATCTCTCATCAAGAGATGGGCACTTGATATCGATCGGATTGTAGAAATGAATAAATACTTAGTGTTGAAGCATCTAATCAGGACCTTTAGAATTATTGTTACTACTCCCAAAATTTGGTAACAGAATTATAAGATCCTGAGCTACCACAGATAAGCATCTGAGTTCTTCAAGAACACCACTATTAAGAAAATGAAGATCATATATCGTCTCTTGATTTTAAAATCATTTTTATGAGGATTCTTCTTGTATTCCTTCTTAAGATCGATTGGGAATACTTTATGGGATAAGTGGTTGACATAGGTAGTAATTTGTGCAAACCTTAGAGTAGTCGTTGGGATAGGTTGATTATCATCAATTGGAATGGGTGTATGTTTCTGATTCATTTGTCCATATAATATGGTAATTTTTTCCCCATGACCCTCTTGGACGGGAGAAGAGGTGTGTATATTTTATGGGGGGACATGTTCAGGATTCACCCCGTTTATAGGTATATAGTTGTGTACCTATCCCTTGGTCACTAATGTCATATATATTATTATGTCCGGGAAATTTTGTAGGATGTGGGAATAGATTTGAATCTTCCCTTTCACCATTGGTAGGAAATTCTTGGTGACTTAAGTTATCGAAACGGGGATATATGACCATTCCATATTTGGAGTATGTGTATGTTCAAAATCCTACACTACCTTTCCTTCCAGTGTATACTAACACTACTCAGGCGTTGGGGAATAGAGTTGAGTTTACCTCTTCCTTTTCATTGGGACTTTTCCACTGACTTTTCTAGGTGCTTCTAGTTGAGGCTACTGGTAGGTTTGGTGAATATAAGTAGGTTTGTGCACCTTCTCATATCTTTTCATCAAACTTGGTTGGTAGGCTTATCTGGGTACTCCCAGATGAGTCTACTAGAAGGCTTGGTGGGTGTAGGTAGGTGTATGTTCCTACTTCTAGAAAGCCAATGTATTTTGTTGGTAGGTTTCTTTGAATATCTTCGGGTGAGTCTATTGGATAGATGAATAAAGGAATATGGGTCTATGTTCTCGCTCTCAATTTTCCACAAAATTGGGTTGGTGTACTTATACGGAAGGGGGAGAGGTTTGACTCTACTCTATGTTGGTCATTTTTCATCCCCGAAATGCTATCTTGCATTCTTGGGTTTTAGGTTACTAGGCTGGACAATTGTGTACAACACCCTCATTATGTTGAGGGTTCACTATCATACGGTGTTGGTGGTGGATATTTCTGGAAGGATCCTTGTGTATCCTTAGTGAGGCCATATGTGGCCTCTTGATCCACCACCCTATGATATTGTAGGGACTAGTTATAGTGTTCCAAATACAATCTCTTGGAACATTTGAAGAAAGTGGTCAGTGCCATCAGTATCAGCACCCCCAGTCATCATTGATCAGATAATCGATGGGACTTTATGAACTAGAGGGATTTTTAAGGTGTCATCTAGGGTCAGGATTGTACCATTTTTGCGTCACTCTCATACCAATAATTTTAAGACCAATCGTTGAAGATGCTGGGTTAGTGATGGCATCCTCTGCATGGATGAAGTTTTGTTCTGAGAAGTATTTGAGGAATTCATTGGAGAATTGTAGAATGATCCCATTGGATTGAAGGGGTCTTTGAGAGTAATTTCCTAAGAATATATTACAAACACGAACTATAAAACTCCATCAAATCAGCATCTCATTTAAATGAATACATGCATGATTGATTGTATTGTTTGTCCCTTTTTTATCAATTGAAAGGATCTTGATAGATATGTAACACTACTATCTTGGTTAAGGATTCACTTTGGGTTATTTAACAATCCAATAATTTTGAAAAAAAAATCAAATTAATTTATATTTTTATATTTTTTATTTCAAGTGACACTAAAAATAGATATTATATATATACTAAAGACATTAAGTCAAACATTTATTTCACATTAAATACTTTCTTGATTGCATTACACACAATACCGAATTTACTTTCACTACAAACATCACCAACTTGGATTTCACTACACACAATATCGACTTGGCTTGTGCTACATGCAACATCAACTTTGCGTGCGATGCACACAACACTAAATTTCTATGAAACAACTTTATATATATATATATTCAATTAATTTAATGAGATAATTATAACCAAACTTTTAACCATAGTAATAGGATTGGTAATAAATACTTTTTGAATATTTTTTTATAATTTTTTTATACAAATATAACATATTGAAAATGAAATATAATATTTTTTCCAAAGACCTTTTTTTGTTAAAAATTCCATTTTCTTGAATCAACCACTTTTAATAATAAAATTAACTTTAGAAACATTTATAAATTTAATTTGATAAAATAAGAATAATTTTTTAATTCAAAACTACAAAATTATCCTAGGGTGAATTTTTTGGTATTTTTCTGAGAAGCTTCATTTCTTGATAAATAGTGAAAAATACTGATTTTTAGTTAAAAATGTCTTTTTCTCTAATTAATTATTAATGATAAATGATATTATATATATGTTATATGGTAACATTATATAAATATCATATCTATTAATACAATTTAATTCATTAAAATAAATTTCACTTTAAAACTAAATATAAAATCTTAACATGCCTTTGAATGTTTTCCAACTTTAAGACCCCATTATTTCGTTTCGTCTGAGGGATTTTCGCTAATCTTAATTTTTTCACTTATGTGAATTGAATTTTAAAAATACAATATAAACCGTTTTATTCATTCTAATATTTATATTATAATAAGATCAATTTAATTTTGGGACCAAAATGACTATTAAAAGTCATTAAAATTAATCATAATTGTTAAGGCCAAATTAAGCTTAATTAGGCACTAAACATTAAAATTAAGGGTCCAAATGACTAATAAACTATTACAAAACCCATTTTATGTCTATATTTCATCCATAAAACTTCCATTATTTTTTTAGTCTGGTTTTTTATGACTTTTGTTAGGTAATAACATGTACACACCTACCTTGTTTTTAAAAATTCCAAGTGAGTTCTTTTTCTTTACTATAAAAGGCCACCACCTGTACCCATTCCTCACACCTCTAAAAACTATTAATTCCATCCATTAATACCCAATAAACTTCCCAAAAAACCTTCCTTAAACCTTGAATCCTCCCATTGTGCATAAATCCTCTTAAGGAATCCTTTTGGCACAAACCAAAAGGAGTTACCCGACTTAGAGGTAACATCTTCTCTCAAGATACTTTCATTTATTTTCATTATACTCCCCCAAAATCTCTTTATTCCATTATTTCGTGTCAAAAAAAGTATCCTCAATACAATAGTATTTTGTTATTATAATGGTTGAACCTACACCAACACACACCTCCATCTAAGGGATGTTGAATATACTGTTTCTTTGTATGGTGAACTACTGCCTCACGAAATGATGATTGTTCATTTTTCATTTACCACCTATAATGGTGCCCATTATGGTGGAAACTCTATTATATATGTCATATATTATATTTATTATATATTTAAGCTTATTTATTTATTTTAAAACAACTTTCATTTTACTTTTATTTGGTGTTAATATGATAAACATGTTTGAGAAAGTTTTGACTATCACCCCCTCAAAGCGATGTGATTCATTCACACACCACATGGAATATTTTAATGATGGATTTAGTGAACTTATATAATATTATAATTATAATTTAATAATATATATATACATATTTAATTTATATACATTCTTTCAATACGAAAATAAAAACAGATATAGTGTTCTTGCGTACGTATAGCTTACCATCTCAATGAATGGTGTAATCCATTTCATAATTAATTAAACTATAGATTATTATTATATAAATATACTGGTTTTAAATTATATTTTTATCGTGATTTACCTTATAGAATCATTATATAAGTATAAGGACCAACGATATAACAAATTAAGACAAATGAGAAGAACAAAGCGAATATTACCCAAAGTGAAACCTTACAATAGGATCATTAGAAAGAGGGTAATATAAAGTCATAATAAAATCATATGTGGTATTATATATAAGAATATTATTCTGTAAAATATTTATAATAAAAATATATTTATTATAAATTAATATTGTATGAGTATGAAGATATTTAAGACATAGGGTAAGGGGATTTCATCTCACTTTTAATTTCCATGAGATATATGTTATGTTCGTCACTATTTCATTTAATGTGGTATATTTACTACCCATGATGGTATTATATGTATATTATAATTATATTTATGGGTATTATCATGTCAATTTTATGATCCTTCTTTCATGGGGTTTATGTTTTAAAAGTTAACAAATCCGTAAAATAGTTTTGTCTCAATTTTCCTTCTTTGAGACTCAGGTTTTGTTATGCACCTAAACTCTTTTTCGAGGTGTATATACTTAAATTTTATATATTATATCTTAAATATAAATATTTTAATGATATTTTAAGCTTAATTTAATTTCATTTCTTTCAATTAGATTATGATCCCATGTTACCAAGTTATAAGAGTCTGTTGAGACAATCTTATCGTTTTTAGAGATTGTTTATGTTTATGCTTCATTTGTGGAAACATTATGATACATTTCTCAAATACATTCATGAATTTTATTATCCACTATTTATCCATTATATAATCATGTATTGGTACCATTTTTCTACTTTTTTTCCAATATATAGTTAAGAAAGTGTTTTCAAAAAATCCCTACTTTATCCTCCCTTCGGTCATAAATCTATGTTTTCTAAAAAGGGTTTCGAAGAATATTATACCATTAACCTGTAATCTTTAAAATAAATGTTTACCCTTTTCATCTTTTACCAATATCTTCAAGGGAAAATTCTTGATGATTTTTGAACAAGGCAGTTTTCTATCCTTTTTACCACGCAAAACGAATGTTCTTTTTTACTTCGTACAACATGCATAGATTCACTTGTCATCATTCCTTTGAATATTGATTTTCTTTTTTAAAAGGTAATCTTTAAAAAATGTTTATAAAACTAATTTTCAAGGGAAAATGTTTTAAAAATTATTTCAATTCGTCTTTATATTTTTTCAAGGTATTTTCTAAGAAAATGATTTTTAAATGATTTTATTTATTAACAAAACTTTTTCAAAGAATAAAGGATATTTTCCTAAAGAAATATTACAAAATTATTTTCCACATAAGATGAAATGTATTGATGTTACTCATGCCTTTGTAGGAAATTATCTAAATGTTATATTCATATTATTTCAATGAATGGGTTATTATTAATGACATTGTCTTTATAAATCATGTTTCCCTTTCATGGGTAATATATTTATAAAACACTATTCTTTTCATGAGTTATACATTGGTGAAATGGTTATTAAACCTATATCTTTTAAATAGGTTATGATGTGATGAAATGTTAATGATACCCATTTTATTTCATAGTTTATAATTAGATATTTATAAAGCCTATGACTTTTTTTTGGTCATGATATGATGAATGTTTTGTTATCTTGTGACACATGTGTGAATAACTGTACAATGAGATTGGTTGGACCTTTATCCCCCTCCAATGAATTGGGTAATTATGGATGACTCATAAGTAGAAATGTTATACTTGAACCTTATTACATGTTCACAATTTTATGAATGGACCTGATTACATGTCCATAAGTTTATGTGTGAACCTAATTACATGTTCACAATTATATGATTTAACTTTATTATATGCTCACAACATTATACATGGATCTAATTTCATGTCCATAAGTTTAGGCATGAACATAATTACATATTCACAATTTTATGAGTGAACCTTATTATGTGTTCACAATGTTAAGCATGGAATTGATTGCATGTCCATAATTATATGTGTTACCCTGATTTCATGTTCATAATTTTATGAGGGAACCTTATTATGTGTTCTCAATGTTATGCATGGACTTGGTTTCATGTCCATTAAGTAATCTGTGAACCTAATTACACATTAAAAATGTTATGCATGGGCCAAGTTTCTTGTCCATAAGTTTATGTGTGAACTTTATTACATGTTCACAATGTTATGCATGGACTTGGTTTCATGTACACAAGTAGATGTTGGGGCCTGATTTCATGTCATAAACTTAATGAGTAAACCGGTCTCTACTTATACATTTTAACAATGTTATAAACCAATGTACATGGAACAAATTCCATGTATTATTCCTATATTATTCTTTAATGACTTATGCTCTTAATTATCTTATGATCTATGTTTTATAAACATCCAATATTTATTATGATCTCTAATATATGGAGTATGATCTTAAAATGTTGTGCTCAAGTTCCATACCCTACTTGTTCATGTTATGCTTACACATTTCCTTTATTTACCCTTACTAAGCATATAAGCTCACCCCTTTCTTATATTTCCTTTCTCCAGGTTATAAAGAATGGTTTTAGATAGAAGTACTATAGGTGTATATCTTTATGGGATATGTTTAAGATCTTTCACTAGGATAGAGGATTTGTTTTCAAAGTTTCCAAAGACACTAAACTATTATTGTCCTCAGGCATGTATTTTTTTAATTTACTAAATATTCATCTAAAATGATGTGATATCCATGTATGTTAAGTATGTTTATCTTTAGTTGGTATAAAAGTAAATTTTATTCAACCTTTGGAAAATATTGTGAGAAACATTTAGTGAGATCCCTAGGAATATTTCTAAGGATATGTTTAGGGATGTCTCTAAGGATAATAATAAGGATTAGTTAAAATTTAGGAAAATGTCCTTGAATTTTGGTAAAGGATAGAGTGATTGGTTTCCCATAAATACATCAATGTCTGGATACTATAAGCGGATATGGAATTGGCACATATGTACCTAGTGGTAATAACTATGACAAGATGTTTCGGCCCTAACTCAATGTAATCTGGTACACAACAATGGTCCTTGCAATAAACATGGTTTGACACTACTTGGGGATATGATTTGGGAATTCACAAACTATCCATGAAAAATCATGAAGGATATAATTAAAAGTTTCATTTGAATAACCTAGGATAACCCACTATGGCTCCATAGATTAAGGAATGTGTCATACTTTAGACATCTGATAAGTGACATTCATGATTATGTGGTGCCTTATTATGATAATTGTTTCTTACATTATGCTTTTGGTATTAGTAAATGGTTGGAACCTGAAGGAACCAAATTAATGGTGATTTCAATGTACATTGTAATGAATGGAATTCATTAGATCTAAATTTTATGGGATATGGAATGAAGAATCATATATCTATGACCACAAAGACTTACCAATCCATGAATCCTATTAGGCTTCCAAATGACCAAAGGAGGAAAAAACATTCACTTTAATACTTATTAAGGAAACATCCACCATCTTTTAGTGGAACGACTGATCCACTATTTTCTATGAAATGAATTTATATCCATGAAAAGATATTTTTCAATCTTCATTGTTTAGAATGTGAAAACGTTATGTTGGGAACTTATCACTGAGAAGGTAAAGAGAATCTGTGGTGTAAATTTATCAAGAATGCGAGGAAATAAGATAATATTGACTCTATGGATTAGGAAGAGTTCAAGAAATTATTTTTTAGAATGTACCATCCTCGTATTCATCTTACAAAAATGGATATTGAATTTACTCATCTATCTCATGGTTATGATAAGAAAAGAAGGATATAAGTGAAGGGAAACTCAAAACATTATAGAGAAATGATGATTATATTTTATTTATGCTCAATGTGTGGAAGGAAACATGGAGGAAATTTTATTAAGGGGTCTAATAAATGTTTTAATTGTGTAAAATAAGTTCATCAGGCATTTGTGTGCTGAAGTGATGGGGATAAATTAGCTAACAATGTGAATGGAGAGAAAACTGGACAGAATGAACCTCTGCTGCTTCAATGATAAAAGTGCAAGAAATATGGGAATTATGTTAACCAGTTCCCAAACCCATGGTCTGGGGATGATGATCAACTTTAGAAACCTCCTAAGTATAAATGAAAATGAAAATATCATGTGATCACTCTTGGGGATGTGGAGTACAACAAAAAATTTGTGGAATGATTGAGAGTTTATGTATTTTAATTCAATAAAAATGTTGTATAAGTACTTATCTGGTATTAAGGAATAATGAAACATATAAAGATTAGTCTGATGTAGTATTTACTAAGGATTTAAGAACATATGTTGAATGGTACTCATAACCATGAAAAGTGATTGATGTAATAAGGTTTTTTTTTTGAAAAACAAATTCTTAAGGGAAAGATAACCCTTAATATGAGCTTGATATTGAGATATTGATATTTATATAAAGATATTTTGGGTATGAATAAGTAAATTGGATGATACTATTTACCTTCGAACTGATTAAGGATTTATTAACATGTGGGTAATGCTATCATGGATGAAGTTTACAACTTTTTGGACTTAATAATAAAAAAACGCACATGCTTTCAATAAGCATGTCTGGTAATTCAGGTTATTTCTATGTTTCAAGAGAATACATGATTAAGGTGTTATAATTTTTGGAATGTTAGAAACATAAACTGCCTTATGATATATGGGAGATAAATTGTAATCTAATTTAGTGGACTTCTTTTTAATGTTTTGTATTTTCAGATTTCATAAGGATTGTGGGATTATTCATTTATGGAATGTTCAAGTTAAACATCAGATGAAGACAGTAAGATTAAAATGTTATATCTCAATATTAGGATTTATGTATATTGAATAGACTATTCAAACTACCTTGTGTTGATGATAACTGAAGACAAATGGGATAGCAAATCATAGATCTCATGATCTGTTAGTACTTCAGGAATGAAAAGATCGCCTTCCTTTTTAGAGAAAGGGGTAAAGTGGATCAATGAACAATAAAGGGATACATTTTCCTGAAATCATGGAACTATATATTTTAATGAAAATTATTCAACTTTAGGAAAAAAGGTTATTGAATCCAAAAATGTCATTCTAGTACCTTCATTTCCTATAAATCAGATGGTCCCTTATGTCATTGTAGATTTATAGCTTTATGATTGTTAACTTTTTCTTGACCTTGTTCTCAATCACTCTCAATCAGAACTTGATGGTGAGATTTCTCTTCCATTTCTATGTTTTCACTTCTCATATATGTTCTCTAATTTGGGAATCTTGTTATGTTTTACCTTGGGTAACTATTATGGTTTTAAATTCCCATTTCTAAGGGAAGTCTTAGTATTCATTTTTATAATGTGGGTTTCTATGAACAAAAATTTACAAGTATTAAACCATTGATAACCCATAATAATTTAAAGGAAAAATTATTTTAAGGGGGGTAGAATGTAACACCCCAATATTTTTGGAAATATTTTTTTTGAATTACTTTATATTTTTATATTTTTCATTTCACGTGACACTATAAATAATTATTATATATATATATAATAAAAATCCTAAGTCAAACATTACTTTCACCTGAAATAATGACTTATCTAACATTACATGCAATACCGACTTGTCTTTCACTACACTCAACATCGACTTGTCTTGCGCTATACGCATACCAACATGGCTTGCACTACACGCAACACCGACTTGGTGTATGATTCACACAACACTGGGATTCTATGGAATATATATATATATATATATATATAACTAATAAAATGAGATAATTATAACCTAACTTTCAAACATAGTTATAGTAATAGTGATAATTAATTTTCAAATATTTTTTTATACTTTTTTTAAATAAATAAAACATATTTATAATGAGAAATGAGTTTTTTTTGAAAAGTCCTTTTTGTTTTAAAAATATTGTTTTCTTGAATAGACCATGTTTAATAATAGAATTAATTTTATAAAAATTTAGAAATATAATTTAATAAAATAAAATTAATTTTTTAATTCATAACTTCAAAACTATAAAAGGGTTAATTTTATGTATTTTTCTAAGAAACTTCATTTTTGATAAATAGTGAAAAAGACTGGTTTTTCGTTAAAAAAACTACTTTTTCTAATTTATTATTAATGATAAATGATATTATAAATATGTGTTAATGACAAATTTGAAAAATAATAAATCTATTAATATAATTTAATTCATTATAATCAATTTCACTTTGAAACTGAATATAAAATCTTAATGACCTTTTGAACATTTTCCTACTTTAAAACCCTGTTATTTCATCTCATCTGCGGGATTAGCACTGATATTAATTTTTCCATTTCTGTGAAATGAATTCCAAAAATACAACATAAAAAATTTTATTCAGTCTAATATTTGTATTCTAATAATACCTAGTTAATATTTTGGATTAAAATGATTAGTAAAAGTGATTAAAATTTATCACGGTGATTAAGTCCAAATTAGGATTAATTAGGGACTAAACCTTAAAATTAAGGGGCCAAATGACCAAGACACTTTTTAAAAACCCATTTAATGTCTATAGTTCATCTATAACCTTAAATATTGAGTTTTTTTGGTTTGTTATGACTTTATTTAGGTAATAACGTGTGCACACCTAACTTGTTTCTAAACATTCCAAGTGTTTCATTTTCCTTCACAATAAAAGGCCACCACCTCTACCCATTCCTCACACCTCTAAAAACACTTATGTTCAGCCAATACATAACCAATACACTTCCCAAATATCCTCCCTTATTCCTTTAATCTTACTTTTTGGCATAAAGCCTCTCAAGGAATCCTTTTGTCACAAATCAAAAGAAGTTACCCGATTTAGAGGCAACGTCTTCTCTCAAGGTCCTTTCATTTATTTTATTTTTCCACCACATAAACTCTATTTATTCCATTATGTTGTAAAAAACATAGTATAATCCATATACTATGAAATTGTTATGCTATTTTGGACCTACACGGACACACACCTCCATCTAATGGATGTTAAACATACTGTTACTGTGTACGGTGAAATACTGCCTCACAAAACGATGATTGTTCATTTTTAATTTACCACCTATCATAATGGGAATTATGATGTAAAATATATTTATATATGTTATATATTATTTATATTATATATTTAATCTTCTATATACCTTTTTACATTGAATTCCATTTTACATTCCATTTTATGTTAATAGGATAATCTCATTTGAGGAAGTGTGGATTACCACCCATCAAGGCGATGTGATTCGTTCACACACCACATGGAATGTTTTAATGATTGGTTTAGAGAAATTATATGATATTATCATGATTATATAATAATTATATATATATATATATACATATTTCATTTACATACTTTCTTTCAATACGATAATAAACCACAGAAACATCGTTCTTACGTACGTATGGATTACCATTTCCATGAATGGTGCAATACATTTCATACTTTATTATGATTTAGAATATTATTATATAAATATAATGCTTATACATGATATATATATCATTATTTAAATTCTAGAATCATGATATAAGTATAATGACCAAAAATATAACAAAATAAGACACATGAGAAGAACTAAGTGAATATTACCTGAAGTGAAACCTTAACATGGGATGATTAGAATGAGGTTAATATAAGGTAATAATAAAACCATATATCGTATTATATATAATAATATTCTTCAGTTAAATATTTATAATAAACTAATATTTATTATATAGGAATCTTGTATGAGTACGAAGAGATTCAAGACACGAAGTTAGGGGATTTCATCTCACTTTTAATTTCAATGAGATACATGCTATGTTCGTCACCCTTTACGTTTTTATGGTGTATTAAATTACCATTATTTTATTATATTTATATTATAATTAAATTTATTGGTATTCACATGTCCATTTTATTATTCTTATTTCATGGGTTTTATGTTTCAAAAGTTTCCAAATTAGTAAAATAGTTTTGTCACAATTTTCCTTCTTTGAGACTTGTGTTTTGATATGAACCTAACTCTTTATTTGAGGTGTATATACTTCCATTTTACATGTTATATCATAAATATAAATATTTTAATGATATTTTATGCTTCATGTAATTAAATTTCTTATAAGAAGAGTATGATCCCAAGTTACCAAGTTATAAGAGTTCTTTGAGATATCTCATTGTTTTTCAAGATTGTTTGTAGAGACCCAAATCTTGACGTACATGGACATTACATTACTTTTGCAGAATACTTAATACATAACAAAAATAGACACAAAAGGACCGTAATAGTTTAGTGTCTTTTGAAACTTGGAATATAATCTTCTAATCGTGGTGAAAGATCTTCAACATCTCCCATAAAGATCTTCCCCTTTTGTTTTCTTACATAAAACCTTTCTTTATATCCTGGGGAAATGAAAACATAAAAAGGGTGAGATCAAATGCTCAGTAAGGTTATTCATGGAGAAAATAAAACTAACCATATAAATTTGAACATAAAACATGAACAAAATGTTTAAACATCAAAATCCTGAGCAATGAAATGAAACATGGAAACATGTAAGGGATAGATCATAATAGAACATCAATCATGATAAAATAGCTTGTAAATAAATCTTGAAATTGAGGAAAAACATTAAGCACGTGATATAATTTTCATAGTAGCCAAGTCGTTGCTGCCAAGACCATCTTAGTGGACAAAGTCCCTTTTTGAATCGAGTTCACTCCTCGTTCCAGTCCTGTAACACTGAACCGGATTAACTTATCGTTCCAGCCGTGTCTATCTCATGAGATATAAATCTTTACCCAATGAATTTGAGGGAGATATAGGTCCCACCCATCTCATAATGAAATCATTCTTACTTGTGCCACAAATTAAACATAAATCATTCATCATAACCCAAAAAATAAAATGGGTTTCATAAACATCATCTCATCATAACATAATCCATAGAAAATAAATGGATATCATTTCATCATAAGATAAGTGAGACCATGTAAATCATAGAGACATTATAATTGAAACATAATCATATTAAATAATGTCATCTTAGATGGAAAATGGTTTTGAAAAAACACTTGAAATGAATTCTTGAGGAAAATATCCTTTCATCTTCAAAATCATTTTCTTTTCACAAAATGCCATGCAATTTTAAAAGAAACGTGTTTTGTTGAAAATAATCATGCAATATTGTAGAGGAAGATTCATGAAAATGAGGCGTTATGAAACCATAAAAATCCGTTCATGCCGTATAAGTTAAAAATAACATTCTCCTCGTACTTTTGTCAGAAAAGTAAAAAAGTACCTTGTATGGTAAAAAAAAGAAAGCTTCCTTACATACCATGTAGTAAAATTCAAAAATGGTTAAAAAGGACTTTAAGCATACATAAATCCATTTTTATGAAACATGGACATGGATGATAACAATAACACCAGTAAAAACTTATCAATAAACAATATTGAATAAGAACGATATTGGAATAGTTATCCCTTACCTTACGTCTGATATGCTTCGTATGTATCCGAACCTCCTCTTCTTCAACCCACCTCCTTTAAGCTTCCTCTTAGGGAAGTAGAGTTTGTATTTTGAGAAGACCAGAACCTCCAGAATGTTTCTAGGGAAGTGGAGAAGAGAAATGGGTAGTGTTTGGCCGAGCTTCAAGGCTCAAAAGGGTGTGAAGAGAAGACAGAAGGGGTTCCCTTTTTATAAGGGAGGAGAGGGGAACCATTGGAAAAACATAAAATATTATTTTATAATAAAGTCATATTCTGTTATTAATAGATCCAAATTGATTTATTTTGAATCTAAGGTGGGGATGGGTTGAAATACTCTCAACCAATAGATTTTAGATAGGTTTGGGTCATTATATTAACCTTATCTTTTTGTTTTAACTCTTAGTTAATTAGATTGGCATTTACCATGTCACATTGTATTTTTATATTATATAGTTAATAAACTTACCATATACAAGAAAGATACCCCCAAGTTGTCCATTAATGATACAAATATCATGATATAAGTATCTTGGCTGAACCTTAGATTTTTAAGAATATAATAACATTTAATAATAAAATATTTGTTTTAAAAACAAATTTATGTCAATTTTGACACTATATGGTAATGGATTTTTTTGAAAATCATAACAGCACGATTAGTTCTAAAAACGTTAATTAATTCAATACTAACATGTAATAGTAACCTAGAAAATTAGTGGAATTCATAAAAAGTCTCAAATTACATTTATTTGGGTATTTATAACATCAATTATTTTAATATTTCATTATTTAGGTAATTACTGCATCACTATTGTGTCATAAATAACATAAATTATTTAGTGTCTAAATATTATAAATAAAATACCATTAGGTAGGAAATATTTTTATATTTCTAATGAATATTTATAGTCGAATTTATCTTATGTATTACTCTATATTAAAAATGATTTTGTTTTTAAACATTAATTTTAACTATTTTAACCCTTCTTTAAATAAATTAATAATAAATGTCCTAATCTAATCCAAGTGGACCTAAATGGTCATATTTTATTTCTAAGGTTGTTTGTGGTCGAATTACACTTATCCAATAGAATTGGGACATGTGTTAGGGTAATAATAATATCATTTGTACCCTTAATTACCCTATTTACTTTTAACTACGGTAAATAAAAGTAAAAAGTTACTATTCACCAAAAATTATTTTCATCTCATTGAACCAAATTTTAGTCCTTGATATTAACGGTGTCTCTTGGAATTTCTAAATTCCACTCACAGAAGCAGTAAAATTAAGTTTTATATGAATTTCCAAATTCTCCTAGGAGGTGGGTAAAAGACGGTGAAAAGTTCAATAAACTTTTTATATATCTAAAATTATTATAAAATGACTCCAATGAATTTAATTGAACTTATATAAGTATTATGTATCTATTTTTACCTAAAATAAATTTAAATCAAATAAATTATTATTTAAATAAAAAGTCGGTTTTAACCAAAAACTCAGTGTTGTCACTATTCATCAAAAATTGATGTTTTTCAGAAAAATACTAAAAATTCAACCTAAGCTATATTTGATATTCCGAATTCAAAAATGATGTCTATTTTTCCAAATTCAAAACATATAAGTGGCATTAATTAATTTTAAAAGTAATTCCCATTATCAAAACAAATAGCGTGTTTTTAAGAAACAATAACTATCAAAAGATCGACATTTGTTTATGTCCAATTTCAAAGTGAAATTAATTCCAATGACCAACATTGGATTAAATGGTAAAAATATATTCTAATTACACTTAAAAACCAATTAAAAAGATAATCTAACCATATAAATTATTTCGATGAAAAAAGTTGTTTTTAATTAAAATATAGCGTGTTTTTACTATTCATCAAAATATGAAAGTTATCAGAATAATATGAAAAATTTATCCCAAGTAAATTTTCATATCCTGATTCCAAAAAGAGTTTTATTTTGTCAAATTGAACTTATAAACATGTCAAAAATTAGATTTAAAAAGGGTGCGCCATCAAAAGGCGGCAAAACTACATTTTTTGATAAATACTTATTTTACCCGAAAAATTTATTTTGTTCTCATACCATGTTCTAGAGAATGTTTAAGATGAAAAATAATGTTATAAAATTCAAAATTTAGTTAATACTATTCATAATTTCTAGTCCATATTAACAATATATTGTTGTTTAGGGAAATCTGGTATTGCGTACTACACACGCAATCAAGAAAGGTCGTGATTGCGTGTAATGCAAGCCAAGTCAGGGTGACGTGTAGTCCAAGACTCATTTGTTGTTGTGTATAAAAAAATACAACCATATTTCATTTATACATTAAAAAAATCTATACGTAATGTTCCGTAGAATAATTTCTACAAAACGAACATGAAATTGTGTGTAACAGGAGCCAAGAATAGTGTTGCGTGTACTGCAAGCTAATACGGTGTTGCGTAGAGCGCACGATAATCTTGGTGTAGCATACAAACGAATAAATCAATGAAAAAAATAATAATTCTAATAAAATATAGGGTTGTTACATTGTTTAAATTTATGCTTCATTTGATTAAATATTATAATACATATCTCAAGAAAATTAATAAATTTTATACTTCAATGGTTATACTTGATATACTTATGTATTGGTACAATTTTTATAATATTTAGTCAAAAATATAGTTAAGAATGTGTTTTAGGAAATCTCAACATTACCCTCCCTTCGATCGGAAATAAATGTTTTAGAAAAATGGTTTCCAATAATATTTTACCATTAAGCTATTAGATTTAAAAGAAATGTATACCCTTTTTGTCTTTTACCAAATACCTTAAAGGGAATCTCCTTATCAATTTCCAAATAATGTATTTTTCTAACCTTTTTATCATGCAATAGAAATGTTCATTTTACTTCGTACAACATTTATGTATTCACCCATTGTCTTTCCTTTGAAGATTCTTATTCCTTTTTAAAAGGAAAATCATTATGAAAATGTTTATAAAAGTAATTTTTATGTGAAAAGTTTTTCAAAACAAATTCAATTCCACTTTATATTTTTTCAAGGTTTTTTCTCTGAAAATGATTTTTAAATGGGTTTTTATATTAAAAATCCTTTTTCGAAGAAGAAATTATATTTTTCTCAAGAAATGTTTCAAAATAATTTTCACTATAAGATATCATTTGTTGATGTCACTCATAGATTTATAGGAAATTAACTAAAGGTTCCATTAATATTATTTCTAGTAATTTTCTATGCTTTATGTCATTGTCTTTACAAATCCTTATTCCATTTCACAGGTTACATGTTTATAAAACTCATTTCTTTTCATGAGTTATGATTTTATGAAATGGTTATGAAACGTATCTATTTTCCATAGGTTATGATGTGGTGAAATTTTAATGATACCTATTTCATTTCATGTGTTATTATTTTATGTTTATAAAACCTATGTATTTTTATTAGTCATGATATGATGAATGTTTTATTATCTTATGGCACATGTTTGAATGGTTTTATTATGTGATGGGTGTGCTCTATACTTACCCCTAATGCATTGGGTAATTATGGATGACTCATGAGTATAAATTTTATGTGTGAACCTAATTACATTTTCATAGTGTTATGAATGGACCTGATTGCATGTCCATAAGTGTATGTGTGAACCTTATAACATGTTCACAATGTTATGAGTTAACCTAATTACATGTTCCCAATGTTATGCTTGGACCTGATTTCATTTCCATAAGGTTATGTGTGAACTTGATTACACATTCACAATTTTATGCATAAACCTGGTTCCATGTCCACAAGTTGATGTTGGGGAATGATTTCATGTCCTTAACTTAATGGGTGAACCTGTTTCTACTTATAGATGATCCCAATGTTATAAACAAATGTGCATGCTATAAATTCCATGTCTTATTTCTATTTTATTCTTTAATGACTTATTCTCTTAATTATCTTATGATATATGTCTTATAAACTACCAAACTTTATTATGATCTATAATATGCAGGGTATGATCTTCAATTGTTGTGATCAAGTTCCATACCCTACTTGTTCACGTTATGCTTAAACAATTCCTTTATTTAACCCTACTGAGCATCTGAGCTCATCCCTTTCTTATGTTTCCTTTATCTAGGTTATGAAGATACTTTTTAGGTAGAATTACTACGGGTTTAGATATTTATGGAATATATTGAAGATATTTTACTAAGATAGAAGATTTTGTTTCCATGTTTCCATAGACACTAAACTATTATGGTCCTCAGACATGTATTTTTTGTAATTTAATGAATATTCATCTTAAATGATGTAATGTTTATGTATGTTAACCCTAGGTCTCTATAGGTTCACTATTTTGTGTTTTAATAGAAAATATGTTCGAGTCGGGAATCATTATTTTTGAATTCTACCCAATGGGTTTTTCCATGGAACTGAAAACACCC
This sequence comes from Viscum album, assembly GCA_963277665.1. Classification (NCBI taxonomy): domain Eukaryota; kingdom Viridiplantae; phylum Streptophyta; class Magnoliopsida; order Santalales; family Viscaceae; genus Viscum; species Viscum album. Next base: position 220,669,127 of record OY728155.1, read on the forward strand.
AATGATTATGTATCCATGGGGACCGTATTTCGAAAGGCAAGTACTCTTTAGAATGTTTGAGCAACAATGCTTAATAACTCACATTGGTCAAGAGGATGGGAGTTTGGGCTAATCACACCCTTTTAGGTGGAATTATATCCTACTTTGGGACTCTCTTATGGATTTAAGGGATGTTCATTAATCCGTTATTTATTCCCAAGCAAGATGCGGGTCACCCTGGAATTAATAATCAGATATCATCAAGTGTAGAATTTAGAATCATATATATGCATCTGAGGTTATTCATCAATGGATATATCTGTATGTATCTGAGGTTCTCCATCAATGTTATATTTCTATATAATAATTATAGATTCTTTGGTTTTTATTATGATGATTCTAGTTTTCTAGCCATACAGTGGGGCACTCTAGAGTGTATCATCATCCAAGGGGATGGAAGCTATTTTGGTGTTGGGATTGAACCAATATAATGGGATTCCTATGTATCCTTGTGAAAGGAATCAAAACCCATGTAGTTTGGTGTTCATTAATGGGACACATCATACCTTTTAAGTCCATGTCATAAGGACCTAACCATAAAATTTAAATTCACATGGAAAGGATGTTTAATCAGAGGATTCCTAATCAAATTTTAATGTGGGATATTTTCTAAAGAGTCCTAAGGAACCTAGAATGAATATGGATTCCTAGGTTTAATTATACACTATTGGGAATGTGGAACAGAGAGAAGATGGTTTATTTGGAATGTTGGTTTTGTACCTTATGGAGTATTCCAACGTATACCATATGGATGGTAATCAAAGACTATGTAGTTTGGTTATGAGGAACCACACCTATGGAGGACCTCGGGATGGTCTCACGGGGCAATGTACTCTTTTGAGAAAATTAAATTAGGGCTTACTCCTAAATATGACTCCCTATAAAAGGGACCATGAGGGATATCTCATCTCATAGTAATTTGGAGGCTTGTTTCAGGGGTTACTCTTTAAGAGGATTCCCATATTAAGCGAATTATTATTGGATCTTCGTTTTGAGGAGGATTCCCATTGATCTTGAGTCCTAAGTGGGACACCTACATATCCTAATTGTAAAATGAATCAAATTTTATGTAGTTTAATAAGTGTAATGAATTGTGTAGATATCATGATTACCATTAAAATCTATGCCCATATGAGTCGTACTCAGTGTGAGAAACAAGAGAAAACGAATGATCTGAGATGCCATGTGATCTGATTTTTTACATATGTGGACATGGTGACAATTCCCAAAGGGATAGGGATGGACATTGAGTGTTCCCACCTCATTTTACCCCACTTCTTTTGATGGAAGATATAGGGGCTATGGTGGAGGAGGATGAGGGTACAACACTTCCCTCTCTTCACTTTACCCTATAATAGGTTTAGGGTATATAGATTAAGGATGGAAGGGAGAAGGAGGGATAGGGCTGGACTTTATTACCCTTCCCTTCAATGAGCTATTGGACGAAAGGTAAAGAGGAGAAAGATTGAAACCACTAGCAAGAATGGATAGGGGCTAACTCTAAGAGGTATTCCCTCAATTTGGGTCTGCAACAAGAGAGGAGGATCTCATTCCATGTTTAATAGAAAGTAAAGTGTAATCCTTACCCTCCCCATAGGGCACTAAAGGATCTGGGTCTCAAAGATTTGAAGTAGAGTACATGGTCATTACCCTTGTATCTGAGACCAAGAACTCCCTAAAATTGTCCTTAGGGTTGGGGATTTCATGACCATAGTAATACACACTCATATGTACCCCGAGGACCCTAACCGTCTAACCGGACCATTGCAAAAAACCTTTGACCGTAGAAATACACACCCAAATGGGGGATACACTGGTGTGACACTTTCCATTGTTGTGTAAATCTGGAGGCCTTTTTGGAGGTTTAGACTTGGTCTCTTTCATAAAAGGGATCCAATGGAAGAGGATACCTATCATTGGGGTCTTGGGAAATGGCTCAAAGAGTGACTCATGTATGTCATACATCCAGGTGCTTGGTGCAGGTTTTGGGAGGAACTAGAAGTGGTTATCATGGGGGGAATATACCTATGCGAGTTTAATATGACTTAAACACATGGTAAAAAACACATGGATGAGGAATTTAACCTAACCACCTTAGGTCTCCTCATATGTCCCTTGATTGGTTTGATGTAGGACTTTTCTTATTGAAGGGGGTCCGTGCATGTGGCTTCTTATTTTTGAGGATGGATCCTTGTGTAGGTGTATTGAGTTTTAGACCCTGAAGGGACTTTGACCTCACTTATCCCCCTTAATTCTTTCTTCAATTGAGTTTTTTAGAGCTACCAAATATATTTTAGAGGAACTGGTTAATGGTTCTACAAAACTAGAGCTCAGGGGATTCTTTCTATTCTTTAATTGTGCAAATGAGGATCCTAAGGGTTCTATTAATAGGAAAACATGGTACCTTGGTTGAAGGAGTTAATCCATAGAGGTCCATATCATAGGTCCTTAGTTTAGGTCCTTAGTTAAGTTACTTATCCAAGTTTCTTATCCAATGTTCGTATCGCATGTCCTTACCACATGTCCACAGTTTTGGTGAGGAAAATCGATTTATAAATTTTTTTTGTCTTCCAAGTTCCATAATGTTTTCTTTGTGATTATTTTTTGGGGCTACAACCAGTAAAATAAAATCTCTTGAATAGGTATATTCTCATTAGAATGGGTAATACACCAAAGTTTCTCTATAGAAACTCTAAAATTTAATTTTTATGTGTCGACACATTTTTATCATTGATCTTATAAATCCACATCATAATCTTAGATGGTGGATCTTTCTTCTTATCCCTCATTGTAGAGAAGTATTTTGGAACATGGAAATCCAACCAAAATATTCTTCTGACAGAGAGAATAATCTCTATATAAACTGGCCATTTTTTTGATTGAGGATCACATCATGAATTATGTGGCAAAGTGCATTAAACACATTTTGCTGGTGTCAAAAAACATAAAACGTAGAAGAGAATATAACACCCAAATATTTTATGTTATGTTTTCTTTATAAAATATTTTATCTCTTTGATAGTTCTCAGTGCATGCAACCCAACTATTTTAAAAGAAAACAATGTTCTATAGTGTATACAACACTCAACATCGAGCTTCATCAAATAAAAAAATATTGTTAAAGTGTGAACATTATAACCTTGCCATTAATTTGGTGTGTATGAATAAAATTAAATGAATTATGAAATATATATATATATAATACAAGCTTAGTAAGAATTTATTGATTAATTATTATGAAATAATTACTCAATTTTATTAATGTTATTTTATACTTTTGAAAATATGTTTTTTTTTAAATAATTTTTATTGAGAAATATTTTTAATTAAATTATAAAATTTATATAGAACTGTGTTTTATAAAATTAATTTTATTTTTTGAAATCATCATATCAAAATTATATTGGGGTGATTTTTAGATTACTCTAAAAAAATATATTTTCCAGTTGGTAGTGAAAAATACTGATTTTTATTTAAAACTTTATTTTTGTTTCAAAATCTTTCAAACATACATTTTATTTCAAAATAGTCTCAAAGTAAAATTATTTATATTATATTATGGATAATATAATTATGTTCATTGGAATTTATTTCAAGGTTTAATTTGGTATAAAAATATTTTTATACATAAATGGGTTTTTCTTAAAAAAACAAATTTTCACTGCATAATTACCATATAATTTTAAGTTAAATTCTACCACTTCTATATTTTTAGTTTTGAAAAATGGATTTCATATTTTGATTCAGTGGAAACAAATTTAATAAATAGTTATCTTTTATTTTTTTCAATATGAATAGTAACCTTAATAATTGTTTTATCACTGTAAAGGTTAAATTGGGTGATTAAAGTGACCTATGATTCTAAAGAGCCTATAAGAGGCCTTTATATCATGTCTCTATTGGTCTAGGGTTTCTCCTAGTAGTGACTTTAATGGGGGAGGATTGTGTTCTTCTTCTGGATTTTTCCCCACCTTCCCTCTTCCCTCCTTCCCCTCCTTACTTCCCTCTTATCTCCTCTCTCTTCTGGAACATATAGTGTTCCTACCACCCCAATTCTTCCCCTTCTTTATAGGGTTTTCATGATTCCTTTTGGGAGTGAAGCTTCTCCTCACTTCACTTGGATTTTTTATATCTTCCCTTACTCATTTTATCCTTCCATATATTTCCTAGTGATGTTCGTTGGTTCAATAGTGTGCACCTTTCACCTCCACTCTTTATGATTTACCATGCACATTAGACCTCCATTTTTGGTATATGTATGGGTGATTCAGAAGGTTTGGGTCAGATATTGTGGTGGAGTTTGGTATTCTTCCTCTCCTCTTCCCTTGTTGTCCAACCTATTGGGATCAACTCCTCCTTGTTTATACTCAATGAGGGTTTTGGGACAACTTGGGATGTTGTTTGAGGGGGGGCATGTAGTAGTCTTAGTGATCTTTCTATACTAGTGTTATTTTATTTCTCATTTGTTTTGTTTCTATTCTTCTTCATCCAATCTGGTTGTTTTTTTCTTTCTATTTCTTTTAGTTATCATTTGGTTTCATTTTTATTTTCATGGTGTGGTTAAGATGGATTTTGTTATGGTATGTTGTCCTCTTTTACCTTGTTAGGTTTTCTGTTTTTATTTCTGATGGTGATGATGATGATGCTTCATTCATGCTGGAAATAATGAATATGATGTGAGGTCTTGTGATAGATGTAAATTCCATCAACAATGGATCTGGTTTGTTTTAGTTTTGTGGAAGGTAAAATAATGATAGAGATTTTGAAAGTGTCTTTTGTGATAGTGGTTCAAAGTTGTGGAGGGATGATATTATTGTGTTTCTCCTTTGCTGATGGTTTTTATGGGTTGGTTTGGTTCTTGATGATATAGTGAAACTATTATGGCTGGGTCCTTTCAAGTGATTCTCTATAAGAGGATGTTGGTTGGTTCAATCGATAAAGGTTCGATGGGTTTCTTATAATGAGACATTCTGATGGGTTCTCATCGGTTAAGTGGAGATGACAATGGTAGGTGAGAAGATGGTTCAACTCAATGGTAGGTGATGGAAATAGCGATTACATTTTAATTGGAAGGAAAAAAATATACAATGATAATGGTGATGTGATAATGGCAGCAATGACATGAATGATGCAGTGGACTCAACATGTTCTCCTCGATGCAGGGTTTCTCAGGTGGCTTGCGAGATTTGTGGGGTTTTTCGTTGACGTGATGGTTCCCCTGACGAACACTCTGAATTTTTTATTATGATTTTGAATTTTGAATTTTTGTCCCTAAATTATGAATTTGTGTCCCTCTAGCTGAAATATGTGATTTGGTCAATTCCTAGGTTCCCATTATACCTGAAAAAGTAGTTTTTTATGAAAATTGAAAAATAATGCAGAGGAGGTAAATAAAGTGAAAAATGATAGGGGCTACAAAATGACCTAAAATATTTTCTTAAACTTATTGGATGAGTTCATTTCATCCATAATCATCCAATATTTGGTAATATGTAATTTTATGGACATTTCGATGAGATAATGACCATTATAATATTTTATTTCAAGAAAAGTCAAACATGTCACACTCTTGTTTTTAATAAATGTAATATTCTTAATATGAGACTATCCAGATGATATGTTTGATTATAAATTTAATTTTTTAAGATAAAATATTTTTCTTCTATATGTAAATTTATTTTTAATTATTAGTGAAGAAATAATTAAGTTAAATTCTTACATAATGCTGGCGCAATAATTATTCAATGGAAAAATTGAATAAATGATAATTAAAATATTAAAAGTCATATAATATGAGATAAAAAACATTATATAATATTTTTCTAGATTCAAGTGACATGTTATGGATATAATATTTTTTGCAATTATATATGTTGTCATGATATTTTTAAAGTCAAAGTAATCAATAGTTCTAAAAGTTAACAATATTGATATTTATTAATAAATAATAATTTATTAAAGGATTCAAAATTCCTAAAAATATTAAATTCTTCCAAATAAATGGTATATGGTTAATTAAATCTACTAAGGTATATTTATGGGTCTTTTGGCATTTTACTGAAACAATGTGGACGTTTAAAGAGTAGATAATTTTAAATAGTATGGTAATCGTCAAAAATGTTAATGGGGATAAAACTAAAATATACTAGGGAAAAATATCTAAAACTTGTCAAAATTTTATTAGATAACACTATTTCTACAAATATTCCCCTTATTATAGAATTATTTTAATTTTTATCAATTTTGGCTGGATAAATAGTTTATATTAATTTAATATTTTAAGTAATTCCAATAATTCTACTCCTCTCAAATATAAAAGGGAACCCCTTCATTGACTTCATTACACCACATTGAGAAGTATAGCTACAAAAAACCCTACCAATCCATTTTTTCAACATCCTTTAAATTTTTTTGTGGTTATTACACTTACAAAATTTAAATCCTAGGACCCTTAAATAATGATATAAATATAGCCCCCTGAAGAAAATTTAATCATCAGTACTGACTCTTTCTGGTTTATTTATTCTTCAACTTCTTATTCATGTGTTGTAACCATACGAAAATAATGATTATATTATAGTAAATATACTTATATTTTATAATTATTATGGTAAAACTATATTCCATCTCATTTCCATCCTATGAAAAGTGAAAACATTGTCTGTGTGTACGTTCAGCTTGTCGTGTACACATAGCGGTTTAATTATTTTTTCATCCCCAGTTTACATGGATGGATATAAATATATAAATAATGAATATATATGATTTATATGAAATACTAATTACTCTTAAAGGATAATTATTCTTTCCCTTTATTATTTTTCCATCCTTCAAAAAATAAAAACAATATTTATGCGTACATACATCCTACCACCTCCATGAACGGTGTAATTCATTTTTAAATATCTTTGTTTTATAGATGACTCTAATTATATATATATTGAATATATATTATATTTACACCATGGATAATATAGTTGATGTGATGGAACCATAATAAAACTACAAGAATCAGAACTACCAAACCAAAATATATATGAAAAACAATGCAGTCAACACCCCAAATAATGATAATAGTAAAAAGATAATTAACAAACTAGAATTTACATTTTATAAATGGACCATATATGAAGTTATATATATTTTTCTATAATTATAAAAATTATAAATTTACTATAAATTATGTTAAAAGAACATATGAGGCAAGTCAGACCTGAGGTAGGGGTCTCTCATCTCACTTTTACTTTAATGGGATAGATTCCATATTCACCAATTATTTAATTTATGTGGTGTATATATTTTACCATTGATATATTATATCATGAGTAAGTTTTTTATCATTCTATTTAAAGTTTTATTTTAACTTATTTAATTCATATGGATTATGAGGTAAAATAAACCCAAGTTTTAAGGATTTATTTCACAATATCATCGTTATTAGAGATTGTTTATTTATTTTTTATAAGATGAGGAATATTTATCTTCCATGTACTTTTTTTATATAATTAATTTAAAAAAAAAATATTTATTAATTATTTTTGAAAATTAAATTTTACACTTCTATATTTTAAAAACAAATATTCTAAATGAAATATTCCTTTCGTTTTCTAAATGAGGTGATTTTTTACTTTTCATACAAAAGTGTGAAAGGAATGTTATTTTAATATAAAAATAATGAATGGAATTTCCCACAATCATGAAGTCACAATTATTTTAATCTACCATTACAATTTTTCAAGGTTCATTTCAATGAAAATTATTTATTTATTACATGCAATTTTATTTTAATTTTAAAAATTGTTTTCAATTAAAAAAATGTATTTTCCACAACAAATATTAAAGTAATCTCTTTAATGTATTTTAATCTATGTAAAAATCCTTTTTTGAATATTATGTTGAGGATTTAATCTAATAATAAAATTTATCATATTTATTTTAATATTTTATTATAAGTTTGATTGGGGAAAGTATTGATATTCTACATGACTTATTATTCTAATTCTGATTGGGTTTTGTCTGAGGCGTTAACCATTTATTAATTTTTCATGGCATAAGGCCTTGTTGTTATTTTCATATGTCCAGTTTGAGGCATTGTTTGTATGTTTTATATGAATGTAATTATGAATTCCATCCTTATGAATTACTTTATTGATTAACTAAGGATTATTTTATTAGTTAGAATATATATGGATAAGTTATGATCTAATGTTATTATTTAGATGGATTATTTGATCATGCTTTATACCTTTAAAATTATGCTAAATGTTTTTTTTAATGGAATATATTTTAGTTAATTACTTTTCCAAATTGTTTATTCTTATATATTTATGACAGCTTCCACTTTATGTATACCCTTACTGCGAATCTGAGCTCACCCCTTTCGTGTGTTTCATTTTTCCAATGATACCAGGCTTTTTTTGTGATTTTTATGTAAGGACGTGCTAATAGAAATAATGGTGTTCTCAATTAAAATATAATATTTTATTTTATGTTTTCAATTATAATGTGAAATTCAAATATGTATCTAGTTTACCAAGTGTACTAAACAATTATATCATTTAGTGTATGATTCCCTATATCTAGTGCCAATGAAATAAAGTAACTACCAACTTGAGTCTACCAAAATTGGGGTCTCTATAGCTAGTATCAAATTATTTTTAGTATAATAATTCGGAACTAGATTTCTAAAAACATATATTAGGTAACATAACACTATGAAAGATATTGGGGGTATGTATAGAATAAAATCCAATTTTTTTTAAGACTCAGATTATGTTGTTTTTCCTATAAATAAATACATATATAGATACTAAAAGTGGATGTGTTTCTAGAATATATGTACCAAGGGGAAATAACTCTGAAAAACAAACCTTTGGCTTGACTCAAGAATTACTGGTATATGAAAATGGGCATTACTAAGCACTTGGTATGACACTATTGGTGTATACTCATTATTTAATTAACATCTTCATTACAAATCATCAGGAAGGATTTGAATATATAATAACCATGAATAAACTAGGATAAACCAAAGGGGACATGTATTGAAAAGAATATTTCATTAATTATACATATGTTAAATTATTCTTCATAACTATATGATTTTCCATTATGATTAGTGTAACTCACATTATGTTTTCTGGTTATAGTCAATGGATGTAACCAGAAGGAACTATGTTAATGTTGAATGAGATAGAAAATGTGTTGCTAAGAAACCATATAAGATAATAATTTGGGTAAAGGATATTGTGATTATTCATTATCATATATCATGATATATGATTCATAAATTTCACCATAACCAATGCTTCATCTCCCCAAATAAGAGAAAGACTATGTCCACTAAGTTCATGAATAGTGGAGACCATGTTAGAAAGAAGGATTGATTCCATTTATATCAAAAATTTGGAAAGTGACACCATGGAGAGTGTATTAAATGAATACCAAAATGTTTTATGTGCAGAAACTAAGGACACAAATAAAATCATCACCAAATAGAAATGATATGTTTGTTTAACATAATGGATAAGAATATTGGTATCCCTAAGAAATTATCGACGATTGAATGTATCAAATATGGAAAGAATGTTAATTATTAAAATCAATGAACTATGGGAAAATATTGGGAAGAGAATATGAATTTTTTTATGATTAATGGTTATATTTCTAATGATGAAGAGAGTACTAATGAAATATGAAAGGAATGAGGTATTAAAAAAAGATGATGAATCCTATTTAATGGTTTAATAATGAAGAGGAATGATTAATCTGATTTTGTTTGGATTCAATAATTATGTTATAAGAGTATTTTACTATGACATTATAGTTATAGGAATTTTTAAATTTGCAAGGATTGTTGTATAATACTATTTCATTAAGGATTTGAGAGAATATGTTGAATGGTATCGATGACTATGAAAAGTGATTCAGTGGAAAGTTGATCTATTTGAAAAACACAACATTTAAAGAATATAACCATTAATATATGATCAATGTTGAGATAGAAATGATATAGATATTTTCATTCAATAGTATTGGTGGCCATAAACAATTTTAGTGATTTTATGGTTTTTGTAATCATTGATGGAGTTTACTACATGTTTGGATTTGAGGAATATATTCAAAAAATTAGATTTTATTTTTTAAATAATGGATGTTTTTATTAAGATATATGGTTCTAAAATTATCCATATATTTGTTATGTGACATTAAGATCTACAATATATATTTAGGGACTCTAATGTTCTATTGATTTTTTAAATTTAGTGACCTTCCTTCTATGTTTTTGGACTTTGAATTTAGACTTATGTATTTTGGATCACCCTTAAGGTTATATATTTATTGAATGTATTAATTTTACATTTTTTTTGTTATATATATTTTTTTAACCATTTTTTCATGAAAATATATAATAACAAGAGTAAGGACTTTTCATTATTTTATTAAACTAATGATATGTTAAATGCTAATTTTCTTTCTTCAGGAATAAAAATTACTTTTGGATGTTAATTTCATAGAGTAAGATATTAAGTAGGAATTGACTGAATCACATCCAAAGTGTGAAAAGGTGGAAATGAAATAGAAATATATAAATTCACTATATTTCCTTATATTCATAGTCTAAATGGTAAAGGATTTTGGTAACTCTAAGAAAATTATCTTCAAACAAAAATGTAATCCAATTAACTTCACATGTGATGAATCAATTGTCTTCTAAATCATCATAGATTTATGGTTTTTTTGTTTTTGAATTTATATTGATCATTAATTTTTTTTGTGATAAATTACCTCTACTACCCTCCATCATTATTTGGGAATTATTTTTTTCTTCCACATCCATGTCCTCACTTCCCGCCTATGTTCTCCTACTTGTAATCCTAGTTATGTGATTATTCTTGATAACATTCATAATTCCCTTTCATTATTATCAAGAGTAAGTTTTATTAACCCTTATAATGATGTGGGATTTCAAGAAGAATATTTTCAAATGTGAAACTATTTATTATTGAGATCAAAATTAAATTTTTAGGATGCAATTTATTTAAGGGGTGTAATGTAACACCTCGACATTTTAAAAGAAGAACATCATATTAAATAGCATATATGACATGCAACACCAAGAATAGAATAGAATGTAACACCATTATATTTTATGATATATATTTTTTAAATAAATTTAATCTATTTTATTTTATGGGTTTCATGATACCCTAATATTTTAAAATAACAGTAGTTTTGAAAAAGTATTCAACATGTAATGATAAGCTTCAACGAACCGCAAAAATATTATTTAAATTGGTCCCTTATAACCTGTATTTTAAATTGGTATGCATGAATAGTATTAATTGATTTGATATATATATATATATAAAGGACCTACTATGTACATATTTATTTATGAATTCTTAAAAAAATACTCAATTTTCAATAATGATATTTTATGCTTTAAAAATAAGTTTTTTTTTTCAGAAATGAATCATTGATAAAATATTTTCATTAAATTCTGTAATTTATATAAATTTTATTTTATAAAACTAATAACATTTTTAAAATCATCATACCAAAATTATATTAGGATGAATGCTTTTTATTTTTCTGAAAATATTTATTTTCTAGTGAATAGTGAAAAATATAGAATTTTATTGAAAACTATATATTTGTTTCAAACATTTTCAAAGATTTATTTTATTTTTAATGAGTTTAATAGTAAATTTATTTATGTTATATCATTAATTATCCAATTAATTTTATTTTAATCATTTTCATGGTTGAATTTGGTATAAAACCTTTTTTTACTTAAAAGAGGATTTTTTTTGAAAAACTATTTTTTATTGCATTTTCTTGGTTTAATTTTAAATAAAATTCTTATACTTATGTGTTTTTTATTTTTAAAAATGGAATCCATATTTTGATTTTGGGGGTCTTAATTTAATAAACTAGTCCATTTTATTTTTTTCAATATGAATATTTTACATAGTATTTTTTGCTATCATGGAAAAGGGTAAATATTGTAATTAAAGTTTAAAATAAAACGATAAAGTCTTTAAACATTCCCTATAAGTTGAATTAATCTTATTATATGACTCAATTTAATTCGTATCATATAATATTCGTTTATATTCCATTTATGGCCATTTCAATGTGATTATGACCATTATAGTATTTTATTTCAGGAAAGGTCAACACATCACACTCTTGTTTTTAATAATTATAATATTTTAAATATGGGTTTATCCAGAAGATATGTTTGAATATAAATATTATTTAGAAATATAATAGATTTTTATTTTTCATGGTAATTTATTTTAAATTTTTTTAAAATATATAATTCTTTTAAATGCATACACAACGCTACATAATAATTATTCAATTAATGAAATAATAAAATAAATGTTGTCTAAAATATTAGAAGTAATATAATTTGAGATAAATAAGGTGATTAATGTAATTTTTCTATTACTATGACATGTTATACATATAATAAAAAATTTATTTCTAACTCTGCTTTTTATTTACATTATTAATGCTAAAGTAATGAATAATTCAAAAAATTGTCAATATTGATATTTTATAATAAATAATATATTATTAAATCATATAAAATTCATAAAAATATTATATTAAACCAAATTATTTTAATGTGGTTAATTAAATATAATTGGTTCATTTATGGGTATTTTATCATTTTTATAGTAACATTATTGACCGATATAGAGTAAAAAAAATTAATAGTATGGTGATTGTCAAATGGGTTAATGGGGTAAAACTAATAGATAATGGTGAAAACATATCCCAACATGTATAGATATTATTTTATGATAATATTTCAATGTATCATAACCTCAAATTATAATTATTTCAATTTATATCCATTTTGGTATGGAAAATAATTTATATTAATTTAATATTTAAAAAAATTCCGAAAATGATCCTCCCCTCAATTATAAAAGGGCACCCCTTCTATAAATATTTTAAAAAAATTTCATCAATATATCTAAACCTAACCCTTCACATTAATTTTATAAACACCCTTATGCATGTTATTTTGTTTCTTTCCCTTCCAAAATAGCAATCTTATGTCCCTTAATAAGTGAAATAATGTGAGTCCACCGAAGAAGAGGTAATCATATATATCTACACGTTCATGTTTATATATTCTTATACATGGTATCAATGTTTTGTAACCATAATAAAATAATAAACCCATTATGACCAATATACTTATATGTTATTATGATTGTAGTAAAACCATATTCCTTCTCATTTCCATCCTAATAAAACAAAAAAACATCGCTTATGTGTACGTACGACTTACCATCTCCACGTAGCGGTGTAATTCATTTTTCATCACCACATTACGTGGATGGAAAAAAATAAATAAATAATGAATAAATATTATATATATGACATAATAAATGTTATTTAAAGTTTAATTATTCTTTACTTTTCTTTCTTTCCATCCATCAAAAAATAAAATCAACGTTCATGTGTGTGTACGACATACTGTCTCCATGAATGGTAAAATTCCTTTTTATATCTATTTATTTTATAAATAAATATAATTTTCTAATTATTGAATATAAATGGTATTTATACCATGAAAAAGTTTCTATACATTATGTAAACATAATAAAAGTAAATGGAATCAAAATATCGAATGAAAACATATATGAAAAACAAAGTTAACACTTAAAATAATAAAAATAGTAAAATGATCACTAAAAATGAGTAATGGATCATATATGAAATTATAGAAATGTTTATACGAATATAATAAATCTAAATTTATTATAAATTAGGTTAAAATAACTTATGAGTCATGTCGGACCTGAGGTAATGTTTTCTCATCTCACAATTACTTATATGACACATATGTCATATTCACCACTTATTTATTTTTTATGGTGTATATAATTCCCCTTTGATATATTATATCATGAATATATTTTCCTTTATGGAATTTAAAGTTTCATTTTAAGTTATTTATTTCATGGGATTATGATTCAAAAGAACCCCAAGTGGCATGGTTTTATTTCACAATCTCATCATTATTCAGGATTGTTTATTTTTATGTCTTAGCTGAAGAATATTTATCTTCCTTGTACATTCTTTCTAAATTAAATTAATTCTATCAGACTCTAAATATAATCCTAAACACAACTTTGTATGTCAGATTTTCAAAATTCAAAACACATAGGTGGAAAATTTAAGTTAAATGGATAGGCTATGACTATCTTCTAAATAACCAAGTGTTTCTTCAATGAAACTCGGTGCTTTATGAAATATAGGATATTAATCGAATGTATTTAAGAGAGACATACCATAAATTTTTTGGGGTTCTACATTATATGAACCTATCATACATTTAGTGTACCTCTCAACAATAGAATATATTTTTGGTTGGCATGTATGCCAATTGTCTTTAATTAAGAAGTAGTGATAATTATAGGTAAATGTGAGTGAAGTGATCATGTGGAGATAGTACATCTTCCCCAAGAATTTTAATAGCAGTGGGTCTAGAAATGAGTGAGCAACATGAGCATAGTGATTTTGGTGCACCAACAAAATGTTGGATGTATTATCCTTAGACTAGACCATAGAGGTGAACCATTTAATAATATATGTGTCCTTATACCTTCTTTACTGTATTACTTAATATGCATCATAATCAAATAAATTTGGTATGGATAAGATCAATATAAATAATAAAAAGAAAAATAAGTTCCCCTTATAATAAAGAGGTCAAAATCTAGTGGGGAAGGAAGAATTTTCTAAAGAATATACATACCCTGATCCCCTCTCCTAGAGTATCAAAGCCCCTTTTGTGCCTATAAATTAGTATCAAAGAATATGTTTTTTTTGGATTTTTTTTCTCTGACTGATTTATTAATCTATTGAAATTGAAGTTTTAGTTTTCTCTTTTCTCAGTGTGCCATGGAAAAGGGATGAAATTAAAAAGAATAAATAGAAGTGTGATGCTATTCCTCAGTGTGGAAGTGTCTATGGAAGGAGTGTGATTCAGTTGAAAGAAACCAACAATGTACTAAATATTTGTTTGGGTGAATCCTAAAATGAAAATATTTACTCATTCAATGATTCTATAGGAATCGGTGAAGAACCTGATATTCCAAGTGATGCTAGAACAACTGATGATAAAAAAATTCATAGAAGGCCAAAAGTTTAGTTTTCCATGTTATAAGGAAATTAAATCAAAAATTTAAAGAATATAATATGTCAAAATAAATACATATCAAATTATAGAAAATTTATGTACACAAGATAAAAGGATTAAATAAAAGGATTTTTGAAGTTTCCACAGGTCTAAGAGAGAAGAATGATTCTCAAGATGAAGAACTAAAAAAACTCAAATTTGGTGATAATTGAAAGAATCTAAACTCAAAAAAATCATGATTTAGAAGATATAAATGAAGATATTATTACACACCTATTTGAATTGATTGAGGAGAATGCATGAAATAATGATTACACTACTCAAATGACTTGAAAAATAAATAAGCAAAGTGACATGGTGGATAATATCTCCCAAACATTGGAATATTAGTGAATAATGGGAATACACTCGTGAGAGAACATAATAATTAGCCTGAATTAGGGGACAAGAAAATTCAACAATTGGGAGAAGATCTTGAATCAGTCAAGAAAGATGTAGAGAAATCTAATTCCAAATGAGATCCCAAATTGAAGGATGCTTTGTATTTATTATTTTCTTATCCTTTGGCAGGTAATAATTAAATTAAAAGAAAATATGGTACTTCAGATAAAAAACTTGAAATGATTACCTCATTACAAAGGCCATGTGGTATGAAAACATATTTGGTATTGGATAGGATTATCCCTATCCCATGAATTATATTAAGATTTCTATAAATAGTTCTATAATTAGAATAAATCATGTAGCTGTTGTAAATAAAACTAAAAAATTATATGAAGTACAGACAACATGTGTTTCTATGGGATACATGGACATATTTCATGTTTTTTTGATACTTTGGAATATATTTCATTTCATGAAGATAAAAATATTTCTAAATATGCGAATAAGTATAATCTTCTTCGGAAATCTAAAAGAAGAGTCTTTTTTAAGAAAGTATCTATGAAATGAAACTATTATGGAATACTATGACACACTATGAGTATGTCTCAAGAAGACCAATGGATAAATTTCAAAAGAATAATTCTAGTTGTATTAATATCTCAAACAACAAATAATGATACAAGTATGTTTTTTAAGGGATAGTTTTTTATGTGCTAATTATTGGAATTTGTGAATATATTGATGCTAGAAAAATTCAGCGAATGTAAAGTAACCCAAAAGACGATCCCAACTATGGTGGTGTATAACGAAAAGATAATATTAGGAGGCATCATGATAAGTTGAAAAATAGATTTAGTTCCTTGGATGAAACACAATGATCTCAATGAAATTAATACAAAGAACCTCCTCCATTACACTCACAATAACTCTCTTGGAAATAATCTAAATAAACCTATAATAAAAAGGAAAGAGTGGCTCTAGTTGTGAGTAAGAAGAATGTAAGTTCAGTGAAAGAATCACCCCTAACAGTAAATGGTTAGGTGACTTGTATAACTAATAAAATAAAAATTAATAAATAATGTTTCTATAAATTCATGTTTCATTCCACAATCTAATAAGTGAAGGAAATAGAAAGATCCCTCTAATGGATGATAAAGAAAGAGAAGATGAATATTGGAAATATGCATTCTCATAGAATGGATTGTGATGAATTTCCTATAGGTGGAGTGTCAAAGAATGAAATTTTTACTAGTGGGTATAAAACCCAAATTGTGAAAAATTTCAATACTATAGATCTTACATATCATAGTAATATTGATAATGTTGGCAGATAATGGATAGTTATATGTCCAAAAAAGTTAAATTTGGTTGGGTAGTTTGAACAAGCACAGGAAGATTCTATTCTTTTTCAATAATGTATCAATGGGTTGATCAATTAATATTGACCATAATTTTTTCTTAATTATTCTAGATACCATAAATAAGTGACTTTTTGGTTCATTGAAAATGGGGGGTAAAATATATTGATCAAAAAGGGGGAGAATATGACAGGGGGAGCAGTGAAATAGGGGTATTTTAAAATCTAATTATGCTAAATATTTATTTTCAACAGAGATAAATCACAAACTTGATTGATTAGTTCATGATTCTATATGTTGAGAAAATTATTGATATTTATGGATGAGTTTGTTTGAGATTTTTTTCTATAAGGTTTCCCATGGATGTTTTGATAATGCTGTAATTAATCGATGAAATTTTATTGTTACTCTTGTTTTTCACACTGATATTTACTCACATAGGTTTAGATTACATGCTAAGGAAGTCCATGATTAATATAAAGGGTTTCATAAGGAAAATGGTTTAGTATATGAATTATTTTTCATCATGTTGTTTCATGAGGTTTTAAATTTTTTTCAAAAAACACAAACGGAAATATTATTTGGAAAAATCCCTCTTGATTGTGATTTTGGGTTAATTTTTTTTCTTGAAAAGGTTTTACATTATTGAGAAATGAGGGTTGTCAAAGGAGGTGTGAATACTAATAACTAATGTCAGAAATTATCTCATAGAGTATGAGTATCTAAACTAATATTGTGAAGCATAAATGTATGAACTAATCTAATAGATCACAAATAAATAAACTAATCTCATGGAGCATGAATTTCTAAACTGATCTAATGAAGTGTCAATGTAAAAAAATTTATATTAAGTATGAATGTAGAACTAATCACACAGAATAAATTTTTTTTAACAGATCATGTGAAATGATCACAAATAGTGATCATTCGGAGCACGTAATACCTAATGGGTTACATGGAGTTTGTCTGGAAAAGGTATAAATTCCCCTCCTAGAATTGTGAGAGATAAAGGAGATCAAGTTATCACATCACGTGATCAGCTAGAGTATATGAGTATCCCACCATGAGATCATGAAGTTGACTCCAAGACACTATATGGTTTTAAACAGATCATGAGATGAACTAAAATACATCCCATAATTGTCATAGGATCTCACAGAGAGATCATGCGAAGTGTATAAATATAAAGAAGATAGAAATGATGGATATATCATGTGATCATTTGAAATAACTCGAATTCATGATTTCCTTTGGATATCGTGATGGGATCTCATGAAGTGATTGAAGATAACATCACTAACACCACATGATTTTTATTTATTCTTGAAATAGTATCATGTGGAGTATACATGTCAATTGATCACACGATAAGATCACGTAACACACTCAAAGATAATGATGTTTATCACATGAAGCAATTGTGAAATGCAATGGGTGATCTTTCAAATTAATCATACTATGTGTGTAATACTGATTTATGAGGTAGTGGAATGGATGGATGCCTGTGATTTGTAGAGATAAGGCGGTGGACCATTGCCTATAAATACCTAAGGAACCATCCTTAAGAGATGAAAAACAATTTCATAAAATATTAATCTAATGCACATTCTAGAGTAGGTATTTCATATGAAGTAAAAGAGTATATATGATTGACATTGATAAGTGTTTCACATGAGAATAATGAATTTTTACACTAGAATCACATGATCTGCATGATCATAAAAATGTATTTTGAAGTTGTCTCACAAAGGTATCTTGTGAAGAGAAGTATGTGAAGTGTTTTTTCACACATAGGTTGATTGTTGATGTCACACGATCCATGTAACATAAAAAAGGTATCACAGTAGAGTCTCACAATCCATGTGAACTGAATAAGGTATTACAATCTATATGAACTAAACAAGGTCCCACAATGTAGTCACATGGAGAGGTATCATAAAGGATTCCTTCAAGGGAGTCACGTGATTTTCCTGATTTGAAAGGTGTCTCATGGTGGGGTATTGTGGAGTGGTATCATGAAATATTCTTGAGTAGAGCCCTCATGCTATGATCTCATGCAAGGGTAACATGGTAGGATCTCACACAAGGGGTTACATGCTAGGTTCTCACACATGGGTAACATGCTAGGGTATTTCACAATGTGATACACACCAATAGTACCCTTTGATAAATATCATTTTTATATCTTAATTCCTAATAAGAAGAAGATATTCGATCTGAAAAATTCTACAATAATTGCACAATGGTTTTATTCACTCCAACATCCATGTCAATGAGAGGAATATGTGGCATGTCTTAATGGTCTTTCCAAAGAGAGGATGAGTTTCCCTAATCTCTCATGGAAAGGTGATGCTCAAGGTGTTGTTCATATCAAGGAAGTAAAGAAACACATGTATTTTAGAGTCACCTATCATAAATTTAGTGCACCTCTCAACAATAGAAGATATTTTCTTTGGCATGTGTGCTAATTGTTTTCCCTTATAAATTAGTGAGAATAAGAGGGAAGTGTGAGGGATGTGTTATAGGGGAGATAGTTCATATGACTAAAACATAGTAATGGTATTGGTCCCATGTAGGAGTGACCTAAAAAATATAATAAGTAGTGATATTTGTGATTGTGGTGCACCAAAACAATTTTGGATTCATTCTCCTTGAAAAAGACCATAGTGGTGAACCATGTAAAAATATGTGTATACCAATTATTTCTTTGTTTTTTACTTTTTATGAATTATCATCAAATTATTTTGGTTATATATGATCAATATAAATAATAAAGAGAAAAATATGTGACCCTTATAATAAAGAGGTCTTAATCTAGTGGTGGAAGAATAGTATTGTAAATAATATTCATACCCTAATTCGACCCCCCCCCCCTCAGGGTATATAATCCCTTTTGTGCCTAGATACAATCTTCATATGATTCATGGATAGACTTGGAGGAACCGTAAAAAAAATTAGTTATATTTTTATGTTTTTGTTTCTAGAATAGACCGGCTCATAGTTCAATTATTATGATCATACCACAGAGGGTAGCAACATTAAATTTATCAACAAATTTTGAAGGATCTATATTAGATTGAAATGGATTTTTTAGTTTATGTAAGATTAAAACATTGTCAATAATATTTTGAGAATATATTCAATTCTAAAAATTTATATGTGAAAGTGTAAATTATTATTAACACAAAGTTTTGTTTCATCATTAATTTGAGACCACCCCAAAGTAGGTAATATGTAAGAATAAAATAATACAAAAATATAGCATGTGAGGAAATAGCCATGAAACAGTGCCTAGATATTAAAATATTGTTCAGTTTCATTTCTTGAAGAATGGATGAGGTCATACCATGATCATTTTGAACACATTATAATGGCTCTAGAGATATGTTTACTATTTTGTGACCTACATAGTCCTTTCATGATGGGTTAATTCTATGAAAAATGATCAAATATTTTTTTTCTAGGAAGCAATACCTAACAATATTGTTAGAAGGAAAATTCTATAAATAGTTTTTTATAATATTTTAGGATATCATGGAATGATATTTTATAAAATTATATGTGATATCTTTCTATATTTCATTTATCGAGTTATTGGTTAATATAACTTCATTATAAGAGACGTCATGATGTAATCTAGGAGTTTTGAATTAGAATTAAACTAAAATGGATGAAACAATTCCATGAGAAATTTAAATAAAATGTATTATAGAATTCCATTTCTATAAAAAAAATTCATGTGATTATTTTTCACATGGTTGAATTAATTTTTTACTACTAGTTATTTTGAAGATATATTCCTTGGGTGACATATGAAAAATTAATGGAGAACTATTTGGAGTAATTAATTTTTTATTTAAAAAATTTTCAAAAATTGATATATATATATATATATAGGGTAATTGACATATAATTACATGATTATAAAGAGAGGTTATTGTAATATTATCATAAATATTCCCGGTACCTTTTTTTTGTTGTGATGTATGTTTTTCGATTTTCTTTTCTTGGAGGTGTGTAGTATAGATGATGGTTATTAGAGCATATGCTTTACAGGATAGTGGAAGGTGTGGGATACATGGTGGATAAAATAATCCCACTTTCTAACTATTGAGGTACACCATCTAGCCGGTGGTGAAGGCTGGTGGTTTTTGAGTTCTTCATATCCCACAGGCCTCCCAATGGTTCCCAGATGAAAATACCATTAATGAAATTTTGGTTATTTTTCTCTAATAAGATTATTAGACACTCCTTGCCCCTAATCCCACCCCATTATGACCACCACCTTTTACAGAGATGTAGCTTAGTATTTTGGATCCCTCTTCCTCTCCTTTTGGTGTATGATATTTAGATTTATCTATTGATGTCAATCGAGGTATGATCTATATATTTTAATTTTAATTATCCTTTATATATTTAATTTATCGTATACCCAAACCATGTTGGATATATCAATGAATATTCACCAATATATAATGGTATATTCAATCTTAATTGATAAATAAATGATGGATTATGTGAATTGGTGACCTCTCCATGATCAATCATAGGTCTTCGTGTGGAGAGAAATATATTTTGGTGTGTTGATGAAGATTTCATCTCTTAACAAGAACTATTCATTAAATCTCTAATATTGAGAAATTATTTTTATTTATTAAGTATTTCTCAAGTTAATGTTTTCATGTGGATGTGATATGTGTATTTCCCCCCGATTGATACTGGAAATTGTCATCAAGTACACTAAAAGTTGTATTTTCTTACTATCTTAGGACCATGTATGGAGATTTTTGGAATCATTATCTTATGTGTGTATTCCTAGTGTAGTGAAACATTCATGATAAGTAATGTATGATAGGGGTGGGTGGCCCATGGGACCTTTTCATGGTATTTATTGTGTGTCACCTTTTATATTGTGACTTACTTGGGTATTATTTCATGGCATGTGGAAAACATATTATGATATATTTCTTCTTCATATGTTATACTCTATATGTAGATCTACAAATATATAGAGGGGATTCTATTACTGTGATTTGGTCGAAAGGTTTACCTGATGGACATATCCATCCCCTTAAAGGAGGGTCCTAGATGGCATGACTCATGTATTGTAGCTCTAGATACAGGATGGATAGAACAAGAGCATGATACGTGTTTAACCCATTGGGAAAAAATTTACTCACTGTTAAAAGAAGGGTTATATAATGGTATGATTTGCCAATGGGTAATGAAATTTTGCTTTTGTAGAGATCTGTTTATTTAGTAAATCCATGTATTCATACCATTATACAGAAGTTGGTATCCATGGTTTATGTAAATGGATTTCTATTAATATTGGGCATGGATTTTTTTTCTTTATAATTTTATCTATGTATGGGACCAGTGGAGGTAAAATTGGGGTTTGTGGATTCCTGGAGAGTGAATTGTCACTTAGTGAATTATTTTTTGTATGGTTATATATGGATCCACCTTTACATCAAGATATACTCTTCTATATACATGTGAAATTATATTTAGGATGCATTAGTGGTGTCATACTAGGTTTATACTCACACTATGAACATTCATCTTGGGGAATGTGTAGACTTCATAATCAGGGATCTAGAGAAGTGAGTGGGCCCAAAGGAATTTTGATGAGGATATTTCAATTATGAGATGTTTGGTATTCTATGATGGACTATAGAGAAGTGACACTATATATATTTTTTATTCATTTCCAGTTGAAATACTTATACATATTAACATGTTGCATTAGGAGTTTTTTGGTTTATTATACTATGAAATGTCATTAAATGTTTTAGATCATCTTGATTATATTATCTTAAATTATTATAATTAGTTTTATTATGTTTATATATTTATATTTTTTTGTATTTCTATAAATGTTTAGGGTATGTTCCCTATATAGAACCTTTCGGCCCCCACCGTTAATCGGTAGGATATTTTATATGGATAGGCACACATGATATCTTGTGAACCATTATCTCAACCCCAAAAAATTAGGATGGGGTGTTACAAAAAAAATCAAGGCATTCTCTTCTCTTATTTTCATTATTTTGGGATATGTTATAAAGGAGATAGGATATTTGGATCTTAGAAAGGGGAGTTTCCATGTTCATGAACATCTCATGTGTAACAGATCTCTGAGGTATCGATAATGGGATTGTGGTTAGGGATTATTGGATTTTGATATGTTTTTTCTTCATGAATAGACATGTATGATTAAATTTCATATATATACATACTGTTTGGTGAATAGTAGTTCATTAATTAAATTCCTCACCTTGAACACTATATTTGGTGATATATATATATTCCCTATTTTTATGATATAACTACACTGATATTAGTTAGTTGAATGTATTCATGATGTTATGAAAAATATATATATATTTGGATAATGAGAAAGTATGGAGGACTCGGTCTGATCCTTTGGTAAAATTAGGTGGTGTATATCTTCTGCGTGGGTATCTACTTGGATTGATTTTCATATAAAAATATTTTATTTGTTCCATATAGATTCGTATATTTTTCTAAAAAAACTTAATATATTCATTCTATGAATTATTTTTGAATTAAAAAAAATTATTCCACATAGATACTCAATAGATCCGACTAGTGAGGCATGCCAAGGCAGTCTTGCTAGGGATGACACTATAGTTCCACCACAAGTTATGCAATAGGACGCACATAAGCATGCTCATGCACCTACATTGGTGGCTCAAGAAGAAAACCCCCCCTATCTTGGAGCATTACATATTATTCCTAAATATAGGGGTGGGTTCATAGGTACATGGATTAAAATTCCCATGATTTTATACTCCTACATTCACCAACATTCCACGGCACTAAAGGTCCTCATGATGGCGAACAATGGATTAAAACTGTAGATACAATCAATGATCTAGTAGATAATCTTAAAGATATGATGGTGAATATTGATACCTTAATTCATTTGGGACTACCTAGGAGATAGTGGAAAGAGGATAAGAGTTTATGGAGTTTCAATAGGGTATGATATCAAATTCTTCTTATATTTATTATTTTATGGAATTGTTACATATTACACCAATTTTGGATGTAAATGAGGCATATAATTATATAAATATTTATATTTTCCTTTTCATGGATATTAGATATCATGTTAGGGGATTCTAACTAAATACCTATATTGAGGTTCTTTGAATGTACTTGCATTTTGAGAAGTGGAAAGAGGAGGAAACTCATATTATGTTTTTTTAGTTTATAGGGATTTGATGGATGGACATATCATTACTATAATGATTAAATCTTCCAGTAATAGTAAACATAAGGATAATGATATAAAATAGGGTTATAGGAAATAATATTAGTGTTGTTGTTATTTTTCTCACACTATGGGTGTAGGTTCTACTCGGTGCTACATTTTTGGGATGAAGGGACATGTTTGTACATCATACATGAAGTCATAGAGGGAATATCACCAATGTGGAGAGGTGGGTTATCTCTATGTTTTTTTCTAACGTTTTAGGTACATATTTGATAATTTTATTTCATGTATGCATTTTAAGGTGTTTTTTATATTAATTTGTGTATTTAATTGATTGATCTTTCGAATTTTAAATCATATTGACTGTTTTATGATTTTTGGTAGTAAAAAATGAATATTTGAAAAAGGAATGAAAAGAGGTGGAAAATGGAGCAAAAAGACACTTCACACTGCTTTGCTTCACTCGTGGTGTGATACTGTATTTTTTAATATGGAGAAAGATGGAAAACTGGTCAAAAATGATTACATGTTGTGTAACATAATTACATGTTGTGTGTCCCTATTAAAGGATGTGAGATTTTAGAGAGCAAGGTCACCACTAGTACAAGTCGTGGAAAGGTTACATGTTGTGAAACCCAATTACATGTCATGAATGCCAGTTACACGTCCTGAAAGGAGTCAAAGATTCAAATATACATACAAGATTCACATGATATTTTCACATATTCAATAACATTTAGGATAATCAAATAATGATTACACATTGAGAAACTGCATTATATGACTTGACACTTTCAGGAAATAGAATAAAAAAATACATATTCACAATATTTTCTTTTTAGCCGGGATTTTGATAAAAACCCCTATAAATATCAACTTCGGCCTCACCTTAGAGAAGCATTCTGGACAGAGTACCACCGATGGACTCCTTCCAGCTGAAGGTGCACCAACTTCACTACTTTATTTAGAATTTTTCTTTATTATTTTTCTACACCGACTCATGGTTAGCATGAGTAGGTGATTTATTTTAGTCGGGAAATTCGTGATAAATGGGGATTGAAATTATGAGCTATTTTATATTATAATGAAATTAATTTTGGAATTTCATATTGATTATTCATTTTCTTGATTCTCCATGCATGCCCATTGTGAGCAGGGTTGGGGAATGGGTTTAATTTTTTTCATTCATTGTGTATGATATTTACCTAAGTGGATTGAATACATTTTCCTAATGTGAGATCTAGGTTTTAGACTTGCACCATGACTATTGGGTTTTCTTTTGACCTATGTTTAAATTAGGTTTCGGGTTACCCATCAGTTTTAATCTAAAGTACCTAAACATGAGAAAATGAGAACTTAGTATGGAGAGAATTTTACATGACTATTATACTCACTATGACTTTATTTTGAAAACTACATGATTGTTAATTGATTATTTCATACCTTGTCATCTCATGAACCTATATTCACTGCTACTTGGCACCATTTTTATATTTTTTTCTCCCACATTCTTTACCAATCCAATGATCTATAACTTATATTCATTTTCTTAAAATTGTAATTAGTTTATGATTATTTTATTTAATTAATATCTTCTCCAACCCTATCTATTTGGGTTTGACCTCATAATTTCAAATCCTATACTACCCTGTAGTTTAGTTCATTATTTGATTCATGATGTAAATTTCTACATTTGGTAACCCAGAAGGAATTAACAATTCCTATGGGGATATCAATATCAATGGAGTCCAAGATAGGATTTATCCATGTATCCTCAGTAGAAGACCCATACATCACAAACCCTAGTGACCCAATAGATTCATGTACTATAGTTAAAAAGTTGTGCTCTGGGGGTAGGTAGAATGTACGTGATCAATGATGTTTTAGAATTTGGTGGAGAGGTAAAATTTCTAGTTAGTGTTATGGTTTTTATCACCACTACACTATATACAAATTTTATTGATACAAAATATTCCCACTCTTTTATATCTTCTCATGTCATTTTTTTCCTATATTTACATGTTATGTTAACTTCTTATGTTATCTTTATTGACCCGTCCTTTATAATGAATGAAGGATATATTTTTCAATGCTTTGTTAGCTAGGAAACACATCATCATAGAGACACTTATTTCCATCCCTACATTACTATGTTCCAAAGCTGGGTGTCCTCCACCACCATGGTTGGTGATGTTGGCACCTTGATCCAAATGGGATGATTGGATTTAATTTCTTCCTTACATGGATTCATCCATGGATATTGTCCCCTAGTCTAGGTATTCCTAGTAGATTTGATTCATGTTCATGAAACCCATTCATGGTACCATATTGAGTAGGTAGTTGAATAATTACATTGCTTCTATCTCAATAGGGCAGCAACCTTCAGTCGTTGTAGATGGTAAAATTAGGCATGTATGGGAATCAATATACGTTGGGTGTGTTTGGAACCTATAAAGTGTTATTATTTTGATGTTTGAGGCATCTCATATGAGGTATCTTAGATATGGAACCTAATGCATCCTATGTCATCCACAAGTTAATTGATTCTAGGGGCGTAAGTCTTCTGATGATTTTTACTTCAACAATCCCATTTTTATTTTATGTGGTAAATATTTTGGATCAGGTTATAGGTTTAATGTTTTTTGTGGAAAATTGGGTCATAGTGTTAACATCTTTTGGGGAAAATTGGTCCTATGTTTAACATCACGTGGGGGTAGGTGGGTCATAAGATTAACATATTTTGGTGATAGGTGGGGTGTATGTTTAATGTATTGTGGGGACAAATGGATTATAGGTTAACGTATTATTAGGATAGGTGGATCGTAGGTTTAACATCTCTCAGGGAAATGTGGGTTATAGATTTAATGTCTTATAGGGATATGTGGGTCATAGGTTTAGCATCTTGTGGGGACTGCTGGGTCATAGGTTTAACATCTAGTGGGGACAGTTGGGTCATAGGTTTAATATCTTGCTGAGATATCTAGGTTGTAGGTTTAATGTCTTACAATGATAGGTGGGTTTTAGGTTTAATTTCATGTGGGGATAGTTGGGTCACAATTTTAATGTCATGTGGGTTAGGTGGGACATATTTTTACATCCTATGGGGAAAATTGGATTTTATGTTTAACATATTATGGGTACATATGGGTCACAAGTTTAATATAATTTAGGTATAGTTGAGTCATCCCAAATGTCCTGAAGGCCTTCATTTTTATTGATTTTTGATAAACCCCCTTTCAAAGGATGAGGGGGGAACCCTTACAAGGCCCATAGGCTTAGAGATTACATGGATCATAGGCTTAGGAGATTACATGACCCGAAGGTCTTAGGGAATTCAACCAGACTATCTATGAGGAACTTCCCCTACCTAGCATCTGCATCATGATAGTATCTCTCCACCTTCACATGGTCATCTTGCTAGGCTTCCCGTGAAATCACAGGCTGGTCCTGATGGCATAGTCATACCCTCTCATTCTGACAAATCCATTTTTATAGCGACCTAGACTTTTCTTACATTACAATTACATCATTTTAAAGATAAACAACACAATAGTATTACACATGGAGGATCTAGAGGTTTAGTTTCTTGGGAAAACTAAGACCATACATAACAAATACAACATCAACGATAAACATTTATTTAATTTCTTATTCTATAGCTTATTAGTAGCACTTGTCCTCTCCTTACTACATGTAGCCACCTTAGGATATACATCAAAAGGGGTGAGCTAAAAGCCCAGTAAGAGGATAGATAAGAACAATACATCATGGGATGAGCATAATCATAACATTGGCAAAAGATCATGAACATGAGAAGAGCATAAGTAAAAGACTTGAAATGTGGCAATGCATAAAAATGAACCATCACGTCTTAGTGGTTAAATACCACACATACATGTGAACAAATCTAGAATCTTGTTCACGCATCATTTCACATTTACTCATGAGATTCATCACTTTACCCAATGAATTGGAGCGCTGTATAATTCCAGGCGCACCCGTCACATTTAAACATTCATATTGCGCTATATTATTCTGGGCGCACCCGTCACATCATAACATTATCATTACCATGATTGCCACATAGAACACATATTAAACATGTACATAAATAACCCATGGAATGTAATGGGTTTCATCTCATAATAACACATTCATATGCTTTGGGTTCCCAAAAGAAAGACGGAACAACATACTTGATACCATAACCATCAACCTTGAATGAGAGGTAAAAGGTGAGATCTTGAAAGAAGAGTTATTTTGGAAAACATTTTGATGGAAATAAAAACCAGTGAAAAACATGTATATCCCAGAAAAGTAATTTAAATGATTAACAAATGATCTTTGAGGAGTAACCATATCAAAAATGGAGTGAAAGAGGGAGAACCCGAAGGAAGAAAAATGGGTTCGAGATTTCCCCTTACCTTGTACTCGAATGCCTCCTTCTATTTAATGTCCTGTATAATGATATTATATTCATTAATTAGAAATACAGAACCATGTTTACATTAATAGGGTTCATTATGGTTTCATTATGTTATATTATGTTCCTTTGGATGACTTATAGAGTTTAAAAACATTGACCGGGGATGTTCATTTTCAAGGTTTTCTTGAGCGATCCACTTGTATTCTTAAGTTGATGTTTGGGTAGATCATGGGTAAACATCCAGAACTGATACTACATGTTATTAATGATATTATAGTAGCTTTAATAATTTTATAGTGAATTATATTAGATCCAAGTGGACAAATCATTAGATAAAAATTTAATGATGGTTATTTGGGTTAATTTGGGCTGTTTTTGGATCACAATGATATTGTTTTAACATTTAACTTATTAATAAGGCCATAGGTTATTTCCAGAACTTAAAATAGAATATAATACATATAAAATATTCTAGTTCAACCATAAAATGGTTTCATGACCAGATTTAAGGTAGAAATGGAAGAAAATAACATGTCGTTTTTGAAGGTGATAAATTTAACACCTCATGAACAACATTCTCTTTAATAAAATAAAAGGAAGAGGGAAAGGGTGTGGGGTGATATAATATAACATTATAATCATAACATTACAGTATATATATAATACTGGATTTAAATAACAATTTGGATGAAGATAGGTAGAGAGAGATCAAGAAAGGAACTTGAACTTGAAAGGAAATTAAAGGAGAAGAGGGAGAGAAATTACCTTTAGAATTCTCCTCTTGAGATCCTCTTTAAGGAAGCTAGGCTTGGTCTTTTGATGAGACCAGAAGATTTTGGAAGTGGGGGATGAGCTAGGTAAGGTGATTGGGCAGAGTTTAGAGAAGGCTTGGAGCTTGAGAGGTGTGAGGAAAACATGGAGTGAAGGGTGGCTTTATAGTGGAGGGGAGAGGGGTTTCCTTAATATAAAATTGACTAGTTCATTAATTTCACCTAAGACAAGGAATAGTGAGTCTTGGATGACCAAGAACAGTAAAAAAGACATGTGATTTCAGGATTTGGGTGCTTACATCACTTGTGATGTCCAGAATAGTGGGTTTTAAATAAAATGTATTTATTTGGTAAATTAATGTATTCTACTATTCACTAAAAATTCAAGTATCTCAGAAAAATCCCAAAAATTTACCCCAAAATTTTTCGACGTGTAGAATCCAAAAATGAAGTCCATTTTTAAAAAATAATTTTCTAAATATTATTAATTTAATATTTAAATAAAGTCATAATTTACTTAAAAAACTGTTTTTAAGATTAAAACTGATTTTATAGTTCTTTCAAAAATTATGTAGGGTCTAATAAAATTATCTAAAAGCTATTAGACATTGATTCAATAATTTATGAATACATTACAAGAAAATAAATATTCTTTTATGTTAATTAATTATAATTTATTATTTATGACTTATAAAATACCAATAACGTTTATTAAGGTCAAATTGTCACTTTCTAAGATGTCTAAATTTTATTTTATTATTAATTGGTAATGTTAATATTATTTACTATTCATAAGGGTCATATTACTATTCATAAGGGTAGGTTACTATTCATAAGGGTTGGTTACTTTTCACCAAAAATTATTTTTGTTTCATTAGACTCCAAAAACATTCTTGAACACATTAGTGTATGTCCGATTTTTAAAATTCCAAACATAGGGGTGAAATAATTATGTTTAAAGGTCACTTATCACTTAGTAGTTCATTATTTTGTGTTTTTATGACATAGATATAAGAAGGGAATTTTCTATTGAAATACCTTGGGTCGTTACAATTTGTCTCTAGGCTAGTGAGTTCACCTACTCGGAATCCTCTTCTGGGGTTTCTCCTTTTCTTTAGAGTCTATCTGGGGAAACTACATGTGGTTCAAAGGCTTAGAGGTGGTTAGAAGGCCTTAAAGGTGGCCTGAAATCCCTATTTACCAAATGGCATGGGTGGCCCATAATCCTTAAGGACTCCAAGCCCAAACTGGTGGCACAAGGTGAATAGTTCCAGCTACTACAGTACCGAACAGTACCTGCTACAGTGCCCACACAGTGTACAGTTCTGCACAGTGCCTACATAGTGTACAATTCTATTACAATACCCACATAGTGTACAGTCTGTGACAGTACATACTACAGTACTACTATAGTGCCCCGAAAATATGCCTCTACCTAGGTTTGAACCTGGGTCTCGTGGATGCACTCAAGGATACCTCACCAGTTGGGCTGAGGCTCATGTACAAGTATAGTTGAGTCACATGTTTAATGTATTATAGGGACTGGTGGGTGGTTAATTGTGTCCCTATAGTGGAATTTGATCACACCTAAGGGTTTTTACATGATTGTCTCCAAGGGGGAAGAAGATCACACATGAGGGGTTTTGTTAGTGTGTCCCCATGGGGGTATACGATCATAGTTGAGTGTTTTAAGTGTGCCCCTAGGGGAGAATATTATCACACTAAAGGGTTTGGTCAAGTGTGTCACTATAGGGGAAGATGATCACCCTTTAGTGTTTTGTGAAGTGTTTCCATGTGGAGGAAGATGATGACAATTGAGGGTTTTTTTCGAGTGTGTCCCCTGGGGTGAGGATGATCACAGTTGAGGGTTTGGTCAATTATATCATCATGGGGGAAGATGATCACACTTGAGGGTTCAATGGTGATGTTGGGGTGTCATGATTAAACCTAGGGGAGGTATCCTAAATACCCTATTTAAGATATAGGGATAAATAACATCTTAGTTTTATACTAATGTTTAAAGTTGTGTGATAGGACCAGTCCATATAGTTTAAGATCATGCGGTAAAGATTCTTCTGTCACAAAAGGAGCATCAATGAAGGATGGTGTAGGGATTACATATAGAATATTCATGCATGCTATAATGGTGTGGTGATGGTATGGATGGGACTTATGAATGGGAACTGACTAGGTTCTAATATGGGGAAGTGATGGTATGATTGGGTATTACATGTGGATGTTACCTATGTGCTACTAGGAGCAGTGATGATGTGGTTCAGAATTTTTTGTGGGAGTTACCCAAGTGCTTCTATGGGAAAATAATGGTATGATTAGGGATTACTTGTGGAAGATTCATGGGTGATGGTGGTATCATCCCATTATTATCAAATGAGGCATCACATATTCATCACACGAGGCATCCTGCACTTATCAGATAGGTCATACCATATTCATTGCATATAGTAAGGCTATAGGTTAACATCATGTGTGAGGGAATTTTTTCTCAATCTTGTTCATTTATATAACCATTCTATTTCCATCATATTATGTCATGAGATCTTCTCGACATACTAGTGGATTGAGGAATATGATTTGGGATTAAACCTGATTAGGAGGCCCATGGGGGCTTCTTGGGAGTATTAGTGATACATGTGGGGATTTCACTCTAGGTCTTCTCATTCTACTTCCTCATGTCAGGTCATAAGGGAATATCGACCCACTAGTGGTTTGAGAAATGTAATTTTGTCTTACACCTGATGAGGAGTCCTATGTGGTTTACTTGGGAATAGTAAGGATACATGTGGGTCTTGTGATCTAGGGATTCTCATTCTTCTTCCTTGTGTCCGGTCATAATGGAATCTCGACTAGTTGGTGGGTCAAGTTATATTATTGGGTATTACACATGATTTGGAGTCCCATAAGAGATTCTTGAGAGAAATAGGGATAGATTGTGTCTCCTGCTCTATGTCTTCCCATTCTTCTTTCTCATGTCAGGTCATGAGGGTATCTCCACCCACTGATGGTTCAAGAAACATGATTTGGGCTTATACATGGGGAGGAGGACCATAGTGACTTTTTGGGAACATTATTGATATATGTGGGGCTTTCCCTATAAGGATTTCTATTCTTCTTACTCATGTTGGGTGATGAGGACATATGAACCCACTGATTTGTCAAGGAAAATGATATGGGCTAATACTATAGGAGGATACCCATGGTGGTTTTTGTGAATATCAAGGATATATGTGGAGATTTCACTCAAGGGTTTCATATTCTTCATCCTCATGACGGATCATGAGGTCTTCTTAACACATTGATATGAAAATGATTAGGTCTTATACCTTAGGATAAAACCTATAGTGGATGATTGAGAATATCATGTATATATACAGGGTCTTCACACTTAGGATACTCATCCTTCTTCATCACATCGGTTCATGAGGGAATCTCGACCCTCTAATGGGTTAAGGAACATGTTTGGGGCTTATACCTGAGGTGGAGGACCATGGGGGAATTTTGGGAATAAAAGGGTTATATGTGGGGCTTTCACTCTAGGTTTACTTATTCTTCTTCCTCATGTCAGGTCATTAGGGCATCTCAACCCTCTGATAGGTCAAGGAACATGATTGGGACTTGTGCCTAAGGAGGAGGCCCATTGTGGCGATTTGGGAACATCATGGATATATATATAGTGATTTCACTCTATTATTGCTTATGCATCTCCCTCAAGTCATTTTCGGAGGGCATATCAACCTACTAATGGGTCGAGGAACATGATTGGGGATTATAGTTGAGGAGGCATCCAATGGTGGATGTTTGGGAAAATTAGAGATATATGCGGGACTTTTACCCTAGGGATTCATATTCTTATTCCTCATGTTTTTTCTGAGGGAATCATGACCTGATGATGGCTCAAGGAACATGATTGGGTCTTACACATTTATAGGATATCCAAGGTTGTTTTTTGGGAATAAAAGAGATATATGGGGGTATTTCACTCTAGGGATGACCATTCTTCTTTCTCATGTCAGTTCATGAGGGTATCTCAACCCGCTGATGAGTCAAAGAATTGGGTTCTATATTATAACTGAGGAGGAGGCCCATGGTGGATATTTAGGAACAACATGGATGTATGTTGGGATTTCATTCTAGGGATATAGTTTCTTCTTCATCATGTCATTCCATGATGGAATCTCAACCTGATAATGGGTAAAGGAATAATATTGGGGCTTATACTTGAGTAATAGGACCATAGTGGATATTTTATAGGTGTATCTTGATTGTAACATGAGTAATCTTACACTTGACACATATGGAATCGCATTATTTTCATAATAGAAATCCAATTCTTGTCACATATGGTATACCATAGTTTAACATCATGTATTGAGGATGAAGGTGGTGGACTCATGATCATAGAATGAGGAATATTATGCCAGATACATAATTCATATCATGTTTACCACATGAGGAATCCTATACTTTACACATAGGGTATAATACAATTTAACATCATGTAGTGAGG
Organism: Viscum album; assembly: GCA_963277665.1. Classification (NCBI taxonomy): domain Eukaryota; kingdom Viridiplantae; phylum Streptophyta; class Magnoliopsida; order Santalales; family Viscaceae; genus Viscum; species Viscum album. Next base: position 220,703,047 of record OY728155.1, read on the forward strand.
ACTAATAGGTAGAATATTCCTAGTAATGGTTGGTGCGGGACTCACGTAAGAGAGTACTTATCTAGTTCAACTTAGAACATGAGTCTTGTGATTGGTTTTTAGGAGTTTCTTGGGGAGTATTTTAGGTCAAGGTATTTGGAAAATCTATTTTAATAACATTAACACATGGCACGGGGAAGGGACTAAGAGGACTAGGTCAACTTAAGGTATTTCATTGATTGTAGAGGATTATCTCGACTCATAGTTTTAAATGGGTTTAATGTTGGGGATGTATATGCTACAACCCAGAATGTCTTCAAATTGGCATAAAAGGTTCATGGTGTGAGTCTCTTATTTTCATGGGGGTCAGTGATAGTATTTAAAGGACTAGACTGGTGGACCAGAACCATATCCCGACACTAATCTTGAGTGGGAATGTGGGGGGGCATGCCCTATTGGATAGAGTAGTGGGTGCAGAGGAAGGAGTTTCATGAAAATAGGTGTTTTTTTATGATGATAAAATTTCATTAAAGTATGTTCTACGAAAAGTAGATTCCAAATGGATATGTAAAACATTATATTTGTGGAACTTTGGAGTGTCATTAAAATTTTATTTGTGTGAGGCATGGCCGTATTACATGAATACTATTATACACTAATGGATGTTTTAGGAAATATCATTATTCACTATACCATATATGAAATGGATTGTGTGTGGGAATTCATAAAATATTACCTATGAGTCAGTGAAAAATGTGAATTCATAAAACTCTTTGGAGTTTTTTGAATTGACAGCATGATGTCACAGCTCAGAATCTCCTCCTCCAAATAATGACATGAAGGGTGTATTTATAGGCTCAGTGGAGGTAAAATCTCTAGTTTCATGAAATATATATGACTTCCTAGAAGATTAATACTTTCACGACTAATGGGGTTCCATGAAATTAAGTTATGTTGTGTGGAGGTTATCATCTTAAGCTCTATGTATCTATGTGACTTCTGTGAACTGAAGTTACGCTGCATGTAGGTTACCACCTCATGATCTGTGTTGCTTCAGACTTCCAAGAGAAGTAGTTACATTAAGAGGAGGTCGATGACTCATTCTCTGTGTGGTCATATGAATTACATGGAGTAGATTTATATTGTGTGGAGGTTATCACTTCATGCTCTAGATGAACGAGGACTTCCATGAACCAGAGTTATGATGTGCGAAGGTTACCGCCTAATACTCCACATTGCTAGGGACTTTTGAGAACCAAATATATGCTATGCAGACGTTACTATATTTCATGGAAGTTTAAATTTCACAAAATAATGATATTTTTAATGCTTCTACTTTGGTGAATTTTGTAGTTTCACAAAATTATGAACTTTGTTTGGGAATCACCCATGTTATCCGTTTTCTACAGTCTAACTTTAAAAACCCATAAATTCTGATCCATAACTCCATCTTGGATCTAATAGTAGTAATATATATTTCTATGAAACTATATATGTTATTAGAATAGGTTCCTCAACATTTGTCCCATTTAGGAATGCATTGTTTTAGCAATAAAAAATTCCCCTACTCAGCATGGGGTCCAATAGGGATGATGAGGGTGTGGCAAACCAAATTCTGAGGAAATAATGAAGTAAAAAACATTACCTTTTACCCCACTATATATATATTTGAATGGGATATCATTCACCATTGGTAGTTCCCTAACTAGGTACTCTTTTGTTGGTCAGTGGAACTCATCACAACCATTTTTCTTCCTAATGTGCATAGGTGTACGAGTGAGGTAACATGAGGGGAGTTGAATTATACTTGAATAAAGGGGGTGATGAAGAGTGTGAATAGATATTACCATGATTTTAACACAAAATGGGTGGAAATAATGGAGTGTGAATATTGACTATGTTTGAAACATATCTTCCATATTCATTTTTTCATGGATGGGGGGGGAATGAGGATAAATCATTCACCATGTTTGAAACACTGGACCTATCTCAAAATTTCTTAAAAAGTATTTCAAAGTATATTTCTAGTAAATTAGTTAAGATAGTGTAGTCTGGGACCATTTCCATTAGGGGATCCCATTTAGGCAGGAAATGATGATTGGGATCCATTTCCAAGGATATGTGAAGTGTGGAGATAAATTGGTGGAATGTTTATATAGAGTTAAACACTGTCTCGGTTATGACACGATTTATTTGAGAAAATTTGGTATGAATGGAATTATAAACAAAGGATATACTTTCCTTCCAAGGTTAGTGTCATTTTTCATTCCAAGAGATCGAAGAACTCGAATGGTGTGGTAGAAGACCAAAACCAATTGGAGGAAAATAATTCTCAGTCAAGGGACTAAGGATCTCTATAGTTTTACATCATGTAATGAGGATGACAGACATTCATTTTAACTTCATACCATAATGATTATATATAAGAAATTTAAAATCATATGGTGAGGATGATTTACATTCATTTTAATGTCATATGGCGAGGAAAATGTACAAGCAGTTCAATGTTATATAGTGAGTATGATGTACATGTTGTTTAACATCATACGGAGAGGATGATGTGTCATGTAGTTTAACATCATATGATTAGAATTTTCATAGCACATTTTATCATCTTGTGGATAGGACATGTAAACCAACATGAATAACCCACATTCATCCAAGTTGAAATGGTAGAATAATAGGGTAACACATCGGGAGTACCACCTAGAGGATATCATGATGAAAAGGGAGTTGGGAATTGGATATAAAATTTTTCTGAACTGATGGGATTAATTAGAATAGACATTTTATTTCTAGGGTTCATGGTGGATCCATGCTAGCTTTGTACCTCTTTATTTTTATACCCTTTATTTTTCCCATGTTGTGAGAGTTACTTGGAAGGTGGGATTATGGCGTTTACTCAGGTTCCCCATTTGAATTTTTTAACCTGATAGATGTATGTTCCCCTTTTTTGAGAAGTGTTTAAGGTCATACAATTTAGACCAAGGTTTAATAAATAGTTTAAGTTTATAATTCTTGGACCATGAGTTGAAAATGGATTATTTACATAATTCTTGGACCAATAGGGGCATGTCTCAAAGTAGTGTGTGTAAAATAGAGGAGAGGTAACCCGATGTGAAAAGTGGGTGATGCAAGCCCACATGGAACATAAATATCCTGAAAGAAATTGCACACCATTTAAGGTCATTATACTAGGACCATATGTGGGGAAAAATATTTAAACAACCAAATGTTGTTGAAATTAATCCCCCCCCAGGGGAAGGGTTTTTGATGAATTTGAGGTTGATCCTAAAGACTAGGAGTATAGTTATCATTACATATCCCATGAAATTATTAATCAATACATACATAGTTCTGGAATGTGGAATTGTATAAGACCAATTCTATAATAATGGAGTCATCTCTAGTGAGGAAATAAAATTATCTCATATTTTTTATATGAGGCATCCTATGTTCATTTCACAGGGAAATACTACAATTTAACATCATGTGCTATGGATGTTGGGATTTTTTATTTAACATCATGCAACTTGTAATATGGTTGATACTAGTTTAAGAACATGGAGATATGAAGAAATAGTGTTGAAAATAGTTTAAGGTAATACCACTCGGACCAGAGGTACTGCAAAGAGATTAATATCATAATGCTTGGACCAAAGGGACTCTAAATAGTTTGAGGTCACGATGCTTAGCCCAAAAGGGAAATGTTAGTTTATGTTCATAGAGATAATACTCTATTTTTTTTAGTTTAATATTTTTTAGATTTGACCAAATTTAATTATCATAGTTTAAGGTTATAGAGATTAGACCCTGGTTGTTGAAGTTAAAGGTTTTATAACTTTGACCTTGGTTGTTGTAGTTAATGGTCGGGTAGATTTGAAATTGGTTTCTACAGTTTATGGTTGTGTATCGTTTACCAAAGGATATTATATTAGTTTAAAGTGTTATATCTCATACCTATATTGTGTTTAAGAGAAATTTGTATGGCACTTGAGAGAGAACATACCTGACGAGAATGGAGGTTCAGGGGGGTCTTGTTCCACATGATACATCCTTGAAGAGATGTGACCATAGTTCAAGTTTGTGATACTTTTATTGAGATCTTGTGTGGTTAAACCATGTTGGAACAAATCCTACTAAGACATATAAAGTCATGTGAGTCATGATTAGTTTGGGAAACAAGGAGTAGTGCGTGGATTTCCCTATCACATGGAAGTGAAAAACTTGGGAAAGAAGAGGTCGGTTGAGAATGGTCCCAACGACCCTAACCTGCTTACTCAATGTGAATGAATTCACATAGGGGTAACACAAGGGTATTATAACTCCACCAAAATATAAGGATGTGAAAATAAGTTAAATCGTGTCTTTTGAGATATGGACCATGAAAGGGGAGGTTGATGGGCAGGGACAAATATCAACCATGTTCGAAAGACATGTTCTACTACCACACCAGTTAATAATGGGGAGGAAAAATTTGGGATCAACCATTGAACATGATCAAAACATGGGAACCTTAATCAATCATAATAGATCCTTCAAGGTATGTTTTTAGGAGGTTATGTGAACTAGTGTGTTCAGGAACCATCACTATTAGGGGGAAAATTCATATTTGAAGGATGATGAGGATCCATGTTGAAGAATACTTGAATTGTGGAGATGAATTAGGGGAATGTTGATATATAACTCAACAGTCTTGGTTTTATGCCACAGTGAATTTGATCACATTAATGGGGAATATCATAATGTGGGATACGAACCCATTCTCAAGGATATGGGTCTTGTGATAGGCCAAGGACTAGGATAAACCTAGAGTATAGCACTCGATTTTCTCTATGTATAGTGTGAAAATAAGTATTAACCCATACCTAGTTCTTGAATGTGGTATGCTAGTATACTGGTACATGTAGAGTTCTCTCTGATGTAGGATATCAAGACATCACATAGTTTTACATTAGTTCATAGTGATGTGAAGTCATATCATACTTACTATATGAGGTATTATGTGTTTCCATGTAGGGTAAGTTTATATTTTAATATCATCTCCTAAGGACATTGGGCTTTTTTGGTTAAAGTCACACTACTCTTAATAAAGAGATGCTTCCAATTTATAGTCATAGAGCCTGGACTAATTGCCTATTGTTTATGTTTTTGATGCTTGGACTAATAATCTAATTCCAGTTTAAGTTCATAGAGCATGGAACAAGTGGAGGATATTAGTTTATGGTCTTGAATCTTGGACCAACTATTCTACATAGTTGAATTTCGTTCATTTAGGATTAAGTATGTGGCTCTTAGGTTCAGGTAGACAGGACCAACAATGCTATACAGTTTACCATCATCCATCAAGGATGATGTATGTTCCTTTTAAGGTCATTTAATAGGACCAATGATGCAACATATTTCTAACATAATTTAGTAAATATGGAGGATATTTATTTTAAGGTCATTCAATAGTACAAATGGTTCTATGCAGTTTAACATCATATAATAAGGAAAAAGTATCTTCCTATTAAAGTCAAGAAGATGGGACAAATTTTTCTTTGATGTTTAATGTCATGTAGAAAGGTCAAACTTTGTGCCTTTTACGTCTGTGCAGTAGGACCAATAATGCTAAAAATTTCAACATCATAGAGTAAGGATGAAGCATGTGCCTTTTAAGTTCATAAAACAGGACCAATGTTGCTATATAGTTTAACGTCATGTAATAAGGATGGGATGTGTTGTTTAGTTTATCATTGTTCATCTTGGACATTATCATGTTGTTTAACATCATGTTACTATGATGTAGACCATATAATTTAATGTTTTATCGAAAGGATGTGTAGTTTCTATAGTTAAAGTCAAATATCTTACACCAAATTTCCATATAGTTTAACTTTATGTGAAGAATATTTTATCCCACATTTAAGTCATTCAACCAAGAATATGGTTGTTGAGAAGATTAATATCATGAAACTATGATTCTTGGGGAATTATTCCATACTCATTTCCCCCATTTGAAGAGATATCAAACTGGGATAACCCATGCCTCATCAAATTAGATCCATCAACTATTTTGGAGTTTTGACCCCAATGATTATGGTGGAAGATGAATGGTCAACTATTCCCTATCCTAATGGTTTGGTATCCTTGAGTATCGAGGGGGTTCGTATAATAGTATTCCCCTAAAATTCCCCTAATGTACACATAGATGTTCTCCAATCATTAAATGGGCTACACCATGTGGAACATTCCATGGCATGGTGTTGGGGCTGCAGGGAGGACCTATTTAGTCTCTATTTATCAAGAGGAGGAACTATATAATGGAATCTAATTGAATAAGTAGGGAGATTTTACCTAACACACCTGAAAGATTATCGAGGTCTTGATCCAAGTTATATGAACACACTTCCCCATGTAGTGGTATGGATGGCATGGAGTTCCACAAGTGTGGTAGGGGCCACATGCACTAATGGAGCAAGGTTGAATAGATCAGGGATGATAGGTTTCACCCAATACATTTCCCCTTGTGATGTTCAAAATAGTATAATAGAATTGGTTCTACTCTCTCTAGATGTATGGGAAAATGAAACCCCGGAGTTGTGGAAGTCTAACCCTATGGATGGATGTAGAGACGACTCCTGGAAGGTGTGGAATCCTATACCTCCGAATGAAAGGGGAAACAGTGCCTAAGAGGCATAAAATACTATCTCTCTATTTGGATGGGGAATGGTGCCCCGGAGGTGTGGAAGCCTAGATCTCCATATGGATGGGGCAACAGTACCAAGTAGGCATATAATCCTATCACTATAAATGAATGGAAAGACATCACCCAAGAGGAATGGAAGCCTATGTCTCCGGAATGATAGGATGAGGGTGCCCATGAGATGTGGATTCTTATCTCACCGAAACATCTTGGAAATGGTTCTCATGATATGTGGATTCATATCTCACTGAAAAGACAGGATGAGGTATCCTAGATTTTATGGATGCTTATCTCTCTAGGGTGATGGGATGAGGGAACTGAGAAGCTATGGATTTCTATCTCATAGTAATGAAGGGGATAGGGTGCCCAGAAGAATTGGATACCTATCTCGCTGAAATTATTGGGCGAGGTAACCCAAAACTTATGAATTCCTATATCACCAGGATGATGGAGAGATTCTTCTCAGGGGTTGTGAATTCTTATAACATTGGAATGGTGGGTCGGGGACACCCATGAGTTGTGGATTTCTATATTTATAAATTATCAGGTGATGGATGTCCATGAGTTGTGGACACCTATCTCACCAAAATGTCGAGGATAGGGAACCTAGGATCTGTGGATGCTTATATATCCAAAATAATGGGGTGATGGTACCCAGAACTAGTGGATGCCTATATCACCAAAATAATGGGGAGAGGGAACCCAAAATCTATGGATGTATATCTCACTGAAATTATTGGGTGAGGGTTCCTAGGAGTTATGGATGCATATCTCACTACAATTATAGGGCGATTGTACCTAGATTATGTGGATTCTTATCATGGAAATATTTTAGGGTGAGGGTGCCTAAGAGATTTTGATTTCTACAACTCTAGAATTATGGGATGAGGGGGACCTAATACTGTGGATGCATATCTCATCAGACTGATGGGGATAGTTCACATAGAAGCAGTGGATGGATATCTTGCCGAAATGATGGGGCGAGGGAACCCAAGAGCTATGGATACATGTCCTACTAAAATAATGGTGTGAGGTTTCCTAAAAGCTTTGGATGGCTATCTCACCAGAATAATGGGGTGATGTCACCCAGAACCTATAGATTCATATCTTGTTAAAATTATGGGGTAAGTGAACCCAGGATTTGTGGATGACCATCAAAGTGGCATCTCAAAGAGAACAGAAAATAGAGGAGATATGATCTAATTTCACCGAATGTTGGTATATAGGATCATGGGTATGAGAAAATATATCAGGGATATGATGGCCCTTCCCCAGGTGTTGGTGTGAAGGATCCTAGACTAGTGAAACTAAAGTAAGGATATGATCGACCTGCCCTATGTACTATCACTAAGAATCCTAAACTAGTGCTATAAGAGTAGGGATATGATTGACCTACCACGGGTTTGGGGTTAAGAGGCCCTATATGGTGGTGATTCATGGTTGTAATAACCATCCTTGGTGAATCTTAGGTGGAAGTAGGGGCTACCACGGCCTGAATATCACTTACCTCCTCAGTATATACGGATTGTTTCTAAGATTTTTATAGATAAAGTCTCTAATGTCAGAAGATAGTGATCTAAGGAGGGCCTATGTAGTGAAATTATTCATCATGGGATATCCCATCATAGTTTTTAGTGCACTATTTGTGAGGGTAGGAGGTTTTTAGGTACACTAGGTAAAATACCCTAAGATGGGGGTGAATCAGGGTATGAAAAATTAAAACAACTTCCCCTTTTGATCTTGTTTCTTTGTTAAAAAAATCTCATCTCTCTCATTGCCATAGAAAAGTATGAATAAAAATTAATGCAAGCACGAGCCACAACAATTTTTACTTGGTTCACCCTCACTGGGATACGTCCAATGCGCATATAATAGAAATATTTTGACAAACCAAATCCACTAAAAGCATACTGTTGTTTTCAATGTTTGGGGTGGACTCACTGTCCCTCATGGTTTACAACCAATAACAATTTGAAATCTCACTAATCTCTCAACTAATGTGTGATCGCTTATTCTTTAGAAGATCCAATCATAGTTTATAGACTTGTAGTCCCTTTCATTATCTCTAATGAATACATAATCCATTTTATATAGATTCTCTATTGATGTCCCACTTTCATCCACTAATGAATACAACTTTACCATAAATGTAATGGGAAACTACAAATCTTTCGTGCAACCCTTACTGTGTATTGCATGAAACTTTAATCCCTTTCATGCAAGATTCAACAATTTTCTTAAAACAACTATTGCATGGAACATAAATATTATGTGCAACTCCAATCTTACATTCAACTTCCTTAGCTTGCATCCAACACCAATTCTTTCACGCAACTCCCTTTACACAAAATTCGTACAAGATCTTGAGCTCAGATTCTCTCTAAGTGTTGATATTCATCGAATGATGGGGTACAACTCTTATTTATAGGCATCATTTAACCCTACACGGAATATTTGATGCCTCACGCAAGATCCCCTCAATGCGCACAAAACTCAATTTGACATTGCATTGGGTGCACAAGTTTTTTTTCACGCAACCTCATCTTTCATGAAGTTTTTCAAATCTTTCATGAACATTATGCCCTTTCCATTTTTTGAATTTCTAATCTCAAAACATATCTTACCCATAAGTTTAAAAATCACCTTCAATATTATTTATAACTTCATTTTCCAAAAATATGTTTCCCCATTTTCTGATTTTGAGGCCCAAAAATTTGGCAAACACTGGGAAATAACACCAACTTGCATATGTTTTTTTGTACCACCTGCAGATCATTCATTTTTTTCACGGTTCTTTTTTAACATATATTTTCAACAATACCTTTGGAACTCCACAACTTATAATGGAAACTCTCTTTGTCAACAAACACAATCAAACCAAAAATGGTTCAATGTTACCTTGAGGGATTATTTCCCAAAAATATCCCCCTTTGGGTTTGTTGAAAACTCTTTCATAAATTGATACCACTTTATAGATTCATCAATATTTTACCACTATTTTCCTATCATGATTCAAATAGTGATCAAAGACTTACTCAACACATACTCTAAGCCCACTTGAGCAATGCTTGGTGTGAGAAACAAGAGTATGATGAAAAGTTAATCAATGAATCACTTCATTCCTGACCCCAATTCTTGAAAACAGACAACTGATTTAATCAAAACCCTTATTTTTAATGATATATCTTCTTTGATTGATCACTGCTAGCATCGTCAGATTTAATTCTCCCCCTATCTTTCTGCTCCCCCTATCTCACTGCCCCACCTATTAGCTTCTCCCCATTTCTTGAAAAAAAAAACATTTTCTACCTTCTTTATCTATAAGTTCTCCCCCTTGAATAGTCACACTTTCTCCCCCTTTGTCAACGAACCCAAAGGTTACTCCTTTTTGGTCTACAATAAGGTAAAGAACACAGATCAGTACATTAGGGAAACACGTCATACCATGATGAGGGGGGTTGTCCAACATCCACACTTTTATAAGTGTAGGGAGTCGACTGGACACCCAGAGCTAGTAAATCCCTCTCAAATGCTTCTCTGGGTAAGGACTTTATCAGAATGTCTACAACTTGTAGTTCTGTAGGCACATACTACAACTTAACAAGCTCATGCTCCACCTTCTCCTTGATAAAATTATATTTTATTTCAATGTGCTTTATCCTTGAGTGATGTACTAGATTTTTTATAAGATTGATAGCACCTAAATTATCACAATGGACTATGATCATATACTTCACTTTAAATCCCATGACATAAAGATGCAACTTCATCCAAAATAATGGTATACTTTCTTAAGTGGCTACAATATACTCATCTTCTACGGTGTTAAATGAAATGTAATCGTGTTTCATGATTAGCCAAGAAATACACAATCCAACAAGATAGAAATAACCACCTGAAATTGATTTCTTATCATCTATTGAACTGGAACAATCTATATTTGAATATCCCAATATCTCTGACTAAGATTTTTCATTATACATTAAACTGAAATCCACAGCACCCTTGATATACCAAATTATTCTTTTCACTGTAAGCATATGGATTTATTTAGGATTGCTTTGATATATCACTACTTGAAATGTATAAAAAACAATATCAGTTTTTGTCATTGTAAGGTATAGTAAACTTCCAATTATTTGCCCATATTCTGTGATATTAACTACCTTTCCATTATCATATTTTGATAGTTTCATCTGAGTAGCAATCAGAGACTTCATCTCCTTGGAATTATCCATTCCAAATCTTCTCAAAACCTCTTTGGAATATTTTAATTGAGAAATGAAAGTTTCATTTATTCCTTGTGTTACTTGTAAACCAAAGAAAAACATTATCTCACCAATCATTAACATTTCAAACTCATTTTTCATGAATTCAGAAAACTATTTGCACTGTGCTTTCTATGATCCATTGAATATTATTTCATAAACAAACACCAGCACGATCATCCTTTGATTACTATCAATGTTCACATATATATTATAATACACTCCACCATGCTGAAAACCAAGATTCTTCAAATACTAATCTAGTCTTGAATACCATGCTCTTGGTGCTTGCTTCAACCCATATAGTTCCTTATTCCTCCAATAAACTTTGTTCTCATCATCAGTAATGATAAATCCATTTGGATGCTCAATGTACACTTCTTCTTCTAGAACCACATTCAAAAATTTAGACTTGGCATCCATCTAGAACAATTTGAACTTTTGTTGCACTATAATGGACAAAAATATTCTGATTGTCTCCAGCCTTGAAATAGGTGAAAATGCCTCATCAACAACAATATCCTCTGTCTAGGAGTACCCTTTTCACACTATTTATTCTTTGTTTCAAATAATTATTCCAAATTCATTCATCTTGTTGAAAAAGACCCATTTATTCCCAAATAAATTCTAATCTGTTGGCCTTGAAACAATCTATCATGTTTGATTCTTCTCAATTTGGTCTAGTTTTTCATTTTTTACCTGAACCCAGTTTCTATCTCCAATTGCATTGGAAAAATGGTTAGGCTCTACCTGAGATAGGAATGATTCATGTTGTAATGAATTCATTATTATTGTTTGAATGGGAGTTTTCTAATCACCAATAATATTTTTTTCTATCAATTTCAGCTATACACTTTGGATACTTTGTAGATACAGACTTGACTTCCCCTTTCTCATCATCATTATCTTCTTCTGAATCAGCATCTGCTACTTCTTCTCCCCATGTGTTTCTTACCTCCTCATCCCTTTTATCAGGAAATCTTTCATTGTGTTGTTGAATATTCTATTCATTTTCCACTATAGTGAAATCATTTCTCTTAACTACTTTCCCCGTCCTCTTATTAAAGTAATTATAGGATTTTATTTTTCTTGAGTATCCAAGGAATATCACCTCATCTCCACATGACTCAAATTTCCTATTTTTTTCATTGTTGGGAATAAATAACTTACTTCCAAAGATTCGAAAGTATTTAAATATTGTATTATTTCCATACCACATCTTATATATATTATCTCATTAATTCAAACATAAAATATCCCTATTAGAAATGTAGACCGATGTCAAAACTGCTTGCTTCGAAAATTTCTTTGTTAGTTATTTCTCAATAAGAATCTTTTTGTACATGTTGTTGATTATTATATTTTTCTTTTCTACCACTCCATTATGATGGGGAGTTCTCACTGAAGAAACTTGATGACTTATCCCATGTTTCTAAAGATATTTTTCCACTTGACTCTTCATGAATTTCATACCATTATCTTTATGAAACCTAAAAATTTTGTACTCAATCATCCATTTTTATTCCCTATAGTAATGATTTATGAAACTAAACATGTCCGAATTGTGGGAAATGATAAATTCCAATTCAATTCTTCTATAATCATCAATTAATAGAACTTAATATCTATTTCCATCAATAGATCTTGGTGATATTGGACCACATACATCAGCATGCACCAATTCAAGCACTCCTGTTATCTTTTGTTCCTTTTCCTTGTTCGTCTTTCTAATTATCCTCCCATGTTGACATTAATAACTAGTATGATCATGTGATATATTAGAAAGATATCTAGCTACATCACACCTTACCAAATCTTCCTAGGATGGTTGGCATAGATGACTAATTCATTTATGCCACAACTTATTTTCTTCCTCTCTGGATAAAAAGAACATATCTTCTCCCCCACTTACAATGTATAGATTATCCTTTGTTCTTTTTCCCTATAAAATAATTTCATCATCTATTCCTTTGATAATACACTTCTTCTTAGTAAATCTTATAGAATGACCTGAGTCGCGTAGTTGACTAAAACTAAGCAAGTTGTGACTAAGACCTTATACTACCAAGACATCAGCCCATCTCATCTCTTTTCACCAAAACCTAGCCTTTACCAAGAAAATTATCTTCAGGAAATCATCATTTCCAAACTTGAAAAATCCTTATTTGTCATATTTTATGCCAGTGACAAGATCCTTATTTCCAATCATATGTGATGTGCAACCACTATCAAGGATCAATATACCAGAACAGTATGATGCTTTAAGAGAAATTTATGCAACAACTGCCTTATCTTCTCTATTCATCTTGATCCATGTTTTTGTCTTTATACATAGTATATATTGGAAATATTTATCTTCCATGGAGTATGATGGACTAGTTTCATCTTTAAGATCTATAAATCAATTTTTAATTTTAATCTCACATTTTGATTTTTTGATCTGCTTCTTGAAACCACTTTGATTATTATGTGTAACATTACTCTACATGATTGATGTATATTATCTATATATGTTCCAAAATACTCTACACCAAAAACAATTTACCTCAAAATATGTTTTATTGTTTTATGCTTTTTTGCCTCTATTGTTGTTCTTGTTCCCTTATGTATCTCTTAGCCATGGAACACACATTTTTTGAGTGTCCCATATTTCCACAGCAGCAGTACCTGATGTGAGGGAAATTTCTGAATGTCACTTAAACACCACTAGGTGTCCCTTGGTTTCTTTGAATCTTCTGATTCTTCATTGTAGCTAGATCAACCTTCAATCTTGGAGAGGGTGCTTGCGGTCTAACTTCAACTGTGACTACTTTTTTGTTTTTAATCAAGACCTATTTCATCCTTATCATTTAGATTTGACAATTTATACTATTCTACTATACCTCTATTCTCTACTTCCATCTTTTTCATTCTCTGTATGATCTTCATTCCTAATTTCACACTAGGAGTCAAGATTTTTTATTATTCCTTAACATTTTTCTGTAGGCCAATGACTTTTTCTTCAAGTTCTTCAGTGATTTTTGTTTGATCATTCATTATGTTATTCAAACCATTGATATCCATTTTCTACTCTTCAACCTTGATTTTGTGATCACTAACTATTTTTGAGTCTTCTGGTTATGAAGACTTGAAATTATAAATTTCTTCCATTAAATTAGACTTCTCTCCATCTTGTTGTTGCATATAGAGTTTTTTGTCATGAACCATTAAGTAGGATTTCATATTCTTGGATCTCCAAACATATATCTCTTCAAGAGAAGCTTCTAATTCAGCTTCTAAGTTAACTCTTCCTTGAACCTATTCTTCATTATTTTCACTCTCTTCCCTTTTCTGAGTGTTTACTATGACTACCACCATATAATTTTCTCTATGATCTTTGTAGTTCTTTGTCTCTTCAACATCTTCTCCCCCAGATTCATCTGAATTTTCACATTATTATGAAATAATATTCTTTTTCTAAAATAAAGTTCTCTTGAACTATTTCTTTCCCTTCATAGAGGCTGAATAATTCTTCATGGTAATTTCAACTTCATCCTCACCATATTCTTAGAAATTATTGGGACATATTATTGAAATATGACCAACATTTCTACATGTAAAGGAAGCAAGTTGAATTTTCCCTTTGAACATTCATTTTCCTCTTTGAATATTTGATGAGAGGAATGATGTCACCTCATCTATCTCTTATTCTTCCTGAGAATCATTAATGGTGATCTTTTTCATATCCTTGAATTCCACCTCTTTAGATTTCACTTTTCCATAGCATCATTATCATCATGTATCATTCTATATTCGACAAGGGTATTGTACAAGTTATTCAATGTTAGCGCTTTCATATCTTTTTCTTCTAATACTGAACCTTTCAAGTTAAACCAAGGTGAAAGCTTACTCAACATATGCTTTACAATCTCTATATCTTCAATGAATTCTCCATGATCTCTCATGTATTCTACTTCAACTCTTACCCTACCAAAGAAGGCATCAATCGACTCATCCAGGTTCATTATCAGATCATCATACTTGTTCCACAGAACTTGTATCTTTTCCTCTCTGACCTTTTAATCAATTTTATAAATATTCAATAGATTTTCCCACATAGCATGTGATATTTTTCATGACATCACCTTTGTATAGATTTCAGTGGATAGGGCTCCCCCTAGGGTGTTTATTCCATTGGAATCTGCATCCTATTCCCTTCTTTTTCCTTTTGATAAAGCCCCACTATTGATATCGGCTGAAATACCATGCATCGCTACTGTAAACAAATACATTTCCAAATATTAGAAGTACTGTTTCATCCAATTCATCCATATTTGAAAATTATTCCCATCAAAGGTTATAATCCATTTGTGATTGATGACCCCTATTTGAGAGAGAAAAAATGATATCAACCTTTCCCTCTGATACTAATTGTTAGGTCCACTGGGTCAAATTCCCTAAGAGGGGGTGAATTAGGGTATGATATATTAAAACAACTTCCCCTTTTGATCTTGTTTTGTTGTTAAAAAACTCATGTCTCTCTCTTTTCTATAGAAAATTATGAACAGAAATTAAATCATTCATGAGACACGGAAATGTTTACTTCGTTCACCCTCACTAGGATATGTCCAAAGATCATACAATACAAATGTTCCAATGTACAAAATCCAATAAAATTGCACTTCTATTTACAAAGTTTAGATTGGACTCACTATCCCTCCTGGTTTACAACCAATCACAATTTGAAATCTCCCTGCTCTCCCAACTAAATTGTGTTCACTGCTTCTTCAGAAGATCTACTCATAATTTATAGACTTGTAGGTCCTTTAATTATCTCTAATTAATGCATCCTCCACTGTATATAGATTCTCTGTTAATATCCCACATTCATCTACTGATGAATAAAACTATACCACAGATGTACTAGGAAACTAAAAATATTTCATGCAACCCTTACTATGTCTTGTGTGAAACTTTAATGCCTTGTGAACAATATTACACTTTTCTCAAAAAATGAATCTTGCACACAACTTCAATATTATGCGTAACTCCAATCTTATGTGAAACTTCCTTAGCTTGTGCAAAACTCTAATTATTTCATGCAACACCCTTTACACAAAATTCTTACACGATCTAGAGCTTAGATTTTCTCTAAGTATTGAGATTCATTGAATGAGGTGGGTCACCTCTTATTTATAGGCATCGTCGACCCCTGCATAGAAGATTTGGCGCATCATGCAAGATCCCCTCTATGCATATAAAACCAAATTTGATGTCTCATTGGCCGTGCAAGTTTTTTTCTTGCAAACTCATCTTTAGTAAAAATTTACAAATATTTCTTGCACTTCATTTCTTTTCCATTTTTCTAATTTCTAATCCTGAAACATGTCTTGCGTGCAAGTTTCCAAATAACCTTCATTCTTGCGTGAAACTTCCTTTACCAATAAAAAGTTTCAACATTTTCTGATTTTGAGGCCCAAAATTTTGGCAAACACTGGAAAACAACACCACATTGTAACTGTTATTTTTGTACCACCTCTAGATCATTAATTCCTTTTTCATGGTTCTTTTTCAGCATAGATTTTAAACAATAACTCAGGAACTCCACAACTGACAATGTAAACCTTCTTTTCTAACAAACATAATCAACCCAAAAATGATTCAATGTTTCCTTGAGGGATTGTTTTCCCAATAGAGGTGCACGGGTTGTGGAAGGGGCCACTATATCTATTTGAGTTTCCTTCTATCACGCAGTGTTGGATGCTATCCCCCAACAATCGTGCTGAGTTTTCTAGATTGGGGTTGGGGGATCAAGGATTTGATAATCCTTCTCAGTGTCTTATGAAACCAATCATCATTTCTGGTGCATTGGTGTGGGAGGCCCCATGAATAGATCTTAGGTAGCAACCATGATTAGCATGGCTCAAACATCCCCCACCTTCATATTATAGTGGAGTAAGCTGTTGGAATGTTATGGGGAGTGGTTCCCAAAAATTGATTATTATCAAAACTAAGGGGTTACCCCAATGTGGCCCCTAAGAGTAGCAGTATTTTCATAGTGTCACGTTGTCTGGGTCTTTACACACCTAATTTTACTCATACTCTCACAAATTAATGAGGTGGGATTCACATTAGTGATTCCTCGATTTGGACATACCCCCATAATGTTCATCTTCTCACAATTGAAGGAGAAGAGTTTCACATTAGGTTAACCATTATTATTTACAAAACATTCATAGACATGGAATTCATGGTCATAGTGACACATAATTATTTCCATACATTCCCTGTTTCCAATGGTGGGTGGCCTCCACAACCAAGGTTTTTTGTGTTGGATCATTGATCAAAATAGGATGATCTTCCTCCTTCCATGGATTCATCATTGTATATCATCACCTATTATAGGTCTCCCTCATAGATTTTAGTTATGTTCATGAAGCTCATTCCTGATTCCATCTCACGGTGGACTCCAGTTAATTAAAATGGTTCTGTCTCAATAGGTCAAAAAACATCATTTGGGGTAGGTGGAAATGTTGGAAATGTATGGGAATATCTAGAAATTTGGTGTGTTGGGAACTTGTAAATTCTTCTCCTTTTTATGTCATAGGCATCTCATATGAGGCATATTAGGAAATAAACCTATGGAGTCATGTGTTAGAAATTAGGGAGTTGACACCAGGTGGTATGTCTTCTATGGATTTTTACATCAGGCGTCACATTTTATTATATGAGGTAAAGATTTTGGGTCAAGTCATAGCTTTAGAATCTTTTTGGGATAGGTGGGTGAAATGTTTAGCAGCTTGTGGGGACAAGTGGGTTATACATTTAACATTTTTTGGGATAGGTGGGTTATAGGTTAAACATATTATGGGGATTGGTAGGTCCCAAATTAAATGTCTTATGGTGAAAAGTCAGTTAGAGGTTTAATTTATTGTGGGGATGGATGGGTTGAAGTTTTAATGTCTTACAGGGATAGGTGGGTCATGGGTTTAATGTCTTGTGGAGACATATGGGTCAAATATTTAATGTCTTGTGGGGATATATGGGTCGAAGGTATATCTTCTGGAGGATAGAGATGAGTCATAGCTTTAACAACTTATGTAGATAGGTGTGTCATATTTTTAACATCTTCTGAGAACATATGGGTAATATGTTTAACATGTTGCAGTGATAGATGGGTCATAGCTTTAACATCTTGCAAGGATAAGTGGGTCATAGGTTTAAAGTATTTCAGGGATAGGTGGTCCATAGTTTTATTTTCTTGTGGACAAATTTGGGTTGCAGGTTTAATATATTGTGGGGATAGCTGGGTCATAGGATTAATGTATTTCAAGGAAAGATGGTTTACAACTTTAATGTCTTATTTGGATAGATAGTTCTTAGGTTGAATGTATCATGGGTATAAGTGGGTGGTTCGTTTTTTTCCCCAGGGGGGAATATGATCATGCATGGGGATTTAGTCATGTTTTTTTATATGGGGAATATGATCACACTTGAGGGTTTAGTTAAGTTTTTCCCCAAGTGGGGAGATAATCACACTTCTGGGTTTAGTTATGTGTGTCCTTATGGGAAATTATTATCCCACTTGATGGTTTGTTGAAGTGTTTTCATATAGTTGAATATGATCACACTTGAGGGATTAGTTAAGTGTGTCCCCAATGGGGGAATATGATTACAAATGATATTTTCTTCAAGTGTGTCCACAATGGGGAAGATAGTCACATTTGATGGTTTATTCAAGTGTGTTCTTAGGGGGAGATGATCACACTTGAGGGTTTAATGGTGATGTTGGGGTTTTAGGATTTTATCTCAAGGAGGTGTCCTATATATCCAATTTAAGAGACATGGATCAAAATCCATGTAGTTTGATTCCACAATTTATGTTCATGTGATAGGATTGGTCCATCTAGTTTAACATCATATAGTGATGATGCTTGTGTCGTGAAAATAGTGTCAATGAGGGATGGTGTGGGTTTTATGAATGGAAGGTGCATATGTGCGGAAATGTGGTTGTAATGGTATGAATGGTTATTATGATCGGGATCATCACTAGTGCTATTATGGTTCATTAATGGAATTATTGGAAATTACATTTGGAAGTTTTATGGGTACGTCTTGGAGAAAAGATGATGTGGTTGGTGCTATTAATGGGATATTTTGAGGTTCTATTATGTGGTAGTGATGGAATTATTAGGTCTAATGAATAGAAGCTTCCTAATTGGTGTTTTTATTGTCTCGTTATTATCACAGGTATCATCCCATATTATTTATATGAGGCATCATAAACTTCTCAGATAGGGTATCCCTTGTTCATTACATAGGGTAAGGCTACAGTTCAATATCAGGTGTGAGGAAATTGTGTAAGGGTCTTATCTATTGATATTCCCATTTTTTATTCCTCATATCTTCTCATTAAGGTATCTCATCCCATTGGTAGGTCAAGGAATATGATTGGGGTTTATACCTGATGAGTAGGACCATGGGGGATACATGGGAGCATCAAGGATACATGTGGGGATTGTACTCTAGGGATACCCATAATTCTTCATCATCTTGGTTCAGAAGGGAATCTAAAACCTCTGGTGGGTAGGGGATTATGATTTGGGGTTACAACTAATGAGGAGTCTCATGAGGTCTTCTTGGTATCATCAAGGTTACATGTGTGTATTTCACTATAGAGCATCCCATTCTTCTTCCTCAAGTTAGTTCGTAATGGTATCACGACCCTAAAGTGTGTTGAGGGATATGAATGGGGCTTACTTCTGATGATGAGTCCCATGGGGGATTCCTGGGAGTATTAGGTATACATGTGGGGATTTCACTCTGGAGTTTCTTATTCTTCTTTCTTATGTCGGGCCATGAGTTCATCTCAACCCACTAATGGGTTGAGGAATATGATTGCGGATTCTACCTAAGGAGGATTCCCATGGTAGATGTTTGGTAACAATATGGATATATGTGGGGATTTCACTCTAGGTTTTCCCATTCTTCTTTCTCATATTGGGTCAAGAGGTAATCTCAAATCGTTAATGATTCAATAAACATGATTGCTGCTTATACCTGAGGAGGAGTCTCTTGGTGGTTGTCTGGGAATAGTTAGGTTATATGTGGGGCTTGTACACTAGGGTTTCTTGTTATTCATCCTCATGTCAGATCATGAGGGTATCTATAGCTACTAATTAGTCTAGAACATTATTAGGTTTTATAAAAGAGGAGGAGGCCCATAGTGGATGTTTGGGAATAGTATGGATATTTTTTGGGTTGTGCTCTAAGTCTTCTTATTCTTCCTCATATCAGGTTATACAGGTATCCTATCCTGATGATGGGTCAAGGAACATTTTTGGGGCTTATACTTATGGAGGAGGCCCATGGTGGCTATTTGGGAACATCTGGGATGAATGTGGGGCTTTCACTCTAGGTTTTCTCATTCATTTTCCTCATGTGGGTCATGAGGGCATCTCAACCCACCGATGGGTCAACGAACATGGTAGGGTATTATACCTATGGTGGAGGGCCATGTTTGTTATTTATGAACACCAGGGTTATAATTGGGGCTTTCCCTCTTTGCCTTCCAATTATTGTACCCCATGTCATGTCATGGGGGAATCTTGACTATATGATGGGTCATGGAACATGATTGTGTGCTTATACCTACGGAGAAGGCCTATGGTAGTTGTTTGGGAATAGTAGGGATATATGTAGGGATTTAACTCTAGGTCTACCCAATTTTCTACCTCATGTTGGTTCATGTGAGAATCGTGGCCCACAGATGGGTCGTATAACATTATTGTGTCATATAAATGAGGAGGCCCATGGTGGTAGTTTGGGAAAAGTAGGGTTATTTATGCGGATTTCACTCTAGGGATTCTCATTCATCTTCTTCTTATTGAGGTATATGGGCATCTAGAACCACTAATGGGTCAATGAACATGATTTATGTTTCTACCAAATGTGGAGGAATATAGTGTCTTTTTTGGAATTTTAGGGCTATATGTGGGGCTTTTACTCTAGGGTTTCCCATTTATAAGAACCCAGACCTTCTTTTCCGGTATGTATTTCCTTTTTACAGAGTTTTTGAGAAAAAAGGAGTTTCTGGAAATTTTTGAATTACATGCCATGTACTTTCTGAGTACACGTCGTGTACTTCTTTTCTGCTCGAGGCCGTGTGCTGGTCGTGTCATGGCCACACACATGGCCAGGTAGGTGTGACATGGAGGCTGCCTAAAGCAAAGTATGGAAAAGCCTAGTACACATCGTGTACTCCAAAAATACACACCGTGTGATTTATTTATTTTTCATTAAATGGGTCGGGGTCGCCTCTTAACCCCAGAACTGTCTTCTTCTTTGCTTCTTCGACTGAGAGCATCCCGTACAGTCGTGAATTTTTTGAGCCCCCAAGCCTCCATCTGTTGTTCGAATAGACTGTCGACGATTGTGTTGGAACCGCAGTAGTAAGCTCTTCCTTCTCCTAGAGCTTGTTTTTCCTATTCCACCTATTTCTCGAGTTGTCGTGGGTTGAGAATTTTGGACGTTTTCTTATATCTACGATGTTCCAAGGAGAATCAATATTCGATGTTCAAGTATATTGATATCCTAACGTCGAGGTAGGTGGTTTTTGGCTTTCTATAGAAAGTCTTTGGGTATTTTGGGCAAATTCCACCAATACCCTTGAACGGGGTATTGTGTGTTTCCTGTTTTGCCCTTGTTGATTGTCTTCTTTGCTTATATGCCTGAGTAGAGCTACTTTTATGTGAATATGGTAATTTTACTATGCTTGTTTGTTGTGACCATGCATGTTTTTCCTATTTATGACTATTTGGTCTAGTTTTTCCTATTAGTCTATTGCCAGTTCCATGCCTAGTTGGTAGGATGGTGTGACTGTTCTTCCATGATGAGATATTTTAGAATGCTAGCCAAGTATTTCTTTAGGTTACTTTGGTTGTTACATGATGCGATACTTGATGATTTTACACTGGGATGTGAGAACCTAGTGTAGTATACCATAAGGGGAATGGACATAACGGCTTCTCCAGAGTTTCTTTAATTTTACAATATGATTCCACATGGGGAATTGAAATTGAGTGCTTCCTTAGAGTGTCTGTAGTTCCTCGATGTGGTCTACAGGGGAAATGAGACATTGAGTGCTTCCCCAGAGCGCCTTTAGTACGATACGAGACTAAAGGGGGGATCGATGGTGCGTGCTTCCCCAGATAGTCTATTCATTTGCTTAACCAGAGGGGTGAGACTGTGTGTGCCTCCCTAAGGGTTGCTAGTACTTGTAGGTTGAACCATAGGGGTTAGGCTGTGAGAACTACCCAGATGGTAACCTGTTTGTTCTACTTTCATGAGTGGTTGTTTAATTGTTGTAATTATGTTCTAGAAACTATGGATTGTTTTCTACTGAGTGCTTTCCTATTTACTGTTTTTTGTACTTTTACATGCTATATATTCACGGACTATTAGGCACAGATCTTTATGTCGTTGCCTACTGGGAATTTGTCTCACACCCTATTTGGGTCATTCATTTGGGCCCAAACAAATTATATTGTTGCAGGTATAGATAAGGGAAAGTGCCTTCAACTTCGAGTTCTTTATTGCACTGGATATAAAGAGCATGGGACCAAGTTGAGGCTTGCGATGCTGAGGAGTTTCTCATCTATTTTTCTTTTGTACTTTGGTTTAGTACTGTATTCAGCATTGTGAATTTTTTGGATGTTTTCCTAGACATATATGTATCATGCATCATTTACATATATTTCTGCTCCAGTTGTTTATTTATCAGTCTTCTACTGTTATTATTGTTTTACATTTACTGCTTCTTCTATTGTATGTGTTGTTACTTCCACTGAGTACTCTTCCAATGAGGGAATAATTTCCCCACTATCACACCCAAGGAACTCGCTACTATTCGACAGCCTCTGGTGTTCAGGGAAATGATCTTGAGTCCATGTGACCAACCGGGTACAGGGCGCCTTTGGGTGGCTTTCGGAACTAGGATGTTACAAAGTGGTATCAGTGGAAAAGCTTCTTTTCTCTTGACTTACTGTTTGGAACCTATAGCCAGGGATAGGACGGAATAGGTACTTGGTAATAAGACGTTCCCAGGAGTAGCTAACCCTTGTACATGGAAAATCCATATTACCATATTTATTTCAATTTTATTTGGTTTGAAAATTTTACAGTTGATTTGATTTCACTGTCGGGCGATTCACATGCTTTGTGTTTTTACCATAATTGTTATTATAGTTCTATTTCTGTCGCAACCAGATGAGATGAGGGTGTTCCATCTCATGCATCATATAGGAACTTGTTAGAAATCACATGTCATGCATTCTTTCCATGCCATCTAGGATGCATTATAGATTGCATGTTTTTGTGATAGACGTTGTGTAGAATATGCATGTTGTTGTGATATATGTTTGATAAAAATATTTTCTTCTAGTTAGAGCTCTGAATGAGTAAGTTTTTACTTGAATGAATGCCAAATTTTGGTTCTTGATGTGTTATGGGCCCTCATGGACCAGAATTTGGTGGATCATTGACCTATTTACCTTGTTTATAACATGTATAATATTCCAAACATTGATTCTCGGCGAGTATGGTCCCACACGGGTCAGAATTTGGCACCTTAACGCTGGTTTTCTGTGTTTTCTGGGCTCCAGAGCAGTTTTTGAGGCTACTATACAGAAAAACCTAGAATACACGGTGTGTAAATTATGAATACATTCCATGTACTCTATAGTCGTGTCACTAACTGTGCAAGCAGGGACACGGGGTTGTGAAAAATCTTGTAGGAAAACATTGTGTACTTGTTTAGCACGTCGTGTGGTATGTAATAGGTACCCCGGACAGGTCACGAACAACAAGGGTCATGTTATCTTTTCACATACACACCATGTATGAATCTTACATGTCGTGTAGTCTAATATAGGTACCCGGCCGTGTCATGAACAACACGGTTTGGTGTTACCCTTTCTCATACACATCGTGTCTGTATGGAACAAACTGTGTAGTGTCAGCTACGTATCAGGTCGTGTCTCTAAAAACATGGGCCAGGTAAGGCATGTCTAGTACACGTCGTTTCTTCCTTTAACACTCTGTGTAGTTTTGTCTTAGACGAGCCATGTGGCTTTACCGTGTAGACGGACTCAGGAAAGGATGAGGATTCAAGTACATGTCATGTGTTAGGACAATACGTCGTGTTTTTGGGGTGTTACATGACTAGTTTAGGTAGAAGTACATGATCATGTGAATGACTTAAGGGACTATGCCGTGTAGGGAAAGAACATGTTGTTTAGTATTGTTTTTCATAACTCAAATGCCTTCTTTCCCTATTCCTTCTTGTGCCTCCGGTTTTTTTCAATCCTTGTTTATCCTGAATCTAAGGTGTGCATTTAACTTTGTAGAATCATGCCACCTAGATGTCCTCTGATTAACTACAAATCACAGGGGAGTTATCAGATGCCCGATATGGCTGATCAGAGACTTCCTGTAGATCATCCTATTATGCCAGCCTTGGAATCATCGGTTATACCAGTTGCAGGCGCTGATGCGCAGTTTAGGGAAGGTTTTCAGAGGATGATGCAGACCTTACAGGGAGCTCCACATCCTTCCTTGGCTATGGAAGATTTGACGTGGGTTTTCCAATAGCAGCATCCTCCCACATTATCAAGGAAAGGAGGACTTTAGGTTGTAGAGTCATGGATAGAAGCCATGATGACAATATTTGAGCATCTAAAGACCCCTCCAGAGAGGCGGGTCAAACTCGCTACCTACATGCTATGAGACTCCGCAAAGAGGTGGTGGGATGTGATCTCACAGGCGGGTCATCATCAGGTTATAGAGTGGGAGGAGTTTCAACACATCTTTTATGACTACTTCTATTCGGAGACCCTGAGGGCCGACCGAGCCTGGGAGTTCATGAGCCTAGAGTAGGGTACTCTTTCTTTCATGGAGTATTCCTCTCGTTTCACTAAGCTTCAGTGTTTCACAACCCTTCAGGGAGGATATGGGTTGTTATTGTCAAGGAATTTTGAGGATGGTCTCAAACAGGAGATCCGCTCACATGTGAATATCTTCAGGATGACTTTCATCGCTTCCATCATCAACCAGGAAATGATTGTGAAGCACAATCTGAGAGATTTTGGAGCTTAAATCCAGGGCGGTTCCACTTCCAAAGTTAGTGCTTCACCAGCTAACAACAGGAAGTGCCTTAGGGAGTCTACACGTGGTGATCCGAGCTACCGAGACACATCTACAGGTATCCAGGTGGTATGCTACCACTGTGGAAGGGCTGGGCATATTAGGCCCCAGTTCCAGAGTGACCTAGTTGAGTGCCGATCTTGTTGTAAGATGGGTCACCTCCAGTTTTTCTATCAGTTTTTCTCACCGGCAGCTGGTGATAGGGGTTCATCCATGACCCCTCATTCAGGAGAAGCACCAACAGTTTCTCACTAGTCTGGGAACTAGTGTTCTTCTGGATGTCCGGGCCAAGGTGGATGTCGAGGCAGTGGTGGTCAGTCACCAATATTTCAGTGATAGTAGGGTGGATCAACTCAGAGTGGTCAGGCAGGGTCACTGGGCCATGGTACATGTCATGCTTTTGCAGTGGAGTAGACCTAGTAGGAGTAGGATATGTGACCCTCTACAGTTCGAGGTATGATCTTAGTAGACTTAGTTTTATCTTCTTCTCTTTTCGATATAGGGGATTCCCATAACTTTATCTCTTTTTATGTTGTGGAGAGCCTTAGGATCTGTATCTTTTCTTCTACCGACATGTTGACACTAGACACACCATTCGGGACTAGGACGGCTAGTGTACGTTAGTTCAAAGAGTTCCCTCGAGAAGTGGTTGGGTATCACTTTCTATGGGACCTCTATGTTCTAGAGATTACAGATTATGATTTCATTCTCGGAATGGACTGAATCATTTTTATCCAGGTAGTTGTAGACTGTTATCACCGTAGGGTGAGTTTCATATCACCAGAGAGTGAATATTTTCTTCATCAAGGTGAGTGGGATGTCCAGGCGAGTAGAGTAGGTCCCGAGCATCATGGGCTAGGTGGAGTTACAGCTTAGATTTCCAGTCTATATCTAGATGACCAGGGGACTTCACTGTTAGACTTTTCTCCAGTGGTTGATCATTTTAGAGATGTCTTTACATAGGACTTTTCAGGTTTTCCTTCAGAGCGTGAGGTAGAATTTTCTATTGAGCTCGTGACAGGAGCGGCACTGGTGTCCATTCCTCCTTATAGGATGGCTACACCTAAGTTGCAGGAGCTCAAGAAGCAGTTGGAGGAGTTGTAGGCAAAGGGTTTCATCCAACCCAGTACTTCTCCTTGGGGTTCGTCTGTCATGTTTGCGAAAAAGGCATATGGCACCCTTAGGCTGTATGTGGATTATCAGAAGCCGAACCAGTTGACGGTCATTTATTGATATACATTGACTAGGATTGATGACCTATTTGATCAAATTCAAGGAGCACGGGTGTTCTCGAAGATCGATTTGAGGTCTGTTTATCATTAGTTGCGTGTTAGACCATCAGATATACCTCTTACAGCCTTCAGGAGTAGGTATGGTCTATAAGAGTATATGGTTATGCCGTTCGGTCTCACAAACACACCTATAGTTTTCATGGAACTGATGAACCGAGTGTTCCATCCATGCTTGGATTCCTTCACGGTGGTTTTTTTGGACGTCATCTTGGTGTACTCTCACACTCGACACGACCATGATACCCATCTTGAGAACATTTCAAGTACATTGAGAGAGCATCATGTATATGCTTAGCTCTCAAAACGACACTTTTGGATGGTTTAGATTCAATTTTTGTGTCACGTTATCTCAGAGAAAGGAGTATCAGTGGACCCAGATAAAGTGAGAGCAGTAGTTTCCTCAGATCAGCTAAAGAACATCTTTGAGGTGCAGAGTTTTCTAGGACAGGTTGGATACTACATGCTCTTCATACAGGACTTTTCACGCTTAGCAGTACCGCTGACGGGTCTGACCAAGAAGGATGTGAAGTTCTTATGGTAAGATTCTTATGATTCAGCCTTTCAAGAGATGAAAGGTAGGTTTACTTCAGTGCTGATACTAGTCTTACCAGAGTCGAGCAAGGGCTATACTGTTTATTATGATGATTCAAGTATCATGCTGGAAGCTATGCTTATGAAAGGAGATGGTCGGTAGTTGAGTCCACATGAGAGGAACAACCCAATGCACGATCTCAAGCTGGTAGTAGTTGTTCATGCCTTATGTTGTAGGATACATTATCTTCTGGGAGAGCAATTTGTGGTTTTCACTAACCGCAAGAGTCTCAATTACATCTTCACCTAGTGTGATCTGATTCTGAGACAGTGTAGGTGGGTTGAGTATCTTCAGTCCTTTGACTTTGAGCTTACCTATATACCGGGAAAGGGCAACGCAATGGCTGATATATTGGGAAAGAGGTCTCAGATACAGGCAGTTTAGGAGGCCAACAGTGAGTGTAAGCTTATGGATCTGTTCTCTAAGATGCATTTGGAGGTGCAAGATAGATAGGGGAAGACATTCATATCTTCCGTAGCTGTTACCTATATACTTCTTGATCAGGTACGAATGAGGAAGCTATCAGATTCTTAAGGCTTAGTCCTACGGGAAAGCATACCAGGAGAGGAAACTATTTCTATATGGACAGTAGGCGAGGATGAGATCTTTCATTTCAAGGGACGCGTATGGGTGCCAGAAGACATATGCAAGGATATGATGTTGGATTTTCATTCCTCAGTTTGGGCAATTCATCATAGCATCACCAAGATGTATCATGATCTACACCGCCAATATTGGTGGCCAGGTATGAAGAGATATGTTGCTGGTTTCGTCATGAGATGTTTCACTTTTCAGCAGGTGAAAGTGGAACATCAGAAACCAGTAGGTCTTTTATAGCATTTACCCATTCCTGAGTGGAAGTGGAATGACATCGTGATGGACTTCGTGACAGGTTTGCTGAGATCACATCGAGGGAATGATGTTGTTTGGGTTATCATCGACAGGCTTACGAAGGTTTCTCACTTTGTTCCGATCAAGGATACCTTCAGTATTAACGAGCTGGGATGGTTTTACATCCAAGAGATTGTACATCTACATGCAGTTCCACACTCCATTGTTTCAGAAAGGGATGCGTGTTTTACTTCTCAGGTCTGGTAGGGGGTTCAGAAGGCTTTAGGTACATAGGTACTTTTGGGTACAACATACCATCCTCAAACTGATGGCTAGTACGAGTGTATGATTCAGGTGCTTTTGGATATGCTCTGAGATTGAATTATGGACTTTTTAGGTTCTTGGGAGAAGCATATACCTCTTGTGGAGTTTTCCTACAATAATAGTTTTCAAGAAACTATTCAGATGGAACCTTATAAGGCTTTGTACGGTAGGGCATTATGATCACCCTTATGTCGGTTGGAGGTAGGATAGGAAGCTTTGCTGGGACCTTGCCTTGTTCAGGAGACCTCATAGCATATAGAGTTGATTCGTAAGAGTATGGCTACTGCACAGTCTCATCAGAAGTCTTATGCTGATCAACAGAGTTGACCTCTGGAGTTTGTGGTCGGGGATCAGGTTTTCCTACATGTCACATCGAGGTTGGGACACAAGAGGATTCAGAGACAGGGTAAGCTTTCACTGAGGTACGTCAAACTGTTTGAGGTGTTGGAGAGAGTTGGACTGGTTTCCTATCGGTTGCAGTTTCCTCAAAGGTACCGGACTATGCACGACTTCTTCCACGTTTCTTAGCTCCGATATTACTTTTCAGAACCGTCTCATGTATTTCAACCTAAGAAGGTTGAGCTATAAGTAGATGCATCATTTTAGGAACATCCTATCTGGATTTCTGATCACAGTACAAAGGTTCTCTGTGGCTGGTATGTTCCTCTAGTACGGGTTCTATGGCAGAACGGGCTAGTATAGGATGAGACTTGGGAGAGGGAGGCCGATGTACAATCGTAGTGGCTGGAGTTGTTCGGGGATTCTTCTTCTATGTCACGCTTGGGAAATTATGGGATGAATTTCTTTAAGGGGGAGTTTGTAAGAACCCAGACCTTCTTTTTATGTACGTCTTTCCATTTTTCGGTGTTTTTGAGAAAAAAAGAGTTTCTGGAAATTTTTGAAGTACACGCTATGTACATTCCGAGTACACGCCATGTACTTTATTTCCGCTCAAGGCCATGTGCTGGTCGTGTCATGGCCACACACACAGCCATGTAGGGGTGACATAGAGGCCGCCTAAAGAGGAGTATGGAAAATCCTAGTACACACCATGTACTCCAAAAGCACACGTCATGTACGTTTTTTCATTAAATGGGTTGGGGTCACATCTTAACCCCAAAACTATTTTCTTCTCTAGATTCTTCGACAGAGAGTGTCCCGTACAGCCGCAAATCTCCTCTGAGCCCATGAGCCTCTGTCTATTCTCCAAATCGACCATCTTAGATTGCATTGGAACTACAACGATAAGCTCTTCCTTCTCCTAGTGCCTCATTTTCCAATTCCTCCTATTTATTAACTTATCGTGGGTTGAGCGTTTTGGACATTTTCTTAGATCTACCACGTTCCAAGGATAATCAAGCTTTGAGGATCAAGTATATCGATATCTTAACGTCGAGGTAGGTTGTTTGTTCCTTTCAGTAGAAATTATTTGAGTATTTGGTGAAAATTCCACCAATACCCTTGAATGTGGTATTACGTGTTTCATGTTTTTCCCTTGTTGATTGCCTACTTTTATTATATGCCCGAGTATAGGTATTTGTTTGTGAATAGGGTAATTTTACTATGCTTAGATGTTGTTCCCATGCATGTTTTCCTGTTTATGACTGTTTGGTCTAGTTTTTCCTGTTATGCTATTTCTTATTCCATTCCTATTTGGTCGGATGGTGTGACTGTTCTCCCATGCTGAGATGTTGTAGAATATTAGCCAAGTAGTTACTTAGGTTACTTTGGTCATTACGTGATGCGATACCTGCTGATTTTACACAGGGCTATGAGAACCTAATGTAGTAGACCATAGGGATAATGGACGTAAAGGATTCTCTATAGTGTCTTTAATTTTACGATGCAAGACCACATGGGGAATTGACGTTGAGTGCTTCCTCAGAGAGTCTTTAGTTCCTCGATGTGGGCCACAGGGGGAGTGAGATGTTGAGTGCTTCCCGAGAGGGCCTTTAGTACGATACGAGACTGTAGGGGGAATCGATGGTGAGTGCTTCACCAGAGAGTCTATTCTTTAGCTGAACTAGAGGGGTGAGACTGTCTGTGCCTCCCAAAGGGTTACTAGTACTTGTAGGTTGAACCATAGGGGTTAGGCTGTGGGAACTACCAAGAGGGTTACCTGTTTGTTCTCGTTGATTGAGTGACTGTTTACTTGTTGTAATTATGTGCTAGAATTTTTTTATTTTTTTCTACTGAGTGCTTTCCTATTTACTGTTTTCTATACTTTTACCTGCCATATATTCACTGACTGTTAGGCACATATGTTTGGGTGGTTTCCTACTGGGACTTTGTCTCACACATTGTTTGGGCCATGCTTTTGGGCCCAAACAGATTATATTGTTACAGGTATAAATAAGGGCAAGCTCCCCTCTACTTTGTGTTCTTGATTGCACTGGAGCTGGAGAGCAAGGGATCATGCTGAGGCTTGCGATGCTGAGGAGTTTCTCATCTATTTTTCTTTTGTACTTTGGTTTAGTACTGTATTCATCATTGTGACTTGTTTGGCTGTTTTCTTAGACATATATGTATCATGCATCATTTACATATATTTCTACTCCAGTTGTTTATTTATCAGTCTTTTGTTATTATTGTTGTTGGATATTTACTGCTTCCGCTATTGTATGTGTTGTTACTTCCACTGTGTTCTCTACCAATGAGGGTATAATTTCCCCACTATCACACCCAAGTCCCTCGCTGCTAGTCGGCAGCCTCTGGAGTTCCAGGAAATGCGCTCGAGGCCATGTGACCACCCGGGTACGGGGTGCCTCTGGATGGCTTCCAGAACCAGGACGTTACACCATTCTTCTTCCTCATGTTGGGACATAAGGGAATATCGACCTGCTAATGGGTCATGGAACATGATTGGGGCATATAACTAAGGATGGGTCCCATGGTGGTTGTTTGGTAGTCATATCATGATAATTATGTGATGCATCTTATGCTTGACACATAACACATCTCATGATTTTCACAGGTGGAATCCAATTATTATCAAATAGGTTATACCATAATTTCATGTCAAGTATTGGGGATGAATAGGGTGGTGTCATAATCCCAACATGAAGAATTTTATTCTAGATACACAATACATATTGTGTTTACCACAATATGATTCTTATACTTTCCACCTAGGGTATACTAAATTTAATGACATGTCGTGAGGATTACTAGGTAGAAGATACCTAGAAAAGGCTGGTGTGGGACTTACTCAAGAGTGGACTTCTCTATTTTAACCTGGAACAAGATTCAAGTGATGGTATTTCTATAGTTTCTTGAGGATTATTTCAACTCAATGTATTTAGGGAATCATGGATGAGAATCTCAACTCAGGGCATGGGAAATAGACTAATAAGATTAGGTCAACTCAATGTATTTTAGGGTGTGTAGAGGAGTGTCTCGACTCATGGGATTAAATTGTGTGGATGTTGGGGATGTATAGAGTGAAACCTAAATTTTCCTCAACCTGGCCTAAAAATATTACGGTGCGACTCTCCAATTTTCAGTTGGGGTCAATGAGAATTATTTGTATTGATATTGTGTACTGCTTCCTTTATCTTTACCTCATCAGGAATTCTTTTCGGATAACCATTTCTTATTTAATGTACTGATTTGGAAATGTTATTGAATAAGGGTTCATCAACTTCTAATCTAGGGGATCCATTCTATATTTCTTACCTTCCTTTTGTAAGAATGGACTTAAAATGATTCTGAAAATGATTTCCCTCCACCTCTATGTCACTAGTGTACATTCTATATATATGAATCAAATTAATGTTCACAATATAATTCTTCTCCTTAATAAAATCCTATATTTAATTGATTTTATTATCACCCTCCCTCAACCTCAATTCCCTAGATCTCCTCCTTCTATTTCGTTCAACCTTAAGAAGTAATATTTCTATGTTTTTTTATTTAATTGTTTGAATCACAAATGTCTCTACCTCCCATTATTCTAGAATATCTATATTTATATGGTTTATTTCAACCTTAAGATACTTATAACCAAAGTAAACATTAAGGTTGTTGTTTTCCTATTCCATTCTTTCACCATTGAGCCATATCATCTTATTATAAAGAGATGCCATTGAATACCGTTTGTAAAGAAATTTTATGAGTCATGTACTGCTTGTAATAATTGTTTTACTAGGTCCAAATCATGGAGAAGAAATTTCTATTGAAGTAATTTTAAATATTAAATATAGAGAACCTTGATATACGAGTATGTGAATGAAATGTGTAGTATATAAGTTGTATGTATTGGGTGGTGAAAAGAAAATACTACCATTTTAAAGAGTATAGTTTCCATTGAAAACATGGTCATTGTAATATTAACCTCAACAATGAAATATTAAATTGATTTTCAAGGGTAACTATAACTATACAATAAGATTAATTCATATATATAAGTATCAAAATATTATAAATTAATATTTAAAATGAAAAAATTACAATGATTCAACTATGAGAAGTCAAATACAATAATATTTTATGATAATATATTTTATCACTATTTTTCCCATAGTATTTTATATAAAATTCCTATACCAAATTTATCTAATATAAAAAAATATTAAAAAATATTTTTATTTATAAATTATCAACTCAAAATTAGTAAAACTTATTACCATTATATTTTTTTTAAATAGTATTTTTTTATTATAAAAAATAGTTTTTTAAATGGTATAGTTTATGATGTCATAATGATTTTATAATGTAATAATGGTTTCAAAACCAATAATATGTTAAATAACATAAATAATGTGTTGGAAAGACAATAAATTCATTTTCACGCCTATCATGTAATTTCTGTAGCCTAAAAATATGTTTTTTCTATTAAAAATATATTATTGATTATTTTTACTATTTATATAAAATAGTTATCTAAAATAATAAATTTCATATTAGGATGGAATTACAAGAAGAAACAATAAATTTTAAATCAAATTCTTTTCATTTTGAATGAAAAGACAATTTATAATTTCTACGTCATTAAATGATATTGTATTAATTATTTTATATCAAAGTACTCATCCCCTCTAACAATAAATACCACATCCCAATCATTATAAATGAAACTTATAAAAGCGATAATATTATATTGAATTATAACTATATTTCCTATCATGTGCTTTCATCTCTTCATAATGGATGTTCTAGTCTCACCACATTCCAAGAAACAATTGTTTTAAGAACCTTCAAATGTATGTATATTTATAGTAGATATAACATCACATATGTTTTTCTTCTCTACATGATATTGACAGTGAAGAACTAGAATGATTCTCCCACCTCCTACCTTGAGACCATTTCAAGTAGGTACATCTTCTTCCCACCAGGTATGTGGTGTCCCTTAGGGTCACTAGGTATGTTGGAGTCTTCTTAGTTCAGCATTCAAGCACAATATTGATGGATCATGGTCCATGGGGTTCATGCATGGTGGTAGAGTGCTTTGTAACCCCAAGGGTATTTTCATCTTTTCCGATTAATCTTACATTAGGGATGGTCATTCCCTCAAATAGGAATCCATGGCCATTCTCATTGTCCACCTCATATAAAAACAATGTAATGTTAGTCTAATGGAAGTGGAGATAGATTCTCTTATCTTGTATAGCTCCCTGGAAAATACTCGTGAAGCTTCTTGGTCAATAACTTATATAGTCTGAAGATGTAGAAACATCATATGCAACCAAAGGGAAATTCTACACAATTGGCATGAAGGTTACAAGGTGGAGGATTATCTTTCTTCTATATCCAATCATGAGGTTTCCATTACACACTATCTCTATGAGAATAATCTTCCTCCTGAGGGGGGGAATCTGATTAGAGGGGATGCCCTTGGGCTTTATCACTATAGATCCCCTTAAATGGCTACGCGTATGTTCTATAGTTTGTCGCTTCCTTCTTTTTGTAGTTGGTCTTGTAATATGTTCTCCTTATAGTAAATAAATAATGATGATAATGAGATAACATCACATATTTCATTCCTTTAATTTTATTTTCTTCCATTTTAAAAACAATAATTCCTAAACTAATTTATTAATATCTAAACATAATATTAATTTTTTTTCTTCTAAAAATATAATATAAAATGTTTATAATATAATCATATTTATATATTTCCTCCATCAATACATCCTTGCATGGTAAATTTTACCACCTACAAGGATGACATCATTTATTATACTATCATTTCACTCATGGATGATTACTCAAATATATATTCAATATAAATTTTTATTTTATTTATGTTTTATATTATGGTGAATATAGTACTCATATAAAATAAAAATATAATCAATGTTATAATTTTAATAAATACTGTAATGACTCAAATAACATTATACTCAGGGGTTTTATTATTAATTAAAGGTTGTTAAATAAATAATAATAAAATTAAATGATAAAAAGTAAATTAAATGATTTTAATATAATTTTTTTATAATTTTTTAATAATGAATTATTTTTTTAAATATGATGTTTAAGTAATTATTTTTTGTATTTTTAGATAATACACTTTTAGGCGCATTGAATGTGAACACGTACAAAGATTTCACACCACACAAAATTTGATACAATAGAGAAACATAAAAAAAATAAGGTTGTACTACATCTGGCGGAAGTTTGAATGAAATTGAGAACTATGCCTCCTATTCATTCCCCAGACTCCCCATGATTCCTAGTCATCCCCCTGATCCCTTATTCATCCACTTTATTCTTACACTATCACCACATCATCTAGTGCTTCTTCTAGTTATCACCAGTCAAAACCCCGACCATTGGGATTGAATTATCATAAATATATATATATATATATATTCTCATTCTTTTTTTCTATTTTATTATAGACCATCCACATGTATGGATCACCTTGCTCATTCTAGTTTGTTTCCCCCTTGTCTTTTACGTTTATTAGGTATATTATCTTCCATGGAATATGTTATCCCAAGGGATGATTCTTCCCTAGAATGTTGTTCTCCTTCATTCATTATCAAAATTGTAGTATCTTGGAACCCAAGTGAGCAATTTCATGGAGGGTATTGGATGTCTTTTCGAGATGAATGTTGGGATCCATCTGTAGGATTTGGTTGGAATTTATTTGATCTTGTTAAATCTATTACACAAGATAATTTTTTTAAATGGGATTTTTAATTTTTTTTAAAGGATAGGATTTGGGGTATTTTCAAATACGAGTATGTAGAAGCATGAATGGAGTACATGCTTCCACTATGAGTTTTCTTGAATAAAGAGTGAATGGCGTTCACTCTTCCTCCAAACTTTTTAAAATTATAAATATTACTATATATATATATATATCTAATTAAAAATTAAACTAAATATTAATAAAAACTAATTTAATATTAATAAATACTAATTAAATATTAAAACGTATTAATAAACCTTAAATAAATAATCATAAATATTGATAATACAAATAAGTATTAATAAATATTGATTAAATATTAAATAAATATTTCTAAATATTAATTAAATATTAGTTAATATTAATTAATATAAAAAATATTAATAAATATTAATAAATATAAATAAATAGAAAAAATAGAAAGAAAATATTAAAAAAATATTAATTAATTATTCACAAATATTAATTAAATAATAATCAATATTGATAAATATCTATATATACTAAAAAATATTAATAAATACCAGTAAATATTAATAAATAATAAATAAATATTCATTAATAATAGTTAAATAGTAATAAAAAATTCACAAATAAAGTAATAAAATTTATTTAAAAATTCATAAATACTGATAAATATTAATTAAATATTAATAAATTCCAATAAATGTCAATAAATATAAATAATTATTAATAAATTTTAATTAAATTTACTTAAATATAGAAAAAATACTAAAATATATTAATAAATAATAATGAAATCATTTTCAATATTTATAAATATTTATAAATTAAATTAACAATTAATAAATATTAAAAAAATATGTATAAATATTAACAAATATTAATAAATATTTACTAATTATAAATAAAGTTAAATAAATATTAATAAATAATAGATTAATTTTAAATAAATATTGATATATATTAAATAAATATTATATTAATATCATTAAATATGACTAAATATCAATTAAATATTTATAAATATTAATAAATATTAATAAATATTAATAAATATTAAAAACTGTTAATAAATATTTCCAAATATTAATATTTACATATATTTAATGATATTTATGAATATTTATTTAATGGATATCTATTATTTATTAATATATATTTCAAATTTACGAATATTTAAATATAATTTATTTATATTAATTAATATTTAAATAATATTTATATTCTTGATAAAAGAGGCGTTGACCCTCAACCTGTTAAAAAAATATTAAAATTTATAAATATTTATTTAATATTTATTAATATTTAATCAATATTTATTAATATTCATGAATATTTACTAATATGTATTTAATGTTTATTAATGTTTTTTAATTTTTAATTAATATTTATAAATATTTATAAACGTTGAATAAATTTTCGTTACTATTTATTAATATTTGTTAGTATTTTATTTATATTATTTATTATTTATTAAATATATAATTATATTTATTGATATTTATTTATATTTATTGGTATTTATGAGTATTTATGAATATTTAATTAAATTTTATTACATTTCATAAATTTTTAATTAATATTTATTAATATTTCATTAATATTTAATTAATATTTATGAAATTTTATTTAATATTTACTCAGCTTTTTTAATATTTACTAGTATTTATTAATATTTTTATAGAATTTATGAATATTTATCAATATTTTTTATAATTTAATTAATATTTTTGAATAATTAATTAATATTTATTAATATTTTGTTACTATTTTTTCAATTTATTTATATTTATTAATATTTATTTACATTTTTTTATATTTATTAATTTTTATTAATTTTTCAATAATATTTTTTTAATATTTATTTAATATTTAATCATTATTTATTAATATTTATTTTTATTATCAATATTTATGGATATTTATTTAATTTTTATAAATATTTTTTAATATTTACAAATATTTAATTAATCTTTATTAATATTTTATTAATATTGATGAATTTTTAATTAATATTTATTTGTATTTATTTAGTATTTTTTTAATATTTATTTATATTTATTAATTTTTTTTAAAATTTACTTTAATATTTAATTAGATATCTATTTATATATATGTATATAGTAATCTTATCTTATTAAAAAAGCTGGAGGAAGAGTGAACCCTATTCACTATTCCTTTAGAAAATTCACAGATGATGTATGAACGAGAATTATGCTTCTCCAACCCCATTTTTGAAAATACCCCCAACCTTATCCATTTTTTAAAAGAAAATTAAAACCCATTTAAAAAAATTATATTATTATACATGTTAAGATTTTCTATTTAGCTCAATTTTTCATTGATTCTACTTCAATTTTTTCTAGCATGCTACATTGATTATTTATATAGTATAATATGATTTCATTTCTAGAAATATTTATATGTTAATCTATTTAGGTTTTCTCATGGTTTTGGTTTTTGTTTTAGTATAATCATGCTGTAAAAGTTGTGTTTTTATGTTATGAGAATTCTTCAACCTTGTATTGTTCATATAAATACCACATTTGGAGTGTTTCTGGTATACTGTTTATTTTATATTTTATTGTTACTTTGAGAAATTTTATTTTCATGTAAAGTAGTTTTCCTGTTTGTTTTAATATTAATTATATTATTATTATTATTATTAAATATGTTTTTATTTGGACCTTCTGTTTTATTCAGGGATTTATGAAGCCATTGCTGTTTTTCAAAATAGCTCATCTCAACAGTCTACGCATTTGGTGGATATCACCAACTCTGTTTTTCTATATCATTATTTTTTTCATGTTAGGGTAATTTTCTCTAAAACCCCTCTATTCTTCTTGGGGTGAGCCATTCTGATGTGATCTTCTTTGACTCTTCCCCCCATCTCCACTCCCAACGTTAATTTTCATTGGAGTTTATAGTGTTTCAGCATCTGCATTAGTCCAAGAGTGCTCTGTATGTGAGCTTCCAAGATCTGAAGGAAGCTTTTTCATGCACCTTTTTTATTACTTTTAGATCCATGGCGCATGAATGACATCTTAACCATCGAGATATGTATCCTAGATAAATAAAGAACTAGTACTTATTGTAGTTTGTTTTCCAGATCAAGAGGGTGTTCAAGCATTTCAGCCCTATTCATGCACATTTTATGATCATGTGCAATATTTGGGGAGTTTTTGTTGTTGGGACCAAAAATTATAGGCCCATTTATGCAATGATAATCATGAGTAAAACTAAAGTGTAAAATTAGGAAAAATGGATACCAGATGTAAGGTGAAAAAACTCCCAAATGAAAGGGATATAAAACCATGGGCAAAGAGATGGATCACTATGGGTAAAAGTAGGTACACACCCCCTCACTATTACAAGGAGAAAACCCTCGTAAATATCCCTATTGAATAGGTGGGGAAACTACCTCACAAATACCGATTGAACTGATGATAGCAGAGGATGAAATCGCTGGTGAAGCTAATGATGAAACCATTGGGGGAGCGCCCCATTTATAGGCTGCCTCTCTCCCTCCTTCTCATCCACTACTGGTGGTTTGGTGGTGTTTGTACACCCACCATAGAGCCACCTACCTACCTCCCTTTACAAATGAAGGGGGCGTCCATCGTTCATCAAATGAAAGACTGTGAACACATCTCCACACATCCTTTCTATCTTCCAAACATGATTCTCACATCTCTGTGAGGCTTCTTGAGGATCTGAACCATCTGAACGAATCAGATTAAATCACATTCATCAGTAAATCTACTATATTTTCTTTATTGTGAATTTTCTACATTTCCACAATTCCTTCCTCCACCACATCTCAGACAAAATGATACTATACCCTAATGTGATTCATCTTGGAATAAAAATATGGATTATTTGCAATGTGAAAGGTGATATGACATTCATAGAAAAATGGAATCTTCTCTTGTCTATGCATGAGCTTCTCCAACAACCTTCTCATTCAAAACAACTCTTTTCAAACCTATATATCTATCATGTACTATACCTCTATCATGGATAAAGACATAGCTAACTGTAACTTTGAAATTCATCTCACAACTCCTCTTGTAAGAGTAAACACATAACCTGTAGTGGATTTTCTTCAGTCATAATCATCTAAAAATCGGAATCAACATAGGATCTGATAGTGAAGTCCGATCCTCTGTAACATAATACATCATTTGAGGTCTCCATAATGTATCTTAGGATCCTCTTCACTATGTTCTAGTGTTGTTGCCGTAGATTCTCCATATCCCCACTAACTACTCCCACTACATGTGCAATTTTTGGTCTTGTACAAACCATAGTGAACATCAGACTCCTCACTATTGATGCATATAGTACTCAAAACATCTCCATTCTCTCTACTTCATTATTATGAATCATCATAGAGGATAACTTAAAATTAATGGGAAGAGGGGTGGATATTGGCTTATAGTCTTTCATATTTAAGTATTTTAAGACTTTCCTTATGTAATTCTTCTGTGATAACGAAATATTTCCATTATTTCTCTATTGGTAAATCTACATCCCGAGAATCTTATTTTCTAGCCCCATGTCCTTCATATCAATCTCCCTAGCCAACTGTGCATTTGTCTCTTAGATTTGTTCATTTTTGGGGTCTAAAATCAACATGTCATCCACATACAACAAAATAATAATGAAATTATTATCATATAAACCCATAAAATATGCATAAGTATCTGAATAAAGTCTGTTGTGTCCAAGGCTTGTGATATTGGAATATAATCTTCTGTACCAACACCTTAGTGCCTGTTTGGAACCATACAGAGATTTGTTCAACTAACAAACCATGTTCTCTTTTCCTTCTTCTGAAAAACCATCCAATTAGAGAATATAGATCTCTTCATCAATATCACCATGTCGAAAATAATTATTCACATCTAGCTAGTCTAGATGTAAACTATATACAGTACAAATCGCTAGAACTATCAAAACATCCATCAGTCTAACAACAAAAGAAAATATTTCATTGAAATCAATACATTCCTTCGGATCGTATCCTTTGGCCACTAATCTTGAATGATATCTTTATACCTATTTCTTTTCATCATACTTGATATTAAAGATCCATTTTTTTGCTGATAACCTTCCTTCCATGAGGTAATGGAATAAGATCCAAAGTCTTGTTCTTGTATAGGGCGTTAATTTCCCTCTGCATCACTTCCATCCATGATGACGCATCTAAATTCTAGGTCAACTCCAAAAAAGAATATGGTCATCCATCCTAGGTCAGTAACCAGTATGAAATATTTCTCTCAGTGACATAGTCTGAGTGTCATACTGGTGTTACTTTCTCCTGATTTGGCCGTCATGATCTAGAATTAACTGGTACTCGGTCTTCGTGCTCTGATAATGCCTCAACAAAAAATATTTCTTGTATTTTTATCCACTTGGAAAATTTTAGTTTTTGTATTTTATTTCTCCATAAATTTTTATTTTCACCTTGTCTTCTTCAAAAATGACATCTCTACTGATGATAGTTTTCAAGTGGTGGGATCCCAAAAATGATACCCCTTCACACCATTAGAATACCTCAAAAAGATTTATTTATTGGATATCGAATCCAACATCAGTCTTTCATGGTCATTAAACAATGAATATACAGGAATTCCAAAAGTATTCAATCAAGAATAGTTAGTGGGTTTACCAATACACATCTCTATCGGTGTTTTTAGATCAATCACCAGTAAAGGAGATTTGTTGATCAAATAATAGGATGTATTCACTACTTTTTCCTAGAATGTTTTGGCAATACATGCAGTCTTCAACATTGCCCTTGTTCTATCCAACATGGTTCTATTTATTCACTCTTCCACTCTTTTCTGTTAAGGAGTGTATGCTAACCTGAACTATCTCTTGATGTCTTCTTGTTGAATTTTTTTTCAAACTTATCACTTATATATTCTCCACCATTTTCAATCCTCAAACAATTGATATTCTCTCCAGATTCATGAACCTTCTACACTTTTAATGTTTTGAATACTTCAAAAATATTTTCATTCCTCTTGATTGGGTACACCCAACATCTCTTGGAATAATCATCAATGAATGATAAAAAGTAACTTTCTCTTCCTAGTGATATAAATTTTACTTACCAAATGTTGAAATGAATCAACTCTAAGATCTCATTTGTTCTTTTTGTTGACATCCCAAACTTTAATATATGTTTCTTTCTCAAAAAAAATTCTCACAAAATGGTAAGGATACCTTTGTAAGACCAAGCAGCAACTTATAATCTACAAGAATATTTAGGACTCGTTCTGACATATGGTCAAGCTTCTGATGCCATAACATAATCAATGGTAACGTCGAGGTAGTTGATGCAACAACTATCTCTACCACCTTGTAAGTTCCACCCATAAGACCTTATAGGTTATTTGAGATCATATCATCCTTCATCGCCACGAGTGTTCCCTTCATAATTCTCATCACTCCATTCTCGGTGTGGGTCTTGCATCTAAGGCCATCAAATTTTACCAAAGATAATATATTATTCTTCAATCCCTTCACTTGTTGTACTCTGTGGATGGTTCGAATAATACCATCTTAAATATTCAATTTAATGGTACTGACTCAAATGATCTTCAAGGTCTGATCATTCCACATGTACACAAGTTCTTCTGGGATGGTTTCATACTCATCAAACCATTCATGTAG
Organism: Viscum album; assembly: GCA_963277665.1. Lineage (NCBI taxonomy): Eukaryota > Viridiplantae > Streptophyta > Magnoliopsida > Santalales > Viscaceae > Viscum > Viscum album. Next base: position 220,744,991 of record OY728155.1, read on the forward strand.
AAACGCCATGTACTATGTTTATCCTAAGTAAATTATCCTTGCGTCGTTGAGATTTTTTCCACTTCTAGAAGTCATAACCACTTCACTGACTATTATATATCCACATTCATAAGTACTCACCACATTTCTGTCCATTTCATGATTCTATATCCCACTATAACCACACTCCATCATCGCATTTTTCAGTCTTTCTTCAGTTTTCAGTCAGCAATTAGCCTTTATAACATTTCATGTATCTTCATTTTCAAAAATGGTAAATTATTCTTGTTGAATTTATCGATCTATAATTTTTCCACCATTTGGACATGCCATCAGTCCAAAACCTCAACTGTTTCATAATAGTGCATTTGATATCTCAATAAATTTTTTTTGATGTGAAAGATCAACCAAAGTCACAATCATAGATCCTCATCAAATTTATGAGAATTATTAATACCTAAAAATGTGAACAATATTGGTCTAAAAACTTATTTTGATACCACTTTATGGGACCAAAAATGATTTTCCCACTAATGCAATGATAATCATGATATATAATAAGGTGAAAATTGTGAAAAAATGGACATCATATGTAACATGGGAAAAACCCCCAAATGAAAGGGATAAAAAAACCATGGGAAAATAAAAGGGTTGCTATGGGTAAAATTAGGTACACAATCCATCACTATTACAAGGAGAAAACCCTCATAAATATCTCTCTTGAATAGGTGGAGAAACTGCCTCACAAATAATAATCCAACTAATGATAGGATATAATGCAATCACTAGTGAAGCTGATGATGAAAACACTAGGAGAGATCTCTATTTATATGCATCCTCTCCCAATCCTAATCATACTCCACTAATGGTTTGGTGGTGTTTTTCCAACCACCACATAGCCACCGTCCTTCATCCCTCGACAAAATGAAGGGAGCGACTACTATCTGTCAAATGAAAGACTGCCAACATGTGATATAGTGTGTCAATGTTTCCAAATATGATTTTAGGTTGTGCACTGGTTCATCGGTAAAGAAGATCTAATTCTAGGAAAGGAATTAGTTTTTAATGATTCTAGATATTGATGATGTTTCGTGTGTGAGAATTACAAGATTCATATCTTTACACGTCATTGAACTAATCCATAAAATGGGGTACTTTGTGTCTATTATAAGAAGTAATGGTTACAAATTCATGATCTATTTTTTCACTGATATTTTCAAATATGTGTATTATTTATGTGGATTGATACTCCCAAGAGAGTATATTTAACATGATTTATTTTGATACTAATAAAATAGAATGAGTTATGTGGTGTTAATTCCATGCATAGAGGACCCAAAATGTTTTGAATAATATTATATCCACATGTAATTTTCATATTTTTTATTACATTTTATCGACCATGTAAACCACTAAATGTTCACTATTTATATTATTTATTTTATGATTATATGAATTATCTTGTTGGTATTGAATCTATATTGAAACATTTTTTTCCATTTTACATCATTGTATATTGTTTCACTTATAATCATTTCTTTTTATTTTATTCTCCTTAAATATGGAATGTGGTATTTAGTTATATTTCATGAATTTATAAATCATGAATTTATTTTTAGGAATATAATTTTTTTTCTTATTTATAAGAATATCTTTTTAAATACTCTTGAATTATTTATAATTTCCATTATCTATTTTGACTTTGTTCACTCTTTTAATCATGTAAAAAATTTATATTTTTGGAATTGTATATAGAAATGTTTTATGCCTATTAGTTTATATATTATAAATTAGAAATAAACATCATTTTTGTGGGATTCATAATTTACTAACCAAAATTAATTCATGTGGATCCTCATGGTTGAATGAATAGTACCTCACATAGTGTATCTCGAAATAGTCTAAAAGGGTAGAAGGAGATAATATCTAACATATGCTATTGATGCATGAAATTTTTACCACCCTCAGGAGAAAAATCATAATGTATCACTAAATACCAAGGCCAAAGGAGGAACCCCATGATAATGAAAAGGGGTCACACTATAACATAGTAAATGAAAACACAGGGATGAGACCTAAAAGAAAAGTTATATTTACAATGAATATAATACATAAAGGTGGAAATATCACCATAGAATCAAAAATTTTATCCCCCTCTGAGTTGTTTCCCAAATGGTGGAACCCTAATGCCAAGAGTATTTTCTCTACCAATTATCTATTTGTTGATATTATTTTATATTAATATAACATTATATTACTACACCATATTGTAGAAAGAACTTACTTATTTTCATTGAAACACATTATAATACATTATACTCATATATAATATTTCTTTATACTCATTATTTGAGATTCAATGTATAATTTTTTTTAAAGTGATTTAAATGTAATTATTTATTTTACACATTAATTTTCTTATTATAATAGAGTGGATACAATTTCATATAGGGAATAATCTTATTTCCCCTCTTTATTTATTAACATTTAAATATTTTAGTTCCTTTATATTATTTATTGTCTCTCTTTCATGTATAAATCAAATTGAAAATATCTCTATCTAATTTTTTCATTAGATCAAAAGGCTTATCCCCATGTATACCTACCTCTTTTACATTTTGTATTTTTTATTGATGATATGTAATGATGTAAGATATTGTTATGTAACTAGTTTCAATTTCATAATTGGTTATACATGTTATTATTACATATTTATATATGATAATTTATTATTTATTTTCTACGCAATACAAATAATTTTGAACATATTGAGATATAAATTTTGGTTTATGAATTTTACGACCATCAAATCTAAAATGTAAGTATTTTATATTATTAGATAATATTTATGTGGAATGGGTAGAGAGTGTAACCAAACTATGTTATGTTGTCTTCATATAAGTTAATGACTTATTCCTATAATATTTCATTATTGTATGTGTTTCATATTTAATGCCACATTCCTATTTTTTCTATAATCTAAGGATTATTATCATTTTACTATGATGTGATGATGACCATTATATTCGATTATATAATAATCTTGATTTATTTATCTATTAAATTAATTTTATTCATCCAGTTCCAATTATTTTAGCTCGCATTTCATTTATTTATATCCCCATTTAATCCAATCAATTTTGTGATGCATAATAATATATAAATTTGTCTAAAATGATGTAATGATTATATATGTGATGTATTGGACTCTATAACTTTTAAAAAATTTCTTGATGTTTAAATATATATATATATATATATATTAACTCTTCTATAGATGTTTTTTAAGATAATAGTAAAACATAAAATAACAATGTTATTTCACTCCTATAGTAAAATAATGATTTCTATATTCCTCCAGTTACTCAATACCTTCACCAATTTACTTACACATAATAGGTTACATTATAATAATTAATATTTTTGTTAGATGTGATACCATTCTTATACTTTATCTTATCACCCTATATTATCCTTCTCAAAAATCATTTCTTTTTCTTGAAAAATTACAATTTTAGAAATATATGAACATATTTCACTACATATATGTACTTAAACAATAAGAGTTGATTCATTGGATATCATATTACCACATTTTAATGTTACCCCTATTCAATGATGCTTTTTCTTCATATAGGTTATTCAGATTCAGTTTATGTTTTAACGAATAAGAAATTAACTCACCAAAAAAAATATAATAATGTTTTAACATTTATAAATGGGAACATTCTTGTAATTTTATTTAATTTTATAGGGTCTTAAAATCATTTAAATTAGAAATTAATTTATTAGGGTTTCTCATTGTCTATTATTTTCATTTACAATATTAATGTTTTTGTACTACATCTCATAAAAATTACTAGTTCATACTATCCTAATGTTAAGATATTCATCTCTTAACATCACAAGGAATATTATTTAGAAAAATTCACTTCAATAATTTGAAACATGAAAAATTCACCATATTTCATATTTTTTCATACAAGATGAAATGCAATAAAAATGTTCTATAAATTAATTAACATAAGATAGTCATAAAATTATAATTAAAACCTTATTAAGTGACATAGTTACCAAAAAGAGTATCAAGATCACACTTATATAGTTTATATTCTTTTACAATAAATGTTAATTGATTAAGACTTTAGATTTTTAGGTATGTACCACTCTGGTGTTTAGAAAATGTTGTGGTTTCTATCAATGTAGGATGGTCACTATAGTACCTATTCATAAATTATTCCTTACATTCCATAATATGATATATTACCATTAAGTAGGTTAGTTGTGATAATTAATGTTAGTGTGATAAAGTATCATTAATATTAAAAAAGTAAAGTACAATCAACGTTTTGATACTAATTATTTTATAAAAAATATTATCACACCCTGACCTACCGTTTTATTTTATTTTATAATTTTCTTTGACTTTTTAAAATTTTGTTTGGGTTCGGGTTGAGTCCCGAATGAAAAACTTTTGAGTCATGTTAAAAAGTGCGAGTTTTTCAACTGACGTCGCTAAACACTCGGACAGGGTGCGTTTTAAGTTGACGTTGCTGAGCGCCCAGGCATAGCGCATTTTAGAAACCCCGTGCCGCTCCACTTAGGAAATGGCACGATCCACCTGCCTTCAGGAAATTAAGATGGTTAAAGTTTGTGACATGTTGGGTTATTTAAAAATTTTATTGTTTTTAATAATTTTATAATTTTCATTAAAAATGAAATGGTAAATATTATTGTTATTATTAATGTTATTATTTTTATTATTTTCCTATTATTATTAAAGTTTTTTATTATTTGTATTAATAATAATATTATTATTAGAGTTATTATTATTGTAGATTAAAATTATTATTATTACTTTATTTATTTATTTCTTTCTTTTTTCCCCTAGCCCTAAACCTAGCACGACCTTACCTTCTCATTTTTTTCTCTTCGGCAACGCCTCTTCCCAGCGCGCCGCCACCCATTTTTACCCTCTCCCTACTCTATTTGTCCAGTTGCACAGGACGCACCTCCTGGCGCCCTCCGGCTTCACTTCCTGCAGTGGGCGCCTCTTGCGCCGCTCCTCACCACCGACCGAGTGACCTCCACTGGTGCCCCGCTGTCCTGCCGATCGCGGCACCCCCTGGCCTTGCTATCCTTCTCCCGCAAGTAGCAGCCCCGCTCTGCCTCCTCCACAGCAGCAACGCCTGACCGCATGCCTCCCCTGCTGTCCAGCGCGCACCCCCACGGCTCGGCGTGACACAACAGCAGCGCGGCCTGCTTCCGGCCGTGTGGCCCTCCCCTAATCAACGCCCCTGCCAGCATCTCCCTCCCCGACCAGCCGTAGCCCCCCGGACGACCAACTCCTTCGGGACGCCACACCTCAGCCCCGCGCCTTTCTGGCCTCTTGCCCGGCTCACCCGTGCCCCACCCACCTCCTTTCCGGCCGACCCGCAACCCTCCCAGCCAACCCGCATACCCCAAGGTTTGATTTTATTTTATTTACTCAATTATTTATTTTTACTTTGATTATCATTATCATTTTTATTACTATTAATACTATTATTATTATCATTATTTTAATTATTATTATTATTATTATTATTCTTATTATTGTTATTATTATTATTATTATTATTATTATGTTTATTGTTATTGTTATTATTATTATTATTCTTATTATTAATAATATTATTTATTATTATTATTATTGTTATTATTATTATTATGATTATTATTATCATTATTCATATTCATATTATTATTATTATTATTATTCTTCTTCTTATTATTATTGTTTTTATTACCATTATTTTTATTATTATTCTTATTCTTAATATTCTTATTATTTTTATTGATATTATTTTTTTTATTATTTTTTTTATTATTATAATTATTACTATTATTATCATGATTACTACTCTTGCTTTCGCCTTTGCTTTGTTAAGTGTTTTTATCAAATTATATTTGTTTTTGGTAGGTTTAGGATTTTTAGGACCCGCGCAGGGCGTTTCCGAGTGAGCACCATCGCCTCACCTTGTTTTCGAGGTTCTGTCATCGCCGCGCTTTAGTTTAAAGGTGAGTGTTTCTTCCCGACGCTTGGTTTCATGTGCTCTAGTTAGTTTTTGTATGTGTCAGAGTCCTTGATATTGATTATACAGAGTGTTGGACTTTATCAAGGGGTTTCGGACACACGTTGTGTCATCACGCCTTGGTTCCGAGATTGTTTTGTCGTCGCGCTTGATCTTGAGGTAGGTTCCCTTTGCACTACTTTTAAAATTTAAGTTATATTATTTCATGCTGTTTGCACAGCCTAATTGTTTAGAATAAATATTTTATTAATTTAAATAAATGTGATAATATATGATAATTAATTTTTAATATAAGATAGTTAATTTTTAAAAGATTATTTAGTGTAAAAAGAGACGTTTATTTTATACACGACACATGAGATATCTTCTTGATGAGAAGACACCCAATAATGAAATAATTCCCGTTTGTCTTTTAAACATAATTTACGGAATATAAAATAGAGTTTTGGTTTAATGAGAAATGATTTCTTTTGAAGCGTGAACAAGTACTTTGGTTCTTTTGAGAAGTTGTCTGGTTGGCTCTTAAAGGTTATTTGGGAAAAAAATGTTTTGGTTTGGTTTGGTTTATAATAATATGGTCAGCCTATGAAGTAGTGTTTTTGGGGTTCTTTAAATGGTTTTAAACTGGGTTTTGTCTTATAAAGAAGTTGTAATTTTTTTTGAGTAGTGATTGTGAAATGTATTTTATGCCCATTTGGAACCTTATGGAACGAGATGAAAATGTTTTCATAAAAAACCTCTTAGGAAAACTCTCATGCCTTGGTCCCAATTGATTGTTTTGGAGGTCGCGCTTAGAGGCTCCCAGGTACGTGAGTAGTCTAAATGAAAGAGGTTGTCCCATGGAGTGGCTCGGGGTGATGCCTGTTGTGCTTTATATATAGATATATCTGATTGGATGCTCGGTTGGCATCAGTTGGATCACCCCCTTTTTTATGCACTTGATACATGGGAATCTGGCATATTGAGAGAATATTCTAAGAATGATTGCTGCACTGGTAGGTTATGGTACTGACCAGTGGCCCACAGTAGGTGGATATATTGGGTTTATTAATATGGGATTTTTCCTCGACCTGCCCTAGAGTGGATGGTCGAGCGTATTGTGCGTTTTGATTTCATTGTGACATGTTTATAAGGATGATTTCTCATGTATTTGTGTCTTCTGGTTTATTATCGATCTCCTAGGTTCACCCATGTCTATTCAACTTTTGTAGCTTGCAGAAATGATTATGATGCTCACATGTATACCTACATTTCCCTTACTCTGTGTTTTACTTTATGCTTTCTAGTGTATTGTTTTCCTTGGAAAGTGGTAAATTTATTTTGATTAGGTTTCTAAAAATGGTTTTCAAATGAAGTGTTTAATCCTCTTTGTACAAATTTGAAAATATAAACATCACTTTCCCTTTTCCTAAAATGTCATTGTTACTAACGAATTGAACCCAAATTTGGAAATGGTTAAGGGCAATGGTTCGTACTTTGTTTTTAAGTATAATATTTAAAAAACATACTTTTATAAATTGTAGTTCAAACATGAAATGAGGTTTCTTTTATTTTAAAGGTAGCGCATTGGGAATAGATATCGGGCTAGCCTACTGAGTTTTAATACTCATTCCTATAGTTATTTTCTGTTTTTAGTGTTTGTGCAGGATATAACTTGAGTGCACTCGCCTAGGGAGACGCTTGATCATTGAGTCGGAGAGCGACCTGCAAGGTTGCACGGAGTTTTTTCAGATGTCGTGTTTGGTCAGTTTTATTTTTCTTCTATTCCTTTTTAGTCACTTTGTTTGGTTTATCTTTCCTACGCTGCTATGTATTATCTTGCAGTTTTATTTTTTTATATTGGGAGAAATTGTTCCCACAACCTCTGTTGATGCCCTGGCGCTTGTCGCCAGCCGGGGAGGATCAGGAACGCCTCTCGGGCCATGTCGCAGACCAGCTCGGGTGACCGGTTCAGAGTCGTCCTGGGTTGGTTCGTGAAAAAATGGTATCAGAGTAGGTCAGCTCATAGTGGACCTCACTGTTCAGAGTGCCCTTTGTTATTTGGGATGTCAAGGTAGACGGAGTAAGATTGTTCGGACTCGAGGGGTAGTTGCGGGAAGAGCTTCGCGAACTCTTGCTCGTTCTAATCCTTGGGTTTCCATGGGAAGTCCAGTTTAATTTGTTTGTTTGGGTTTTTATGGAAATGTTTTGTGATTGGGATACGACAAATGGAGTTTGGGCCACTAGTCCTCCTAACCCGCACGGCCTGGAAAGCTATGGAAAGCTAGGGGCATGGTCCAAGAAGGCTCTCTATGTTAGTGACATGTTTGGAAAATGGCCGCCAACCATATGGTCAAGTCACCCACTGACACTAGTCCCCTTTTTGAGTTGTTTTGGGTTTCCCTTGATTTCTGAAAGTGGTTTGAATCAGAAAAGTTGGTTTTGAAAAAAAATGGTTGTTTTAAATGACATGTTTAATTAGAATATTTCATTAAATGAAGTGGTATAAATGATTTGCTTTTGGGAAAAATAATGTTTCTTTGTTTGGCCTTGGTGTTCTTATGAGTGCTCACATGCATAGTGGTATGTTGGAAATGTGGATTGATTTCTAGTATGGTGGATGGATTCCCAGGGTGGCATGGGTACATGCATGTGAGTGAGACTCTAAATAATAACAATGGCGAGGGTTTATCCCAACAATCTCTTTTTAAATTAAAGATGTTTTCAAAAGAAATGTTTTGATTTTATGATGGCTCTTTTTCTTGTGTTTAGAGCCTTTCATATACGCGGTATTGGTTTTTGAGGTTTTTTATTTTTTGAGTTGGCCTTGAATGGGTTTTCAACTTTTCCTTGTCCAGTGGTTACCCCTTTTAAGCTTCGATGGGTGATCGTAGTACGGTTGAACAACCTAAGGATTATATGCTTGAGTTTCGGAAGTTAGATCCACCTATCTCCTATGGTCAAGCAGACCCTTCCGTGGCAGAGGAGTGGATGCGAAAGATTGAAAAGGACTTTAACCTCATTGATTTTCCCGAGTGGTTGAAGGTCAAGTTTGCGACCTTCATGCTTGAAGGTTCACCGTGGATGTGGTGTAATTCGGTGTCTCGGAACAAGCCCCGTCAAGAGATTAACTGGGAGTTTTTCAAGGCTTTGTTCATTCGTCAGTATTTCTCTAAGGAAGAAAGGGTAATAAAGGGAATGAATATGTGTTGTCTGCAGCAGGTCAACTGATCCGTGTTAGAATATTTCCATCGCTTTGTGGAGATAGTCCCTTATGATTCAGAGTTTGCCCCGAATGAACCCATGAAGGATCGACGTTTCGAGGAGGGTCTCCGCCCTGATCTACAGTTGAAGGTGTCATAGTGAAACCTAACTTCTTTTGTCGATGTGGCGAGAAAATCTTTTCATTTCAATGCCATGAGGGCAGGAGTTCTTGAAGTAGTTCTCCCTCCTTCGGTCCCTATGAGCAGTGGTGAAGATTGTGGAAAGGAAATGAGTAAGAAAATAGAATTGGATCGATCAGGTCTTGGAATCAAGAGGCCTCGTGATCTTTCATCAACCTCTTTGAAGCGAGATATTATTGTGTGTTATCAGTGTGGCAAGAGGGGTCACAAGAAGTCGTCGTGCCCAAGCGTTCCGAAGCCCTTCCATGCATATGGACGCCTGGGTCACTTGCAACGATTTTGTCGAGGCGTATCATGAAAGCGTTGTAGAGGAAGTTCTCAGAAGTAATGTGTTGTTGGGTCTTTGTTCAAAGTTTCTAGTGTACGTTTCCTTTCAGTTTAAGGGATTTTGATCGTCACGGCTATACTGATGGTGTTTTGGGGTTTGATATGTATGGGATGTTGTGTGTCTTTTGACAAACTCTGGCTTTAAATACTGGTATGTTTTTAAATTTTAAAAATTCAGTCCTTTCTATTTTCAAATAAAAAGATGAATGTTTCTTGATGGGATTATCAGAACCTGACTGCGAGGCAGAAGATGCTTCATCCATCAGATCTCAAGCCAAAAGGTCTCAGAGTGAAGCCGACGCGTAGTCAGGAACCCCCGGGAAAAATTTTAAGGAGTCTAGTTAATGTCGTGCCTCTATCGTCGTGGTGAGATAATTCCAGTGTTGCTGCTCTGGTTTCTCTATCATTGTTGTTTTCCTCTTGTCACAAGGTGCACGATGGACTTATCCCTCACGTAATGTCAAGAATTGTGCCTTTTGGATGTAAGTTGCAGATCAGTGACTTTGCGTGGGACACTAATGTAAATCAGTTGCGACCCTGGTTTGTGTCCATCCCGAAGTGATGGGTTGTGAGTAGTTGTACGTCGTAGTTTCATTGATCCAGTCATTGGGCCCTCCCTCCCCGCCCGAGGGGTTAGGGTTTTTAGTTTTCTCAAAGTATCCATTTAAGATTCTATCCTTTTCGGATGGGAGTAAGTGGTTTAAAGTTCCTTACTGTGCTCTTTCTATCTTGAGTAATGCCAGGACCAAGTCTAAGTTGGTTTTCTGGTTGGGTGCTAGTAGGTTGGTTCATTATGGTGGGGAGACCCACCGTCTCTTTGGGCGTTCTCTTAAGTCGTTATCGAATGCTAGTTGAGATCTTATGGGGGGGAGACCATTCAGGCCTCCCCTCTTTTGGTGATTTACTTCGGGAAATGAGGTTCAGTCCAGCTGGTAGTCATTGTGATGTCCTTGAGATAAGAGGTTGGATCGTGTTGTGTGGAGCCCTTAGGTGTTGATCGATCGGCTAGATAATGTGGTGGCTTTCCAGGGGCGGAAAGCGTTATGGTGGGGAGAATTGTCACACCATAACCTACCCTTTTATTTTATTTTATAATTTTCTTTGACTTTTTAAATATTTGTTTGGGTTCGGGTTGAGTCCCGGACGAAAATCTTTTGAGTCATGTTAAAAAGTGCATGTTTTTCAACTAACATCGCTAAGCACCCGGGCAGGGTGCATTTAAGTTGACGTTGCTGAGCGCCCAGGCATATCGCATTTTAGAAACCCCGTGCGGCTCCTCTTAGGCAATGGCACGATTCGCCTGCCTTCGGGAAATTAAGATGGGTAAAGTTTGTGACTTTCTGTGTTATTTAAAATTTTTATTGTTTTTAATAATTTTATAATTTTCATTAAAATGAAATGGTAAATATTATTGTTATTATTAATGTTATTATTTTTATCATTTTCCTATTATTATTAATGTTTTTTTATTAGGTGTAATAATAATATTATTATTATTAGAGTTATTATTATTGTAGATTAAAATTATTATTATTACTTTTTTTTTATTTATTTCTTTTTATCCCCTAGCCCTAAACCTAGAGCGACCTCCCCTTCTCTTTTTTTTCTTCTCTACCGCAACGCCTCTTCCCAGCGTGCCGCCACCCATTTTCACCCTCTCCCTACTCCATCTGTCCAGTTTCACAGGCCGCACCACCCGGCGCCCTCCAGCTTCACCTCCTGTAGTGCGCGCCTCTTGCGCCGCTCCGCACCACCGACCGAGTGACCTCCACCGGTGCCCCACTATCCTGCCGATCGCGGCACCCCCTGGCCCTCCTCTCCTTCTCCCGCATGTAGTAGCCCCGCTCGGCCTCCTCCACAGCAGCAGCGCCAGACCGCCATCCCCCCCCCCCCTCGGCTCAGCACACACCCCCTCGGCTCAGCGCGCACCCCCTGCCTCTTCTTCCAGTGGCGGAGCCCCTCGCAACCGGACCCCTGCTGTCCAGCGCGCACCCCCTCGGCTCAGCGCACACCCCTGCCTCTTCTTCCAGTGGTGTAGCCCCTCACACCCAGCCCCCTACTGTCCAGCGTGCACCCCCTCGGCTCGGCGCGACACAACAGCAACACGACCTACTTCCGGCTGTGCGGTCCTCCCCTAATCATTGCCCCTGCTAGCATCTCCCTCCCCGACTAGCCGTAGCGCCACGGATGACCAGCTCCTTACGGACGCCACACCCTAACCCCGCGCCTTTCCATCCTATTGCCCCGCTCACCCGTGCCCTGCCCGCCTCCTTTCCGGCCAACCCACAACCCTCCCGGCCAGCCCGCATACCCCAAGGTTTGATTTTATTTTATTTACTCATTTATTTATTTTTACTTTGATTATCATTATCATTTTTATTACTATTAATACTATTATTATTATCATTATTGTTATTATTATTATTTTTTTATTATTATTCTTATTATTATTGTTATTATTATTATTATTATTATTTTATTATTTTTATTGTTATTGTTATTATTATTATTATTCTTATTATTAATAATATTATTTATTATTATTATTATTGTTATTATTATTATTATGATTGTTATTATCATTATTCATATTCATATTCTTATTATTATTATTATTATTCTTATTCTTATTCTTATTATTATTGTTATTATTACTATTATATTTATTATTATTGTTATTCTTACTATTCTTATTATTATTATTGTTATTATTATTATTATTATTATTGTTATAATTATTACTATTATTATCATGATTACTACTCTTACTTTTTCCTTTGCTTTGTTAGGGGTTTTTATCAAATTATATTTTTTTTTGGTATGTTTAGGATTTTTAGGACCTGAGCAGGGCGTTTCCGAGTGAGCGCCATCGCCACGCCTTGTTTTCGAGGTTCTGTCGTCGCCGCACTTTAGTTTCAAGGTGAGTGTTTCTTACAACCGTTTGGTTTCGCATGCACTAGTGAGTTTTTGTATGTGTCTGAGTCCTTGATATTGATTATACAGAGTGTTGGAATTTATCACAGGGTTTTGGACACACGTTGTGTCATCACGCCTTGGTTCCGTGGTTGTTTTTTCGTCGCGCTTGATCTTGAGGTAGCTTCCCTTTGCACTAATTTTAAAATTTAAGTTTTATTATTTCATGCTGTTTTCACACCCTAATTGTTCAGAATAAATATTTTATTAATTTTAATAAATGTGAGATAATAAACGATAATTAATTTTTAATATAAGATAGTTAATTTTTAAATGATTATTTAGTGTAAAAAGAGTCATTTATTTTATACACGACACATGAAATATCTTCTTAACGAGTGGACACCCAATAATGAAAGAATGTAGGTTTAGATTTTAAACATAATTTATGGAATATAAAATAGAGTTCTGGTTTAATGGGAAATGATTTCTTTTGAAGGGTTAACAAGTACTTTGGTTCTTTTCAGAAGTTTCCTGGTTGGATCTTAAAGGTTATTTGAAAAAAAATGTTATGTTTTGGTTTGGTTTATAAAAATATGGTCAGCCTATGAAGTAGTGTTTTGGGGTTCTTTAAATGGTTTTAAACTGGGTTTTGTCTTATAAAGAAGTTGTACTTTTATTGAGTAGTGATTGTGAAATGTATTTAATGCCCGTTTGGCACATTATGGAATGAGATGAAAATGTTTTGATAAAAAACCTCTTAGGACAACTATCATGCCTTGGTCCCAATTGATTGTTTGGGAGGTTGTGCTTAGAGGCTCCCAGGTACATGAGTAGTTTAAAGGCAAGAGGTTGTCCCATGGAGTGGCTCCGGGTGATGCATGTTGTGCTTTATATATAGATATATCTGATTGGATGCTCAGTTGGCATCGGTTGGCTCACCCCCTTTTTTAAGCACTTGAGACATGGGAATCTGGCATATTGAGAGAATATTCTAAGAATGATTGCTGCACTGGTAGGTTATGGTACTGACCAGTGGCCCATAGTAGGTGGATATATTGGGTTTATTACTATGGGATTTTCTCTTGACCTGCCCGAGAGTTGATGGTCGAGCGTATTGTGCGTTTTGATTTCATTGTGACATGTCGATAAGGATGATTTCCCATGTATTGGTGTCTTCTGGTTTATTCTCGATCACCTAGGTTCACCCATGTCTATTCAGCTTTTGTAGCTTGCAGTTATGATTATGATTCTCACATGTATACCTACATTTCCCTTGCTGTGTGTTTTACTTTGTGCTTTCTGGTGTATTTTTTTCCTTGGAAAGTGGTAAATTTCTTTTTATTAGGTTTCTAAAAATGGTTTTCAAATGAAGTGTTTAATCCTCTTTGTACAAATTTGAAAATATAAACATCACTTTCCCTTTTCCTAAAATGTCATTGATACTAATGAATTGAACCCAAATTTGGAAATGGTTAAGGGTAATGGTTAGAACTTTGTTTTTAAGTAGAATATTTATAAGAACATACTTTTATAAATTGTAGTTCAAACTTGAAATGAGGTTTCTTTTATTTTAAAGGTAGTGCATTGGGAATAGATATCGGGCTAGCCTACTGAATTTTATTACTCACGCCTATAGTTCTTTTTTGTTTTTAGTGTTTGTGTAGGCTATAGCTTGAGTGAACTCGCCTAGGGTGACGCTTGATCATTGAGTCGGAGAGCGACCCGCAAGGTCGCACGGAGTTTGTTTGGACGTCGTTTTTCGTCAGTTTTATTTTTCTTCTATTCCTATTTAGTCACTTTGTTTGGTTTATCTTTCCTGCGCTGCTCTGTATTATCTTGCAGTCTTATTTATTTATATTGGGAGAAACCGTTCCCACATCCTCTGTTGATTCCATGGCGCTTGTCGCTAGCCCGGGAGGATCAGGAACGCCTCTCGGGCCATGTCGCGGACCAGCTCGGGTGACCGGTTTAGAGTCGACCCGGGTTGGTTTGTGAAAAATATATTATATGTAATTAAAGTGCTGGTAAAGTTATAAATATCAAATTATAAGTGAATAAAAAACAAAATGAAAATAATTTAATAGTTTTTAATTATATGGATCAAAATGACACTAATCAACTAAATACACCCACTTTAACTCCCCAAGAGGCATGGATTTGTACTAGGATATATTGACTTTTATAGTGGTGTGTGAACCTATTTCAAACATTCATTTATGAATAGATTCAAACTACAATGTGACAACCCCATGTCACGGAGTTATTTTATATTATTTAATTTTAGTTTATTTTAGAGTTTTGAATGCATCCTTATTTGTTCATGTTATTCATGAGGCATTGGGATGTTATAGTACTAGAACTGTAGTAGTTTACGATGTGAACAAAGGCTACCATGTAGTGAAGGACTTAGGAAGAATGAATGTTTTTCAAGTGTGGTCATTAATTCCATGAATGAGGGCCTTCACATCGGGAAGACCTTTGTAAAGGTCACATTCTATGTGAATGGGGTTTCATTCCCTGAAGTGTTGTCATATAATTATATTTCACACATTGAACCATGTAACTCACCGTAAACCATTTCTCGAGTCTTTTAAATTTATATTTTTTCTAGTTTTTTCCCTATTCATATTTTAGGGGATTTGGATCCCATTCCCACCCCCATTCATAATAATTATCCAGTATAGAGTCCCTAGACATTTCATCCTCCTCCTTTGTAAATTCAATTATCATCTACCTTTACATTCAATAAGATTGGACGGTAGGTCTCATCTTTATCTATTCTTCTTATTCCTTCCACATTTATACATTGTTTTTCATTGTCATAAAACCCCTAATAATTTTTTTAATATTTATAAGATTTATGTATGTTATAATGGTGGGTAATTCTTTTTTTTGAGGTACATAGAGACCATTTCAAGTTGGGTTCTTTATTTCATCATTGAAGAAATTTATTGTCACTTACTTTTGACTTTTAGTCTAATATTTCTATGAATCTACCTTATATTTTATTCCATGAAAGGCATGAATGTTTCCCAATTCCTTCTTATTAAATAATTTTAGTATTTGATATCCATGATTGGTTTGATGTAGGTTTTCCACGTATTTCCACACATGGAAAAAATGATGTTTTATGGTTTTCTATTCCTTCCTTTTGAAATGTAATTTTTCCACATGTGAATTATTTGAAAACATTTATAAATGGTTTTTTGATTGAGAAATTAGATATTTTAATGTGTTACTTGGAAGTAGTTTATTTCTATAGAATTTTTTGATTATCTTAAATATTTGATTTATATAAGGGGGAATATGGCCAATTTTAACTAGTTTTATGAATTCATATCCATCTATTGGTTTTAAAAAGATTTCTAATGATGTGATTAATTTCCAAATTTGATCATATGGTGTGTTTTGAAGACATGGTTTCAAGGGATGATTTAAAATGGGATTCAAATGGTGTAAAATAGCTTGGTATATCGATATAGTTTCTGAATTCCCATATGGAACATTATGGAAAAGAGTTTTATAGAAATTTAGATTCTATAATATGACCCCCTTTGATTATATCATTCTTATTATATAATGTGGAACCATGAGGGATGTTTTAAATTTGAGTATAATTATCATTTTTTACTATGTATGGATGTTTGAAAATGAGCTATATCATGAGAGGGTATTTTATGTGAGATGAGTGTTATTTGAAATTCTTTATCCTTATTATATGTGAAAATATTCTACTCATTATTTTCCCTCATCCATTTTTTGGATATAATTGAAAAACTGGGTATTTAATGGATGTTATAGATTCAGATTATATTAGTTCAATGTTATCTAACTGTATAGTTCTCTATGATTTATTCTCCCTCTAAGGTCATGGTTTGATGCATAACATATCTTGCGAGGAGGGGGTTCATATGAAGTATATTTTTAGGTGATGTATGGTCTCAATGATCTATGAACTAGGTCTGGTATTATTATTTTTATTGTATAATGTGTTTCCAATGATGCATAGTTTCTATTTATGATTATTTAGGGCATTTCATTCATTGACTTTTTCATATCCCCTAATGATAACACCATGATTCACTATTTTATTTCACCCTTACACAATTGTATTAAATTGGTTTTTATTGAAAATTTAAAATATAATAACAAATTGTACATCATTTTTTATTCAATAATTTAATTTTTATCATTTTCAAAAGAGTAATTTTACTTTTTTTTATGATTTCATTATAGGAGAAGTTGATTTGGAGGGCCTAGGATGAAGTTGAATAAAAATGGGCCCAACTGCGTAGGAATCCAAGAACACATGTGGACTCAAACTCACACTAAAGCTAATCCGTGGATCCAATTAGGCTGATATTTCTTTGATATGATCCTAAATTTAGTGGGATACAACTCTTATGAAGACATGCAATCCCAATTCATCCATTAAAGTTCCTAGCCAAATTAATCTATCCAACAAAAGGAATCTGAACAAATCCAAAACATAGGTTCTGTATTTGGGAAATATCATCCATTTTATACATTAAATGGCTACTAACATTGACAAGGAGAGATAAATGAGGTGGGGTAAGAATGTTTTAGTTATTTACAAAGTGATATAATCATTTCTACCCACTCAAAACCATGTTCCAAATGCTATATCAAAATCTAGATGCCCAAAACTACTTCCAATTATCATTATAAAAGGGAACCTTGGAAACCTTATTTAAAAGCTTGACTAGGGAGAAAATATTTTCCATTTTGGAGACATAAAGGGTTCCTCTCCTCATCCTGGATGATCTGGTGGACCCTATCCTCGTATAGGGGTCAAGAATGAAGGTATAGTTCCACCCGAGCCTCCTCCTCCTCTTTATGGTGAGCTAAATGGTGGATGGTCATTTTTGAGGGAGCTACACACACTTTGGAGGGAGTTACAGAACATTTTATTCTACTAGTTTTTTGTAAATTGTGTGTGAAACATTGAATTAGTGCTTTATCATAACATGCTTCTTCTTTGAATTATTTGTTTTGGTTTACACTTTTTATCTCAACACTGATTGGGTTGCGATATCAAGTGGGAATATTGGATTATCACGATTGGACAATACAATCATCAATTTTCTATCACACATACATGAGATATCTATAGAATATTTTATCACTCACTTTATAGTTGAGGTCCAAACCTTTACCACATGGTTTTTGTGTCAACGGGTGGTCCTTTATTCATGGTTTCAATAGTCAAGGTGGAATTGAGAACTTGAAAACCATAAACGAAAGAATTCCATTAAACCATGTGTATTTTTCAAAACGATGAACTAACCAAGATGTGTATTGAACTTGAAATTACCTCCTTCTATCATAATTCTAAAAACACCACTTTCCTTTTTCAATTATTAAACAATTTAATTAAGTCATTTTATTTTTAAAATTATTTTCAAAACCACCCCCCTATTTTAGTATTTTTTTATTAAAAATACACACTTTAAACATACAACTCTACTTGAGAGATGACCTATTTAATTCACTATTCTATAAATCCCCTTTAAAAAATATAATCAATTTGATGTATCATGACAACACGGTCAAATTTTGGAACAGTTTCTGGGGAGTTCTTTGGTGTTTAGTGTGAATTATTTATAAAACAATTGTTTCTTTTGTAAATATTTATGTGATTATTTTCTTCTATCATTTTTTAATTTATTTTATAAAATATTCCTTTTATAGACCCTGCTTATGATATGATCCTCATTATATGATATAATTCCTTTAATACACAAACTGGTGAGGATCTTGCATCATCGACACCAAGGAGAACCAAAAAATCCTTTGAAGGAGGATGAACAAACCATCAACACTCTTTTTGATCCCTCTTCTTCTTCTTCTGAAACCAACATCTAGAATGAAGTAGACTTTCAAAATATTTCTAAAAATAACCATACATAAAAAATAACTAACCTCATCTAATGTTGATATCCAACTAGTATACCTTCAAAAACACGGAGAAGCACCTAAATTTGAACTAAAATCCAGTCTAATTCTCTTATTACCAAGATTCCATGGTCTTGTGGGAGAAGACCCAAATAAGAACATAATATAATTTCACATTGTGTGTTCAATATTAAAACCTAAAAATATAGATGAAGAACATGTTAAGATTAGGGAATTCCCTTTCTCATTAGAAGACACTACAAAATATTGGCTATACTATGTCAACTCCCCATTTAGAGGCTAGGTATACATAAAACAAATTTTTCTTGAAAAATATATCCCAACCTCTCAAACTAAAAAAATAAGGAAAGAAATATGTGGGATAAGGAAATCCTAAGGGAACAAACTTTATGAATATTGGGAACAATTTCAAAGGTTATGTTCAAGTTGTCCACGCCACCAAATAAGTTATCAACTTTTAATAAAATAATTTTATGAAGGTTTAATTCCTATTGATCGAAAAATTATTTATGTTTTTGTAGGTGGTGTTATAGTTCATAAGATCCCAATTTCTACAAGAACACTAATCAAAAATATGATTTATAACACACACAAAATTGGTTTAAGGTCCTTTGTACACATTTTAGGTGTCCATGAGGTGAAGAGTTATGGTTTTGAGAAGAAGGTGGACATGAAGTTTTAAGATGTAACTACCATTCTACATCAATATTCCCTTTCCTAAGGGAAATCCCAATATTCTCCTCCCATCCATTGTGGTATTTATTCTACTAACAACCACTATTTAGACCAATTCTCTCAATTGAGAGAGCCTTCTGAGAGTTGTGAGGAAATCTTTCTAGTCCACTTCTATAACCAACCAATTAGGAGAGGACCAAACTATCTATCAAACCCTTGGTGGAAATAAAGCTAAGCATATAGGAAAGGGGTATTCAATCCAACCTCAAAATCCATGGAACCAACTAGGGTAGATTAGTCACCCACCACCACCACCTATAAATATTTAACCACCACAAAGGCCTTTCCAATTACCCCCTCCAAAAATTGATTCTATCCTTGAAGACATGATGAAAAAATTGCTTCAAATAACCTCAAAATTCAACAAACCACCCATGATACCATACAAGAGATAAAAAACTAATTATTCCAATTCTTTAATTCATTTGGGGAAATCCAAAGTCATTGGACGGGTAAAATACCTTATCAACCACTAGTCAACCCTAATTAAAGGTAAATGTTAATTCCTTCACCCTTTGGAGTGGAAAAAAACTTAAAATCCAAATGAAAACCCCATTAGAGTCATCCCCTCCTAAGGAAACCACTATCCCAACCACTGAAAATGGTCCAAATGAAAAATAAAACCTTATCATGATAGAATCCATTCAAAAGGAAAGTGAGTTTCATTTGATGAAACACCAATCCAATTTATTCCTCTTCCATTTACATAAAGGGCCACCCAACTAAAGAAACAAAACAAAACTGAAGATGATAAATAAATCTTGGAAACATTTAGAAAAGTAAAGCTTATCATTCACTTGATTAATTCCATGAATAAAATTCCAAGATACACCATGTTTAAGAAGAAGATGTGTAAAAAATAAATGTTACTTTTAGGTGATGAAAAGGTAATATTGGGGATGAATGTATCATATTTGAAAGATATATCACTTATAACAAAATTAAATTATCTTGGAATATTCAAAATTCTGTGCACTATAGGGGAGTATTTCTTTTCCAATACTATACTTGATTTGGGTGCTTCTCAAAACATGGTTACTCACTCCATTTTCTCTTAATTGAAGGTTGGGAAATTTAAGCCCACATGAATTGTTGTTTATCTACAAAAATAGAGTACCTCACACTCAGTTAGTGTGTTAGATGATGTTCTTGTGAGGGTGAAAATTTTAATTTTCATGCTGATTTTTATGTGTTTAAAATGAAATATGATAGGATGAATGGACATGACCCAATTATATTGTGGAGGATTTTCTTGAAAATTTCCAAAACCAAAATTAATATCCACAATTTAAAATTATCTATGGATATTTTGTGGTGACATTGTCCACTTCAACACCCTTGATTCTAGGAATCACTCCTCATAAGAAAATTCATCACTTTCAATTAATTATATTGATGTACTCCCTTCCCCCAAAGAAACTTATTTTATTTCCTCTAATATCCTTTATGAATTTTAATCACTAATATACATGTTAGGTAATGAATCATGCATTGACTATTGTATCGGTTTAGATAAATTTCAATCATGTTATTTAATTGATGTTTTTTTAGCATTGAGGATCCCATAATTGTTGATGATACTGCTCAGCTTTTAAAAGATTATCCTCATCTGGGGATTTAACTATTAAGTAGGTATATGATATCAGTGACCTACCACTTTCAAATTTACTAACATAAATCCAAAATCCTCAGGACTTGGAATATAAACCACTGCCTCAAAAATTTTACTATTCATATCATGATAATTTAATTGAGATGTATATCATAATTTCTAGTTCACTCCCTTCATATCATGAATCTCATCTACTTCAGCTTTTGATGGAGCATGAAAAAGCATTGGGATGGAAACTTGCTGACATTCCTAGTATTATCCCATTAATTTTGACACATCATATATTGTTAAATGATGAGGCTAAACCAGTGAGGTAGTTACATCTTTGACTGAACCCAAACCTCCTATATGTTGTTAAAATTGAGGTAATAGAGTTATTGGATGATGGTATCATTTACCCCATATCCAACATCTAATGGGTCAATCTAGTTCCAATAGTTCCTAAAACACTGGTCTTCAAATTATTAAAAATAAAAATAAATAATTGGTTCCAACTTGTGTGAAAAATAGTTGGTCTATCTATATAAACTATCACAAATTAAACCAACACACTAGGAAGGACCATTTCCCATTTCTTTTCATTTACAGGATACTGGAGAGGCTAGTGGGGAAATACCACTATTGTTTACTTGATGGGTATTCTAGATAATTTTAAATACATATCACCTCTAAGGATATATAAAAGACAACCTTCCCTTTCCCCCTTTTCACATTTTCATATTGAAGGATTCCATTTGGTCTGTACAATTCTCTATGTAATTTCAAGGGACACATGATCATAATTTTTTCAGATTACCTAGATAATTGAATGGAAATATTCATGGGTGATTTCATTATTTATGGATCTTCTCTTGATGAATGTTTTTATATTCTTGGTTCTATCATATTTCATTGTATTGAAAAGTATATCGTATTAAATTATTAGAAATTTCATTTCATGGTGCGATAAGGTATAGTACTTGGACTTGTCATTTCTGGGGATGGTATCCAAGTAGATAAATGAAAAGTGGATGTCATTTATTACCTTCAATTATCTAAAAATGTATGGTATGTGTGGTATTTCTTAGGCCATTATAGATTTTATTATCGTTTCATTCATGACTTTAGTAAGATTTTTCTTCCCCTCTTCTGATTACTCCAAAAAGAAAAAGAATTTGTGTTTAATAAAAATTACGAGGATTCTTTTAACAAACTGAAATGGATTCTCACATAACCCCATATATTCAAACCACCTCAATGTGTTTAACAATTTGATATCATGTGTGACACCTATAAATATGCAGTTGGGGTAGTCTTATCACAATAGTTTGATCAAGCTCCACATGTCATAGACTATACCTCAAGCACACTGAACCCCGCCCAATAAAACTATATGAAAAATGAAAAATAATTTATTTCTATTGTTTTTTCCTTGGATAAATTCATTTCATACCTTTGGGGATACAAATTCATTGTGTTCTCAAACCATACATCCCTCTAGTATCTCATTAAGAAACCAAAATCCAAACCATGTCTCATTCGTTGGATGATCCTACATCAGGATTTTGATCTAGAAATTATGGATAAAATGGGGAAGAGAATGTGGTAGATAACCATATCAATAGGATCCTCCCATACTCAAACATTGACTCATCCCCTAGTATCCCCCTAAATGACATTCTTCTTTATGATAAATTGCACTGCGTGCAAGATGTTATTCATTGGTATGATTAAATTGAAAATTATTTGATAGAATCTTTAATTACTTCCAATTTCAACAAAAAATAAGACGATCGTCTAAAAAATGAGTTGTGTTGGTACATTTGGTATTACCCTTACCTTTGGTATACATGTCACCACACCAAAATTATACTTTAGTGGCCTTTTTTCATAGGTTTAATAAACCACCGTCAATTTTTTTTAAAATAATTTATCATTGTTTTATTAAAAACTTCCTCTAAACCTTTTAATTTTTTGAAAAACCTAGAACTTCTCCCCTTACCCCCCCCCCCCAACCCCAAAAATCCCTACCCAACCCCAAAACCCTCGCTATTGATCCCAACCCTCACTAACCCTTGCCGCCGATCCCAACCCTCACCGCCCCTCACCATTGGTCTCGACCCTCACCCCCCACCCCTACCCTCACCACCCCTCGCAATCGGTCCTGAGCTAGATGCTTGCCTCACCTCTCTTCCAGTTCTGACCTAGCACCTCGCTGACCCTCAAAGGTCAAGTGGTAAGTGAAAGGGAGTTTCTTTCTAGATCATTATTGTATAAAAATTTTATTTACCATGATTTTTTAGGAATTACATCTTGATTTGAGTTTTATTCTTGTGTATTTTCATATGGCTTGATGTGATTTACAATTATTATTAGTAATTGGGTAGCATTTTATGTGTTATCCATATTGAACTGTGTTTTAATAGAATTGTATGTTTCATGTTTATATATATTACCTCCTAGAAGTTTGAGTAGGGATTTTATTCATTGATGGAGTATATATCTTGGTTTTTTGAGTTAGTTTTCATTCCCCCAAATCCCATCATGAATGATTATTTGAAATATCAATGCTTTGTGATGGGTTTGAGACCAAAAGTGATATTAAGGGTTATTATTTTATGTACAATTAACTACGCTAAATTGGTTTACAAGGTTATCGTGTATAATAAAATATTTGTAGGATTAACATGTTTAGATGATGCCTCTACTATTATAGACAGAATTTAGAGTTATTCTTTATGTAAAAAAGAGGAAGCAAGAGGAATCCCAACAAGGTAGTATTTGGAGTGTGTAATTACCTTTTGATTATTTTCCCATGACTCCTTCAGGGTGTAAGACATTGGTGTGTTTCTAATATGAGAGGGTAGGTCATACCAAACAATAGTATAGAGAATCTTCTAAGACTTTCACCAATGTTGGTACTTAGGTTATATGTATCATTTTTTTTAGGATACCTCCTCAAAGAAAAAAAGGTTGCGTCATTTCACACTAAACACTCTCAGTTACATTTGGATGTATTTAATGGAAAGGCTCATAATCCTTAGATGATAGGAGATTCTAATCTGGCTAATAAGTCTTAGATTATGGCCAATTATTGGAATTTATATTTGATCAATAATGTGGTAGAGGATTCAAATGTCAGACCAGAAACTGTGATATGTATGATATTTCACTTCACATTTTCAAAAGCTTCTCTTGAATGTTACATTTATGTATTTATTTTAAGTTAATGTTAAAAAAATAAAAATGTTCTTTTATGTTTTCAACTATGTTTAAATTTTATAATCAAAAGTTTTTAACCTCAAAGAATTTATGTTACATAATTGGTCCCTTCCTAAATATAATTATTTATAATTTTTGTGATTGAACTCACAGAGTCATGAAAATTGATTCTTGATCCCTTATTATGTAACACCATTCCATGATTTATCATCAAGGATGTTTTTTTGTGTAGAAATTCATTTATGATTCTTTTGTTAAAAGGGGATATTTTCTTTTAAAACCATTGAACTTCTTTCTCAGAAAAGATTATGAGATGTTCAATTCTATCATAAGAACAATACACCACTTCAATTATATTTCCTAATCATTTGAAGTGATTAAAAATATTTTTTTTAAATGAATATAATTTATGAATAACCAATTCTTTAATCCTTTAATTTAATGTTTCACACCTATATCTCATTCATATATTGAATGTGGAATTTATTGTTTTAGAAATATACCCTTTATTTGGGGTAAATATAATAATATTTAGGATTTGGATTAAATAGTATTTACCTAGAAGATTCATTATTTACCATATGTATTTATATAGGAAAACCTTATTTAACATATTACTATTTTTCTCAACTAGTATATATGAATATGTTTTCCTATTTAGTAACATTTATGGTTTTCAATTTTTTTTTAAAATGTGTAGGCACATTATGATATTTATGGATAAAATATAGATCACATTACCAAGAAACACACCTCAATATGCTATGGGTTTGGAAGAGTTCATAGATTTTAAAATTTACAATCGATTTTTTGATGGGAGAATAAGATTTCCATGTCCTAAATGTAAATTTAAAATATGGTTGAAGAGAGATGAAGTTTATGAACACTTGATGTTGAAGTAATTCCCTACTCAATATTTTCATTGTATTTGGCATAGAGAATAAAATTTTATGCAAAGGTTGAGCACTTATGTCAATCCATAGAATGATCTCCTAACTTTGTCGATAATGGAAAATGAAATGAAAACCCATAAAACTAATTCATTCAGCATTTCCTGACACCAACATCAATATCAAAACATATTAGAATAACCAATTGATGGTGCTACAAATAGAAACATGACAAGTGATGTTTTTAAGATTATAGGACAACCATATCATGATTGTAACATATCATCATATCCTCCTCTTGATTATATGGAGACTAATATAAGAGAAAATTTCATTGAGCAGACATATGTGTTTCATGGTTTAGTTGATGATGAAAATCAATAGTTTTATAGTAGATGTTTGAAATATTCAAAACTTTCTTTTTTACTGAAGTTTTACCACATTAAATGCCTATGTGGAATTATAAATATGGTGATGTCCATTATATTGGAATTGTTGTGTGATGAATTTCCTAAAACAAAGATCAATGAGTCATTTTATGATATGAAAAAAAATAACAAGCTTGGTCTAAATTATAAAAAATACATGTGTTTCCCAATGATTGTATGCTTTATTGGGGAGAGGATTCAAGAAAACAAGATTGAAAAAATGTTCTTCTACATAGCATTCAATGGATGATGTTGGAAGTCTAAATCAACATACAACCACAAAGGAGAAGAAAAAGAACACACCAGAAAAGTGTTTCATTAATTTCTTTTAAATCCTCGATTGCAAAGATTATTCATGTCATCAAAAACCGTCGAACACATAAAGTGGCATTATATAGATAATAAAAATCATGGTTTAATGCAACATACAATAGATTCTCAATCATGGAATAAATTTGATTAATTACATCCATATTTCACATCTAATATTAGGAATGTTTGATTGGGATTGGTTGTCGATAGATTCAACCCATTTGGGATTTTGAGTACCAGTTATAGCATTTGGTCGGTTGTTTTGATCCCTTAAAATATACCAACATGGATATGTATGAAACAAACATATTTTATCATTTTGATGAATATTCTTAGAAAAAAAAATTCTGGAAATGATATCTATGTATACTTATAGCATTTAATTTAAGAATTACAGGAGTTATGGAGAAATGGTGTTGAGACATATAATGCATCTTATATACCAATGTTCAAAATGAAAGCTGCTCTAATGTGGACCATTAGTGACTTCCCTGGACTTGGTAATTTAGCTGGTTGGAACAATTTCATGGGTTTAGATTGTCCTCTTTGTAACATTGATTTTGAGCCTGAATGGATACCTCATAGTAGAAAATGGTTCTTCTTATGTCATTGAGGATTTCTTGATACATCTCATATATTTAGAATGAAAAAGTCAAAATTCAATGGTTTCATTGATCATAGACAACCTCCAAAGTTTTTAACAAGTTATGAAATATTTTCACAACATGGAAATATTGAAAAAAAAATTGGGAAGGTTCACTATTTTAATGATAGTGGTAAATGAGTTCGAAGTGCATCATCAAGTGAAATAGGAATATAATAATGGAAGAATAAAAGTATATTATTCAAACTTCCATATTGGGAATTTAATTTGTTGTTGCATAATCTTAATGTGATTCACATTGAGAAGAATTTGTTTGACAATTTTATCTTCACATTACTTAATGATCATGGAAAGTTGAAGGCTCATCTCAATTCTCAGAAAGACTTACAAGAAAGGAACATGAAGCATGATATCCAACCAGATGAGAATGGAAAGTATGCTCTAGAAATTTTTGAAATGAAAAATAGGGATAAGGATACATTCCTTTGAAATTTAAAACATGTGAAGGTATATGATGGGTATTAAAGTAACATTTTAAGGTTTGTTGACTTAAATCATTGTAGGTTACATGTATTAAAAATCCAAAATTCAAATATTTTGTTACAGCTGTTACTATTATTAGCATTGAATAAATTATTACCTAAAAGGTTTACTTCTGTTGTACTCTAATTGCACATTTTTCAGACTACTATGTGAGAAAACTCTACATCTATTTGATCTTGAAAACCATTAGGAGATATTTTTTTGACACTTTGTGAAATGTAGATAATCTTTCCTCCATTTTTGTTTACTGTCGTGATGCATTTAACTGTCCATTTGGTTGTGGAAGCTGAATTAGGAGGCCCCATACATTATTGATGGATGTATCCAGTTGAGAGGTAATTTATTTATATTTTTTCATTTCAATAAAACATTATTATAACTTCATTAAATGCATAATTTTTTTTATTTCATAGATATCTTGGGAATTTGAAATCATACGTAAAAAATAAAGCTCAACCTGAAGGCTCTATTTCTGAAGTCTATTTGTAAGAGGAGTGTCTTAGCTATTTTTCTAGATACTTGGATGATATTAAAACAAGATTCAATCAAGTTAGACATGTTGATAACACATTTAATCAATCTAAAATACATGTGAAATCAAAAATCATTCATGATATTGGCTGATTATTTGGGAGAAGATCAAATGAAACACTAATAGAAATGAAATTATTACAGGCATATAGATATATGTTGATGAATAGTGAGATTTCATATCTATTTATTGAATAGTTTAGGATACAGAGAAAGATATAAATGAGAGTTTGAACACAAAATTAGAAATATATAAGAAAATATTTTAATAAAGAGGTTGTAGAATGGTTTGCACGACGTGTAAGTTCATAAATATTGAAATCAATATGGATATTAGGTTGATACATATGTTTTGTAAATATAATAATGTATATTACTTTTTTTAGATCATGAATACTGGTAATTGAGTATAATTCTCAGAATATTTGATGTTTATTGATCGAGGTCCACTAAAACAAGCTAGGAAGTTCGACGCTTACACCGTGAATGGCTTTAGATTTCGTACAGCCAATTGGGAAGAGGGTCTGAAAACATACAATAATAGAATATTTACATTTTCTAAAGTGGGATACTATGTAAATTTGATTGATATTATTGAATTAAACTACCACAGACATTATTTAGTTTTTTTTTTCAAATAAAATTGGGTGGATATTATCAGGGGTGTTAAAAGAGATTCCTTGTAATTTATTTCTGTGAACTTCTATTGCTTGATGGATGTTGGTGAACAAGAACTACATGATTCGTATATCTTATCATCACAAGTGAAAATGGTATATTATGTGAAATATGTTGTGGATGAAGGGTGGGGTGTATTTTCACATGTAAAATAAAGAGACTTGTATGATATGGGTGATGAAGTGGAAGATTATACCTCTAACATTGAATCCCATAAAAAAATAAGTGGAATTATTTTCCCATCATGGTATTGAAAATATTAGTCTTGATAGGTTGGATGAATTAGATGAAGTAAAGATAGATTAGGAAACCAACATTATTCAAGTATAAAATGACTGTATATGCAAATATCCATTCATTTATAAATCACTTATTTCATTTTTGTAGTCATTTATTTTCATTGTTATGTATATTTTGTTTGTTATTATTGTTTATCTATTATCATTTCTATTTTTTATGCATGAATTTTTTGAAATATATGTTTTAAACTTAATTTTATTTGATTAAATAATAGGAATGATAAGGAGGAGGCATTATATTACTGCCATTCGACTCTCGGTCGACGTTCCATCAACCAAACTGACAAATGATGATCCATCTATCTCTCTCCTTACAGCTTCTGATCCACCATCCGCTTTCCCCCCTACACCATCTCTTGCACCCTCTATCAGCATCCTATTATTAGCTCAGTCGATGCCTTCCCATTCAACAACGTCAATAGTGAGGGAGAAGTGAGCCACTCCTACTTCAACATGGAGTATTGGAGGGTAATTATTATAGGTACAAATTTAAATATGAATAAATTTATTGCAATTTTTTTATACTACTACGGAGAAAAATATAAAAATTTCATATGTATGGAATCAGACTGTACTAAAGGTATTTGTCTTATTTGATTCCTATGGGGTCCCTAGGGATGACGCTACAGGATTACTCAGCCATATTGTAGGACAACTCATGGTGGAGCTGATAACCCTTCCCATTACGTTTGATGATTGGAGGCATAAGCCTCTATCTTGGAAAACTGAAGTTTTTGATTCAAAAATAAAGGTAATTTAAATACATTATAGTTTAATTTAATTTCATTATGTTATTAAATGATAATATTTTCAAAATGAATCTCTGTGTACATATGTTTTTCCAATTTATTACTACTGATCTGCTAGCATGAAAGTGGAAAATGGAAATTTTGTCCAAGAAATGGAAAGATTATAATTGGATATTATGGAATGAAGTCAATAATACTTTGTTGAGCACCCAAAAATTATATGATAAGGTACCCAATGGGGTACCTATAGAGAAATGGAACGTTTTTATTGATAGGCATCGTGATGAGAAGCACATGGTATTTAAATATATATTATTATATTAATACCATTTTATATTTATACATGTATATGAAAAGGGATGACATTGTATACATTACTATTAAATTACATTTTATTTATTTCAAGATCTTTCAAGGAAGAATTCATCGAGTTGGTCTAAGAAAATCATCCCTCACACTACGGGGTCAAAGAGTTTTTTTAGAATTCGGTTGACTATGGTTATATTTACATTAGTTTAAATATTTATTAGACAATATTATTTATTTAATATATTAAATTTTTTATTTAAAATTTTTAATGCAGTCACATAGTTTAGGGAACCAAGCATCTTGAATAAAAATGTGGTTGGATGTTCATAAAAAAATATAATTGGAGTTTTATTAATGAGTCTGCCAAAGAAGATGGGGTATGAATTCATTTTTCATTATAATATTTTATTATCATTTGTCACTATGTTAATATATATTTCTTCAAATATGACTGATATTATATTCATATGTAAAAATTAAAGAACTATAGAATGCCAATCTCGCGCAGTCCTTCTTAGTGTCCTAAGATAACCCAATTGGTAAAGTCCTTGGAAAAGAAGAATCCTGGTCGAGTTCATAGGATGGTTTTGGGACCATTATCATCTGAGGACTTTAACAGTCCACCGAGGATTACAACTACATCTACTCCTAGTTGTAGTCACTCTATACCCTGAGATTATTAGTGATATATTTTTTCTCTACAAAACACAGTTCATGAACAGGGGACTCAGACATCCACTTTGCAAAAATCATTGATTGATTTATATCAGAAGTTGACCAGATCTATACCTAGTGATATTTCATTGATGACTGGTGGTGAGAAGGTAAATAACACAACTTAAAAATCATTTAGTTCTCAAAAAATTATTGGCTTTTAGTTTAAATATAAATATAAAACATTATTTAATTTTAAAAATAATTATCTTACAGGTGCTAGTAGAAAGAAGTAGTGATAAAGATGGAGAGGGTGATGGGAAGTTTTCATCATCATATAGTGATTAATGGTGTTTTTTATGTTTTAGAAAAATATGAAAAGAGAGAGTTTGTTTATGTATCAAGTGTGGCACAAAGTATTCACCTAAGATTATCATGACCTAACATTTTCATGATTTCCCATTTTGAAGAGGCTGAAAATCTTTTAGGGCTGTAGTGATAGTAATCCTTTCATAGCAATATAGGATTGAATATGATTAAAATAACTATCTTTAAATGGTCTTCATGCTATTTATTGAAAACCATATTATATTTTATTTTAACATCAGTAAACATCCTTTCCCAAATCCAGTATAGTAATACCTAAGTGGAATTTCTTTCTTATTGGAATCCCACAAGGTAAAGTTCCATCATTATGGTTATAAATTTTCTCCCCATTTTTAAATTCTCATGCAGGATTTTTTTACTTCAAGCCTATACATGTTCTTGTTTCTCATTCACATTATTGTTTATTATAGCATGTAGGCCCCAAACACCTTTCATCATTTATATTCCATCATCCCCTTAAGCTAAATCAACTCACTATATAACTTCAATCACATTACACAATCATTCATGATGTATATCCTTATCAGTATTCTTCACCCAAATAATATCATATCTACCTAGAATTATCACATTTCTGTTTCCTCTATACCTATATCTTCTACTATATATTTACTAGCCCCGAAACCCTTTCATTATTTCAGTGTTGCATGATTTTCATAGTTCTTCATGTGTTGTTCACCCCAGTTATATAAATATGCATTATGAAATTAGATGGTGTTTCATTTGGTTGAGTATAAGACACAACATTGTTGAGTATGTGTATCTTTGTTACTCATGATAGAATATAAATGAATATCACTTTAATTCTTCTTGTATACTCCAACTAAATCTAGTGTTAGTTTGGAAATGGGATCATGTGTATATGGAATTCATTTTTCTATTATAAATGACAACATAAGAAATTAATTAATTCAGGTTAGTGATGGATTGGTTGAAGAAATCGTCTCATTTTATACCTATCATGGACACATCAACGGTTGATGATCTGGTTAATCTATAAGTGAAGATGGTTTTTAGGTTGCATGGGTTACCCTCTACTGTTGTGTTGGAGAGGGATCCAAGGTTGACTTCCATATTCTAGAAGAGTATTAAAGAGATGATGGGGGATCGAGTTATATTGAGTAACGATTATCATGTACAGAAGGATGGTCATATGTATAATTCTATTTAGATTCTATAGTATATTCTCAGTTCCTACATTTATGATTTCATTGGATCATAGAAAAAACATTTAGTAATAGTGTAGTTCACATATAATAACATCCATAAGTAAATAATTAGAATAACACCCTTTTAGGCTTTATGTTACTTCCCATGTGTGTCATCTATTTGTTTTGAATAGGTGTTTGAGGCCACTTTTTTGGGACCAAGTCAAATTTAGGAGATGATAGCAAGGATCCAAGATATATTTCAACTCTTGGTCATAAATTAGTGTTTGTAGAAATAATATGAAGATCTTCAATGCCATCCTTTCAAATTTACCATTGGTGATTTGGATTTAAGTTGCACCGATACATTCCTTATTGTAGATATGACACTAGGAGTTCATGTTGTGAATCAATGATTATCGATGAAAATAATTCTAACATGGAATATTTTTATTCATTGAATTGTTGAATCGTATCTCATTTGGAGTTTTTATTCTCCCTTAAACTCAAGGGATACTCTATTAAAGTTTTTCATGATTCATTCCCTTCTAGGCTTCTCCCTTCAATGCTTTGATCATTGGGTTGGTTGGTTTCCATAATTTATATAAGTTTAATAATTCCATTATTTTTTACTTCTAATTATATTCATTTATCTTAGTTTTGGAATAGACATTATGAAATGTTTTTTGTGTAAATGTGTTTCTTTGAAAATATGGTTATCCCCATATTTTGATAATATAAATGTGTTTTTCAAATAATTTTTAAAAGGATTTTTAAATGGGTTTTAAAATAAGTATTTTGATTAATAATGGTGTGTTTTTAAATTTGATAAGGCCTTATAAAATTATTTCACAAATAAATCACATTAGAGCCTTGGGTACTTATGTGGAAGGAGTGGTATTGGGTCTCTTCCACTTATATTATCCGGGGGTTCAATTTATCGGGTTTTATTCCATTAATTGAATATGGACTCATGGGATCTATAATATGATCAAAAAATTTAGGGGGATAAAATTAATTGTTGTTACTCCATTATCTTATATTGGGTCTCATCATATTTTTTTAGGTTACTAGGGCTGAAGAATCTACAGTTAGTATTTATTAGTAAATCAACATATATTGATGGTTTAAAATGCCGCTAAATATGTTTCAATTTTTAGCAGTGGTTTAAAACACTACTGTATGTTGATAGTTTTTCATCGGTGGTAGTTAAAACTACCACTATAAAATGACACAAATTCATTTAGCAGTGGTTTTATTAGTTTTAGTGGTGGTTTACATGAAAAAAAAATATTTAGAAGTTGTTATAACCACCGCTAAATCCTTACAATATTTTCCCACTGAAAACCAGCACTAAAACCAATAAATTCACCGTTAAATATGATATCTATGACACTTACCAAAAACCATCACTAAATGTAGGAAACTACTGCATATTAGATACTGACACTAGTTTTAGTAACAGTTTTATGAAATCGTTGCAGAACGATATAGTGGTGGTTTAAACCACCACTATTATGTGATTTTATTTTAGTGTGTAGTGATAAATGCATTAGACATTTTTTTCCTAATAGTGAGTTTCATTATGTCCTTAGGTTCTGCCACACATTTTATTGTGGGTGCCACTTTGGTCCCCAATAGACTAGTCGCATGATCCTTGATTCTAGTCTCTTTTGTCCAAAATTATGTTGGGGTGAAAATGATTT
Organism: Viscum album; assembly: GCA_963277665.1. Lineage (NCBI taxonomy): Eukaryota > Viridiplantae > Streptophyta > Magnoliopsida > Santalales > Viscaceae > Viscum > Viscum album. The sequence goes on from OY728155.1 coordinate 220,778,393, forward strand.
CTATAAATCATTCCCTCACTATGAAATAATGGGGAATGTATCTAAAATAAATGAAATTTCACAACAACCCTTTCTCTTTCATGAAAATTTTAATGTTTGTGGAATTTAATTTATGGGACCATTCCCCAATTTATTTGGTAACTTGTAAATTCTTATGGAATTTGATTATGAGTCAAAATGGGTAGAGACATGATCCATAAGGAATGATGATTCCAATACATTTGTGGAATTTTTGAGAAACCAAATTTTCTATGGGTATAGATTTCCTAAGTTATTCATTAGTGACCAGGGTTCTCATTTCTACAACCAAAAAATGAAATATTTTTTTGCATCGGTATGGGGTCAGGCATCAAGTGTCTACTTCATATCACTCACAAACTAATGGTAAAGCTCAGGTGTCAAATGGAGGAGTAAAAAAATTATTGAAAATTGGCCCAACCCAACAGAAAATATGGGAGTCTTAGACTCGATGATTCATTATGGACTTATCATATTGCCCTCAAAACTCCCATTTTCATTTCACCATATTGGATAGAATTTGGAAATTTTTTTCACCTCCCTGTTGAGATAGAGAACTGGGACTATTGGGCCATTAAACAATACAATTATAATCTTTATGGTGCAGGTTCTCAAAGGAAAAAATATATTTAGGAGCTAGAGAAAATGAGAAGAGACTCATATGAAAACATTAGTATTTATAACACTACGGGAAAAATCACTGTTTGCGACGGGTTATTTGCGACGGGAAGAAATCCCTTCGCAAATAACCCGTTCAGGAAGCTATTTGCGACGGGGAAAGTAGCCCGTCACAAATAACCAATTATTTACGACGGGATTTCGTCTCCGGTCGCAAATAGTTTGGCGCCACTTGCGCGCCAAATCGCGCGAATATTATTTGTGACGGGGAGATTTCTCTCGTCGCAAATAGTTTGGCGTGACTTGTGCGCCAAAACGTGCGTCTTGCCTGCCAAAACACGCGGCTTGCGCGCCCAACCGTGCAGGGGCATTTGCAATGGGCCCCGTCGCAAATACCTGGTGGCGGTCAATACATTTTTGCGACGGGATGTCGTCCCGTCGCAAAAAGACTATCGGCTGGTACTATTTGCGATGGATCCCATCGTAAATAACCTTTTAACCACCGATTGTAATTAATGTGGACGAGAGTATTTGCGATGGGCCCCGTCGCAAATACCACCATCTATGACGAGAAGCCCGTCGCATATATTCCTATTGCACCTAATATAACTTATATATACCCACATCCATTTTTTTCACAAATCATGCAGATCTTACTCTCTCTCTCTCTCTCTCTTCATTCTTTAAGTTTCAAAGAGAATTTTTTTTAGTTGAAGTTTTTTATACGAGAGCAATCAGAGGGCGTCAATATCTTCAGAATATCAAAGTTTAAGGTATTTATATTTTATTTTTTTATATTTATTTTATTTTTTTATGTTAATTTTAATTGTTGTTTATTATTTCTAATTTAATTAGACATCAATTGATTTTTATTTATATTTAGTTTTACTAAGAAATTGATATTGTTAGTTATAATGATAAATAATTAGTTATTATTAATATTAATTAAATATAATTGAAAATAATTAGTTATAATTAATATTAATTATATATAATTATGAATAAATAGATATAATTAAGAATAAATACAAATAATTAGCAATAAATAGTTATAATTAGTCATAAATAGATATAATTAGCAATAAATATATATAATTAGCAAAAAATAGATGTAATTAGCAATAAATAGATATAATTAGCAATAAATATATATAATTAGCAATAAATAGATATAATTAGAAATAAATATATATAATTAGGAATCAATAGAAATAATTAGGAATCAATAGATATAATTAGTAATAATTAATAATAATTAGGAATAATAAGGAATAATTAGAAATAATTATGAATAATTAGTAATAATTAGGTATAATTAGTAATAATTAGGAATAATTAGCTATAATTAGTAATAATTAGCTATAAATAGCAATAATTAGCTAATAATTAGCTATAATTAGCTAATAATTAGCTATAATTAGCTAATAATTAGCTGTAATTAGCTAATAATAAGCTATAATAAGCTATAATTAGCAATAATTAGCTATAATTAGCTATAATTAAGAATAATTAGCTATAATTAGGAATAATTAGCTATAATTAGGAATAATTAGCTATAATTTGGAATAATTATCTATAATTCGGAATAATAGGAATAATTAGGAATAATTAGCTATAATTAGGAATAATTAGTAATAATTAGTAATAATTAGTAATAATTAGTAATAATTAGTAATAATTAGGAATAATTAGAAATAATTAGTAATAATTAGTAATAATTAGTAATAATTAAGAGTAATTAGGAATAATTAGGAACAATTAGGAATAATTAGCTGTAATTAGGAATAATTAGGAATAATTAGGAATAATTAGCTATAATTAGGAATAATTAGCTATAATTAGGAATAATTAGCTATAATTAGGAATAATTAGCTTATAATTTGTAATAATTAGATATAATTAGGAATAATTAGCTATAATTAGGAATAATTAGCTATAATTAAGAATAATTAGCTATAATTAGGAATAATTAGGTATAATTATGTATAATTAGCTATAATTAGGAATAATTAGGTATAATTAAGAATATATAGGTATAATTAGGAATAATTAGCTATAATTAGCTATAATTAGCTATAATTAGCAATAATTAGCAATAATTAGCAATAATTAGCTATAATTAGCAATAATTAGCTATAATTAACAATAATTAGCTATAATTAGCTAATAATTAGCTATAATTAGCTATAATTAGCTATAATTAGCTATAATTAGCTATAATTAAGAATAATTAGCTATAATTAGGAATAACTAGCTATAATTTGGAATAATTAGCTATAATTTGGAATAATTTGCTATAATTAGGAATAATAGGAATAATTAGGAATAATTAGCTATAATTAGGAATAATTAGTAATAATTAGTTATAATTATTAATAATTAGTAATAATTAGTAATAATTAGTAATAATTGGTAATAATTAGTAATAATTAGTAATAATTAGTAATAATTAGTAATAATTAGTAATAATTAGTAATAATTAGTAATAATTAGTAATAATTAGTAATAATTATTAATAATTAGTAATAATTTGTAATAATTCGTAATAATTAGTAATAATTATTAATAATAAGTAAAAATTGGTAATAATTAGTAATAATTAGAAATAATTAGTTATAATTAGAAATAATTAGGAATAATTAGGAATAATTAGGAATAATTAGGAATAATTCGGAATAATTCGGAATAATTCAGAATAATTAGAAATAATTAGGAATAATTAGCAATAATTAGCTATAAATAGAAATAAATAGCTATAAATATCTATAAATAGAAATAATTAGCTATAAATTGAAATAAATAGATATAATTAAAAATAAATAGCTATAAATTGGAATAAGTAGCTATAAATAGGAATAACTAGGAATAATTAGCTATAACTAGGAATAATTAGCTATAACTAGGAATAATTAGCTATAACTTGGAATAATTAGCTATAACTAAGAATAATTAGCTATAACTAGGAATAATTAGAAATAAGTAGAAATAATTAGAAATAATTAAAAATAATTAGCAATAATTAGCAATAATTAGCAATAATTTTCTATTATTAGCAATAATTATAAATAATTAGCAGAAATTAGAAATAAAAAATTATATTATCAATATTTACAAAAAAAATATTAATAATTTTAAAATAATAAAAAAAATTATAAAATATTAAAATTATCAATATTCGCAACAGGATTTTCTCCATTCTTAACATGTTCAAATCTTAAAGGGTCACCAATTGTCAGGTCATACGCAATAAAATGTTTGTGTCAGCCATGTCCAATGTAAACTCTATAATTGTCCTTGCATGGTTCATCACCCCGTAAGTAGTGTTGCAATCAGACAAACCATGGCATGCCCTTCTTATCTATATGAATTATCTCACATGAACCTTTACATAGACCATTCTTCCTTGAAAATTTAAGGGAAAAATAATGATATCCCCTCAATTGTTTAAGGAAGAATGATCTATGTAAATTATCATGTGAGATGATTCTTAGAGACGAGAACGTAATTACTTTGGTCGTCCTATTGCAACACTACTTGCGAGGTGATCAACCATGCAAGTACAATTATAGAGTCTACATTGGACATGACAGACACAAACGTTTTATTACACATTACTTGACAATTGACACCCCTTTGAGATTTCAACATGTTAAGAATAGAACAAAGTCATATTTGAATATTGAAAACTTTAATATTTTATAATTTTTTTAATATTTTAATAATATTAATATTGTTTTTTATAAATATTGATAATATACTTTTTTATTACTAATAATTAGTAAACGAAATATGCTTGCATAATGAAGGGAAAACTTGTAATCATTTCCACAACGATGATTACCAAATTTCCTTTCATTATTCAAGTAGTTTTCCTTTTTCTAAGTATTTCTAAATTAGAAATAAATAGTAATAATTAGTAATAATTAGTAATAAATTGTAATAATTAGTAATAAATTGTAATAATTATTAAAAAAATGTAACAATGAGTAATAATTTGGAATAATTTGTAATAATTAGGAATAATTAGGAATAATTAGCAATAATTATAAATAATAAGTGTGTGAAAGATGCAATTAAATGAGCTTTCGGACAAAAGAGTAGTCGTCAATCTACTGGAAATTGTGTCACCCTTAATTAATGATAATTATTAAGTCGTTGTAATTATTTATCTTCTTTTTCAGATAGTGTTTTTATAATTTCAAAATATTCAAATATAGTGATGATTTTATATTTTATGTAGAAAAATATGGAACAAGGAAGTCGACATCAGTCATTATTAGATGATCGCGCTTGGATAAATCAGCGCATAAATCCAAATGGTTCTGGTTTAATTCTTGTATATATTGAGGGTGTTGAAACATTCTTAGCATTTGCAACATCAAAACCAGAATAGGGTTTAGAAGGAACAATTAAGTGTCCTTGAAAAAAATGTGCTCTGAGAATGTTTGATGCATTTGACAAGGTTGGGGGACATCTCTTACGGTTTGGTTTTCAACCAGATTATTTTTTTTGGTATCAACATGGTGAACACAGTTCTAGATATGATCCTAATAACATGATTCCAGATCCATCATGATTTCAAAATTTAGTACATGATGTTGTAGGTCCATCTGTGCAAAAAAATGAAACTCACGATGATATTGATTTAACTCATTAGTTGGCACCATCCGAATTTTACGAGTTGTAGTGGTTTTCTGAGGATGCATTATATCCTGGTTGCAAGATAAGAAAATTAGAAGCGGTTGAAAAATTTATGGCTATTAAATCAGATAATGCAATGTCAAACAACTATTTTGATCATATATTTTCTTTTGTTAAAACATTGTTACCTAAAGGAAATGTGTTGCATGCAAATTACTATGTGAGCAAGAGGCTGATTCGTAATTTGGGCCTTAGTTGTCGGAAGATTAATGCATGTCCAAATGATTGGATCTTATATTCTGAAGAAAATGATTCATTGGATATTTATCCAACATGTGGAAAATCGAGATATAAAGAAGCTCAACCAGGGAAGGTTAGATCGATTCTAGTAAAACAGTTGAGATATTTCCCCCTTACACCCAGGTTGCAGCGTTTATTTATGTCTCATAACACATCGTCAATGATATCATGGAACAAAACCAAGATTTCAACAGATAAAATCTTGAATCATCCATCTGATGTTGATTCATGGAAACATTTTGACTATCTGCATCCATCTTTTTCTATAGAATCCTGAAACATGCGATTGGGTCTTTCTACTGACGGTTTTTGTCCGTTTGGTTCTTATGGTAGTCAGTATTCATATTGTCCAATCTTTATAACTCTGTAAAATTTTCCTCCATGGATGTTGATGAAGGTTCCTTATATATTTTTGAATCTATTAATCCCAGGACATTCGGAGAAGAATTTTGATGTTTATTTGAAACCAATGATTAATGAGTTAAATTTATTGTGGAGTGATGGTGTTAATACATATGATGTTGCTGCGAAACAAAATTTCATATTAAAAGATGCATTGATGTGGACGATTAGTGACTTTACAGCATATGGAATGTTATCCAGTTGGAGTACACATGGTCGGAAATCATGTCCTTACTGTATGAAAGAAAACAAAGCCTTTTTTGCTGATCAATGGAAAAAAACCTTTCTATTTTGATTGTCACCGTAGATTTATTCCAACCTATCATCCTTTTCGGAGGAACAAGTCTCATTTAAGAAAAGTTACAATTGAAAGGGATGAACCTCCACATATGATCTCAGGAATAGAGTTAAAATTAGCTGTATTTTCATTACCCCCAATCACATTTGTACCAATATTAAACCAACAAAAAATTCATGGCTTTGGGAAAGAACATAATTGGATAAACGGAGCATTTTCTGGGATCTTTTGTATTGGTGTAATTTGTTGGCCCACCACATGTTGGATGTTATGCATATTTAGAAGAACTGTTTTGATAATGTATTTCATACAGTTTTGGATACACCATGTAAGACCAATGATATTGTAAAGGCACGATTAGATCTTGCCCAAATTTGCAGGCGACCAGAACTTGAATTATTTGAAAATGTCAGATCACAGAGGTTAATGAAGCCAAAAAAGATTATACACTTTCTAAAGAGAGTCACTTATTATTTTGTCAGTGGATTGCAGATTTGAGACTTCAAGATGGCTATGCTTCCAATTTGGGAAGATGTGTTAAGAAGGGTTATATTACTGGATTAAAAAGTCATGACTGTCATGTTATAATGGAATGACTTATGCCGATTGGATTTAGAGGTTTGTTGAATTCTATTATTTAAGATTCGATAATATACATATCATATTTTTTTCGAGACATTTTTGCAGCGAAAACAGACTACGATGCGCTAAGAAAATTGGATGAAGATGTTTCTGTAATTATATGTAAACTGGAAAAAATATTTCTACCATCATTCATTGACTCAATGGAACATCTGATATTACATTTTAAACATGAAGCTAATTGTGGAGGTCCAGTACAGTTTCGATGGAAGTACCCATTTGAGAGATGCATGCAGAAACTGAAGAAAAAAATATGTAACAAAGCATCAGTTGAAGGCTCAATTGCTGAAGCATATTTGCAAGAGGAAATTGCTTTTTTTCTGCTCTCATTATTTTGAATATCAATATCCCTCAAAACAGAATCGCATGGGGCGAAACTAGGGGAATGTTAATGACAAAATGGACAATCAAATAATATTTTTTAATCAGCCAAATCTTGATTTCGGTGGAGTTCATGAACGATGAATTTCAGATGATGAACATCACAGAGCTCATACATACGTTCTGCTCAACTATGAAGAAATGACATCATTTTTCATGTGAGTGCTTCTATCACTTATTCTATAATTTATGTTACAGTATTTAAACTTATTTTATTTGTACATTATATGATAATCATATCAAGAAACAACTTCCAAAAATTACAGTAGGTGCTCATGAAGAACCCAGACAAAAAAATTTTCTCAATGGTTTCAAATAGTTGTAACATAAATTATTGATGGTTTAATATCAATTCCATTTATTATTTATTATATTGATAATTGTTTTACAAATTTTCAGGTGTCTCGATATGCTGATAAAATTGATAAGCGACTATGTATATTGATTAACCCACCATCCAAAATGGTTAAATATTATAATGCATATGTGGTGAATGGTTTTCAATTTAATATATATACATACGAGGAATAAAAAAAACAATGAACAGTGGAGTTTTCTTGAGAGGATCACATCATAGAGAAACTAAAGTTGAATTTTATGGAATTTTGGATGAAATTATTGAGTTGTGTTATCTAAGACAGAATTACATAAGAATGTTTAAATGTCAGTGGTTGGATACTAAGAGAGGTTTATGTGTTCACCCGACTCATGGAATCGTCGATATTAAATATAAAAGTCTTCTTGTAGTAAATGAACAATTTTTACTAGCTCAATAGGAACATCAAGTTTATTATGAAAAATACTATGCTACTTCAAGAGATTTAACCGATTAGTGGAGTATAATAAAAATGAAATCTTGGGAAAATCAGTTTACTCAAACTGAATGTGGTTCTGCTGAAGTGTAAGGAATTTAAATTTTTCAAGAGATGGCTCAAAATCCATTTGATTCACAAAGAGACATGAATATCGATGATGACACCCCACAATTAAGGATCGATGGTGATGATGATGTTGATGCTGTTACAAATGAATTTGAAATGAAAAGAGATGTTTAAACTGAAACTCATATGGATATTGATGATGATGAGGAGGAAGATGAATACATTGATATTGACAGCTATGGAGAAGAGGATGAAGATGAACATTGACATAGTTAAATGATGGTTATAATAATAACTAATATATATCTATATATAATAGTTATTTTCAACTATCTGCTAACAATAATCATTTTGTGATTCTGATGGACTCTGGTCTATTGCGTGAGTTGGAGGGGGCTGAGCTACCTTTGGATGATGAGGGTGTGGGATCAGCTAACCATCATCCTACTAGAGGTTCAGGAGGTACACGGATGGGGCACGATCTTGCGCGACTGATGATTCCTGACCCTATCCCTGAGTGACATCCATATCTTGGTTTTGATCCATGCACATGGAGGTATGGTAACCTGTATATTTTAGTTATATTTCACTAATTTATTCATATATATACTAATTTTTTGATTATTTATTCCTTTTTCACAGATTTCAGCATGTAGCTATTGGACAGGGGAGCGCTATATTACACAATTATTTTTCTCAGTCATGGATGACATGGGAACAGATTCTCATTGATGTGCGACGCGACATGTTCCAGCATTGGATGGTATGTAAATAAATAATATTTATTTTGAAATTTATTTTATTAACAACTTGATATTATGAATTATTTGTAGGGTTTATGGAATCCTATCGATGATAGAATGCGTGATGTAATCCACACGACATTGCAAGTTTCTATGCGTGACTTTTTTTTGGTAGTTTTTGAACAATTTGAGAAGGAAATCCATTAAGAAAGTAGGGGTGACATAATTTGATGAGCTGTGTAGAGCCCACCGACCATAGTACATTTTATCTCATGTTTGGGATGGATTATGTTTACACTGGTTGGGTGGTGGATTTCAGAGGAGATCTTCAGTGGGACGACAGAACTAGGTGAGACAGGAGGTGAAACATCAAGCTGGTATCCATACATTTAGTACACATAGACAGCATCTGGTAAGTATATTTTTTAAATATTTTATATAACATTAAATATAAATAGTTTGTTTTCTATTTCTGCTGGAAGTCAAGCATCCTGATATTATGGAGTTCGACGTTTATCGGAGGATGTACAGTGATCCAACAACTGGAGAGATTAGAGGTGATCACCAACGTCAGATTGTGGTTAGTATTATTTTTTCAGTTTAACAATTAACTGTATATAATATTTTGACAATTTTAATTTTAAATTAGAATTGAAGGACTCATATGAGGCTATAACCTCTCAAGCACAGGCTGAGGGTCAGGACGAGACGGCTGAGTATACCAGTGCTCACCATTTCGATGAGGCGACATGGATGCAGGCAACTCAGTATGGCATTGAGAAGGGCAGAGTAGTTGGCATAGGCTCTCATTTGACTATTGGTACTTATTATGGTACTGCTGCGATGTCGGCGTCCAGCTCAAGAGGATCTGATGGAGAGATATCATCTTCTGTCTCACAGTATCAGAAGAAGTTGCGAGCTCAGGCTGAGCATATAGAGATTTTTCAGAAGCAGCAAGAAGAGATGTGTTGGCAGCAGCAGCAACAGCAGCACGATGAGGAGATTATTCGATGGCAGCAGCAGTATCATGAGAAGATGGAGTACTTGCGCCATCTGACTCATAGTTTAGGGATGGATTTTCCTCCACCAGCTCCTCCACCCCCTCTAGAAGACGACCCCCAGTGATTTTTTTTATGTTACAAACATTTGAATTTAACATTATAATATGAATTATTTACATTTTCTATCTTTTATATCGGTGAAAATATCACATAATTTAATTTTTACTATTTTTTTATTTTTTTATATTTTTTTGTGAATATTGAGAATTTTAATTTTTTTTATTTTTTTATTGTTTTAATAATAGTAATATTATTTTTTCATTAATCATAATTTTATTAAATTTTATTTTTAAAAAAATTAATTTATTATTTGCAACGGTACCTTTTGAGATGGGGTATCGTTGCAAATAGTCTAACTAAATATTTTTAAAACAATATTTGTGATGGTACTACCTGACCGTCGTAAATAATTTTTTGCGATGGGCCTATCACAGAAAGTGTCATGTATATATATATATATATATATATATTGCGACGGGAAGAGAGCCCGTAGAAAATAGTTTTTAATATGGGCCCGTCGCGAAAACGTTATGTATATATAATACATATAATCAGAAGCTTATTTGTGACGGGTATGCTTCCCGTCGCAAATGACATTTTTTTCTGACGGGCCCATCGCAAATACTTGTATTTGTGACAGCGTTTTCTACAACTGGCTATTTTTGATGGTCCCCATCGCTAAATCCTATTTGTGATGGTATCCCGTCGCAAATTGGTCATCGCAATTATTAAGAATTTCAGTAGTGTAAGGATATAACCAAGGCTTCCCATGACCACCTCATCCTTTATCATCAATTCCACATTGGGAAAAAGGCCCTCCTTTTCAATGAAAGGATTAAGATGCATCTATGTAAGGTTTTTTCCCAATGGTTTATCCCATATATTGTTATTAATTTTTTTACATTTAGTGTTGTTCAGGTTCAAAATAATGAAACAAAAAAACCCTTCACTATCAATGGGCAGTGGCTGAAGCACTTTCATTAATCCATTCTAAAGTCCCTGATGGAGGAAATCAAAGTTCAAGAAGCAACCTACCACTAACACCTTTAAATACCCTGACCCCAGTAGCCTGAATCTTGTGTTGTACTTTATTACGTTGGTATTATAAATAGGTGTTTTCATCCCAAAGGACCGAGTAGTTTAGTAGCTTTGTAAAACTATATACAAACAAATGTTTTACATTAAAACCTGAAAGGAAAAATAACATAACAACACCATGGGAAACATCCATTAACTTCTAAATTATCCCTACATTTTATTTATAATATATATCTTCGCATCCTAGGGAAAAATAAAACATAATAAAGGGGTGATCTTAGATGCTCAGTGATCGTAAAAAATACAGCATAATCTAAATAAACATAAACAATAATTCATGGTGAATAACTAAAAACACATTCCATTAAAACATAATCTTGAGAATAATATGGAAGGAATAAAATATTAATAAATAATGCTATATAAATAATCAAATGAGAATGAAACATAACCATAGATATTATTCTAGTTGAATAATCACATGGGATATCAGTTACTAATATCATAATGAGATAATTTATAATTTCATACATCATAAACATACCATCAAGGCCTCAGACATGAAGTCTACATAAATTGGTAAGGCCTCAGCCAAAACCTGGTCCAGTTTCTCTCATGAGACCTACTAATGCATCGAGGGGCTATAGACGGCCTTGCCCTTCACTTACTAAGTCCAATGTATTCCCTTTATATAAAATAATCACTTTAAAAAAGATATCAATAAATAAAAGTTCCTCATACTGCTTGGAAATATTTGAATCATAATCATAGATGAAAATACTCTAACAAAATCATTGATAAAATATATAGGGAAATATCATTTTACTTTGAAAATAAGAGTTCTTTTGAAAAATCATTTGTATTTGTAATAAAATTATATTGTAAAAGTGAATATTGAAAAAAAGAAAAGGGATGAAAATGAAATTCTATTTGAGGAATAAGTATTATCTAACTTAAGTGAAACCATGTAAAAATAATGTTTATGAAACTATAGAGATGAAACATTTTAGTACGGTTAACGGAAAATATTAAAGAGAATTTAAAATAGAAAAGGAAAAATATTTTATATATAACCATAAATGATCCAACATAGTTTTCAATAGTTAAATTAGTGGTGTTAGAAAAATAATATAGAATTAAAATATATTATAGAGTGCACTTGAAAATGGGAAAGAAATTGGGAAATTCCTTTTAATTAGGCTTTCTTATCAGGAGGAATTAAAATGGGAAACATGATAAAACATACATTTCCTCCTCAAAGAAAGATGAAATGATCCAAAAACATGATTTTGTAAAATAAAAAAATAATTTATAATGATTATATTAAAATAAATGATAATAAATTTCGGGTAAATATAGAGAAAGCGTAACCTTAAAGGAAAATGGAGGTTTGGGGAGAATCCCTTACCACTTTACAATCAATCGAATCATAAGCTCCATAAAAGTAATAATCATAAAATGAGACATTTAATACCATGAAGATAAATATATTAATGATATTATACATAAAATGTAAGTATACTTACATCACACACAAGAAATAGTGGTGAATAAGTCATATCTCATAGAAATAAAAGTGAGATGAGAAAACCCTTACCTTATGTCTGAATGTGTTCTGCGCTTGATCTGAATGTTCGAGATAATAAGATTAAATATAGTGAATAATTAAATAATAACCTTTTTACAAGTATTTTATTTATTATAATTTTATTAAGTAAATTTATGGTCTTTTTGATAAATAATAATATAAAATTTTATCCTTCAATAACATTCCTTTACTTGGTTTTCATGATCGATTTACTAGTATATATGTAAGTAAAATCATATAAAATGAGAATAGATGTACAAAATTAATATTATATGTTATCAATGAAATTATATAATATTAAATGTTTATATATTTCATTAGGTTATACGGTATGATGATTAATCATTATATAAAAAATTAGTGATAATCATTTGGATTTTTTATGGGTTTTTTCTATCATCGTGTACTAGTGTTGTGTTATGAATTAATATTATGTATATATACTGGTTCCAAAAAACTAAATTATTTTTAATACAAATATTAAAGTCTAGTATAACCATAAAAATTGTTTAATTACCATAATTGATGGAAAATTGAAAAATAAAAACATATCACCCATGATGGTTGTAAATAGTCACCTCATAGACGATGTTTTCATTTTTCAAATAAAAATAGGAAGAGGAGAAGAAAATTTATGGTGGATTTTATAATGACATAATAAAATTATAGTATATATAAGATACTATAGTTATCATGCATGTTTGGAAAAAGGAGGTGAGGTAAGAATAATAAAATAAAATAAAAATAAAAGAAAATGATAGGGGGATTAATAGTTTCACATCTTAAATTATTCTCTTTGAGAACCTCCTTAAGGAACTTTGAAATGGTCTTTTGGGTGAGACCAGAAACACCATAACTTGTGGGAGTAGTAGAGGTGGTGAGAGGTTGTATTTATAGTGGAGGATATGGGTTTTTTTGAATATTTTATTTATTTGTTTATTTTTTCACTAAAGACTACAAATAGTTTTATACTTATCACTAAATATATTATAATAATTAATTATAGTTCAATATTATGTTTATTACATCTCCATTGACTCATATAATAGTGTATTTTACTTAAAACGTATTTACATTGTAAATTGTCGTATTTTACTACTCACAAAAATTCAAGTGTTTTAGAAAAATCCCAAAAAATCGCCCTAAACATTTTTTGATTTGTAGAATTCAAAATTAAACTCCATTTTATGAAAATAATTTTCTAAATAATTTTTTAAATAAAATCATCATTTACTCGAAAAATATTGAATTTAATATTATAAATATTTTTTATGTCGCTTTGAAAAAATCATTAAGGTCATGTAAAATTATCTTATAATCATAAGACAACAAAATATTAATTTATTAATTTATTCTATTAAAATAATTTTATTTAAAATCATTATATTAATTATAAAATTTTAAATAAACATTTATATTTCACAAAAATACCAACACATAATTTATCATTTTTAAAACATTTATTTACTTATTCCATGATATAAATATACCATATTTTCATTTATAATCTCCCTAATTTTATTTATACTTTAATAGGTGAATTTATTTTTCTAATGGCCACATTAATATTCTTAATGGTCACATTATTATTCCAAAGGTCACAATACTATTCATCAAAAATAAAACATATCGGCAAAATACCAAAATTTTAATCAAAGTGAATTTTCATATTATGCTTTCAAAAATAATGTTTATTTTTTCATATATAATTTACAAAAGTGTGAAATTTTATATTTAATAAAAGTTCTCCATTAAAAGGAGGTAAAACTATATATTGAAAAATATAGACTTTTACTGTGTAAAATTGGATTTATTATTATATTATGTCTCTAAAAATATTTTGGATGAATGTAAAAATATTTCATTGAATATATAATATATATATATATATATATTTTATAAATATCATTCACTAATAGTGTCCAATTTAATTTATTATTATAAAATGTCATTGTGGGCATAAAAATTGTTTTTTTTAAAAATCCATCCTTTATGATCAATTAGATTCATTTCTAATTAATTAATAACCAATGAATTAATTTTATAAAAAATTGTAATCTATATTTTCATAATTTACTTGATCTCATTAATTCCTTCCATTCCCAACATCTAAGATATTACTATAATAATTAAATAATGATATTTAATCATTTTTTAAGCTCATAAGCTATCAAAGAAGTTGAATTAAAAAAAAGCATATCGTAAAATCTTGGGGTGTTACATTCTCCCCTCCTTCAATAAATTTCAGCCTCACATTTTGATATTCTACTTTGAAAATAAAAGTTTGATACTTAAAAATTCCTTTATGGGAAACCCACATCGGAAATATGGTTAATAAAATATCCTCTTAATAAAAGGGAAAGGTAAATACAATGGTCGTTACAAAAATATGCATTTGAATAGGCTAACATTAGTAATAAGTGAAAATATAGACATAGAATACTAATACAACCATAATTTTCTAATGGATAGTGATAAATAAGATGTTCATTATAAAGTTAACCATCACAAAGCTATAAATTATTGATCGGTTAAAATACCATTGATTCCTCAGAAAGAAAAAAAAGGATAACATTTTTGTTCCAAAACATTTATCCTAGAGTTGAGGCATTATTTTAATATTCAGATAAGCACTTGAGAAAATAAAATTACTCGATTACTTTCCATGTCATAGTGTAATTTCACCCTTTGGTTGTGCTTCGATCTATTTTCACTTCATCCCTTACACCTAGAAATGAATAGTTAGGATAAATTTTTCACATATGAAGAAAATTTAACAAATCATGTGGTCCTTAAGTCATTACAGTAAAATTTAAATGATTACTAAAACTAAGAATGTTAGAATATGTTATCAATGAAAAATAATTCCCAAAGTTTAACTTCGTCCATTCCATAAGTAGTTAATCTTAAGACTCATCTAAAACATTTTTTCCCACATTCAATGACCAAATATTTAGAAGGATGGTCAATAAATTTCCAAAATCAACATAACATAATATTCCCCTAATAATGTATATTTTTTTATCACACACCAAATATATTAATACCTTAATCTTATTTAAACCCTTATGATACATGCATGCTTCCTTGAAAAAAATATCATGTTGTCCTTAAATCCAAACATCTAATAATTCCAGCATAACATAAACCATCAGTTCCCTAACCACCTTTACGGTCACCAATATTATCTTATAATCATATATTTAGTATTATCTCAATATAAAATACATATTTAGGGTTATAATTCCCAAGTAATTTTTTTCAAGAAGATCAACATACAACAAAATCACTTCTCTTGATTACTGGTCATATTCACCACATGCTTCCAATTCCTTAAAGAATAAGTATTGTAGTATAGTCCTTATATATGTCATGATTATTATAACTAGATTATTATTGATAAAATACAAAAATAAAAAAATTATTGAATCCAAGCACCTACATATTAATAATTCCTTTTCATCTATGGGGGTAGTATAATCTTGACCATGATCCATTATCCTCTTTTGATTTATATTTGTTTGACACTTGAGATAATGATTTTAATAGTGTCCCATCTCCATATAGTTGAAGCATTGAATATTGTAAAATTATTTCCTTATCTTTTAATTATGTGAATAGTGGAATTTTTCTCCACACATGAAGCAAAATCATTTTCATATTAATCATATTCCAAGGCGTTTCCTTCTACAATTATCACATATGAGAAAATAATTCATTCCCTTCATCCATTTATCTATATTTTCCCTTATATCCACTTATTCTCTTGATTACCTTTTAATCCATAAGACATGGATAATTATTTCTATGTCTTGTTAGAATAAGATATTATTTCCTCATATGATAAGGATATTTGGGAGACTACTTCCCTTCAAAATATTGAATTAAGATCATAAAAGAGGTTATCATTATTAATCTGTAGATCACATTCATTAGTTAGGTTCACATTTTTTCTATTAGGCACCATTTCAAAATAATTTCGCACACTAAATTAGTCTATGAATCATAATGTATAATCCTGAAATAGAAAAACACTTAAAATAAATTGAAAATTTATGCATATCTAATCTCATAATCATAAACATGGTTTCTTTGGGTACATAATTACTTTTAAATCCTTTATAATGGTTTATAAAGAAAATTTGAATTATCCTAATCATATCCCCCATGTGTGTTAAACCAGGTGCGCAGTAAGGCACGTTGTCATGTACTAGGTTATGTCGAGTCAGTCCTGATGAACCTTGTTAGAGTTGTTAACCCTAGGTATATTTGTGCCATAACCATTTCCACATGTAGTATCTAGATAGGGATGTATTTATAAGAATACCCACATAATCCCTACCATACCAAAATTATAGGATGTTATTCTATGCTTATCCTCAAATTCTATCTTAGGGTTATGATTTCTAATAAATGTTTTCTAAGACTAGTTTCCAGAGTTTCTAATAACATTAATCTTATACCAAATATAAAGAACCTGACCCTAGTAGCTCAGATCTGGTGTCTTACCTTATTAAATTGGTACTATGAATAAGTGTATACATCCCAAATGACCGATTCGTTTAGAATCTTTAAAAAACTAGAATCAAACATATGTTTAAAATTAAAACTTGAAAGTAAAAAATAACATAAAAACACCATGGGAAACATCCTTAAACTTTTACATTATCACTTTATGTAATTCATAATATACATATTCACATCCTGGGAAAAAATAAAACCTATGAAAGTAGTGATCTCAGATACTCAGTATGGGTAAACGATACAACAAAAGATATCATAAATAAACATAAACTATAAGGAATGGTGAATAACTAAAAACACATTCCATTAAAACATAATTTTGAGCATAATATTTTAGGAATAATAGTTTAATAAATAGTTCCATATAAATAATCACATAAGAATGAAACTTAATCGTGTATATTCTTCTAGTCAAAGAATCACATGGACTATCAATTACTAATATCATAAAAAAGATATTTCATAGTTCCATACATCATAAACATACCATCATGGCCTCGGCCAAGAAGCCTACATAAATGGGTAAGGCTTTGGCCAAAACAAGGATTAGTTTGTTGCATTAGACCTACTGATGCGTCAAGGGGATATAGTGGGCCGGACCCATCACTTACTAAGTCCAATGCATTACTCATATATCAAATAATTGATTTAAAAATATATCTTAAAATAAAAATGTCTCATACCACTTTGAAATATTTGAATCATAATCATAAATGAAAATAATCTAATAAAATCATCAACAAATTCCTGAGAGAAGTATCCTTTTACTTTGAAAAAAATAGTTCTTTTGGAAAATAATTTGGATTTGAAATAAAATTATATTGTAAAAGTGAATATCATATAAAATAAAAGGAAAGGATAATGAAATTATATATGAGGAATAAATGATGTCCAACTAAAGTAAAAAAACAAGTAAAAAGAGTGTTTATGAAACATTAGCGATGAATCATTTTAGTGTGATTTAAGGAAAACATTAAAGAGAATTTAAATCGTAAAAGGAACACTATATTATATAAAACCATAAATGAACAAAGATAGTTTTTCATGAAAAATTAATGATGTTATAAAAAATTGGAGGATTAAAAAATTTTATGGAGTGCACTTGAAAATGGGAAAGAAATTGGGAAATTCCCTTTAATTAGGCTTGCTTATCGAGAGGAATTAAAAAGAGAAACTCTATAAAACATGTATTTCGCCATAAAAATTTTTGAAATGATCTATATAACTAATTTTTGAACATATAATTATAATTAATAAGAGTTATATAAAAATAAATAAAATTAATTTTGGGTGAAGAAAGAGAACGCATAACTCGAAAGAAAAAATGGAGGTTCAGGGAGAATCCCTTACCACTTTGTAATTAATCAAATCATATGACCCCTAAATGTAATAATAATAAAATGAGACATTTAATACCATGAAGATAAATATATTCATGATATTATACAACAATTTTCAGTATACATACATTGCACATAAAAAATTGTGGTGAATAAGGTATTTCTCAGAGAAATAAAGGTGAGATGAAAAAACACTTACCTTTTGTCTGAATGTGTTCCTCACTTGATCTTAATATCCTATATAATCATATTAAATCCAATAATTAATTAATACATAATATTTTATACTTATATTTTATTTATTATAATTTTATTAAGTTTATTTATAGTATTTTTGATGAGTTATGAAATACAATTTTATCATTTGAGAGCATTCGTTTCCATGGTCTTCATGGTCGATTTACTTGTATATATGTATGGAGAATCATATAGAATGATAATATATATCCATAATTGAAATTATATGTTATTAATGAACTTAATAAATATTAAATGGTCATATATTTCATTTGTTTATATGGTATGTGGATGAATCATTAGATAAAATATTAGTGATAATCGTTTGGATTATTTTGGAATTTTTTCGATCATCACGTGATAGATTTGTGTTATAAATTAATATTATATATATATATATATTTGTTCAATACAATTAAATAAGTTTTATTACACGTATTAAATTCTGTTTTAACCATAAATTTGTTTTATGACCATCCTTGAAGGAGGAATTGAAAAATGAAAACGCATCATCCACGGCAGCGGTAAATCGGCACCTCACAGATGAAGTTTTCATTTTTAGAATAAAAAAGGGATAAAGAATAAGTGAATTGATTGTGAATTTTCCATTGAAATAATAACCATAAAGTATATATAATATATTTTAGTTATCAAGTAACTCACTGACCCTAGTTACCCAGAGTCGGTGCATTATTACATAACATTGGCATGATACAAGGAATCATGTCCCGAAAGACTGATCAGTTTAGTAACCTTGGAAGTACTAGATATATTCATATGTTTTACATTAAATTATGAAATAAAAACATCAAAAACACTTTTTACCATTTTGAACACACTTATATCCTTATCCTATCCCTACAGGTCAACCATAAAATACTTCTTCACATCCTGGGAAAAATAAAACATATAAAGGGGTGAGCTCAGATGCTTAGTAAGGATAAAAATATATCAGAAACTTTCATAAATAAGTATAAACATTTAAGGAAATGTATAAGACTAAAAAAATCCTTTTCAACTAAAACTTCAGTATAATATTAAAAAGATAAAATCAGATAATTCCATTTATTATTCATAGAGATATTCTATTAGTCGAATAATCACATGAAATATCAATAGCCACTTTCATAATGATGGAATGCATAATGTCAGACTTCATAACCACATAGTCAAGGCCTTGTGCCAAGACTAAAAATAATAATTTGTCAAGTTATTTTTCCAAGACACTAGTTTGTCTCACGAGACCTACTGATGCATCCAGGAGCTATAAAAGGATCTACCCATCACTTAATAAGTCCAATGCATTCATGATATGAAAAGGTTTAAACATAACATAAACATCCATATTAAAACTAGCATACGAAATGTCAATACTTTATCTATAAACCATGAATGGTATAAAAATAACACATCCATAGTCAAACATATCACAAAACCTTCAATATAATATGGAATATTTGTATCATAATAAATCAACTTCAAACAAGTTTAAAATCCATCAAAGGATGTTGACATACATTAAATGAAATATATTTGAAATAAATACCACTTTCTATTTTGAAATCATTTAAAAGTCACATAATTATAAAAGAAAACATTTATTTTGAAAATATTATTATAAGATTGTATGTGAAGCTTCAATGATGATATAATGGTGGAAAATATCCACACCCATCGTATAAGTTAAAAAATATTTCTTACCTTAATTTTGTCGAAAAGGTCATAAAGTACCATGTT
The DNA here is from genome assembly GCA_963277665.1 of Viscum album. NCBI lineage: Eukaryota > Viridiplantae > Streptophyta > Magnoliopsida > Santalales > Viscaceae > Viscum > Viscum album. The sequence continues at coordinate 220,798,842 of OY728155.1, forward strand.
TGGAAAATGAGAGAAAGATTCCTTTCAAACCATTTTATAAAAAGTCAAACAAGGGTATAAATAACTTTAACCCATAGTATAATGAATATTTAAAAAGTTTTAAAATGTATTTTTAAGAAACATGGATGTGGATGATAAAGAGGTCACAGAAGATACTTACATAAATACAACCTCAGATAATAAAGAGATTGTGAAATTAACACTTACCTTTTACTTTTCCTTAGTTGAGGGTATGTTAACCTCCTGTATAATAGTTAAATTATTGTTATTAAATTATACAATAACTATATCCATAAATATGATATCATCTATGATCCTCTAATATTCCTTTGTTAATAATATTTTAGTAGTATCATCATTTCAGGTGTTAACTGGTATGTTTTCCTTTATATGCTCGGTTATGTAAGACATGTTTTTTATAGATAGGATGTATTTTATTCATATCCATAATTATATTAAGTTCTTAAACATTATTTTTAATCGTAAAATGAAAATTATTCTTCAATGATTACGATGGGGAATGAATCTCATCGCGTTCGTGGAGACGGTAATCCTTACGTACGCACGAGCGACAATATCATTAAATTGATGGTGAAATCATATGTAATTGGATGGTATATCATATATACAAAATCATTAAAATTTTATATTTATTTTTTATATCAGTTATACTCGTTATTATACTCATTCATCTAATGAAGTGTTTGAATAACAAACTACACCACGGCGTGGAGACGGTAATCCATACGTACGCACGTATGGTGACTTTGTCATTCATATGATGGATAGAATAATGAATATGCTTGTAACAGTTTTATAATAACATCACAATATATAGAAAATACTGGAGTTATTATTTTAGAATGGAAACAGCAAATAAAGAAGAAGTGGAAGTAGAAAAGAACTTGAAAGAGGTGATGAAATATTTACTTCTTCTTCGAGTTCTTCATTTTGATTTGATCAAAAGGGCTCCATAGGTTGGATTTTTGACCAAAGAAATGCCTCTAGGATGAAGGGAGGAAAATAGGGAGGATATTTGGGTATGGTTGGCCCAGACAAATGTATTTCTAGGTGTGAAATTAAGAGAATGGGAAGTACCCTTTTATAAGAGAGGTGCGGGTCACTTTACGAAAAACTTAAAATATTATTTTATAATAAAATAATTTTCATTTTCAAATGACTCCAAAATGATTTATTTTGATGATAAGTTGGTAATGGGTCCAAAACCTCTCATACAATTGGTTTTAGACAGGTTTAGGTCAGCATATTAACCTTAAATTTTAGATTTAACTTTTAGTTAAATAGTTTGACATTTACCATGTCTCTTTTTATTTTTATATTATATGTTTAATAAACATACTATAACAAGACAAGAGAACCCCATGTGGTTCGTTATTAATATATATAACCTTATATAATTCCTTTGGCTGAACCTTATCTTTTTACGAATATTATATCAATTAATAATATAGTATTTGTTTTAAAAACATAATTAGGTCAATTTTGACACTATTTAGTATTTGGTTTTTGGGAAAATCATAACAGCATGATTAATTTGAAAAAAAATATTTAATCAACTCTAACATGTCATATTAACCTATAAAAGTATTTTAATTCCTCAAAAGTCTCAAATTACATTTATTTGGATATTTATAATATCAAATATTTTAATATTTCATTAATAAGGTAATTATTTCATCATCATTGTGTCAGAAATAAATTAAACTATTTAATGTATAAAAATTATAAATAAAATAAAATTATGTAGGAAATATTCTTATATTTCTAATTAATATTTATAGTTGAATTTATCTTATGTATTACCCTATATTAAAAATGTTTTAGTTATTAAACTTTGAATTTAACACTTTTAACTCTTCTTTAAATAAAATAATAATAAATGTCCTAATCTAATCGAAGTGGATCAAAAGGATCATATTTTATTCCTAAGGTTGTTTTTGGTCTAATTACACTTATCCAATATAATTAGAACTTGTGTTAGGGTAATTATAATATCATTTTTACACTTAATTACCCTATTTACTTTTAATCGTGGTAAATAAAAGTCAAAAGTTATTATTCACCAAAAAATGTTTTCATCTTATTGAACAAAATTTTACTTACTAATGTTGACTGTGTCTCTCAGATTTTTGAAATTCAACTCACAGAAGAAGTAAAATTAAGTTTTTTTCAAATTTGTAAATGCTCCTAGAAGGTGGGTAAAAGACAGTAAAAAGTTCAATAAAATTTTATATATCTAAACTTATTATAAAATACTCCAATAAATTACAATGAACATATATAGGTGTTATGTATCAATTTTTACAGAAAATAGATTAAAATAAAATAACTAATTATTTAAATAAAAATTTGCTTTTAAACAATAACATAGTGTTTTTCACTATTCCTCAAAGATTGAAAGTTCTCAAAAAAATATCAAAAAATCACCGTAAGCTAATTTTGATATTACGAATCTAAAAATGAAGTACATTTTGAAAATTAAAATTTTTAAAATTTCAAAAAAGTGGGTATTACTATTCATAATGGCTAGTTTCATTTTTCATGGGGTGTTAATACTTCAAGTTGCGTACAATGCAAGTTACTGCATTATTCAAAAGAAAACATACTATGGAAGCTTGGGGTGTTACATTCTCCCCTCCTTAAAATAATTTCGTCCTCAAAATTGCTAGAATATTACTGCATAAGAGGATTTGGGTGGTTCTTTATCATAAGTTCCTGGGGTTCTCACGTTGCCTCTTCCATCTTATGGTTTCTCCATAGATCTTTTACCAGACGAGTCGTTCGGTTTCTCAGCACTTGTTCTCTGGTATCAAGAATATTGACAAGCTCTTCACAATAAGACAGATTGGATTCCAGTTCAATTTCCTCATAGTTGCGTACATGCATTGGTTCAGGCATGTATTTTATCAATAGTGATACATGGAACACATCATGAACTTTCAAGAGACTTGGAGTCATTGCCAAACGATAAGCTACAACTCCAATTCGTTCTATAATTTCGAAAGGTCTGATGTACCTGGGACTCAATTTACCCTTCTTAACGAAACGTACAACACCCTTCCATGGAGATACCTTCACGAAAACATGGTCTCATACTTGAAATTTCAAATCATTCCTTCGGTTATCGACATAGCTCTTTTTCCTACTTTGGACTGCTTTGATGTGGGTTTGGATAATCTTCACTTTTTCTATTGTTTCCTCAACAAGTTCTGGGCCTACGAGTTTTCTTTCACCAACATCATCCAAACAAGTTGGTGTGTGAAATCTCTTTCCATATAACGCTTCATATGGTGCCATCCGAATACTTGAATGGAATCTATTGTTATATGAAAATTCTACCAGAGGTAAATATTGATCACACATACCCTGAAAGTCAAGTGAGAATGATCTCAACATGTCTCTTAAGGTTTTAATAGTATGTTCTGATTGTCCATCATTTTGAGGGTGGTAGGAAATGCTCAGTCAAATTTTAGTATCTAGGGATTTCTAAAGACTTTTCAAGAATCTTGATGTAAAACGGGGATCACGATTAGAAACAATCGATAGGGTTACTCCATGAAGTCTTACAACGTTATTAATATTCAGTCTTGCTAAACATTCAAATGGTAAATCTTCTCTTATAGTAAGAAAATGTACTGACTTGGTAAGACGATCAATAATGACCCATATTGCATCATTACTTCTAGGAGTATTTGGTAACCCCATGACAAAGTCCATCATAATATCATCCAATTTCCACTCAGGTATGGGAAGAGGTTGCATGACTCCTCCAGGCTGTTGCCTTCCATCTTTCACTTATTGACAAACCATACATTTTGACACAAAATCAGAAATCTCCCTCTTCATGTTGTCTCACCAAAAATGTTCTTTCAAATCTCTATAAATCATAGTGCTACCAGGGTGTATAGAGAAATTGGATCTATGAGCATCATCCAACAATTCCCTTTTTAGATTAGGTATATCGGGAACAAAAAGTCTCTTCCCAAATTTCAAAATTCCATCTTCATATATGAATTAGATCAATCTCCCATCATTCACAGCTTTAATTTTCTTTTGAAATTACTCATTAGTAGTCTAAGAACTTTTTATCCTTTCTAGTAATGATGTTTTGGAAACCATTTGAAAAAGCATTGATATTCCACCTTCCATGGTTATTCCCATATCCATCTTTACTAGAGCCATGTATATTGGATCCTTTTTAACTCACATCTTATTCAAAACTCCATGATTATTTCTACTCAAAGCATCTTCCACCTTATTTTCCTTCCTCATGTGGTAGTGTATAGTGCAATTATAATCCTTGAGTAGTTCAAGCCATCGCCTTTGCCTCATGTTGAGTTCCTTTTGTTGAGAAAATATACATTAAACTATTGTGATCAGTATAAATCTCACATTTTTCACCATAGAGATAGTGTCTCCATATTTTCAGAGAAAATATTACAGCTTATTACTCAAGATCATAAGGTGGGTAGTTTGTTTCATGAATTTTTAGTTGTCATGGTGCATAGGAAATAACTCTTCCATTCTGCATAAAGACACAACCCAGTCATTTCTTTGAAGCATCCCTATAAATAACAAACCCATCATTCCCCGATGGTAGATTCAAGATAAGAGCTTTAATTAATCTTCTCTTCATTTATACAAAACATTCTTCACACTCTATTTTCCAAAAAAAAATTAACCCCTTTACGTGTGAGCTTGCTTAATGGGTTAGCTAATCGGGAAACATTCTGGAAAAAATGCCGATAATAACATGCTAAACCAATAAAACTACATACCTTAGTTATACTCATCGGTACTGGGTACTCTTGGATTGCCTTGGTCTTTGAAGGATCAACAGAGATTCAATCCTTAGACACAATATAGACAAGAAAAGTAATCTCCTGAAGCTAGAATTCACACTTGCTAAATTTCCCATATAATTCATTTCTTCTAAGAGTCCTTAGGATAATGCATAAGTGATTTTCATGATCTTCATAGATTTTTGAGTATACCAAAATATCATCAATAAATACCACTACAAAGTCATCATGATATTCCTTGAAAACTCTATTCATTAGATCCATGAAGACATAGGGTGCATTAGTCAATCCAAAAGGCATTACTATAAACTCGTAATTCCCGTACCTGGTTCAAAATGTTGTTTTTGAAATGTCTTCCTTATTCACATACAACTGATGATATCCATATCTAAGGTCAATATTTGAAAAATATCAAGCTTCATGGAGTTGGTAGAATAAATCATCAATGCGAGGTACGGGATACTTGTTCTTTATTTTTATATCATTGATCTCCCTGTAGTCAATAAACAACCTCATAGATCCATCTTTCTTCTTAACAAAAAGAACAGGGGCTCCCCATGGAGAAACACTAGGGAGAATAAATCCCTTATTACTCAATTCCTCTAGTTTTTTCTTTAGTTCTACTAATTCTATAGTAGTCATTCTATAAGGGGTCTTCGATATGGGCCTTGAACAATGAATTAAATCAATGTAAAACTCAATTTATCACTCCGGAGGATGTCCAGGTAAATCCTCTAGAAATACCTCAACATATTCTTTCACAATAGGTACATCCTCTATTTGAACATTCTTTTCCTTAAACATGGTTATTTCATTCTCTTCCTCCCCAATAATTGAATTTAGTAGAGATACTGGGGGTAGATCTAGATAAGAATTAGGTGGGGATGTTTCTTCTCTAAAAATAAGGTACTCCTTATCATCATAAAAAATTGTAGCCTCCTTCTTCTTACAATAAATTTTCACATCATCTTCCAAACGACAATCCATACCAAGGATTATATCAAATTAAATCATGGTTATAACTATGATATCGGCAGATAAAAAACATTTATATTCTCTAATGGGAACTGATTCACAAAACTTTGTTGCGATGATACATCCCTTAGGAGTTTTGACTCAAAAATCCCTTGTTAAGTCAAATTGAAGATACCTAATTTTCATAGAAAAATGGGAAGATATGAAACAACGTGATGATCCATAATAAAATAAATAATTGTCTAAACTCTAGTAAACCATTAAATTACCTACCACTACATTATTTAGAGATGCAACCTTAGTAGTAGTGATCTCATAAGCTTGGACTTGCTCCCATAGCATTTTCTGGGGTAATTTTCCTTGGAAATTAGGAAATTAATTTTCATAATGCCCATTTTCTCTACAATTGTAGAATTCAGCATTGAAAACCTATTTCTTCCCCTTGTAATCACAATCTTGGTGGCCTTTTTCACCACACTTGTAACAGACTCACATTCCCTTCAGGAAAGTACCCGGGTGTTTCTTCCCACATTTACCATAGGATGGATAGTCAAATTTTCCCTTCTTCCCCTTATTTCCATTTCCAGAGTTTTCAACAGATCTCTTCTTCTCTTTCTTTTCTTTGAAGTCATAAGACATAGAGAATTCCTTTTCTATATTGATAGCGCATGAGAAAATATCTTCATACGATGAGAAGGATTGTGAGACTAATGCTCTGTAGAGAAATGGCTTTAACACATAAAATAATAGATCAATCTTACTCCTTGGGTTACGTATATAATCTACTGCATGCGTTGATAACCTTGTAAATTTATCCCTATACTTTGCGACATTCTCATCCTCATTTTTCCTCAGACTCAAAAATTGTCTTTCCATATCCACTCGATGGTCGTGAGGAAAGTATTTTTCTAAGGAAATTCCTTTAAACTCCATCAATTCCATGTTCGATAATTCTTCATCATCCTTTTTGTTTTAGATTAATGACCACCCATGATCTACATCCCCCGTGAGGTGATAAACTATCTTGAAAACTTTTTCCCTTTCGCTACTCCTCAATGCATGAAATATTTTCTCTAAAAATTTATTCATTATTCAGCTGCTAATGGATTTGTACTCCCATTAAATGTTGGTGGTTGTTTCCTCATGAAGTAGTCTAACATTGATCCTCCGTGTTGTGGATCAGGGTTCTCCATACGGGTAAGGTTATTATTCATAACCTGAGTGAGTTTTCCTAGTATGGTGATAAGCTGATCAGCACCAGTTGCATCACCAGCTCCACTATAATTATCTTGAGTAGGATTGAAATCCCTACATGGATTACATGGGTTGATACAGTTTCCATTCCTTCCACTAGGTTCCATTTATAAATAATGGAATACACCAGATTAGTTTATGAATATCAATACATAATTCCAAACTTGTAAAATAGTTAACATAAATTGAACAGTTTATGGATATAATCCAAAATCATAAAAATGTTTTATTTGAGTAAGTATATATTCATAAACCCTTAATAATGGTTTGTAAATAAAATGAAAAATATGATTTCTTTCCACTCTAAGACCTCATGTTTCTTCACTGTCACCATATTGTCCCTCTATCTTCTGTTCGGTCCTTCTAGCATGAAGGTAGCATGCTTTACCTTTATCTCCCCGAGTGTGTCCAAAAACCCAAATAAGCATTCCAAACTGCTCAATCACTCCTTATCCTCTTGAGGGTCATTTGAGCTCGTGAATGGAGATGGTTTCTAGTGAAGTAACACTTGAGAACTAATCTTGAGAACATCCCTCTGAGGTTCCACTAAGAGAGCTTGAATGGGAACTAGAGGTGGTGTATATCCCAGAGCTTGGATAGTGTGCACAATCACCTCAATCGGATTCAGATCCACAACAGGATTTTTTCACTGAGGATCAGTAGCAGCTTCCACATAGGTCTGATTCACATGTATTCTCGAAGTAATGATGTTAAAAAACATTAGCAGACAACAAGGAATACATTAAGAAATGCTAAAATTGAGCAAAGAGGGAAATTAATCCCAACAAATAGGATGTATAAGATTTGGATTTCAAGATATCCAAATCAAAACAAGGAAATTACTAGAACTAAACCACTAGACATCTTTCCATTACCACCCCAAACGACTTATGGTGCATTTTGGTGAGATATGTCCTGGAAATCAATCCCAACTACCTCTTAAGTCTCGACAAGATTTCACAATGAATATAGACTTTAAGACAAAAGCTCAAACTTTCCTTCGATACTACTTTATCAGAAACCAACCCAGGTACGCTGGTAACCCAATCACTAAGTCAGTCCTGACATAGCTCGAAAGGTGTTCCTGATCCCCATGGGTTGGTGACTAGCACCCGACATCATCCAATTGAAAGTGGGAATGATTTTTCCACTAACAATGCAGAAAGAAAAGAAAACTAGATAGTATTCATGTCAAAGAAGAACTCCACTGGGAGTAAAGTACCAGAAGTTAAACAAGTACAACATTCAAAGTACTAAAACCCATGTACAAAAAGGGGAAAACAGCCCAAAGTCCCTAAGGACACAACCCACCAATAACAAATTTCAGTAACATGATCCACCTCCAAGAAATCATTTTTCTTTGCTCGAACCTGGAAGGAGATAATCTAAAAACACCCAAAGAAACAATTAGTGTAATGGCCTGGACCTCTCCAGTCCATTACTTTCTAAAAATGTCGTATTTAGGTGTTCCGGGAGGTCAAGGTGACTTATCCCCAACACTTTTCCAAATGTCTAATTCTTTGAATAGTTCAATCGGTAAACAGTTCTATCGGTGAGGTTTTGCGAACAATTGTATCGGTGAGGTTTTGTGAACTATTCTAACGGTAGGTGTACAGTAACTATAGGTGTACAGTAATGGTACGTGTACAGTAACGGTAGGTGTACAGTGTTTCTAGAATGGTGAGGTCTATCGGCAGCTCTATCGGTAGGTGTATAGTAACGGTAGGTGTACAATGTTTCTAGAATAGTGAGGTCTATCAGTAGCTCCATAAGTAGGTGTACAGTAATGGTAGGTGTATTGTAAAGGTAGGTGTACAGTGTTTCCAGAACAGTGAGGCCTATCGGTAGCTCTATCGGTAGGTGTACAGTACAAGTAGGTGTACAGTAACAGTATGTGTACAGTGTTTCCAGAACGGTGAGGTCTATTGGTAGCTCTATCGGCGGGTGTACAGTAACGGTAGGTGTACAGTAACGGTAGGTGTACAGTGTTTCCAGAACGGTAAGGTCTATTGATAGGTCTATCGTTAGGTATATAGTAACAGTAGGTGTATAGTAAGGGTAGTTGTATAGTGTTCCCAGAACAGTGAGGTCTATCGGTAGCTTTTTCGGTAGGTGTACAGTAATGGTAGGTGTACAGTAACGGTAGGTGTACAGTGTTTCCAGAACAGTGAGGTCTATCGGTAGCTCTATCAGTAGGTGTACATTAAGGGTAGGTGTACAATGTTTCCAAAATGGCGAGGTCTATCGGTAGCTCTATCGGTAGGTGTACAATAATGTTAGGTGTATAGTAAAGGTAGGTGTATAGTGTTTCCAGCTTCCTACAATTTCGCCCCTTTGACATTTCTTTTGACGTAAAATACATTTAAATCCTTATTTTAAGGACTCTTAAGGTCAATTCAAAGGCCATAAATCCTATATTAATTATTCCTATGGATCGAGATGTTTTTACTTGGTCAAAACACATGGGTTAATGTGATCCACTTTTAATGGGGAATTAAGTGTATCTTAAACTGTCACCCTATTAAATCTTCAAAAGGGACAATATATCTTTCTCCCTTGTTCTTCTTCTTTATTCTCGGCTATGAGATGCTAGACCCATTCAATCCTTCCCATAGGAGTTGCACAATCAAACTTTACTCCTCGGATTGGTTCCGCTCTGTTTTGATGCAACCAAGCTATATCGATTAATCATCGATATAAGGTATGTTTTATCATCGTTCCTTTGAGGATAATCTTCTCCTATTTATCCTTTCCATATTATAGCATGTAATCTTCATGCTTCTAATGGAGTTTTCTTGGGGTTTGGTTGGTGCGGTCGTACCATGGCATCCTCGGGTGGATGCAGTTGTCGCGAGAGGAGGACCGTGACCCGTTGTGTGGATAAAGAACGTGAGGAACTATTTGAGGTAGGGTATTCATTGCTTCCCTCTTATTTTATGTGAAACTATATCATTATCATGTTTAATCACACCGGATAACAATGAAATTGACATAATAAATATTTTAACTGGATAAATAAATTGATATCGATCATATGTTATTGCCTCTTGTTTTACTAGATAGTGTGATATCTATGCTTCCTTTGTTTAGTTGTGCGTTCTTGATGGAAATAAGTAAAGAACATAAATTGGGATTAATTGTTAATTGTTTAGCTAAAGATAAATATTCATGTAAATGAATCTGGTTTTTTTTTTGTAATTTTATTTTAATCAAATTGGCATAGTAAGAATGTTTAATTATTTGTGATAGCTTACTTATTAGGTTTCTTGAATTTGGAACCTATGAATAATAAATCTGTTAATTCAAGATGGATTAAAGAAATGATTGTTTGATAATTCCTTAAAGGGTTATGAGTTACCCTCTTGACTATTGAAGGGACAAGAGCCTTATTGATGTGATGATGTTTTCCTAATGCTTGTACTGTGATGTGATACTGGATGGCAGTTGTGATATGTGGGGGAATGGAGGCTTTTGGTTGTGGCAGCAGATGATACCTAGAGTGGAGAGATACAATGGTTCAAGCATGTGGTTGTCGGGGAGGACACTAGGGATGATGGAATGGGACAGATGTGATTGTTGGATACTTTCTTTTTCTTTTGGTTGTTTATCTTCGTTACGTTTCCCCACTACTCAAGGCATCTGGTATTGCTTATCCTTCTTCCGAAAGAGGTAAAGGCACGTGGGGTATGCCAAATGCTTTCCATGTCTAGCTTCTCAAGGAAGGATGAGTATATGCTCTTTATATAAGCAGCAAAGTCCCGATGGGTAGTACATCTACTCACTATGTTGAGCCCCTTGTGTTTAGTAGCATAAAAGGTTTTTCTAGAATACTTGGGAATGTGGGGAAGTAATTCTATAATGAATAATTGAATAAATGTTGTTAACCCATGGGGATGGATTTACTGGAACATAATGACGAGTTTGTAATTTTAAAGGAACAATTGACTTGGGTATGATGCTAATGAAATTTAATGTGGAATTGTTTATGGTTAATTAATGTTTAAATAATTAATTAATGTAAATTAAAACTGATAAAAAGGGAATGAAGAAATATAATAAATCTCTCTAAATGTTTGTATGCTTATAGGATACCTAGTCTTAGATGTAGCATCCCAGAGTCTGAGAGACGTTAGGTACAGTTGTGTCTAAGACTAGTTAATGCTCATATTGTGGTTGTGAGATATAATATATCTTGTAATTTTTGTGTTTCTATATGCTAATCCACCCAGTCAGTAAGGGAAACTGACACCCTGGGGATTCTAAGCCATGGGGGGTGTTTTTCCCAACATTCTGGTGGGAGGATGGATGGCTGACTACCCCCTTTGGCCTCTCTCTCTTCTCTTGGTAGTTACTTGTGCTAGTAGGCACAATGGTTAGTTTTCCCCATATATGTGTGTAGAGGGATGTAATGGCTTATAGTTATTCACAAACAAATATTCTGGATATAGTATCATATAGACTACTATAGGTGTAACGTGTATGGGCTGTGATGGCTTGAGGATTCTTACTCGGTGTATGGACTGTAATGGCTTGAGGTATAATACCTGATGTATGATACGGATTATGAGGGCTGTGGTGGATCCCAAATACTACCTGGTTAATTTTCTTACGTGGATGTGGTTGTTTTGTTGCATGAGGTACACATTGTGGTGCTTTTCCCAGGTGTCTGCGGGCAAGCCTTTTTAGAGAGAGATGCTTAGGATGTGCGACGTTGGGGTAAAGCGGAAAACCAGTGGGGAAGTAGTAGTGGGTTACCCTTGATATTCTTTATTATATTTTATATTCTTATATGCATTACTTTGTGAGAGTATCCATGGTGAGGTTGGGAACTTAGTATACCTGTTTAGGTGATGAGTTAGTTTCACTTGTTGTTCACTGTGATTTAGCATGCTTTCTTTACTTTTGCACGAGAGGCTTCGGGGAGGATCCTACTGAGTATACTATTATACTCACCCTATGTATATATAAACTGTTCTTCAGGTCACTTGGAGCAGGTTGGAGATCAAGCTGGTTTCTACTAGCTTGGGGTTGTATGACCTGTTTGGGCTTGTGGTTTCACCTATTTTTACTTTCTTTTGGGTAGTTGCAGTTTTTCCCTTCCAGTTATAGTACATTTTCATGAAATTTCATATATTCACGTGGGTTTATTTTATATTCCAGTTCTAAGTTGGAGTTGATTTGTGTCTATATTATATCTCTATTCTGCATGTGTTCTCTTAGAGGGTAATGCCTCCCATTTGTGTGTTTACTATACCCTCGGTGCTAGTCGCCAACCCGGGGCCTACTGGAGGCGGGACTCGAGGGTCATTATCTCCCTTCTCACATTTCCGACCTAGGAGGGGTATAATTTGTGGGGAGGGGATCGTGATAGAGTGGTATCAGAGGTCTGGTTAAGGGATAGGATGGAGTTTGGAGTTAGGCACAGGTGAGGTTGCATGGGTTGGTAGGGAAACAGTGTCATTCATGATTAGAAAGTGAGGTAAACACTAGATACCGGATAAGACATAGGTGTTTAGGGCCCCCTATGATCTGATGTATATACCTTTAAGTTCACAATGGCTACTAAACTAGGTGATACTAGTTTCAGGGTAGAGACCTAGGAAAGGATCATGCATCATTTTTCTTTGTGTCTGTGTTTGAATGGGTAGACCTTGGGATAGGGTAACCTAAAATGAATAAAAGAAAATAATTAATTAATTAATGTTGAGTCTTCCATATTCCAGGTTTATGATCTCTAATGGGTTGTTATTTTATAGGTATACCTCTAGGTTGATGTCCTCATCAGGTTTACACAGAAAATATCCAACAGGCTACTCCAGAAGATCCCCACAAGTTAGAGATTGATGATGATGACACTTGGAGGAAGACACTCTGAGAGTTTCTGTGCCAGAGTCTGCAGAAGTATGAGGGATCCGTTTTAGATGCAGTAATGGAAGACTGGTTAGAGGAGGTCGATATCGGCTTCAGTTCGATCCGTGCTCAGAAGAAGTACTGGATTTCCTTGGTTGTAGCGATGTTGCGTGGAGCAATGAAGTATTGGCGGTTCTTGTTCGTTGGGGATCATGAGGAGTCAGTGATCTCATGGGAGGAGTTCCGAGACATGTTTAGAGTCGAGATTCTTTCTTCGACTGTAAAGGTGTCCAGTCGCCAGGATATTCTTTCCCTTCGACAGGGGAGCTCCAGTGTTCGCGAGTTTGGAATCCATTTTAGGAACCTTTTACGATATGCTTCGGACCTATTGCCAGATGAGAGGCTAGGGTGAGACATTTTGAGGTGGCTTTGCATCCAGAGATCCAGTGCCAGGTCACCCCATTTATGCTAAAAACATATCTTGAAGTACTGGTGAGGGAAGAGTTTGTCGAGATGACTTTGGACCGGACCATATCATCATGAGAGGGGAATCGACATGATTCCTCACGAAGCTGAGTTGTGGTCCGGGGTTCCCGGTTTTTAGGGTAGAAGAGTTTTCTTTCAGCCCGGGGTAGGTCACAGCCCTTGACATCTCGTTTCTCTAGAGGCATCAACTCTCAGGCTTATGACAAGGGAATAGGTTCTTGTTTTTCTTGTGGTGGTCATGGCTATCAACAGTGGGAGTGCCCGACCTTTTAGAGCGGTCAGCGTGCACCGGGAACTATGCAACAGGTTCGTCCATTGAGGCAGTTCCAGCCGAGGCATCAGCATCCAGTTTCACCAGCTTTAGATCAGTAGAGGGTATATGGGGAAGGTAGAGTACATCCCGGTAACAACCCAATCTTTTTGAATAGTATATTAATTTACTCATAATGATTTAATAGATATGTTAATGGTTAATGAAGAAAGAAGATTTGATGGCTTCATCCAGTAGAGTCGAACCATATGAAGCCCACTTATCAAATCTTGGGAAGGAGGTGGCATCTTTTGGCTTCGCATTGGACCAAGCCTAAGACAAAATCTAGCGTGTCAAGCTTGAACGGAATCTCCTATGAGAGAAGTTCAAGTTAGTGGAGATTACTACTAGGGTAATGTTATCTGAGCCTCCATCAGATTCTCTCACCTTAGCACACCTTACACTTAGGTCATATGCTAGTGTTATAAGGGGATATATAACAAGATCATAGTTATTTTGTGTAATCCTTTGAGATAAATAAATTTTGATTTCTTCCTATGGTGAAGTTTGCGAATTTTCAGATGTCTAGATAAAAATAGGATGTATCTTATGGATGAATTTTGAAAAAAGGGATATTTTAAAATATTTATTTAAACCTTAAATAATTAATGATGTGTAAGGATTTCTAAAAAATGGTCTCCTGCAAATGTGTTCAGTACAAAATTTAGAGTCTAATAAGATCAACTTAAATTTTGGTGAATAGTAAATTATGAATAGTGATTTTACACCTAGGATTAGTAATGTGACAAAATGGATTAGTAATCTCACTTAAAGAAAGTATTAATAGAATTTAGGAACCTTAGTTAAGTAATGCGATTCTATAAAATTGGTAAATAACTGTTACAGAAATTATTAGTTAAGTATTAGTTTTTCAGGTGAATAGTGTTTTTTATTTAAAAAATAAATTAAAAATATTTAGAAAATTATTTTTATAAAATGGAGTTCATTTTTGAATTCAGAGCATCAGTATTATGTTAAGGTGAATTTTTGGAATTTTTCTGGAAAAGTTGACTTTTCGGTGAATAGTGAATTTTCAGTTAAGAGTTTCATGTGTTTAATAACATCATTAAGGATGTAATAATTATGTAATAATTCTGGTCTACTTATGAATATTAAGATAAGGTATGAGGTTTCCCAATTGTCCAATACCATGGGCAAATACCATGGGCAAGCCCATGGTTTTTCCAATACCACCAATGAGGTGTCCCTTGGCCATTAATGCCTTGTCCCCTCACTTATCCTATAAATACCAAGCCCTTATATCATCCTTTCCATTCCAAAATCCTCCTCAACAAATTTTGGGTCTCCTTACCTCCCATGGAGTCCTCCCAAGGTGTCCTCAAGCCTCCCAAGGTCCAAAACTTCATGATTTCGAAGTTACTCTTCAAGGTAAGGGATTCTTTCACCCTTCCCATTTTCAAAGTTCTACTTTCATGTCAACTCTTTAAAGTTCCTTTTTTCCATGTTGGGGTATTATATCTATATTAATAATACTGTAATTTTATGTTCACATGATTAGAGACCCTATATAATCTCATCAATTCATTTTTTTTGAAGTTTTAAGTGACGTTGTTAGGCTGCCGAATTCTTCATAAGAGAAATCTAATTTTTGTCTTCCTTTCATGTTTTTCATTTCATATGGTATGTCCTTAAAATTTCATTACCATGTTCTTATATCCTTTATATTCTTTACCTCTTCTATTTTATGTATCATTTATGAGTGGGTGACCCATGTCTCCTCTATTTTCAATGTTTTCTAAAACCCTGCAACATAGCCGTTTTGCTGCTGAATTTTAGTCTCAAAATGTCTCTCTCTTTTTCTCAAATTATTTTATTTTATTAAGTGAATTATCAAAACTCTTTATTCTACAGGGTTATTCACACACACACACACATATATATATATATATCAAAATGTCCTATTTTAAATTCTAGTATTTACATACATGAGACCCACTTTCCTTTTCTGTGGGTATAAAGTGATATAATAGAAAATGTTTTTAAAGTAGTTTTTAAAATGTTATGATTATGAAATGAAACCCATTTTTTATGCTATATGGGTTCTTTATGAAATTTTTGATGATGATATATTTGGATCACATGATAATAAATACAAATTAATGGTGAGCCCTGATAGTGCTCTAATGCATTGGGTAAAGAATTAATCTCTAGATATGACCATTTTAACGATACCTTGGTGAATAACCTTGGTAATTTTTTAATGAATCCTTGGGGATGGACCTTGGTGATAAGAAAATTATTGTATAAGTTAAATGTTGTAGCCACATCTTCATGTTATAAAACATGTTATTTTTATTATGATATGTCTCATGATCTCTTTCTCATGCCTTAAAGTTATTTGTCAAGACATTATTAATGTATCTCAATTTCACATGTAAAATGTTTCTCTTGTTTCCCTTACTGGGCCTTCTGCTCACCCTTTCCTTTGATGTATGCTCCCAGGTTTTGAGATGATATAATGAACTTAGGATGAATAATGAAGAAGCCTTTCAAGTGTTTATGAAGAATTTTTTATGTCGTCATGTATTAAGTTCCTGGTTTCTAAGACACTAAACCTTAAAGATCCTCAGTTTTGTAAAATATAATGAAAAGTTATGTTAAAAAAAGACATGATTCTATAGTTGGTATCAAAAGAAGGTTTAGTTATTTATGGAAATTAGGCTATGGAAATTTTAGGAAGAACCCTATAAAAAAGTTTAAATATAGGGAAAACTTCCTGGTATTTTGTTGAGTATTGAGTAAGTGGTTTACCAAACAAATACATCTCTGTCTAGATACGAGCAGGTAGAGGCGGCTTTAGCACAAATATACATAGCGGTAAAACCTGAAAACACCACTTCGAGCTAGACTCGAATGGGAACTGGTGCATGACAACAGGCCTTGCTGCACTCTTGGTTACGACACTCCCATGGGATATGTTTCATTAATTGCAAGCTCTTTATGAATCATTATGAAGGAATTATAGAGAAATATAACTGTTTAACCATGAAGTTTTAAGATATAGAATCATTTATAATTAAAAGATTCGTAAATGAAACAAGTTTCTCACTAAGATTTTATTATTTTAGAAAATGGAGGGGAATAGGAGGAACCGTGCAAATGGTGACCACAATGGACCATGCGCTGACGGCCCTCCGATGGAATCCGTAATGGAAACATTCATGCAAATGATTAACCAACTGACTCAAGTTATGAGTAATAACTTGAATCAAGCTGAGAGGTCAATCTCACCATGAAGGGAACAACATTCTGTTGAGTCATTCATCCGTCAATGACCACCAACATTCAGTGGATCTACTGACCCATTGGTTTCGGAACAATGAATATGCTCCACTGAAAATATATTTTTTGTACTTCACTGTTCGGAACAAGAAAAATTCACCCTTGTGGTTTACCGCATAGGGGGAGAATCTGATCAGTGGTGGTAACTAATCAAAAACCCGAAGCCAAGAGGAGATATGGAAGCAATGGAGTGGGAAGAGTTCAGGGGAATATTCTTTAATAAGTATTTCCCTCGTTCGATGAGAACGAGGATGGAGAATGAATTTCTCAAGCTGAAGCAGAAGGAGAATGAATCTATTGGAATCTATGAGATGAACTTCACAAGGCTTTCCCGTTATTCCTCAAGCTTTGTCATGGACCCCAATGGGAAGGTTGATAGATTATTTAGTGGATTATGACCCCATCTGTGGAAGAATCTATCCAACATGGACTATCATATCTATAAAGAAAAAGTTCGAAGTGCTATGAAATTAAAACTAGAGTTTTGGGAGACAAAGTGGTCTCACAAATCTAATGAGAATAAGAGAGCTCTAGAACCAATCCTGGGAAGAAGCTTTGATCATGAAATAGGTGTAAAGAAAATGAAACTTTCCACATGCAATAAATTTGCGAAGAAGAATTCGGGGCACTACTTGATCAGAAGTGGCAAGTGCTAAAAGTGTGGAAGAGAAGTCTATATTGCTTGGAATTATCATAATGAGGGGAAGCCTCAACTCCCAAACACTAACGACAGAGGAAAGATGGTTCTGGCCCTACCTGAAGTCCAATGCTCCAAGTGTGGATAGCTTGGGATCTTTATTAATCACTGTCCAAATTTGAGGGCAGTGGAGGGGAATCACCATCAACCTCAGCAAAGGCTAAGGGAGCATGGACGTGATTTTGCTATGACAACAACTGAAGTTGAAGCTCGGAATGACGTAGTATCAGGTACTCTTGTTTTCCTCTCAAAACTAGAAAGTACTTTGTTTGATTCTGGTTCTACGCATTCCTTTATTTCCTCCATGTTTGCAAAGAATATAGAATCAATCCCTGAACTTCTAGAGGTATATTTGTCAGTCAAGACTCCAAGTGGGATTATCCATGAATCAACAGTGTTTAGAGACTCTAGTTTTAACTTTAGTGAGCACAATCTTATCAAAAATATAGTAGTCATTCCCATGATGGAATTTGACGTTATACTAGGGATGGGATGGATCTCAAAGTATAATGATAAGATAAAATGATAAGGAAAGGAAATCTTAGTAGTCTTGAATGAACGACCTACAATTATCTTCCAAGGAGAGATATCCCGACCTGATCCTTGTCTAGAGGCACCTCCTATAGCCTTATTTATATAGTTAATTGATGAGGATGAAGAAGGAAAGGGAGTATACAAATAGAATATGTTCCGATTGTTCAGGAATACATGGACGTATTTCATGAGGAGTTACCTAGAACTCCCCCAGAAAGAGAGGTAGAGTTCTCTATTGAACTCATACCTAGATCTCAACCGATATCAAAGACCCTGTATAGAATGGAATATATGGAGCTAGTGGAGTTAATGAAACAACTCCAAGACTTGTTGGAGAAGGGGTTTTTCTGACCGAGTGTGTCTCCTTGGGGAGCACCAGTTCTCTTTATGAAGAAGAAAGATGGATCATTGCGGCTATGCATTGATTATAGAGAACTGAATGGGATCACAGTGAAGAACAAATAACCTCTTCCAAGAATTGATGATTTATTTGACCAATTTCGTGGGGCTCAATTCTTCTCCATGATTAATATACGATATAGTTATAATCAACTGAGGGTGAAGAAGGAAGATATTACAAATACTGCCTTCTGATCAAGATATGGGAATTATGAGTTTACTATTATGCCATTCGGATTGACTAATGCTCCTGTTATTTTAATGGATTTGATGAATAGATTCTTTAAGGACTACCTTGATAACTTTGTGGTAGTTTTTATTTATGATATTTTGATATATTCAAAAAGTCATGAGGAGCATGAAGATCATCTGAGGGTTTTTTTGAAAACCCTGTAGAAGGAGAGGCTCTTTGTAAAGTTCAGCAAGTGTGAGTTTTGGTTACAACAAGTGGCTTTCTTGGGTAACATCGTAACAAATGAAGGAATTTCGGTTCACCCTACAAAGACAATGGTTTTGGAGGAGTGGACTTAACACACAACAGTAACTGAGATTCGTAGTTTACTTGTTTTAGCAGGATATTATAGGAGGTTTGTGAAAAAAAATCATGGCTTTCTAATCCACTAACCAAGTTGACTTGAAAAGGGGTTAAGTTCATCTGGAGAAAGGAATGCGAGCAATGTTTTTAAAAGCTGAAGAATAGATTGTTTATTGCACATGTGTTAACACTACCCTCTATCGGAGAAGGATTCATTATTTTTATTGATGCATCAATGAATGTTCCTGGGTGCGTCCTCATGCAAAATGACAAGGTAATTGCTTATGCATCTCATCAGCTGAAGCAACATGAGCAGAATTGTCCTACGCATGATCTAGAGCTAGAGACAGTTGTTTTTTCTCTAAAGATATAAAGGCACTATCATTATGTTAGAAATGTGATATATACACCGACAACCAAAGTTTAATGTATATTTTCACATAGAAAGAATTAAACATGAGACAAAGGAGATGGTTGGATCTCATTAAAGACTATGATTGTTCAATTCATTGTCACCCTGTAAGAGAAAACAAAGTCGCAGATGCATTAATAAAGAAAGACCTTGTTGTTCTGGCAAAAATGTGGATCCTAGGAGATCCCTTGATTAAGTATCTAGTAAAACTGGACATGGGAATTGTAAGGGAAGGGACATCATCAACCCTATCGCAAATGATTTCTCAACCTTCATTACTAGAGAAGATCAAGAAGGCTTAAAAAGAAGATCTTTTGTTGTAGGATAAGTTTGAGGCTATGAAGGATGGGATGTTTCTTGATTTCAATATTGATCAAGAAGGTGTATTGAAATTTCATACAAGACTATGTGTTCCATATATTCCGGAGATAAAGAAAGAACTGATGGATGAAGCTCATAGCTCTACTTTCTCTATACATCTGAGAAGCACTAAAATATATAGAGAACTTTGTGATCATTATTGGTGGGATAACATGAAGAAGGAGATTGATGATTACACTAAAAGGTGCCTATTGTGTCAACAAGTAAAGGAAGAACGACAACTTCCTAATGGGGTATTACAACCGCTACCCATACCAGCATGGAAGTGGGATAATATCACTATGGACTTTGTCACTGGTCTCCCAAAAACATCCAAAGGGAACAATGTGATATGGGTTATAGTGGACCGTCTCACCAAGACCACCCATTTTATCTCTTTTTGGGAAGATTTCTATCTAGATCAAATTTCCAAGATAAACGTAAAGGAAGTGGTAAGGCTACATGGGGTACCACTATCCATCGTATCTGATCGTGATCCAAGATTCACATCAAAATTCTAGAGAAGTCTTCAACATGCTCTGAATACTGAATTGAATTTTAGTACGGCCTATCATCCTCAAACTGATGGCCAATCTGAAAGGACTATTCATACACTTGAGGACATGATGAGATTATGCTCAATGGAATTTAAAGGTGGATGGGATCAACACCTCCCATTAGTTGAGTTCTCATACAACAATAGCTTCCATTCGAGTATTCAGATGGAACCCTATGAAGATATGTATGGAAAGTGATGTAGAACTCCTTCTTGTTGGGATGAAGCTCGTGAGAGAAAGATTCTTGGGCCTGATCTTGTGCAAGAGATGAAAGAAAAGGTTCATTCCTTCTAATAAAACATAAAGGCTGCTCAGAGACAGCAGAAGAGCTATGTTGAGAGCTGTCAAAGGGACTTGGATTTTGGTGTTGGCGATAAAGTCCTCGTTCGAATTTCTCAATGGAAGAGAGTAATGGGGTTTGGGAAGAAAGGGAACCTCAGCCCTAGTTACATTGGCCCCTATGAAATCCTTTATTTCATAGGAGCAGTGGCCTATCGTCTGGCACTTCCAATGAACCTAGCTCAAGTTCACGATTTCTTCCATGTATCTCTCTTGAGGAAGTACATACTCGACCCTTCCCATGTACTGAACCTAGAGGTGGTACGATTGGGACATGACCTCTCTTATGAGGAGAAGCCAGTGGAGATCTTAGATCATAGAGACAAGGTTATACACAACAAGACTACCCACCTTGTGAAAGTGTTGGTAAGGAATCATAAGTATGAAGAAGTGATGTGGGAGCCTGAGGAAACAATGAAGCAAAAGTACCCACACATTTTTTACAAGGCCATTGGTTTAAAATTTCGGGGACGAAATTTCTTAAGGGGGGAAGAATGTAATGACCCAAACTTTTTGAATAGTATATTCATTTACACTTAACGATTTAATATAGATTTTAATGGTTAATGAAAAAAGAAGAGTTGATGGCTCATCTAGTATACTCGAACCATATGAAGCTCACTTATCAAAGCTTGCGAAGGAGGTGGAATCTTTGGGATTTGTTTTGGACCAAGCCCAAGCTGAACTCCAGTATTTCAAGCTTCAATAGAATTTCCTACGAGAGAAGTTCAAGTTAGTGTATATTATTACTATGGAAATGTTATCTGAGCCTCCATCAGATTCTCTCACCTTAGCATACCTTACACTTAGGTTATATTCTAATTTTATAAGGGGTTATTTAAAAAGACCGTAGCTACTTTGTGTAATCCTTTGAGATAAAATTGTGATTTCATCCTATGGTGAAGTTTGTGAATTTTTAGATGTCCAGATAAAAATAGGATGTATCTTATGGATGAATTTTGAAAAAAGGGATATTTTAAAATATTTATTTAAACCTTAAATAATTAATGATGTGTAATGATCTTCAAAAAATGGTCTTCTACAAATGTGTTCAGTATGAAATTTAGAGTCTAATAAGATCCGCTGAATTTTTGGTGAATAGTAAATTATGAATAGTGATGTCACGCTTAGGATTAGTAATGTGACAAAATGGATTATTAATCTCACTTAAAGAAAGTTTTAATATAATTTTTGCACATTCCTTAAGTAATGTGATTCAATAAAAAAGGTAAATAACTGTTTCAGAAATTATTAGCTAAGTATTAGTTTTTTCGGGTGAATAGCGTTTTTCATTTAAAAATTAAATTAAAAATATTTAGAAAATTATTTTTATAAAATGGAGTTCATTTTTAAATTCAGAGCATTGATATTATGTTAAGGTCTATTTTTGGGATTTTTCATGAAAAGTTGAATTTTCAGTGAATAGTGAATTTTCAGTTTAGAGTTTCGGGTGTTTATTGACATCATTAAGGATGTAATAATTATGTAATAATTCTGGATGACTTATGAATATTAAGATAATGTATGAGGTGTCCCAAGTGGCAAATACCATGGGAAAATACCATGGGCTAGCCCATGGTTTTTCCAATACCACCAATGAGGTGTCCCTTGGCCATTAATGCCTTGTCCCCTCACTTCTCCTATAAATACCAAGCCCTTATATCATCCTTTCCATTCCAAAATCCTCATCAACGAGGTTATGGTCTCCTTACCTCCTGAGGAGTCCTCCCAAGGTTCCCTCAAGCCTCCCAAGGTCCCAAACATCAAGATTTCTAAGTTACTCTTCAAGGTAAGGGATTCTTTCACTCTTCCCATTTTCAAAGTTCTACTTTCATGTCAAGCCTTTCATGTTCCTTTTTTCTATGTTGGGGTATATTCTCTATATTCATAATACTGAAATTTTATGTTAAAATTATTATAGACCCTATTTAATCTCATAAATTATTTTTTTTTATGTTTTAAGTGACGTCGTTAGGCTGTCGAATTCTTCATAAGAGAAATCTTATTTTTGTCTTCCTTTCAAATTTTTAATTTCATATGGTATGTCCTTAAAATTTCATTAACATGTTCTTATATCCTTTATATTTTGTCCCTATACTATTTGATGGATCATTTATGAGTGGGTGATGCATGTCCCCTCTCTTTTCAATGTTTTCTAAAACCATACATCATAGCCGTTATGCTGCTGAATTTTGGTCTCAAAATGTCTCTCTCTTTTTCTCAAATTATTTTATTTTATTAAGTGATTACTAAAAACACTTTATTCTACAGGGGTATTCACATATATATATATCAATATTTTCTATTTTGAATTCTGGGATTTACATACATGATACTCGCTTTCCTTTTCCGTGGGTTTAAATTGACATAAAAGATCATGTATTTAAAGCAGTTTTTAAAATGTTATGATTATGAAATGAAACCCATTTTTTTATGATATATGGGTTATTTATGAAATTTTTTGTGGTGATATATGTGGCTCACATGATAATAAATAAAAATTAATATTTCGCCCTGATAACGCTCCAATGCATTGGGTATGGACTTAATCTCTGGAGATGAACATTTTAACGATACCTTGGTGAATAACCTTGGTAATTTTTTAGTGACACCTTGGGGATAGACCTTGGTAATACAGAAATGATTGTCTAAGTTAAATGTTTTATCCACGTCTTCAATTTATGAAACACATTAATTTTATTATGATATTCCTCATGATCTCTTTCTCATACCTTAAAGTTATTTATCATGAATTTATTGATGTATCTCAAGTTCATATGTAAAATGTATCTCTTGTTTCCCTTACTGGTCCTTCTTCTCACCCTTTCCTTTGATGTATGCTCCCAGGTTTTGAGATGCTGTAATGAACTTAGGATGAACAATGAGGAATCCTTTCAAGTGTTTAAGAATAATGTTTTATGTCATCATGTTTTAAGTTCCTGGTTTCCAAGACACTAAACCTTAATGATCCTCGGTTTTTTAAAATGTAATGAAATGTTATGTTATAAAAAGGTGGGATTCTATAAGCCCCATGGCGCTCCCCATCCTCAAAGAGAAGAAAGTGGCCGTGGTGTTGGTCATCATCAGTGTCAGAGAGATCATGGAGGAAGTTGTGGCTAGCTTCATGCTCTAGCATTGCCAGCTCCAAGCAAGCCAGACATCGTTCAAGGTACCCTTTCCTTGTTTTCTACCTTGGTGTATACCTTGTTTGATTTTGGAGCGACACAATCCTTCATAACACATACCCTTGTCCATGCTTTGGGACTTGAGGTAGAGAGGCTTCCAGTGGCCTTGGTGTTGACTACACCAGTTGGAGGTCGAGCTGACTTGTTTGAATTATGTAGAGACTATGAGCTAGTGTTGGGGAAACAACGCTCTTAAGGAGATTTTCGATATTTATGAATAAAACCATATAATGACATCCTCAGCATGGATTGGTTGTATTCGGTGTAGGATATCATGGATTTCTTCAAAAAGAAGGTCGTTTTCATTGGTGCAGATAGAGAGAAAGTGGTATTTGTTGGTGAGCAAGACCCTCAGATGTGTCATAGGTGCATTCCATCCTTATCATACATGATGTTTGAGATGCTGTTGAGTTATTCAGAGGTTCAGCAGTTGGAGTTTCCTAGGGTCATAGAGGAGTATCCTAATGTCTTTTCAGAAGAGGTTGTAGCATTACCCCCTCGACGAGAGATCAAGTTTGGGATCAAGCTACAGCCAGGAGCGTCTCCTATCTCTATGTATCCATATAGGATGGCCCCTTCTACATTACAATAGATACTTATATAGCTTGATGGTCTGTTACAGTGCAGTTTTGTTCGTCCAAGTGTGTCACCGTGGGGTGCACCCATTTTTTTCATGAAGAAGGCTGACGGTAGTTTGTGGTTGTGTGTCGATTATCGTCACATGAACAAAGTGACAATAAAGAATTGCTATCCTCTTCTGCATGTTGATGAATTAATCGTTCAACTGAATGGTGCAAGGTGGTTCTAAAATATCGACTTGCGGTCATGATATCATCAGATGCGTGTGAAGGATGAGGATATCTCGAAGACTGCTTTCCGTTGTCGTCCTGGGCATTATGAGTTCATTGTAATGCTGTTTGGCATGACAAATTCTATAGATGTATTCACGGGATTGATGAATGATGTGTTTCATGAGTTCTTAGACAAGTTTGTGGTAGTTTTCATCGACGACCTCCTTGTGTAATCCAAATCTGAAGAGGATCATGCAGAGCATCTACAAGCCGTTTTGGGAGTTCTTTGTCAACATCTGCTATTTGGGAAGTTGTCGAAGTGTGAGTTTTGGGCTCAAGAAGTCTGTTTCATGGGTTATGTTGTATCCCAATAGGGATTAGCGGTGGATCCATTAAAGATAGAAGCAGTTGTATCTTGGGATTCCCCAAAGATAGTTTCGGAGGTGCAAAGATTCCTTGGTCTCACAGGCTACTACCAGAGGTTCATAGCCAATTTCTCATGAGTTGTGACTCCGCTGACAGCTTTGACTAGGAAGGATCAGGAATTCATATGGACTAATCAGTGTCAAGAAGATTTTGAGTATCTAAATGAGAAGTAGTAAGTGCTCCAGTCCTTTTTCTTCCATCATAGGGAGTTCAGTTTGATGTTTTCTATGATGCTTCACATCTGGGGTTAGGCTGTGTTCTCATGCAGCAGAGGTCAGTTTATTCTTATGGGTCTTGACAGTTGTGTCCCCGTGAATACAACTATGCCACCCATGATCTTGAGTTGGAAGTCATGGTGTTTTCTTTGAAGTTGTGGAGAAATTACCTCATTAGTGAGTGCTTTGTGGTTTTCACCGATCATAAGAGTTTGAGGTATGTTTTCTCCCAGCGTGACTTGAGCTTACGACAGTGTCGTTGGATGGAGTTCTTACAGGAATAAAACTTTGAAATATCGTATACACCTAGAAAAGGGAATGTTGTAGCTGATGTGCTGAGTCGAAAGTCACGTAGCGATGCTGTGCATGAATCCGGTGATTCCTGAAGAGTAATGGAAGAACTATCAGCATTGCATCTTGATATGGGAGAAGTTGGGGGTAGAGGTTTTCTTTTTAAGATAATGGTATAATCATCCCTGAAGCAGAAGGTGGAACAATCCCAGTTGGGAGATCTGGATGTGGAGGTCTTGGGAGACCGAGTTGTTTGTGGTGAGGCCCCTGATGGTTGGTCAGAGGATGAACAACAACGAGTGTTGTATCATGGATGGATTTTTGTTCCCTTGACGATGCATGAGACAGTCCTTAGAAAGTTCCATAGTTCACCATTAGTAGTACATCCTGACGTAACAAAGATGTAATGATCCTTGAGGAGTCAGTTTTGGTGGCCTGGGCTGAAGCGTGCAGTTGCGAAGTTTGTGTCTCGATGTTTAGTCTGCCAGAAGGTGAAGGCTGAACACCGTGTTCCTGGTGGTCTTCTCTAGCCATTAGAGATTCCTCAGTGGAATTGGTAGGACATCTCAATGGACTTTTTTACTGGTTTTCCTTGATCTCTAGGAGTACATGATGCTACTTGGGTAGTAGTCGATTGTTTAACAAAATCGGCCCACTTCATAGCGATCAATGTAACGACCCGAAATTTTGAATAAATCCTGTTTCCTAATTTTATGTGTTATTTTATTTTATTTTTATACTCAACAAAATTGTTTCATTTAATAACTTGAGTATAATAAAAATTAGACTGTTGGGTTTTGACTGTTATATGACCATTGGTCAATATGACTGCTGTAAACTAAACGTTTCGATTATTGTCTCCAAATACAAGTAATCTTGGTTAATTATTATAGAAAAAAGATTTGATGGCCTCACCCAGTAGTCTTGGACCAATCGAAGCCCATCTAATAGAACTTGGGAAGGAGGTTGCACCACTGGGCTTTGCTTTGGACCAAACCCAAGCTGAACTTCATCGTGTGAAGCTAGAACGGAATCGCCTTTGCGAGAAGTTCAAACTTATAGAAATTACTACTCGTGCGATGTTGGCTGAGCCTCCCTCAAATTCTCTCACCTTAGCACACCTTACACTTAGGTCCTATGCTTGTGTGATAAGGGGCTATGTAAGGAGACTGTAACTGCCTTGTGTAATCCTCTGTTTTAAATAAAAATTGGGATTTCTTCTTATGATGAAGTTTATGAATTTTCAAATGACCAGATAAATATAGTTTGCATATTTTTGATGAATTTTAGAAAAATGATATTTTAAAAAATGTTTATGTAAACCTTAAATAATTAAAAATGTGTAATGATTTTCAAAAAAAGGTCTTCTACAATTATGTTTAGTACGAAATTTAGAGTCTAATAAGATCAACTTAATTTTTGATGAATAGTAAATTATGAATAGTGATTTTATGCTTAGGATTAGTAATGTGACCAAATGGATTAGTAATCTCACTTAAATAAAGTATTAATATAATCTAGGTATCTTGATTAAGTAATGTGGTTCTATAAAATGGTTAAATAACATTTTCATAAATTATTATTCAAGTATAAGTTTTTTTCGAGTGAATAGTGTTTGTTAATTAAAAATTAAATTAAAAATATTTAGAAAATTATTTTTATAAAATGGATTTCATTTTTGAACTCAGAGCATCGATATGATGTTAAAGTAATTTTTGGGGATTTTTCTGAAAAAAATGAATTTTTGGTGAATAGTGTATTTATTTAAAAAAATAAATTAAAAATATTTGGAAAAATATTTTTATAAAATTGAGTTCATTTTTGAAATCAGAGCATTGATATTTGGTTAAGGTGAAATTTTGGGATTTTTCTGAGAAAGTTGAATTTTCAGTGAAAAGTAAAAATACCGTTTTAGGGTTTCGGTATGTTTAGTGGCATCATAACTGTGTCATGATGATTTCATGAGATATTATAAGGGTTGGCCGACCAAATGTGATGAATTATTGTATTGGGGGCCCCATGTGGCCTAACTTCATGGGAAATATCATGGGAGAGAACATGGTTTTGAGAAAACAACTTTTGAGGTGTCCCTTGGCCATTAATGCCCTATCCTCTCACTTTACCTATAAATACCAAGCCATTCTCTCATCCTTTGGACTCCAAAATCATTATCAACAAAGTTCAGGTCTCCTTACCTCCCAAGGAGTCCTCCCAAGGTGCCCTCAAGCCTCTCAAGGTCCCAACCTTTGAGTTTTAAGAGTTACGTTTAAGGTAAGGGTTCCTACCTCTCTCTTTCTTTTCAAGTACTCTCGTTTATGTCATTTCCTCTAATATCCATGTTCTTATGTTAGGGATGTTATTTTATATTAATCATATTTACCTTTTTAAGTTCATATGATGAGAGATGATCTATTACTCTCATCATTTTGTTTTATGAATGTTTAAGTGGCGTCGTTAGGCTGCCGAATTTTTGTAAAGGATTCTTTCACCCTTCTCATTTTCAAGTTCTATTTTCTTGACAAGTATTTCAAGTTACTTTTTATTTTGTTGGGGTATGATCTCTAAATCTATCATACTGATATTTTATGTTCATATGATGAGAGACCCTATTTTATTTCTTCAATTCATTTTTGTTGAATTTTAAGTGGCGACGTTAGGCTTCAGAATTTTTAAGGGATTCGTTCACCTTTCTCATTTTTCAAAGTTTTACTTTCATGTAAGTCTTTCAAGTTACTTTTTATTATGTTGGGGTATGATCTCTATATCTATCATACTGAAATTTTATGTTCATATTATGAGAGACCCTATTTGATCTCGTCAAATCATTTTTTGTTGAAGTTTAAGTGACGCCGTTAGGCTGCGGAATTCACATAAGAGAAATCTTATTTTTTGTCTTCCTTTCAAGTTCTTCGTTTCATATGGTATATAATTAAAATTTAATTACCATGTTCTTAAATACTTTATATTCTGTTCCTATACTGTTTTATGTATCATATTTTGAGTGGGTGACCCATGTCCCCTTTTTTTCAATGTTTTCTAAAACCATGTATCATAGTTGTTATGCTGCATAATTTTCATCTCAAAATGCCTCCCTCTTTATCTCAAAATTATTTTATGTTATTAAGTGAATACTCAAAGATCTTATTTATACAAGGGTATTCACATATATATCAAAATGTTCTATTTTAAATTATGGTATTTACATACATGAAACCCGCTTTCCCTTTTCGGTGGGTTTAAAGTGACATAATGATCATGTCTTTAAAGCAGTTTTTAAAACGTTATGATTATGAAATGAAACCCATTTCTTTTATGCTATATGGGTTGTTTATGAAATGATTGATGATGATATAGGTGGCTCACATGATAATAAATACATTTCAAGGGTGCACCCAGATAGCGCTCCAATGCATTGCGTAAAGACTTAATCTCTAGAGATGACCTTTTAGACTGATACCTTGGTGAAAAAACTTGGGAATTTTTTTTAATGACACCTTGGGGATGGACCATGGTGAAACGAAATTATTTCCAATATTAAATGTTGTAGCCACATCTTCAAGTTATGAAAAATGTTATTTTTATTATGATATATCTCATGATTTCTTTTTCATGCCTTAAAGTTCTTTTCCTGACTTTATTGAAGTATCTCAAGTTCACATGTAAAATGTTTCTCTTTTTTCCCTTACTGGGCCTTCTGCTCACCCTTTCTTTTGATGTATGTCCCCAGGTTATGAGATGTAGTAATGAACCTAGGATTAACATGAGGAGAAGCCTTTCAAGTATTTATGAAGAATGTTTTATGTTTTCATGTTTTAAGTTCCTGGATTCCAATACACTAAACCATAAAGATCCTCATTTTTGTGTAATGTAATGAATGTTTAAGTTATTTAAAGGCGGGATGTTATAATCAAGGAGTCTAGCTCAGTGGAAGTTTTATCAAGGAAGTATCTAGAAGAGGTGGTGAGACTTCATGGAGTCCCTAGGACGGTCATTTCTGATCAAGATCCTCATTTTACCTCCAGGGTGTGGAGAGGTCTCCAACAAGATTTTGGTTCTCAACTATGCCTTAACACTACTTTTCATCCTCAAATGGATGGTCAGACAGAGAGAACCATCCAGACTCTTAAAGACATGTCATGCTCTTGTGTTCTTGATTTTGGATGTTCATGGATGATGCACTTAACCTTGTTGGAGTTAACTTACAATAACAGTTTTCACTCCACCATCGGTATGGTATCGTTTGAAGCCTTGTATTGTCGGCCTTTCCGTTCTCTGTTGTGCTGGACTGGGGTTGGAGATTCAGCAATTCTCAGACCGGAACTAGTGTAGAATACAACAGATATGGTCCAGGTGATTTTTGAGAGGATGAAGATAGCGCAAGATCTTCAGAAATCATATGCTGATCAAAGGAGGATACCGTTGGATTTTAATGTTGGGGATCATGTTTTTCTGAAGGTGACTCCCCGTCATGGGCAGTGAAGGTTTGTTTGTGGAATTAAGTTTTCTCCCCGGGTTTTTGGGCCTTTCGAGGTGTTAGCTCTTGTTGGAGCTATGTCGTATCGAGTAGTACTTCTCCAAAAGATGTGTCAGATACATGATGTTTTCCATGTTTCACATCTCTGTCGTTATCTTCATGATGACTCTCACATTATCGATTGGGGGGAGATCGATGTTGATGATGATGCAACCTTCTAGGAGTGACCTATGGAGATCCAATACAGCAAGGAGAAGGTGTTGCATGGGCATTATATCCCCTTAGTTCGTGTCTTGTGGCAACACGGTGGCATGGAGTAGAGTACATGGGAACATGAGTCACATGTACATAGTCAGTACCCAGATTTGTTTGATGTTTAACTTGTTTCATGTAAATATGTTCCCTTTGTGGTTAGTCCTTTTATGTTTTATTTACGCTTTGTTTCATTTGTTGTTTTTGTGGCTTGCTCTCTTTTGAGAGGTATCTTGACGGGTGGTTTTTCAGACCCTGTTTCTTTTTATTTCTCTCTTTATGTGGGTTTTAAATTCTCGAAGACGAGAATGTTTTGAGAGGTATCTGATGTAATGGCATGGACCTCTCTAGTCCATTACTTTGTGAAAATGTGGTGTTGAGGTTTTCTAGGAGGTCAAGGTGACTTATCCCCAACACTTTTCCAAATTTCCATTTCAGTGAACAGTTCCATCAGTGAATAGTTCTATCGATGAGGTTCTGCGAACAGTTCTATCAGTGAGGTTCTGTGAATTGTTCTAATGGTAGGTGTACATTAATGGTAGGTGTACAGTAATGGTAGGTGTATAGTAACAGTGGGTGTACAGTGTTTCCAGAACGGTGAGGTCTATCAGTAGCTCTATCGGTAGGTGTACAGTATCGGTAGGTGTACAGTAACAGTAGGTGTACAATGTTTCCAGAATAGTGAGGTCTATCGATAAGTGTTTAGTAATGGTAGGTGTAAAGTAACGCTAGGTGTATATTGTTTCTATAATGGTGAGGTCTATCAATAACTCTATTGGTAGTTGTCCAGTAATGGTAGGTGTGCAATAACAGTAGGTGTACAGTGTTTCTATCTTCCTACTGTTTCTCCCCTTTTATGTTTACCTTGATGTAAAATACATTTAAAGACTTCTTTTAAGGACTCTTAAGGCTGATTCAAAGGCCATAAATCCTATATTAATTATTCCTATGGCTCGGGATGTTTTTACTTGGTCAAAACGTGTGGGTTAATTCGATCTGATTTTAATGGGGAATTAAGCGTATCTTAAACCATCTCCCAATTGAATCCTTAAAAGGGACAAGATATCTTATTCCCTTTTTCTTACACTTTGTTCTCGGCTATGAGACTCTAGAACCATTCAATCCTTCCCGTTGGAGTTTCACAATCAAACTTTACTCCTCAGATTGGTTTCGCTCTGTTTTGATGCAACCAAGCTCTATCGATCAATCTTTGATATAAGGTATGTTTTACCATCATTCATTTGAGGATCATCTTCTCATGTTTCTACTTTCCATATTATAGCATGTAATATCCATTCTTCTAATAGAGTTTTCTTGGGGTTTGGTTGGTGCAGTCGTACTGTGGAATCCTCGGGTGGATGCAGTTGTTGCGAGAGGATGATCATGACCCGTTGTGTAGATAAAGAACGTGAGGAACTGTTTGAGGTAGGGGATTTGTTGCATATCTCTTATTTTACGTGAAACTATATCATTAGAATGTTTAATCCCACTATATGACAATGGAATTGACATAATAAATATTTTAACCGGATAACTAAATTGATATTGATCATATGTTATTGCCTCTTGTTTTTCTATACAGTGTGATATCTATACTTGCATTTTTATCTATTCATTCTTGATGGAAATTAGTAAAGAACATAAATTGAGATTAATTGGTAATTTTTTGGCTAAAGATAAAGAGGCATGTAAACAAATCAGTTTCTTGTTGTAATTTGATGTTAATCAAATTGACGTAGTAAGCATGTTTAATTATTTGTGATATCTTATTGATTAGGTTTCCCGAATTTGGATCCTACGAATAATAAATCTGTTAATTCAAGATGCAATAAAGAACTGATTGTTTGATAATTCCGTAAAGGGTTCTGAGTTACCCTCTTGATTGTTAAAGGGCCAAGAGCCCTATTGATGTGATGGTGTTTTCCTGCTGCTTGTGTTGTGATGTGATCATGGATGACCGGTGTGATATGTGGGGGCATGGAGGCTTTTGTTTGTGGTAGAAGATGACTCCTAAAGTGGCGAGATGCATCAGTTTATGCATGTGGGTGTCAGGGAGGACACTAGGGATGATGGAATGGGATGGATGTGATTGTTGGATGCTTTCTGTTTCTTTTGGTTGTCTATCTGCTTTACTTTTCCCCACTTCTCAGGGCAACTGGTCTTACATATCCTTCTTCCGAAAGAGGTAAAGACACACGGGGTATGCCATGTTCTTTCCATGTCATTCTTCTAAAGGAAGGATGGGTATATGCTCTTACTATAAGTGGAAAAGACCCGAAGGGTAGTACATATACTCACCGTGTTGATCTCCTTGTGTTTAGTAGCATAGAATGTTTTTCTAGAATGCATGTGAATTTTGGAATGTAATTCTATAATGAATAATTGAATAAATGGTGTTAACCCATGGGGATGGAGTTGCTGGAACATAATGATGAGGTTGTAATTTTGAAGGAACAATTGACTTGGGTATGATTCTAATGAAATTTAATGTGGAATTTTTCATGGTTAATTAATGTTTAAAGAATTAATTGATGTAAAGTGAAACTGATAAAAAGGGAATGAAGTAATCAACTAAATCTCTCTAAATGGTTGTATTCTTATATGATACCTAGTCATAGAAGTAGCAGCTCGGAGTCTGAGAGACGTTATCTACAGTTGTGTCGAAGACTAGGTAATTCCCATAGTGTGGTTGTGAGATATAATATATCTTGTAATTTTTGTTTTTCTATACGCTGCTCCACCCAGTCAGTAAGGGAAACCAAAACCCTGGGGATTCTGAGCCCTGGGGGGTGTTTTCCCCAACATTATAGTGGGAGGATGGATGGATGACTACCCCCTTTATCCCCTCTCTATTCTCTTGGTAGTTACTTGTGCTGGTAGGCACAAAGGTTAGTTTTCCCCATATATGTGTGTAGAAGGATGTAATGGATTACAGTTATTCACACACATATATTCTGGATATAGTATCATATGGACTACTATAGGTGTAATGTGTATGGGTTGTGATGTCTTGAGGATTATTACTCAGTGTATGGGCTGTAATGGCTTGAGGTATAATACCCGATGTATGATACACATTATGCGGGCTGTGGTGGCTCCCAGAAACTACCTGGTTACTTTGCTTACATGGATGTGGTGGTTTTGTTACATGAGGTGGATGTTGTGGTGCTTGTCCCAGGTGTCTGCGGGCAAGCCTTTTTGGAGAGAGATGCTCAGGGCATGTGATGTTGGGTAAAAGCGTCAAACTAGTGGGGAAGTAGTAGTAGGGTACCCTTGATATTCTTTATTATATGATATATTCCAGTTCTGAGTTGGAGTTTATTGGTGTATCTCTTATCTCTCTCTTTTTCATGTGTTCTTCTAGCGGGTAATGCCTCCCTTTTGTGTGTTTGCTATACCCTCAGTGCTAGTCGCCAACCCGAGGCCTACTGGAGGTGGGACTCAGGGGTCATTATCTCCCTTCTCACATTGTCAACCCAGGAGGGGTACACTTTGTGGGGAGGGGGTCGTGACGATTAGGGTGTGAGACAAAGCCCAGTAGAATTTCACCCAAGGATTTAATAATAGATTCCAATATCAATTTAACCAAAATATGCTTTCAATTTTAAAACAAATGGGTTTGGAATTAGGAAAACATAATTAAACAAATAATTCTCTACAGTTTAGAAGATAGAAATACCTTTAGAAAATCATGTAATAGATTTTAATGATGGAAAAAATTTCAAAAGATGGAATTTTAATTTAATCAAAGGATACTTTTCATAAACAACAATCCTTACAAATGGCTTAAATAAACACTTTTTATAAACAATTTATATAAATTCTCAAGTCATGTAAAATAGTTTATAACAATGAAAAATATACACATTCAAAAAAATGAAAGCAAGTGAGAAATACAGTCATATGAAAAATACATATGATAGTTCCGATCTATAGGGATCCAACACTATGAATATAGAAAATTATGTACATATGCTCCTTTAGGGCTAAGGTAAAGGGATCTCATCACCATCTCCTAAGGAATGTGTGTGCTGATATGATGTTTTAGAAAATTTTATAATTTTAAAGTGCCTCCCAAATTAACTCACTAACTACCTAAGGCTTACATGTGATCAAGTACACATCAATTATGGGAAATTCATTTTATAATAGAAAATTAAATTCATCCCATTTATCATTTCAAATATGTCAATTTCCTATTTAAAAACCGTAACGGGGTTTTAATAAAAAACATGCATTTTCGCCAAGATGAGACACTAAGGTTTCCATCAAATCATTTTAAGCAATTTTTATCAAAACTAGGATTTTAAACCAAAGCATGTAATTTTAAAATCCATTTCACATTCAAATTCAAAAAATCAATTTCTAAACAATTCCGTCATTTTCATCTCAAACCCCTAAATCACTTGAATCAGGGGTTTTCACAAAATTTCCATCAAATAAATTTTTCTTCAATTAAAATCAACATTTAAATTGATTCAATTACCATCAAACCCAATATTTAAATTAAACAAATTAAATCTCCCAAAATTCTAATTCCAAGCCAAAAAACCCCATTTTTCCTCAAAAACCTCAATTCATTAGAATTAGATTTTTCCAATAAAATCAATTGAAATTATTTTTATTCAAAAAAAAATTGAAATTTAATCAAACTATTGAAATTTAAACAAAGCAATTAGGTTTAATAAAAATTGATCATCGTGATGGAACCACCTACAGAAAACAACGGATCTCGTAAAGCTAAATCCAAATCGGGATTTTCCCCAAAGAACAAAGATCACGAAAATGGGAATGAAACCTAGGTTTAATATCCAAAAAGACAAAGTGTATTAAATACAAAAATAAATACCAAGATCCATGTAACCCTAAAGAGAAAGAGAGATAACATGGGAGGAAGAGAACGGGATGATGAAACTAACTGGAAAAAGACTAACTGACATTCACCTAGCTTCAGGTCGCCTCCGGAAGGGGTTGGAGGGGTCAACAATCCATCTTGGGAGCTCTAAAGAAGGGAGAAATGAATTTGGGTCGAATGAGGTCCATACATGGCCTAAAATGCGGGCTTGGGAAATTTTGATAAAAATTTAGAATCTAGAAAAACTTGTGTGCACGGTTTCGTGGGAAACTATGTAGGGTTAGCGAAAACCGTGTGCAGACCGTGCGGATCCAACTATCCAAAACATGGTATTGTCACACGGTTTCCCTTAACCATGCACAGGTTGTGTGAAAATCATTACCCTACCTAGAAACCTCCATAATTCATAGAAATTAACTCATAATGACCCCAAAAGAAACCCAACCAGAGCTCAAACAAGAGGCGGTTTTTTGGAATACCTGAAAACAATAACGGGATGTTACAACCATAGTCAACGATTATCACCAATTAAATTTAATATAATGTTCTTACAATCAACTCCCATACACTAAACATGGTATCTCATGAGATTAAAACACTAACCAATGTATTGAAGTGGTATTATTGAAAACTGTTCATATTTAGAACATGTACATTCATATATGTTTCAAAATAGGAAATGAATCCATATATAAATCATTAGCATGATAAAACTAATGATAAGAAAGTGAAATTAATAATCCTGAATCAATGATTAAATTAAGGAAATATGATAAGTATTAACAAGAAGATAAATAATTAAATTAATTAAAATCTTAGTTATTGAAAAATGAAAAATAGATCTTAAAAATTTAGTTCCAATGTAGAAAAAAATCATGAGAAATATTAGAGATATAAATATAGGCCACTTAGGTGACGCTTTATGAAATGATGAAATGATATTTTAAAGTGGGAAGGTGAATATTAGTTTTAGTTAGATAAAATAGAACCATGATGGGTTTTTTTAAAATAATTGGGTTTTTTAAAAGGTATTCATTGATTAAAAAAATATTTGATTAGGTTGGTTCTTTACATGAGATAGGAAATTGAGATGTTCCCTTAAATTAGGTTTATTTAAAATAGAGAATCACGATAGTAATATAAAATATATATTTAACCAATAAATATAGGTAATTAAAACTAGATATATATATATATATAAGATATATATATATATATATGAACTTCATGTGAATAATATATTTTAATTGTGATAAAAATAGAGAAAATATGTATCCAAAATTAATGATGGTGGATCAAAAGAATCTTTTTTTATTCAAATACCTTTGTTAAAAGATAGATAATTAATAAAGATAACAAATATTTCATTTGAAAAAGGTTAAGGATTAATTTGAGGATAACTAGTGATAAATTATAGGTTTTCCAATATAGGAAATGAGAAGAATTGTGGAAATTTAATATATAGACAAGGAGGGGAAACCATTAGAAAGGAAGGGTATTAATACAGAAATATCATGGCTTTCATAAATAAATAAATAAAATGATTCAGAGAAATAATTTAACCAAATGAAAAAAGGAGATACCATATAGAATAGAAAAATATAATAATAAGGGAACATAGAGAATAAGATTCAAGAAAGATATCTCAAGAGAAAAATGGGTAGGAAATTGAGTCATAAAAACATATAAATGATTTATCTTTTGAATTGAAAACCAAAAAATTTAGAATATATTATTTATTTTAAAATACCTTACATATAAATAATAAATTATTAAAAACGCATACTGGGGCATTATTTACATAAAAATGGAATAAGTTGTGAATACAAATCACACAATGAAGAAATATTGAGATTCGAAAACACTTGCCTTATGTCCTGATTCACCCTATGTTTGTGCATATCTTCTATAAAAATAAAATTTAATTTATTTAAATAACTATTAAGAATATTTTTAATATATATTTCCTTTTATAAGGTAATTTTATTATTATTTATTATTTATTTGTTAAATATTTTTTCTAATGTTGGCTGCTTTCTGTGGTTTTTTCCATTCCTCTGAAATATCCTCAGTATATGAACCATCATAGATTGTTTTGTAAAATATATTCCTAATCTCTATATTTATATAGCCTTTTGTATTTTATTGTTATTTATAATAATATTTATATAGTTCCATAGCATTTCCCAAGATAGAATTAAATTAATAATGGTGCCTCGATATATTCATTTAAGATGGTTAAGTTTACTGTGACTATTTAGTCTAAATATAACATATAGAATATAAAATATTTCCATTATATAATATGAAAATTAAAATAAATATAATTTATTTACATTAAATAAGTTTTTAATTTCACCATTGTTTCGATAAAGGATGACAAAATACATCATTCACTGTTGGTGGTAGTCTGCACATACCCACAGACAATGCTCTTAATTTTTATTGAATATAAGGAAAGTAGAAAAAAAAATAATGTATAATTAAATAATCTAAAAAATTTTATAAATATTATATTTTTTCATTAAATAACTCTTTTGAACCATCCATTCAAGGAGGGTATGATAATTAGAAGACACAGTTCATGGTTGCGGTAGTCCGCACGTACGGATGACGAAGTCTACATTTTTTAATAGTTTTTAGAAAAGAATAAAAAACATATTACAATTATATAATAAAATTTTATCATATTAATAATAGGGATGTTATCATACATTCATTGATATAATAGTTTTTAGGGTTTAATAGAAGAAGATATCTAAAATAGCTTGGTTGAGAACATTACCTATCATTTTAGATGTTCTCCATTGGGTAACACATTAAGGATCCTTAGATTGGTATTTTTGAAAGATATATGATTCTATGATATATATATAGATTTCCATAGAGATTATTAAATATTTTTATTTGGCATTATTATTTATAATGGGTGGAGAAAGGGGGTGGATGTGAGATCCTTTTATTGGTGAGGGAAATTGGATTTTTATAAATAATTTTTTTTAATATAAATAGGGAACATGTTTCATATGGAATGTGGAGAAAAAGTTAACAATAAATGAATGTTTGAGGATTTAATTTCTACAATCCTTTAACTAGTCATTGTAACACATTTTTTAGCATTTTTTTAATTCTTTTTCTCTTATATTTTTCACTTTTAACATTTTTGGTTTCTACAATTGTAATAGATTTTTACATATGTAATTTACATTAAATCACTAAATATAAAATTCATTTTATTAAATAATATTAAAATAATGAATAAAAATATTGTACACATATTTTTTAAATAATATATATATTCATATGAAAAATAATGTATAACATTAGATCATGTAACACATCAAAATCGTTTTTAATAAAACGTTTTTTAGCTTAAATGGTATGTTTAGGATAAAGGTATAAATAAAATGGATTTGAATGACCTTAAATGTTTTATTAATAACTAAATATTATTTATATTGATTAAAAATCGAACAAAAATATAATTATACCTTGTGATGTCATAATTTATGAAAAGATGGAATTTTTTTATAAGAATAAAAGATTACTACAGTTTCAAAATGATAAAATTTAATTTTTTAAATTCATCATAATATTTTTAATTTAATTATATTAATTCTAAATTAAATTTTTTATCATGAAAATTTTAAATTGATTTTATGATTTAAATAATTATTTATATATTCATAAAAGTCACGATTTTAATAAAAAATAATTTTTTTTCTACTCACCTAAAATCAATTATTATAGAAAAATCCTGAAAATTTATACTAGTGTTATAATTTAATGTTGAATAAAAAAGTATTTCATTTTTCAAATTATAATTCTAATGTTGAGAAAATAACCATTATACAAAATCCTAAAATTAATGAAAAACTATTTTATAAGAAAATAAATTTTAAAAGTATTAAAAATTCTTATTCTTAATTTTTATCAATTACTAATTTAATTAGTGTTAATATATTATTTATATAAAAAATATATCTATAATATTTTTTTCTTAAAAAATAAAATAAAAATATAACTTTATAAAAAAATATATTTTTATGAATAAGGTGATATTATTAATTATCTAGCCACACTAGTTGAATTTTATAAAATCATTTTTATTAAAAGTGACTTTTATTATTTTTTATACAAATATTTCATAAAGTGTTTACCTCTATTTATTCTCACCAATAAAATTGCAGCATTATAATGGCTATATTTATAATTTATTATTTTATATTAATAAAATTAATCATAGTTTTGTTTATTTTTGGTTTTATATATGAAGATAGATATTGAACAAAATTGAATTTTATAATGGAATGATATATTGTAAACTCATAGGGAATTACATTCTCACCACTTAGATAAATTACATCTTACAAAATTTTAATTATCTATTACTTGTGGAAATAAAAAATGTTATCTAAAATATCAACATGATTGAAGATATAATTTCTAATAAGTTATTAACCTTAAATATATATATTTTTAACAGTAAAAAGGGAAATCCTAATATTGATTTTTTCCCAATCATGTGAATTAAACGCCACCCATTATTATGTATCATAACACCTATAATTGAATTATTTTTCCAAGGGATATCACTTTAATCCTTGTTCTAATGGATGATCATAGGGTAGTTTGAAATATGAAATGTGATTTCCCAATATCATGGATTAAAAATAAGTTTATGTAGAGATAACTAACACATTTCAAAACCCACATCAAATTAATGGATGGACAATAATACTTCCATGAATCATTATCCAACACACCTTGAAAAAGTTTCATATACCATGGATATAAAAATGATACCCCATTTTTTTTAATTTAATGTAATAGTTAATATTTAGTGAAAAATTATGTGACATAAGTCATTCATAATTCTAGATTAAATTAATGGTGTACCTATCAAAAAATAATTTTCACTATCCACATCAATAGTAGTCATTTCACTATATTTTCCTCATTCCCATGGCATAAGAGGTTATTGGTGTTGAATATAATATTAACCCATTGGTTTGGTTTATTGTTTTCCATTGTTCCTAAATTCACCAAATCGACAACATCAAATTGCTATTGGATCCTATGGAAGAAAAGTATTTTTCTATATTATGTTAACAAATATCTTCTTTTCCCTCAATAATTCTGAGTAAGATGGATTATTATACCACACATGAAACATTATCTCATCCTGTAATACAATTAACTAGTTGCCTATTCTAATATTATGGACAAAAATGAAGCTAAATCTTATTTTCAATATATTCTTTACTAGAAAAACATATCTGAAACTCCATCATTCAATTATATGGTGTGTTTGGATATTCAAAAAGACATGAGTTGTAAATCATAACTTGATATATTTGGGTAAGAATAAGAAAATGATTTTCAACACCCAAGTCTATCCAAAATGGTTTCTCACTAGGATAACTAAAAATTTCCCCATCACGCCCATTGTTAACTTGGTCTCACTTTTCTCTGGATACTATATGAATAATGGAATGTTAGATATAACACTTACATAATATTTTAAAAACGAAAAATATTAACATTGAAGGGATAAATAATAAATGAAAAATATATTCTAAATTATAAATTTCTAATTCTCAATTATATTACTCATTGTATATTTCATAATTGGTTTTATTCCCATAAAAAGTAAAAGTGCTCAATTACTTCATAATGGTTCATAAAGATAGAGTAAATTAACTAAACAATATCACCTTTGAGTGTCTAGATAGGTGTTAATTCTTAAGACCACTCATCATTCATCAAGTGAATACTGAGTTGATTCATAACCAATCAATTTTAGGTTGATTATCGGTAGGTGAAACTATTCCACAACCGCATCCAGTTTCTAGTATTCATATAGGACTATAATTTTATAGAAACTACACAATATATAAATTTCCAGAACATCAATATATTATAATATACATAAAATTACCTTTAGGTTTTCCTTTAAATTTATCTTATCACAATCCTAAAATTATATATAATACTCTTGTTTCTGACACTTTCGTTAGGGCGCACATGGCGCGCATCCGTCACGCGGAGGACGCGCTGCCTGTTACCCCGAATTCCCGCTTTCCAAAGGTGGGCGGAATTCGCTCATTATTAAGGTGTGTCTGCTCCTTGATCAAAATGGGATGATGGGATGTCGGTTCTTCCTTTCGTGGATTCCTCCTCAGAGCTCATCACCTAGTCTGGGTCTCCCTCATAGATTAAGAAGTTGTTCATGAATCTCATTCTCAGTGCCATATCTTCATGGACAACAGTTAATTACACTGCATCCATCAAGACTCTCCAATGGGTCTAGTCAGGGTATAAACCTTCAGTTAGAGGAGTAGTCGCGTTGGAGGCATTATTAGTGTGTCTGGACGCTGAGTAATTGGAATTTCATTCTTCTATCCTCTTATTATAGGGCTTCTCGACGGCACGGAAGCCCAAGGAATACACATCAAATGTTGTGAATGGTATTCCATAGGCATGTATCTGAGGTTTTCCTCAACTTCCCATGTTTAACACAGGGTATGTCGCAGGTTTAACGTTCAGTGGGGATGGATCGGACTGATCGGAACACTGACTAGTGTGGATCAGATAGAGGAACCCCCTTTAGGGAACGCCGATACTGGGGTCTGACACATTGGTGGCCTCCCGTATGGTGTCTGATGGAATGGGGAGTGAGGTGGCATGATTCCATCAGGATGTGGTGGCCCGGGTAAGAATCGGGATGGAAAGAGGCTGTCTTGGGCTTGAGCCTCAAAGAGACTTCCTACATATCCCTGTGGAAGGGAATCAAATTCCACGTAGTTGAAGATGGGATGATGGGGTGTCCCGTGAGAATGAACGCATGGATATGAGCCAGAAGAAGTGGAGCCTCTAGGTTAGGGCATGAGCTTCCCGAGACGCATGGGATCGAGGGAGAGGGTAGGATGAGATGTGAGTGATGGGTTTGCACCTCATGGAGGCTTCCTACGTATCCCCATAGCAGGGAATCAAAGTCCACGTAGTTCAGGATGGGATGGGGATTACACTCTGAGGTGTCCCATAGTGAGGGATGGGGCTTACACTCTAAGGTGGCCCATAGTGATGGATGGGGCTTACACTATGAGTCAGCCCAAAGTGATGGATGGGACTTACAATTTGAGGTGGCCCACAGTGATGGATGGGTCTTACAATCTGAGGTGTCCCACAGTGATGGATGGGGCTTACACTCTGAGGTGGCCCATAGTGATGGATGGACCGACGTGGTCGGGCCGATCGATGGGTGATGGGATTGAACCTCGTGGAAGCTTCCTACATACCATGCCTTAACATGGATCAAAGTCTCCATAGTTCGGGTGGAAAATACAGTTTACCGTCATGTGAGATGGGGGCGAACCTAATGTGGAGGAATTACTGGGTGGTGGGCTTGAACCTCGTGAAGGCTTCCTACGTACCCTGCCTTAGCAAGGATCAAAGTCCCCATAGTTTGGGTGGAAAGGGGATTGGAACACCGATGCAGAGGCATTCGGGTCCAATGGTTATTGGGCTTGAACCTCAAGGAGGCTTCCTACGTACCATGCCTTAGCATGGATCAAAGTCCATGTAGTTCACAGTGGGGACATTGGGGATTACGCTCTGAGGCAGCCCGAGGTGTTGTTGTGGCCGCTGCTTACTCTAAGCTCACGTGAGTCATGCTCGGTGTGATAAAAAGAGACAGCAGGGACCTGACTATCACGTCGTGAAAGATGCGTCCGTGGGAAGTGGAATGGGGCTTATGCATGGTTAGCGGCCTGGGAAGTCGTGGCTTACTCCAGAATGGAGGCATGTGGTTGATGAAGCCCAAAGGGAGATGGGACCAACATCAAATAAGAAAGGATAATCACCCTTCCCCATCATGACCATCCTTGGACTTAGCTATGGGGAAGTGTGGAGGTGCATGTGTGCTACCACCAGGGGCAAGGCTAGGGGCTTACGCCGAGGTGGCGGCCCTTCCCCACGGACAAGCACCATACCGAACAAAGAGGATATCATCCCATGTGAGGGGTATATCTCACTCTCATTTAGATGAGTGGGAAGTTCGAGGTGGGGACGTCAGT
Organism: Viscum album; assembly: GCA_963277665.1. Classification (NCBI taxonomy): domain Eukaryota; kingdom Viridiplantae; phylum Streptophyta; class Magnoliopsida; order Santalales; family Viscaceae; genus Viscum; species Viscum album. The sequence continues at coordinate 220,842,243 of OY728155.1, forward strand.
GGGTGGGGTGAGGTCACAGTTTAACGTCATGTGTTGAGGATGAAGGTGCTTGGTAGTTTAACTTCATGCAGCTCGGACAAGGTGGGATCACTCCACAGCTCTAGGACTTACATAATCGGTACCCTATGCACATTGGTGAAGGGAAGGAACTGGTAATTCCTGGTGAATGGGGGGTGTCAGGAGGTATCCCCTCGGGGTCCACGTTAGTGTGGTTATGCGTAGAAGCAATAGCCATTAGCTTGCCTATGTGAAGCAGCATGAGGCAGAGCAACGCAATAGGAGGAATCACCCAAGGGACTTCGAAGTTACATCGTATGAACCTGGAGGGTCGCACGGGAAAACAATGCATGACATGGATGCCTAGGGTATGATAGGTACCCGCGAATTTCATCCGTATAGAGGGGTTCAGACACTTGCGATACCCTAAAAATGTCGGTGAGGGGTCCCAGAAATTGCACGCAAATGAAATGGTTGGTGCGCAAAACACCGAGATGGTGCGTAATTGGGGCAAAGGGCTTGCGTGCGACCAGGAGGATTTGCGCGCAAGGGATATGAATTACGCGCAAATGACAGAGGCCAGACGAAAAGGCAAGAGCGCGGTCAATGAAAGGAATTGCGTACAATTGGGCCATTTTGTGCGCAATGAAAAGAATTGTGTGCAAGGGCGGCACCCTGAAGGTCATAGAATTATATTTAATCCAGAGGGATTGCGTGCAATGGTGGATCTCAGGGTAAGGTGGCGTGAAAAATAATTAGTACCTGAAGGACATCATGTGTGCGCAAAAGTCCAATTTTGCGCCTGAGAGCCAGTTCGAATTCCGCAACCCCAAAATGGATGGGGTCTCCTTCTATTTATAGGAAACCGGAGGTGCGGAATTTATGGTGGCACGCAAATGGTTGCATGCCAGAGGGGACGACACAAAATGTTGATCGCGCGGGTGCGTCCGCGAAATTATTGTGCTCCTGTGTTGGGGACCCTTTGCAAATCTCGTACCCCTTCCGCACGACACAATTTTTTCACGTGCATTCCCCTGTTTTCCATGCAACACTTCTGAGCCCTCCGCACCAGGTATTCGGGTCCGAATATGAATTCCTTTTGTCATTTTGAAACCTCCTCCAGTACTTATGAACTTTTTGGTATCTACAAATGCCCCCCTCGGAATGGGATCGGCGAGGGGTCGCAACGATCAGATTCCGAGGGAAATGGCGAAGTGTTGGGATTCGAGGGCACCCTGCACGCAAAGAATGGTGCGGCGTGCATAAATCCATCGGGTGCTGAATCAAATTTTCACGTGGCGCAGAACCCAGGCTTCACCTATAAAAGTGGCCATGGGTCCCATGCACCATATGAAACTTTCTCGCGTGATAGGCTCTGAGCTCTCGTGCGCAAAAATCGCCTCTGAGCTTCTGCGTAAACTCGCTTTGTCAACGCGTAATCGCTCCAAGTTTTGGCCCTATCTTTTGAGCAAATCCAAGATTTCCCATGCCGAACTCTCAGATTTTGCACCGAGATTCCGAATTTATCCCAACCCATATGAATTTAGCACAACACTCTTGATACACTTGGTCGGAAGCAGATGGCCGCAAACCAGGTTGACGAAGGAGAAGTTGCTGCTCGCAGAGCTGAAATGGCTGCAAACCAGGAGGTTTATGTATCAAAGAGGGTTGTCTCTAATAACCATTCCCTCTTTAACATGCTGACCCCCACCCAGAAGGATTATTCCCTGTCCGAAAACCTGCCGCTGTGGAACTTTGGCTTTTTGGAGGAGGTCCCTCTACCGGCATTTGAGGTAGACACACCGCAGTCATGGGTGACCTGTAAAGATGAGATTTCTCGATACAACATCACCAATAATGGTTTCCCTACTAGAGAGACGAGGCACTTGGACGTATATGTTCTGAACCCCAGGACAAGGACCATTACTGGAGGTGACCCTATTGTAGAGAGTTCTCTGTCCCTTTATGCAAGCACTTTCCGTCAGATTGTTACTGACGAGACCAAGGGTTGGCTGCAGGATTGGGATCTGCAGTCCGAAGGTTACTTTACTAGCGATTGGGCTTGGGAATACTAGGTTCGCCAGACATGCGGCTAGTTTGGGTCTGATCTGCAGCACATCGGGCTATTTGAGGCAGTATGGATGTCGAAATTTCATTTCTACCAACAGCCTGAGCTTGGGCCAAAGCTATTCACTTGATGGTCCCCCAACACCAACACATTCAACCTTCATCATGGGGAAGTCAGCATCAGTATTTGGGACATCTACTACATCAGGGAGATCCCATTGGAGGGTTATCAGTATGATGAATTCCTTCCTTTGATGAACACCTGGGAAGACAGGTCACAGACCCCTATTCTGACATGGCATCTGCTGGAGCTGGCCAAGGAGAAGCTGGAGGTCAAGGACTTCTTGAAGGATATCACCTACAAGGATTGGTTCTGCCTATTCCTGGTGAAAGATCCAGAAGTAAAAATGCTAGGTCGGGGAAAGCGATGTCCGAACATGGTTCAAAGGATCAAAATTGGATCGTATTGGAGGATCTTGGAGGTGGGGAAATACCAATCATGGGGCTACAACATAAATGAGGAATGAGACCCAAATGTCCGGTATGCTGGATTCCTTGCCACATTCTTGAGCGGGTGGCTCTTTCCTGTGAGGGACGCACGGATGGGCATCCATCCAGCAACCCTAGTGATGTCTGGCATCATGGGTGCCAACAAGAGGTTCAACCTGGGAGTCCCGGTGCTGGATCGGTTATATGCCATCTTGGGACGCATCTCAAGAGGGGGGTCAACTAGGAGAGTCCGTGGTCCCTTCCAGATTTTCCATGGCTGGGTCGTGGCTCACTACGACAGATATACATTTCCAAATGCCATCCGTCCTCCCGGAAATGGACTGTGACCCTCTCTTCTGAATATTATCAGGGTCCTACCGATGACACTTAATGACGAGGGAGTACGGATCCAGATCAGCAACCATGTCAAATTCACCCTAAGTCCATTTCCCACCCCAACTGGCCAGATGGTAGAAGACAGGCATGGCTCACTAGAGAAAAATGAGTACTTCCAAAGCATCAGGGGCGGGGTGCTTGTGGCCCGAATTGACAAGAAGGTCTTCTGCGAGCCATACATGCCATCCCAGTTCGCTCGGCAGTTTGGGTGCATCCATTGGATTCCAAAGACGGTATACACAGATGTCCGGGAGGATAGGTATCCCTGCGTTCTCCGTCAGATGTGGCTGATGTTCACAACTTACAGCCCTGCCGACGTTGTCACCCTCCCTCCTACCGGAGTCGACGCCGGTCTCTCAACCGAGTACGCCAAACATTGGGCTATAGCGTACCCTGAGGGGATTCTGCCGAAACGGGTTCGACGGCTCGAGGTTACCTGTGTGGAGCCTAGATGGAGAGAGAGTAGATAGGGTGCTGTTAGGTGGGGAGATCAGGAGTGCGTCAGGAAACGGGGCCCGTGCAGGCTAGAACCTCAGTAGCGGGGACATCGCATAGTGTTGTTGGGACCACGTTCCCTGGATGATGGTCACACATGGTGGCCAGAGAAATGTTCGGGAAGTAGACAAGATACCTACTCCAACCTTCCCACAATGCAATTTTCCCTGCATTGTGGTCGGCCTGGCTGACCCTACGGCAGTTGATGAGCGCTGAAGCCCTCTGGTAGAAGATAATGCAGGATGGGATCCAGCTTCCAGAAGTCGGGCTCATTCGGGTTACCGACTGGGTAAACATTCATCGACTACATGCTTACCTGATGGCCATGAGCATGTACGTGTGCCAACGGGGTCAGCGCGTGGAGCCATCTCTCTTAGTGAAAGTGATGCTCGGTTAGAGGCATGATCCTGAACAGATTCCATCACAGGATGATGATGGTGGTGACAAGTCGGAGGGAGAGGAAGAGACGGGAGAAGACGAAGAATCTCAGAGAGGGTCCCGCCAAGGGATCCTTCAGGAGAGTGGAGAGATCGTCGGCTCCAGCATAGACATAATCAAGATACTCGAGGTATCTCTCTATCCTTATTTATGCTCATTATTTATCCATTCTCTTCTGCAATTTCTAATCCATTTCTCTATCTCACTCAAGAGCATATAGGTGATGATCAGGCGTCCCCAATATAAGAAGGATAATAGGCACCGGTGGGACAGGGTGGGGCTCCGAAGCCCATTATCGAAATGACAAGCGCTGAGGGGTCTCCTGCCATGATAGCTCATGTAGCGGCCATAACACTGGAGGCTGATGCCCTTGGTTCCTGTAAGTCCCTTGCTTCACTAATAGTGCTTACTGTCAGAGAACTCTACTAATCAGGATGATCCCTATACAATGATCTCGGTATTGGAGGCTCGTCGGGCTGCCAAGCCCGGGCTGTCCGTGAGTGAATTAGTGGAGGACGTACCACCTCCTCTAGAACATACTTCCCAAACTGAGTCTTCCCTGGAAATTGTTGAGAAGGGGGCAACAGACATCAGTGGTGCTGACATTGGAGAGAGGCCGGGAGCTGATGAAGGCACCGCCGCTGTTGGGGCGAGAGAGGAAGGTCGCCCAGACGTCGAGGATCCTATTCCTTAGGAAGGAATCACTAAGGTAGATCCTGCTACTGACCTACTGGATGTCTTCCCTGTATATCGGCCCACTGAAACCAAAGAAATAGATGATTCAGATTCAGAAGCGGATGAGGTGATCCGAATGACACAACACAAAGGGTGGAAGTGAATCCTGCGTTTTCTCAGGCTGCCTTAGACGGATTGGTTGTGGCGGATGGGAATGCTCCAAACCTGGATGCATTTCCTGAGTTCCAGAGGGGATGACGCTCAGTCCCTTCATCTGACGGTCCGTGATTACATGGCCGAGAAGATACACGAGAGCAGCCGGCGCACCAACGTTGCCTAGTGTTGGGAAGAATCTATGATAACCCGAGCATTTCTCAGGGTGGAGAAGGAAGTCTGATGCCTCGAAGAGCTGGAAAAATAGAAGGAGGCCTTCATTGCAACATTCTCTGATCTCGTGGAGCAACTAACGACCCAACTGGATGATGCCCAAGAACAAATTATGGAGGCAAGTCACCAGATGACCATGCTTCAAACTGAACATGCCCGGGCACAAGCTAGGATTGGAAAACTACACTCTGCGGCTGCTAATGAAGAGAGAGTCTTCAGGGAGCGAGAATTAGTCCTGGAGGCCACCAACCAAAGGGTAGCGGCGTTGGAAATATCTCTCCAAGATGATGACCCTTAAGGGCCTTGTTTTGGCTATCTCATGAACTTTTTTCTTTTACTACTCATCATTTAGAACCATTGTATGGACAAATCTATTTATCTATACCTTTGGTTTAATACTCTCAACCATAATCCGGAAATAAATAACAATTCATCCCTAAGCTCATGCATGTCAAACCCAATGTGAGAAACAGAGGCTGCTTGTATTATCATTTCGTTCGACCGTGGGGCCGTCAACCAAGCTTCAAGAATTCAAAATCGAGCTCAGATTATCGAGTAGAAGAGGGAGGTCCAGTCGAAGGGGGGACCTCAAACCGATCGATGTATCATCTTCTAAATGTGCTCTAACACACAAGCAGGGCAATGCCAGGGGCATTGAAATCAGTCCGAACAGAGGGGGGTGGAAAATGTGAATCACGTTACCCCAAATTCGGAACACAGTGAGGGAGGCATGGCAATGAAGAATAACTTTTGACCATGTTTGAAGCACAGCACCCATATTGCGTTAGCCTGAAATGGGGATGAAAAATGAGGGTTAACCACTGACCATGTTCGCAACACAGGACCTAACTCAAAAATCATCCATCAATCTTTTGGAATGCTGGCCCAAGACAGTAGTCGGACCATAGGTTGAGCATCTGTACCATTAGGGGGTCCCTTAAAAAGTGATCAGCTTTCCGGAATGTTGGCCCAGGATATATGGAAGACCATATGTCAAGAATCCATACCGTTAGGGGGTCCCTTCAAGCATTAAAGACGACGAGGATCCGAATAAAAGGGGGACATGAAAAGCGTGAAAGTGAAGTGGTGGTTTTTCCGAATAGAATCCAACACTCCCAAAATTACGCCATCGCGGTGGAAATGCATTGAGCGGGCACATTAACCTGATCATAGAACATCCCTTCTTGACAGGACCTCTCAGGTGAGGGAACCATTTCTTCCCACATCATTATGGGGCATATTGAATTTGTTCAGGGCAAATGTTGCACTTACGCAACTCACCGGAGTGTCAGGTGAGGAAAGGATAGGAATTTCGACTCCCTGGGCTGGACCCAAGACAAAATGTTCAAGAGTTCCTATGTATCCCATAAGGATGGGAATCATTCCACACGTAGTTCTAGAAATAATCTTAGTTTAATGTCTTAGAACTCAGACCAGGGACCTACAAGGAAGGCGGGAAGCACATGACAAGGTGATTATGAAACCCAATGTGAATGAGGAAATTATCCCTATTCCCATGTGTTCCTTGAAAAGGTAGCATGGTATGGTACCAGTGCAAGAAATGAAAGAGGCGTGTGTGTCTAACCTTTGCACCAAAATAAGCATAATTTGATGTTTCTTGTTTGTCCTTTAAGGTGAATGGTTTTTTTTGTGAAGCGACAAGCCTAGGATAGAAATTCTCGGCGTCGCCACAAGAATCAAGCCGTACACAGGAGTTGACAAATGGTATGGTAAATGACCAACTTATGATGTGAGATCCCCCATGGCATGGTGAGGTCATCACAATGTGGTTCCGTTTTTCTTCATGCGGTCAGCACGATACTATCAGTTTAGGGTCATATGATTGGACCAGACAACACAGTTTAAAGTCATATGGCTTGTATGTAAAGGAGCGTGCATGACGTGATAAAGCATACCCGACGTAAATGAGGACAAGGTTCATACCATCATGGTGTGAAACTCCGGACAAGGAGCCTCAGGACAAGAGGCCGGTGAGAACTGGACAACAAGGGGCAGGAAGAGCTAACTCCCAGCTGGAATGGACCCAGAATCGTGATGTCCATGTGATTTCACCTATCCCAAGGGGATGAGAATAGAGCGATACATAATCCTTCAGATAAGATCTTAGTTTATGGTCTTAGAGGTCGGACCGCGAGAGCCCCAAATAATGTCGTATTGCAGCTTGTCCTCCTTGAAGTGCGAAGGTGCACTGAGAGATAGTGCCAGGTGTGCTGAAATTCTACATGGACGTGATGGATTGGGGCATAATGTGAATCATGAAACCAACATTTGAGGCCTGAAAGAGCTGTCTTGATGATGGAGGATTACTACTGACCATGTTCGCAACACATTATCTTGTCGCGTTATCCTGAAATGGGGACAAACAAATGAGCGTCGACCGCTGACCATGTTCGCAACACGGGCCTTGTATCAATTTGTTGTCTGAAACACTCAAGGGTGTTTGACCATAATGGTAGGAGAGCCCTTAGGTGTGGTATCCATGCCCTTTTGGGGGTCCCTTCGGGTGTGAAAGATAATGGGGGCCAAATGAAGGGGGACATGAAGCTTGAAAAATGGATGGAAACTCGCCCAAGTTGAACCCGACACTCCAGGTCCTAGACCAGAGTACCCTTGAACACATCATCGAATCACTATAAAGAGTCAAGGGGCTCGACCTGAAACGGGATGGACCCAGATTTTAAACATTCGGGTTGTCCTATGTATCCCATGAGGATGGGAATCAAGCCAGACATAGTTCTTGAAGATGCAGTTTAACGTCATGCGGGATGAGCATGTAGTTTAAGGTCATGGTGGAATGGTATCCAGTTTAAGGTCATAGTGGACTTGAATCTATTTTAAGGTCACGGTGGACCTTTGGGCAGTTTTAGGGTCATGCTGGACCATCCAGTTTAAGGTCATGGTGGGCCACCAGTTCAGGAAAAATATTTCTTAAGGAACTTGGCATTGGTGGGAAGAGTTATACACTCACCATCCATGGTCACCAGGGATAATGCTCCATTTGGGCACACCTAATGAACAATGAAAGGTCCTTCCCATTTGGGTTCCAACTTGGGTGGTTTCTTGCTGGGGATCATTAGTGCCTAGAGGGCCAAGACCAAATCACCTTGCAGGAAAGAGCGGAGGTGAACCTTCTTGTTGAAGGCTCGAGCCATCCTGCTCTAATGCCTTTCTAGGTTGTGCAGGGAACAAATCCTATTCTCGTCTAGCGCTTCCAACTCATCTAGATGGATTTCTGTCACTCTATTCTGCGTTTTTTGGTCGTAGATTGTTGTGAGCAGTGAGGGAAACTGAATCTCGATAGGCAGGACGACCTCAGTTCCATACATCAGGGAGTACGGGGTCATCTAGGTGGAGTTACGAGTCATTGTCCGATAATCCCAGAGAGTGTTAGGGAGATTATCCAGCCAACTTCTCTTATTCTGACCGACCATCTTCTGCAAAATGTTAGAGAGTGTTTTATTGAATGCCCTGATCTGTCCATTTTCTTGTGTGTGATAGCGGGAGGTACGGTTTGAACGAATATTGTACTTGGCATACAATTTCATTAGCTCAGCCGCTCCGAAGTTGGTACCATTATCAGTGAGGACGGCGTGAGGCACTCCAAATAAATGGATGATATTGGAACTCACAAAGTTGATGATGGAACGAGCCTTGACCCTCTTGAGGGGAATTGCCTCCGCCCACTTGGAAAAGAAGTCTGTAGCGGCCAGGATGAACCCTCACTGGCGAGCTGTCATCGGTGGGTATGGTCCCAAAACATCTAATCCCCATTCTTCAAAGGGCCATGAATACTTGGTAGTGTGGAGGGCCTCCGGCGGCCGATGCACAAAGTTAGCATGGATTTGGAATGCATGGAACTTCTTAGCAAACTCGATGCAGTCGTGGATCATGGAGGGCCAAAAATACCCTAATCTTCGGATTTGGTGAGACAGCTTCGGACCATCCTGATGGGAACCTTAGGAACCGGCATGAAACTCTAGCATGACCCGTGGGATCTCAACTCCCTGAATACAACGGGGAAGAATACAATCAAACCCGCGTTTGTAGAGGAGTGGATTAAGGTTGGGCTGCTCTGAAGAGTAAACTGTAGTGTGTGACGTTGGATTCTCTCGTGCTCATCCTGGCCTAACGGGAGATTGTCGTGTTGGAGGTACTCAATCAAGGGTGTACTCCAATCGACAATGACTTCGATCGCTGCATCCGGGCTGCCCGGGGGTCCTGAGGTGGAGGCGCTGGAGGTAAGGTGGCTTACCTGAGTGTTGTCGTTAGCTTCAGGGATGATAGGGGAAATGACCTTCCAATGCACTACATGAATAATCAAATCGTCCTGTTTGGGATCTTCAAGTGACACAACTAAGCTAGCCAAGGCATCCGCTCAACCATTCTGTGACCGGGGAATGTTGGTAACCTCTGGCCAAGAAGGGAACTATGCCATCAACTGGAGAGAGCGTTCTAACAATGGTATGAGCTCCGGATTCCTAACAACATAGTCTACATTGATATGCTTATTGACTAGCTCAGAGTCCCCTTTCACATGAAAATGGGGCACATAGATCTCGAGGGCCAGCTCGAGGCCAGTGATGAGGGCCTGATACTCTACCTTGTTGTTAGTGCAGCCTTCTGACAGTAGGAATGATTATGGAAGAATGGATTGTGCCAGGGTAACAAAGACGTTACCCAGGCCTACTCTATTAAGTCGGGAATCATTGATCCTTCTACCGGTAGGGCTCCGGGAGGCACCATGAAAATGAATTTCCCAATACGGGATAGCTTGATCTACTGAGAGGATTGCTTCATCAGGGAAATCCAATTCTGAGGTCTATCCTACGGTAGTTGGATGGGAGGCTATAAAGTCTGCCAACACCTGTCCTTTTATAGCCTTCTGAGGCACGGATCTGATGTCAAAATACTGAAGTATTACGGCCCACCGCGCTAGTCGTCCAGTCAACATGGGAGGACTTAGAATGTACTTTAGCGGGTCTACTCGAGACACCAGCTGTACCTCATGGTGCTGTAGATAATGTCGCAGTTTCTGTACGGTGAATACAAGCGCAAGGTAGCTCTTCTCTATCACATAGTACCTAGTCTCTATATCAATGATCATGTGACTAAGGTAATATAGGCCGTTCTATGCCCCCTCATGGTTCCTACGGATGAGAAGGGTGCAGAGGGATCGTTCCAGGGTAGTGACATAGAGGACTAGAGGCTTCCCGGAGACGGGTGGCATCAAGACCGAAGGCTAGAGCAGATATTTCTTGATTTCCTCAAAGGCAGTCTGTCACTATTCATCCCATTTGTATATAGATCCTTTCTTCATGATCTGGGAAAAGGGATTACACATTTCGGCCAGATTCGCAATGAATCGTCGTATATAGGCTAAGTGGACATGGAAACCTCGGAGCTCCAGAATATTGCTCGGGGGAGGCATCTGGCTGATGGCCTTGATCTTTTCCGGGTTGATCTCGATGCCTTGGTATCTGACAATAAAGCCAAGAAATGTCCTAGAAGTGACCTCGAAGGCGCATTTCAGTGGGTTTATCCTCAGGTGGCGAGAAGGGAGGAAGCCGAACACTTTGTCAAGATCCTTGAGATGGTCCTGGTGCTGGCGGGAATTGACCACCAGATCATCCACATAGCATTCCACTAAAGTCCCACGGATTGGATTGAATATACGGTGCATGGCCCGTTGATAAGTGGAACATGCATTCTTTAGGCCAAAGGGCATGACCTGGTAACATAAAGTACCATGGGTCACCCTGAAAGTGGTAAACTCTTCATCCTCAGGGGCCATCCGGATCTGATTATACCCAAAGTAACCATCCATGAAGTAGAGGGCCTGGAATCCAGCCATGGAATCGATCAAAAATTCTATCACTGGAAGGGGAAAATCATCCTTCAGACAATGGCGATTGAGATCCTGTAATTCGATACAGACTCTGATCTGTCTGTTCTTCATCCTGACCAGTACAATATTGGCTATCCATCTGGGATACTGAACCTCCTTAACGAAGTTGGATTTGATGATATTGTCAACCTCAGCCACAACCATAGCACCATGAGAAGGTTGCATCTTTCTGGGAGGCTGATTGAATCTGCAGTGGTTTACTGGTAGACCAAGGTGGAGGACGGCTACCTGAGGATCTAGCCCTGCAATCTCATCGTAACTCCAGGAAAACATGTCATGGTGCTGTTTAAGGAAGTTTATGTACTACTTCTACTCCTCGGGGGGCATGGTGGCACTGATCCAGGTGGGTCTCCGATCTACCTCACTACCAAGGTTCACCTACACCAACTCATCAACCATGGCTGAAACGTCTTCTTCAAAGGCGGGGGTAGCATCCTCCAGATCCTCTTCTGTATTCATGGAGGGATCCTCTATAGGGGAGGATACTTCCGAGTTAACAGACCCCGAGGGGAGGCTGGTATCAGCTTGGGTGGTAGTGGTTATTGTATCAGGGAATTCTGGCGCCGCTGAGATCATAGCTACGAAGGATGTTGACCCGATCACATCTGGTCTTCATCCTAAGGGGACACACTTGATAATATAAAAGCATTAGTGGTGTGTTGTCTAGAGCCGACATATTCCAGCGCGGTGAAATAGGCAGGTATGACGGACTATTGTTGCCATGATCTGAATGTCTCGATACCTGACAGGAGTAGGGGTCTCTGGGACTACGAAGTCCTGATTCATATAGGAATACAAAGTGATCTTTTGACATCACCTGGATTTTGGAGTATGGTTCCCTTTTTTCCCTGAAATGACAAAAAAATCCCCCATATCAGGGTTCGTGACCTCCAATCAATGGATCGGGAAGACTTATGTGTCATTCAGGTCTACCCATGGGTCTACTGCAGCGGTGACGGGCTCAACTCCACTTACCTGGACTTGTTTATCCTTGCTCTTGTAATAGTCAGCATCCAAGTAGCAGGCTTCAAAGGAGGCGAAAGGAGATACATCACCTTGGAGTATGCCCACTCAACCATTAAGGGATTATTTGAGGCATTGGTGATACGATGAGGGGACTGATGCATGTAGGTGGAGCCATGGACTACCCATCAACGCATTGTACGTGGTGTCCTCAGAGACAACCATGAATTCAATGCTGGAAACCAACCACCGAACTGGGTCTTCAGATGGATCTTGTCGACCGGTGTCTACTCAGTTCTATCATAACCTTGGATTCTCGGGTCGGAGGGAGTCAGATCAACCTCGGACAACCCTAGATTTTGTAGTGTCCATTTCGGGATAATGATGATCCAGGAGCCGATGTCGACGAGGCAATGGTGAATCTCCACGCTGTTAAACTGGCCGGTGCTGTACATCGGGCAGATGTGCCCCTATATGGGGGAGCCTTCATCATCTCCAGAGAATGAAATGATGTCTAGACATTCAGCACACTCATCTATTTTATCATGAAAGTCCTCAGCAGCTACTACCTCTGTCTCAAACTAGAGGGGGCTTCTTAAAGCCTCGACGAGTGCTTCGCACATATCTGGAGACATCTGAAGGGCTTCAAGGATGGAGAGCCTCTCCACGATGTTGGAAAGATGCTTGAGAACATCGTACTTCCGCGCTAGACGTGATCCTCTGCTTATAAGAGGTCACTCTGCATTTGGATGCATGGAGGTCCCTTCTGGCCAAATTGGTGGCTAACTGGTATTGGGCATATCCCGTTGTTCACTAGTCAAAGCCTGAAGAGTAGCTTCCGGGTGAGGATCGGATGACTGGGATCGACCTGTGACTGGGAGAGGCTGATCGTGGCATGGCCAAAGTGGTTCTTCCTGATCTAACAGTACGAACGGTAGTAGAGGCGGGCCTCCCAACACCGGATACAGAGGCTGCACGTGCTGGGTTCTACGCTGGGCCTGCTGTCTAGTCTCTATGGCATGCACGGCCTGGCTAGAGGTTCTGGATAATGCACCCTGGTGTCTCATATGGTCATGGCTCTGCCAACGCTGTCGTCGGCTAGGAATGTTGGGGAGGTTCGCCAGGCACTCCCCTTCGTTGGGATTCATATAGGGATTTACCAACTCTACGGTGTTAACCGAAGCGTACCCTTGGATATCACTAGAAGAGTCCTCCACCACTGGCAAGATTGTAGGAGGGATCTCCATCTCAGGGGGCATAAAATATCCAAGAGTGTGGGATGATGATGGAATTGGTGGGGCGTGTTGCTTATTCTTGCGTCGTCGACGCTTACTCTTATGGGAAGAGGCTGACTGGGATGGCGATGTAGAGGTGGTGGCCGCAGATTCTGCAAACTCTGGCTGATTCAGGTGTGCGTGGATAATACCATGGGAACGGGCGACCGTTTTGCAAGCCATCCAGTCATTATACTTCTAGGATCCACGGTCAGAAACCTGCTACCACTCACCCTCATCATCGCTACTACCACCTGACCTCACAAAGACACCTACCACATGTGTTGGGGATGGCCCAAATCTGACGATGTTGTTGTCAATATGGTCTTGGATCCAGTCCTTGAACACATATCATCACTTGATGGTGTGCCCCAGGATTCGGTGATAAGGGAAGTAGTTGGGGTGATCAGTAAGATTGGCCTCCTAGGGCTTTCTACACTCAGGCAGCCGCACAATCCTCTACTCCAAGGCACTGCAGAAGTAACCGGGGAATTGGGCCTCGTCGAATTAGTAGGTCCGATTTCTTCTATCCGGGAAGGGGGATCTGGGAGCCTAACCCTAACAGGGGGACGGAGGAAACTTCTGAGGAGGCAGAACTTGGTTATCCCGCCTAGGTGGCGGCAGCGCGTTACACGGAGGCACCTGTCGATTTTGAGGAGGACGATGTTGGGCGGGAAGTTGTTCCTGCAGTGACGGACCCCCGCGGGGCTGCGAAACTGGCTCCACTGGTAGCAATTCCAGCTGCCTGGGTGCCTCTATTTGGTCCACCATGGTGGGATTGGCTCTGACCTCCCTCCTTGCTAGAACTATAGTGGGTAGCAGACATGCCTGGCCGGCCTGTTGCAGGGATTCTTCGAGGCGCTGGGCCTTATCTGAGAAATCTCAGAACCCTCTGGGATAGTTCTGAGTGATCCGGGAGGGGACAAGTTCTGTCTTAACATTCCCTACGAAAATCATTAGTAATTTCTCCTGAGTCAGCAGCATGTCAAGGGAGTATGTGAGCCCCTTCCATCGGGAAACAAAATATGTGACTCTCTCATCAGGCCTTTTTTTGCACTTGAAGAGGTCTATGATGTTCGTTTTCCAAGTGGTAGAGCTTAACTGGTACAGGAACTGCCTGCGAAGGTCCTCCCAGCTAGTCCCAGATATGACAGGGAGTTGGATGTACCAAACGAATGCCAGCCCCTCCACCATATGGACAAAGCAACAGAGCTTTGCGGCCTCCTGCTACGCCGGTGTTCCTAGCATAGGCCCGAACCTTGAGTTGAAGTGGGCCAGTTGCTGAGGCGGGTCCCACATTATGTTAAAGGGAGAGAATGTGGGGTTCCTGAATCCTGGGGGTGCTGGCATATCATCCACCCATGACAGGTACGGCTTTCCATCCAGTGGGATGGCCACATGTCGTGTCTCCAAAGCTTCTAGGCGGTTAATAAGGGACACCATTGGATCATCTGGACGGGGAACCTTGTTCTTCCTGGGGTCCCTAACCACGAGCGCATTACCAAGCTCTTCAATGTGATAGGAAAACTCAGTGGCTCATGGAGCAGCTGGTAGAGCTGCTGGTGGAGCCCAGGTGGGGTCCCATGGATTGTCGCGCCGTTCCGGAGGGTTTGGCAAGACATATTTTGCCTTCTTGTTGTGAGCCCCGGCTTCCATCCCGTCAGCGAAAAAGGCGTGATCAGGTTTTCCTGGGGGCAGTTCACCAAGGAGTAGTCATTCCTGCCCCTGCTGCCTCAACATAGGGTCACTATAAACGGGTCGTCGCTCTGCAATACGTTCAGCTAGAAGTTCATCCACCAACCTATTCTGCTCAGCAAGTTGTTGGCGCAACGTAGCCTTCTCGGGGTCCTCCTCCGTCTTTGGCACTAAGTTGGATGGGTCAGAGTGCTTGACAACTCCGACATGCTCTTTCCCCTTACTGGAATTCTGGCCGATTTCTAATGCCTCGGTGGGCAGAGGGGGACCTAGGAGGTTCCTCTGCTGACAGGTGATCCTCTCTGATGGGTCCAGTAGCGGGGGCATGTACTCCGAGAGGAAGTCCTCATCGAGGATCTCTAACTCATCCTCCTTGTCTGATACATTGACCATGTTGACTGCGACCCTTCTGGGGGGCATGTCTTCGATGCCTCCAAGTGAGTCAGGTTTCCGAAAAATAGCATTAAAGAGGAGGGCAGAATACTGTCCCCAGCCACGGACTTGCGTGTGGGGGGTAGCCTCCTCAATAACTCTGCGGAGTACCTAAAAACTCTGAACTCATTGCTGTTGAAGGTCTCTATAGTGACCAAGTTACTAAAGATGATGGACCGTGGGGAGCATAGCCAGGTCAACCAAACGACACTGTTCACCGATGCCTTCATGGTGCCCTTGACTTCTAGGATAGATCAGTCCTTGGTGGTGAAGATGGAAGTGAGTCACCCAGAGGGTTTGGCGGAAACATTTAAACTTTTCTAGGGTGAGAGATTCCAGTGTGCAAAAATCCGATCCTGTGGATGACCAAAACTACTCAGGAAAGTGGACCGCTGTAAGGATTGTCCAGAAACTCCTTGGCTCAAATTCGAAGGCTGGCCCCTGATTGATCCACTTGCCAACTGAGGGTGGCTGAGGAACTGGCAGTGGCGCTAAGGCTGACCGCTTGGGTGGTAGGCTGGATGGCGGAGAATCAGGCGAGCAGGCTGACTAGCCTCCGACTCTCGGGTCGTCTTGTAGCCTGGCCACCATGTCACGATAGGATGGGCCGACATTCACTGTTCCCTGTTCAGAGACCGGGGCTGCTGGTGACAATATGCAATGCTGATCACCCGCCATTGGTCCCCAGAACAACTTTGTGTTGCCTCTTGCAGAGGGAGATGACGACGAAGACCGTGTGGTCAGTCCATGGGGATACGCCAGGTTCTCGTCCCCTTGGATATACATACGGAAGGAGGTGGGGATCTTGTGGACCTCACACTCTGGTAGCACTAGGCTGATGCACCTCGTCCCTGTCCTGCTCCTTGAATTAGATGAGGGAGGTGAGGGTTCCCGTGCTGAGTCGTATTATGCTTCAAAATCCGAAAAGTGGACTTGTTTAATCTCCATCCGAACCTTCCCATAATTACTCTTGTTGCAACAACCGCCTGCTCTGCTACCCCTTGGTGGATCTCTGGAGCAAGGACCACTTTCAACATGAGGAGGTCCTTCGGCCATGCTGGTGTCAGGGTGAAGAGAACTCCTGCCAGAGTGGACTGCGGTGTGAGGGGCACCAGGGCAGATGTCAAAAGGGGCATGGGGAGGACCTCCATGCTGTCGAGTGACCATACATGCAACGTCTCCACACCTACATTATGTGGTAGGGAAACTGACCCCGTACCCAGTATAGTGGGCGCGGGAGAGGCCTCCATATGGAGTGCTACTGTCATGGGAAAAACCCTTTTTTGGGTTGAAGGTAGCATGGGGAAGACCTTCAAATGCTGATTGGAAGTAGGGAGGGATTTTGCCTTCCATAGTAGCGGCGCAGAGTGGGCCTCTACGTTGGATGGCATGGCTGCAGGTTGAACCGTAGCAGACATTGTCTGCGTCGACGGCCAGGAGAGTCGACCAAACCTACCCGTGGGGCGGTTGGGGCCTCGATCTGGTTCGGGCGTAGAACTTCCCCTACTCACCATGTGTCGGGAGTTGGGGGTGTGACTCAGCGGTGGCTCGGTCCATAATGGTTGTTGATATTGATGTCCCTTGGAGGGAGTCCTCTTCCATCTATGCCCGGCGTTGGCGGCGGGTTGGACGGACCAGAGCCGGTGGTGCAGGCACGTGGCTTACCTGCTCTATGGCTCGGAGAGCCAGATGGTGGCGCTGACGTGGCCTGGTGGGGACCCTGACTGGGATCCCATGGAGCAGAACCCTGATTGGGCCGACCCCTACCTCGTCAGCGTAGAGCGTGGAGTGGTCGAGGTGTTTCGGGGACAAGCTTCCAAAACGGTTGAACGTCGGGGTTGGGAGCAATGGATCTCTGCACAACCCTTGGAGGTGATGTTGACATCGAGGCGCAGCTACCTAGAGTTCTAGGAAAGCCATTTTCCATGTTGGGATGATCCCATCCTCCTCGTACCTGCGCACAAGGTCGTTGATTACATATCGTTGGAAGATTTTGGAAGGTGAGAGGGGGCATGGGCACCCAGTAGTCATAGTCATTGAGGCTGTCCTGAGAGAGGCAGAACCACGCGGGGTAGCCACGCCAGTACTGACCCTAACCTTGCGTCGGTGGGAAGGTGGTGATTGCATTCCAGATGTGACAGCAACCTGGTTCCTGAAAACAGAGAGATCAACTGATTAGAACTGATAAGAAAAGGAATTGACAACCATTTCCCTAGAGTCGTTTCGTCTTCCGTGGTTGGAAAGAAGGATCCACACTGACAACATCGCAGAACGTAATGCACAATTTCCTAACTATCCCTATTGAAGAGCTTCACATCAAGACCGCTTGGTGGGGCCTAGTACTGGGTGACAGGACCAGGTGACATGCTAAGACACCGAGTCCTCGAACTCTATCAGTATTCATGCTGAACAGAGGAGATTCATGTTGGGTTCACCATTTCTGTTTCTGATGCTTTCGCCAGGGCATGCTAGGTGCGCATCTGGCACACGGAGGACACACTACCTATTACCCCACATTCCCACTTTCCAAAGGCGGGTGTCATTCAATCCTTATTCAGGTGTGTCTACTCCTTGGTCGAAACGAGATGATGGGATGTCGGTTCTTCCTTCCATGGATTCCTCCTCGAACCTCGTCACCTAGTCTGGGTCTCCCTCATAGATTAAGATTTTGTTCGCGAATCACGTTCCTGGTTCCATATCTTCATAGACACCGGTTAATTACACTGCTTCCATCGAGACGCTCCAAGGGGTTTGGTCAGGGAAGTAACCTTTGGTTAGGGGAGTGGTCGTGTTGGAGGAATTACTGGTGTGTCTGGACGCTGGGGAATTGGCATGTCTTTCTTCTATCCCCTTATTATAGGGATTCTCAAGGGTGCAGAAGCCTGAGGCATCCCACATCGAATACAGGGAATGGTATGTCATATGCATGTATCTGAGGTTTTCCCTAGCTTCCCATGTTTAACATAGGGTATGCCGCAGGTTTAACGTCTAGCGGGGACATATCAAACTGATCGGAACACTGACTAGAGTGGATCAGATAGAGGAACCCCCTTGAGGGAATGCCGATACATGGGGTCAATATGTGGGTGGCCTCCCAGATGGTGTCTGATGGAATGGGGAGTGAGTTTGCATGATTCCACCGGGACGTGGTGGCCCGGGTAAGAATCGGGATGGAAAGAGGTTTTCTTGGGCTTGATCCGCAAAGATACTTCCTATGTATCCCCATGGTAGGGAATCAAAGTCCACGTAGTTCAAGATGGGATGATGGGGTGCCTGATGGGGTGGCCCGTGAGAATGAACGGATGGATGGGACCTAGAAGAAGTGGAGCCTCTGGGTTAGGGCATGAGCTTCCTGAGACTCATGGGCTCGAGGGACAGGTCAGGATGAGACGTGAGTGATGGGATTACACCTCATGGAGGATTCCTACGTATCCCCGTGACGGGGAATCAATGTCCATGTAGTTCAATATGGGATGGGGATTACACTCTAAGGCAAGCCACATTGATGGATGGGTCTTACACTCTACGGTGCCCCATAGTGATGGATGGGGCTTACACTATGAGGCAGCCCATAGTGATGGATGGGGCTTACACTCTGAGGCAGTCCACAATGATGGATGGGGATTACACTCTGAGGCGGCCCACAATGATGGATATGGCTTACACTCTAAGGCGGACCATAGTGATAGATGGACCGATGTGGTCGGACTGACTGATGGGTGATGTGCTTGAACCTCGTGGAGGCTTCCTACATACCATGCATTAACATGGATCAAATTCCCCGTAGTTTGGGTGGTGAATATAGTTTAACATCATGCGGGGTGGGGGTGAACCTAACGTGGAGGAACGACCAGGTGGTGGGCTTGAACCATGTGGAGGCTTCCTTTGTACCCTGCCTTAGCAAGGATCAAATTCCTCATAGTTTGGGTGGAAAGGGGCTTGGAACACAGACGTAGAGGAGGTCAGGGCCAATGGTTGTTGGGCTTGAACCTCATGAAGGCTTCCTACGTGCCATGCCTTAGCATGGAACAAAGTACATGTAGTTCGCAGTGGGCGCATTGGGGCTTACGCTCTGAGGTGGCCGGGGGTGTTTTTGTGGCCACTGCTTACTCTAAGATCACGTGAGTCATGCTCGGTGTGAGAAACCAGAGACAGTAGGGACCTGACGATCACGTTATGAAAGATGCATCTGTGGGAAGTGGAATGGGGCTTACGCGTGGTTAGCGGCCTGGGAAATCGGGGCTTACTCCTGGAAGGAGGCCCGTGGTTGATGAATCCCAAAGGGAGATGGGCTTGAAAACAAAGGAGAAAGGAGAAGCACTCTTCCCCATCCTGCCCATCCTTGGATTTAGCTGTGGGGAAGTACGGAGGTGCATGGGTGTTACCTCCCGGGGAAAGTCTAGGGGCTTACGCTGAGGTGGCGGCCCTTCCTCGTGGATAGGCGTCGTCCCCAACAAAGAGGATATCATCCCCTGTGAGGGGTAGATCTCACTCTCATTGAGACGAGGGGAAGTATGAGTTGGGGACACCAGTGGGAGGGGCGAGGTCACATTTTAACATCATGTGTTGAGGAAAAATGTTCTTGGCAGTTTAACGTCTTGTAGCTCGGACGAGGTGGGATCACTCAACACCCCTAGGACTTACATAACCAGTGCCCTCTACACCTTGGTGAAGGGAAGACATCGACAATGCCTGGTGAATGGGGGGTTTCGGGAGGTATCCCCTCGGGGTCCACATTAGCATGGTTATGCGTAGACGCAATAGTCATTAGTGTGCCTATGCGAAGCAGCATGAGGCCGAGCAATGCAACTGGGGGAATCACCCAAGGGACTTTGAAGTTACTTCATAAGAAGCTGGAGGGTCTCATGGGAAAACGGTTATGGATGCCCGGGGTATGAGAGGTACCCACGAATGTCATCCATATAGAGGGGTTTGGACACTTGCGATACCCGAAAAGTTCCGGTGAGGGGTCCCAGATATTACGCGCAAAGGAAATGGTTGGCGCGCAAAACACTGGGATGGCGTGTAATTGGGGCAGAGTGCTTGTGCACGACCAGGACGATTGCGCGCAAGGGATATGAATTGCGCGCAAATGAAAGAGGCCAGACAAAAAGGAAAGAGCGCGGTCAATGAAAAAAATTGCACGCAATTGGGGAATTTTTCACGCAATTAAAAGAATTGCGCGCAATGGGGGCACCCTAAAGGTCTCAGAATTCTGTTTAATTCAAAGCGATTGCGTGAAAAGGCGGATCTTGGGGAGAGGTGGCGCAAAAAGGATCAGTACCTGAAGGAAATCTTGCATGCATGGAAGTCCAATTTCATGCCTGAGAGCAGGTTCGAATTCTGCAACCCCAAAATGGAAGGGGTATCCTTCTATTTATAGGTAACTGGTGGTGCGGAATTCAGGGCGGTGTGCAAACGGTTGCGCACCAGAGGTGACGGCACACAATGTTGAACGCGCGGGTGCGGACGTGCAATTATTGCACGCCTGCGCCGGGGACCATTCACGAATCCTAAACCCCTTCCGCACAAAAAAATTTTTTTGCGTGCATTCCCCTTTTATCCGTGCAACACTTTTGGGCCCTCCGGATCGGGTCTCCGGGTCCGAATATGACTTCGCTCTTTCATTTTGAAACCTCCTCCAGTACTTATGAACTTTCCAGCATCTACAACTCCTCAAATATAACTAAACCCTTCTTTAATACCAACTATAGCACCCTAGACCCACACTCACGAGTTAGGTGGTATAAACACATTCTATAAATATTTAATTTAATATAAAGTGATATGAATAGAAATAAATATACATATATTTTAAATTATTTTCATAACATAAACATTATATCTTTCAATAGTCTTATTATTGCATGAACGATATTTTAAGTGTCATTGAGGACTAGCTTCATAAGAAACATATATAATAGATCTTGGGAACATTTTTCCTTACTTGTACTATACTAGACTCCCTTATATAATTCCTACATGAAAAAATTACCTTCATGAAATGGGTATAAGAATCAAAAGAAATGGGTGATCCCAATCATTCTGTATTGGAAAACATATCAAGTTTTTCCTCAAGGATTTGATCATAAGAATATGATAAATCATGAGGAAGGGATAAATATTATATTATAAATAACATGTGTGGACATGATTTTTCCATATGCCATGATAACGAAACATGAAACATCAAATGAAAAAACATATACCATGGAATAATATTTTTAGATGATCATGGAAACATATAAAAATAGAATGGTATCATATGTCCTTAGAATCATAAATATATAAAAACAAAAAAATAATATCATTATAAATATATATTGAGCAACACCTCCAGAACAACATAATATGTCATACTGAGGATGACTACATATGCACCATATTCTAGGATCACAAAAAAGAAAACATAAGATAATATGATTCATTTAACCAATTGTGGACTATTTTCAAGTCTCACAACCATGATATCATAACATACTGTTCTTAGGAAAACCACCCATGCACTATAGTCCATGCTCACTAACAAGAAAAAACATAGTGTGCTTAGGCTAACTAATCATGAACCATACATGGTATCTCATGAAATAAAACAATTACCTAATGTGTAGTTACACTATTATAAAATACCATTCATATTCATGACATATACATTCATATTTGTACCGAAAAAGGAAATGTAACAATACAGAAATCATATAAATTAAAAAAACCATTGAGAATATAGTGGGTTTAATAATATTTTCTAAAGGATTAAATAGAGGATATATCATAACAAATCCCAGTATAAGGTGGAATTAAAATATTTTGGGCTTTCATATTTAAAAAAACATCGTTCTTAAACATTGAGTTCCAATAAATAGAAATCATTTAAAATATAATACAAGTAAAAAAGATCTGCTTAGGATATTATTAATGACATGAGTAAAGGATGTTTTAATGAAGGAACAAGATAGTTACTTTCTATTAAAATGGAATTGAAATATATAAGTTTTCCATAAAATAATTAGTGTTTTAAAAAGATATTCATTGTTAAAAAACATTTGATGGAGTTTTTTCTTAAAAGGAGAAAATAATTTAGGTTACTCCCTTAACTAATAATCATTTAAAAGTGAGAATAAAAATGGAAGACAAAACATGTATTATCCACAAAAATAAAGCTAATTTAAACTAGGTATATATATAAAGAACATATATATATATATATTATATGGATTAATTTTACAACAATAATAGAGTTAAATTGATAAAATGAAATAAAATGTGTAACCTAAAAGTAACGAGGGTGATTTGGAAGATCCTTTTTTATGTTTTAAAATACATTAATAGAAACCCATTTTTTATAGAGGATAATAAAAAAAATTATTTTTAATATGGGTAATGTGAAAATTTATCATTAATCTAGATAAAACACAACTGGGTTTCCAAATAGAAAAGGAGAACATTGGAGTGAAGGGAAAATATAGATATGGAAGAGAAAATCCAATAAAAAGGACATGTATTAATCTAAACAATATCATAAATTTTATGAAGAAATCAACCAATGAAGAAGTTTTTTTAATAATTAAATTAATACAAAATAAAAAAATAGTTTTAACACATAGATTATAAAAATATAGGAATAATGTAACATAGAACAGAATTTCCATGAATGATATCTCAAGACCCAAATAGAAAGAAAATTGAGTCAGAAAACCCATTATGATTTCGTTATATATTGAATCGAAACTCATAAAGGTAGAACAAGTGATGGATTTTGAAATTCCATTTATTTCATGAAATGTATGATAAAAAACAATAAGGGGGAATATTTATATCATATTAAGGGAATAATTTTTGAATATGAATCATATGTTAATGAAGAAAAATTGGGATGAAAAATCCTTACCATGGTTTTTGATTCACTCTGTGCATGGATCTAACTTACTGAAAAATAAAAATATGTTTATTAAAAAGATTCATAAGAGCCATTTCTCGTCTAGTTAATATTTTATATGGTGTATTTATTATCAGGTTTCTTTCATTTATTTAATATTTTCACTTATGTTGGCTACTTGAGGTGGTTCAATAGATTTCCCAAAAACATCCACCAAATATTGACAATGATCAATCTTTTTGTAAAATAGGTTCATAAAATTTTCAATTTTAGATATTTATGCCTTTTATTATTCCATTAGAGCAAAATTTATAGATTTCCATTGGTTTTTACAAAATGGGCTCAAATTATGAATGGTGGCTTCTTATGTTGATTTAAGGTGGTTATGTTTACTGTGATTGTTTTTTGTCAATATCATGTATAGAATGTAGAAAATCATATTTAAGTAATATTAATAGTTTCATAAATATCATATTTTTACACTAAATGAATTTTTAATGTCATCCTTGTTAGAATGTAATTGAAAAACAGATATCATGTTTTATAAAGGCAGTAATCCGCAATTATACATGGACAATGATGACATTTCTCTTAGTATATGAGGGAGGTATAAAATAAAATAGTTTATTATTTTGGAATATTAAATCTGATATAAATATTTTATTTTTTTATTAAATAACTCTTTCAAACAATCCATGCAACGATGTTATGAAAAATAGAACACGTCGTTCATGGAGGCAGTAGTCTTCAGGCATGCATGGCACCATCCTTATTTTTTGAATAGATTTAGTGGAAGGTATAGAGTGATATTCCATTATTATGAAAAAATAAACCTATTAATAATAATAAAGTTAACATACATTCATATATATAATATTTATTATTTGATTGAAGAATAATAGAATTCTGAGAGCTCAGTTGGGAACATGACATCTCCATTTGAATGTTCTCCATTCAGTAACACCATAAGGATCCTTACCTTTAGTTTTTTGAAAGACCAAGGCTTATAGAAAGTAGTGAGAGAGTTTATGAGAGACTAATAGTGATTTTCAGTTGAGCTAATTATTAATAATTAGGGGATAAATGGGGTAGATTTAAGGTCCTTTTATAGGTGATGGAAATAACAATTTTATAAATATATCTTTTCAATAAAAAGATATCACATGTATCGTATGGAAAGCGGTGGTAAAATAAAAAATAAAAAATTAGGGGATGAAATAATTTTAATATTCACTCAACTATTTATTTTTACACATTTTTTAGTCATGTTTTTAATTATTTTAATCTTAGATAATTCAATTTTACCATTTTTTTTGTTTTTATAATGGTAATATATTTTTACCTAGGTAAATTACTTTTAATGAATAAAAATAAAATGGAATTTATTATATAATGTTAATCTAATGATTCTAAATTTTAAATACATTTTTTCAAATAAAATTTTTTATGTGTATGAAAAATCAATTTTCATATTAGTTCATGTAACGCGTAAAATCCCATTTTTAGAAAATATGTATTTTTAATTATCAATGTTTTGTTTAGGAAAAACGTATTAATAATTTAGATTTTAATGAAATTAATTAGTTAAAATTGAATAAATAATATATATTTGGGTTAAAATAAATCCAAAATATATGTATACCATATGATATTATAATTAAAAAAAGACAAAAATATTTTCTTTTATTAGAATAAAAAATTACATGAGTTTAAAAATGTTAAATTTGTAATATCTAAATTCAAACTAGTATATTTAAATGAATTATTTTATTCCATAACTACATATTAGGTAATTACAAATATTTTATTATTTCTATATTATATTTCTTGATATATTCTTAATGCTACAATTTTAATAACACTGTATTTTTCACTATTCACCTTTAAATAAATTATTTTAGAAAAATATAAAAAAATATCCTAAGAAAATATTGTTATACTAAATCTAAAAAAGAATTTTATTTTTCAAATTCATATTCAAAAATATAATAATTTAAATTTTAAATAATATTAGAAAATATAATGAAATATTGTATTCATAAGAGAATAACTTTTAAAAGTATTAACCATTCTGTTTTTTCCAAAAATTTAATAATACAATTAGTATTAATATTTCATCCATTTAAAAATATATATATAATAAATTTATTTTGCAAATATAAATCATAGAGAAATATAATTTTATAAGAAATATATTTTGTATGCATAACGTGAAATTTTTAGTTATTTAGATATGGTAATTGAATTTTAGTATTAAAAATTACCTTTTAATTATATATATATATATATATAATCATTTACCACTATTTATTCCAACTATCTTAAAAACTACATTATAACGAATTGTTTTATTACTTCTAATTTTCTTAAAAAAATTAACAATTTTGTTTTAGTTCGGATTTTCATGTGATGAAAGAGATCTACTGAATTAGATTTATTTAAAATAATGTTATATAATAAAATATAGGGTTTTTTAAAATGACAATTATTTTCTTAAAAAAATTACAAAATGGTATAAATATGAATTTTCAAGGAAATGATGAGATTATTTCTAAATATATGATTTTGAGAGAATTTTATTGGGAATTTGGAAAGAAAAAGGCGTTTTACTTTGTGTAAAAAAATTAAAAGAACCTTTTTAGATGGTTTGAATTTTTATATATAGATCATTGGTTCCACCCTTTCTTTATTTAGGAATGGTAGATTTTTTATAATAGTGAATATGGAATGGTATTTGGTTTTGGTATACTCTCTTATGAAAACTCTATTATAAGTTACATTCAAACTAGAATTTATAAAATTCAATATAATTGGAATTTAATAGACACTACAATGGAATCCTACCAGGAATGGTTGGTTCACACCCTGATTACACCAATGGGTGTATGAAGATCTTATGTTAATTCTCAGGTGCCTAGTTGTGATCCAACTCATTGGACTTTTCTCGTGTGGTCTATGTTGGATGTGTTGGGATGAAGTGAGCGTCCATATTTACATGGATGTTTTGGTTGGAGATATTTGGTTTCTGTTTTATTATTCAATTTTTAATCATCTAATTTATCCCAGTTTAATTTATCATTTGTGATTATTGAATTTTTCACCACTTTATTTTATTCAGGATACTCAGTTATGTATATTTCATCTCGAATGGATGTTGATGTGTTTATGACATGTTTTAATTGTTTATTTTTTTGGATCTTTTTATTCTTTATGGTCAAAAATACAACTTATATATGGGTCATGTTGGATTCTATATAATTTCCACTACATGATTTTATGATTATACAAGGGTGAAATCATTCCAAAGTGGTTGTTAGTGATACACATACACTAGCTTCCAATCCATGGGGATCTGGAATTCCCATCAAGCCTATTTATGGGCCATCCAAGTGATGTGATAGGTCATCCCAAGTAGGTTTCATACAAATGGTATCAGGGTGCTAGGATCATAAGATGGACTAAGTTCTTACAATAGTATATTTTCAATTAGTGGGTCCATTTTAATGGAGGTAGGATTGATTGAAATATGACATTTCTTTTCCAATATGGGTCAATGGGGGGGGGGTTATAAATTGTCTATTTTTCTAAATTTTTCTTTTAGAACTTTGTCGCTTAGCTTTGTTAAATACTTGATTCACAAAATTTTTTCTATTAACCCCACCTCATATGAATTATATATAAATTAAGTGAAAAAAGTATTTATAATGTTCAACATAAAATACTACTCTATATAATTTTAATCAGACATCCCAATAATGGTTAATCACTATAAAAAAATGTGACTAAAATGAATGATAGTTAAAAAAAACTAAAATATAAATCCACTTGTTAGACACCTTAACTATAATCCTCACCCAACAATTAGTTAGACACCCCATTTGTAATTCATCAAAGAAGGGCTAAAAAAGCTAATCACAAACCTCAAGATACTGGTAAGACAACATAGTAATATGACATATTTTTTTAAGGTGACAGTAAAATGATATCCTCATGATTATGGACCACACCCATACTCCTTGAGGATCGAACCTCCTCCACAAGATAAAAGGATCATGTTTTTTCTTTTATAACATCTTCATGATCTTCAATAACTTCTTTCATAGTTCTATTGGTCTTGAGACTACATCGAGATCTTGTGTTTTCTGGTTCTTCTTAAACATAACAATTAATAGAGAAAACCAAGCTTTTTCCTTCTGGAAATGCTCATAGATCTTTCTCTTCTTCTTCCATCCTCGATACAGTGATGTATTAGTCCCTAAAAATCTATCACAATTGGACATTATGTGTTATCAATATTATCAATCCAATATCATCATCAGTACCTACAAAATATTTTTTCACAAAAATAATAATGTGAATAATCTCATTTATTTTTAGATAATATATAATATTTAACATTCCAAAAATCTCAATAGTAAATTCTCATTGTTTTATAATCATTAAATCACTATGTTGTTCTTATTTCAAATGACCTAAGGAATCGACATTTTTTATCACTTAGTATTTTCATAACCACGTACCCATAACACCATAAAATAATAGAAGTTTTTAAATTATTCCATATATAAATGAATGTATGATAAAGCTCAACATTACCTACAATGTGGATTGAGTCTTCATTTCCCTTGGGTGGATTTGAAACTCACCATGACCTTCAAAATTCCTAGATATGTTTCACAAGAATAAGTAATATTCATTATTTATTCCATTTTGTAAATTTTATATGATGAACAAAATGTCTACATTTATTTCACCATGGAATGTTACTATTTATTTCATATCTTTATTCAGTGTGGTCCATTCATATGAGGTATCAAACACTCTCAACAACCATCACATCATCCTTGATTGATTTTCCTTCTTTCCTTACATGAATTGTGATAATTATAATGGTAATAATATTTAAATAATTAAGAACAAATAATCACATCATCAAAATATATAATTCAACTTTATTCAAAATAAATCCTATAATATTTATTGAAAATTAATTTTGAATGATAATCAGTATTCCTTTATGCTTAGTTTCCATGTGTGTTACCCATGCGTAGCTCATGGAAACATATACATAGCCTAATAAACCCCAAACTAACCATCATTAACCTTACATATACATTTACACAACATCTATTACCTTTATGTATCTATAAAAATTTCTGACATAACATTACACAACATCATTGACCATTTCACAACATAGTCTAATTGCAAAGTAACTTCACACAACACACTAACTCTCTAATTAACATTACATAGTGCCCAAACTACCTTTAATTAGTTGATTAATTTATCAAACTACCTTTATACTAGAGAAACCCAAGCCTTATATATATTTAATTTCGTGATTTTTAACATAAATATACAATAAGTAAAACCCAATGATCATGTTTCCTAGTTCCATTAGAATATTGGGTTCATAAAACATCAAAAGAAAACTAAAAAAATAATTATTTTATTTTCCATAATGAGATTTTTAATCCCTTTGAGATCATAAATTTAAATAAGATTACCTGGGAAATACATAAAAGAAAGGGGTGATCTATAAATCCAAGTAAGTAGTGAGTTAACATTATAACGAAGCACAGTAGAGAGTTAAAAGGCATAACAAAATATCATAAAATAAAAGGCTATTGAATAATAACATGGGGTTTATAATATAAATATAATGGTATTATAAGATATTGGAACCCTAAGAATGTGGAAGCAACATGTAACATGAGATAAACATGAGTCAAGGCTAACTTCCAAGACAATATCACAAGGTGAATAGTGTCTTGTATTGGATTAGGTTAAATTTTTATTGCCTTACATAATTTCTCAGGAGAAAAAATAATTACACAATTAATTGGACCTCTATCTTGGTTCACCCAACCTAAAATTAACATTCTTATTTATTTCAAAAAAATGAAATCAATCTTATTGCATAAATGTAAAAATTACCCATGGAAATAAATGGGTTCCATTTGAGAAAAGAACTTATCGAACATATTACCCAATAAAAGGAATGGAGATTAAGGTAGGAATATATGTAAGAGGCATATATAGATAACTTATAAGAAATTCATTGGACTAAATAGAGATATAGAAAGTGAGTTATAGAGAGAAAATCCATAACCCAAATAAAAATGGTGGTTCAAAGAGATCTCGTCCCATGTGTTCTAAAATTAATCTATACTAGCTCATAACATCATAGATTGTCAAATAAGATTCATTATTTAAAAAATTATAACCATTTACATCTATATTTTAATAATTTTTAATTTTTTTATGTTCATTTGTAATCATTTCAGTGTGGTATAATGTTAAATTTTCTTATCTTTGGGGCTTTTATTTCTTGGTTCCAAGGTTAGATCACTTGTTGATAATTAATGATGTTATATTAAAATGGGACTACAAACCTAGATGTGAAATTAAATACTATTAGTGTAATTACAAAAAATGAAATGTTCCCAAAAATCTATATGTGTTCTATTATACAGATGATTCTCTTAGTAAAATCGTTAGTGTTACATAGTTAGTTAGTCTAGGTGATTTTTCTGACCATCACGATATATTATCATTTTTTATAATATCAAGGCCATATGATAATTTGATAATGTGAAAAAATATATATAATATTAATCATTAGACCATTTTAAACCATTATAAGATAATTTATTTCTACCATAAAGGAATTAGGGGAAAATAAAAATGCATCATCCACGAAGGTGGTGAACCGATATGACATGACCAATAATTTAATTTTTTATTGAATATCAGTAGATGATAATGGGGTGGTTGGTCAAATTTCCATTATAAACATAAAATTTTACTATATATATAATACTTAAGTTATTATTACATGTTAGATAATGGAGATGTGGAGAATATAGAATACGAAATGAATTCTGAAGAGGTAAATTGATAATATTACCTCTTAAATATTGCATCCTTGAAATACCCCTTATGGAACATAGAATTGGACATTTGGTGAGACCAAAAGATCTAGGCCATTGGGGATAGTGTTTTTAATGGAATTTAGCATAAATTATTCCCGATCAAAGTCTTGGAATGTGTGAGGATAAGGGTAGTGTTTTGTGGTATTTATAAGTGGAGGTTCATTGTGTTTTTGAATATTATATTAATTAATTAATCATTTTTTCTCCAGACTATCAACAATATTGATTTTGGTTACTATATATAGTAAATAGTTCACATGAGTTATAACTAATTGGTTCTTAGATCAACCATAGCTCAATAATTCATGAATTTATCTTAAAATTTTAAATATAGTATTATTGCATATTTCATTATCCAAAAAAAACTCAACTATTTTAGAAAAATTTAGAAAATTAATCCAATCCTTTTTTGGATGTTTAGATTCCTATAATTAAATCCATTTTATGAAATTAATTTTCTAAATATGAGAAATTTTTTAAATAAATTCCTAATTTATTTGAAAACTTTTGATTTTAATATAATGATTAATTTTTCAACCCTTTGAAAAGGTACTTAAGGTCTCATAAAATTAACTTATCATTATAATTCAACATGTTATTAATTTATAAATCATTTTAATAGAAATAATAATTACTTTAAATTGTTATATTTATTATAAAATTTCAATTAAAACAATTATGTTTTACAAAGTTACAAACACTTAATTTACCAATTTTTAAACATTTATTTACTATTATCTAGATATAAGTATATCATAATTCTATTTTATAAGACTCATAAATATTATTTTACAATTTCATAGGTGATGTTACTATTATTTCCTTTTAATGGTCATGTTATTATTCCTAATGACCATATTACTATTCTAATAGTCAATTTACTTTTCCAACTATTAGATTATTATTCCAAAAATCAGATTTGTAGTAGCCATATGGGTTCTCTACATCCTGTAAATGACTCATATTTCATTAATTTATAATTCACGTCCATTTTAAATCAAGGTTATATATGTTTTCATTTTCAAAATTCCTATTTCATTACTAACATTCTGATTTTTTTTCTATGGTGTAGATCGTGAGTGTGAATATTTTAGGGGACTGAGAAGATCCAAATTTTTATATTCTAATTGTATTATTTTATTCCTATTACCCCATTATAATACATTTAATTCATATAGAAATAATTTTTCTCTAAATGTAATGTTAAAATTATTTTAATAAGATGATTGTTTTTTATCATGTAGGGCATGTTCTCTAATAAATATGACATATTTTTATAATCAGAATGAAAATTCTATTGATAGAATTATGGTTAGTTACATTATTCCCCCATTAATAAGTTTCACCATTTAAATTTCCTTTTACGTACTAAGGTGAAAAATTGATGTTACTTTTTCTTCATGAATTACTATAGTTCCCATGTGGCCACGTCTTACTTATTGTTTTGTCATGATATTTTGACTAAGTGAGTTTTATATTATGTAGAATATTATCTCTATAGTCCAGGAATTTCACCAGCTTGTCCACATAAGAGAGTTCATTTTTGAGATATACAACCTCTAAATTGAGTGTATGTGAGGGATCTACTATGTACATCCTTAATATGGACACATGTAATACATTGTGTACATGATAGAGGGATATTGTGTGTGCTAGTTCATAAGCCGCAACACTAATGTGATCAAGGATCTCAAAGGAGATGATGTATACGGTACATAAATTACACTTATTATTAAATATCATTACTGTCTTTAATGGAGACATGCATATGAAATATTTCTTATCAATCTCAAATTCTATGTATCGTCAATGATTATAGATATATGTATTCTTTCTAATCTGAGAAGCCTTGATGTGCTGCTAAATGATCTTGAGATTTTATAACATTTCCTCGACCATTTTAGGTGCCAACAACTTGGGTTCACCAAAGTTTCATAAAACACATTTGTTCTACATCACTTCCCATAAATGTATCTATATGGATCCATTTGGATTTTTTTGGAACTGTTATTTTAGAAGAATTCGACCACTAGAAGATATAGATTTAATCCAAAATTGAAGTCCATTGTGAATGCTCTCAACGTATCCTATAATGCATGGATAGTCTACTCGTATTTTTCATCAGTTTGGTGGTGATAATCTATATTAATGTTCAACTCAGTATTTAGATCATAATAGAGAATATTCCAGAACATATAGGTAAATCATGGATCTCAATTGGATACAATTCATAATAGTTTCACATGCAGCCTCACCACTTCTCTAATGTATATCATTACAAGTTTATCAAGTGATAAATCCTATAAAATTTTAATGAAGTGAGTGGTATTTTTATGAAAACCCACCACAACCAATATAACATTATTTCCTATTGATGTATTTGGAAGTCCCGTGAAAATTCCCATAGGAATGTTTTTCCATTTCCATGTATGTTAGGGTAATGGTTGCATCCTCCATTTAGACTTTTTCCTTTTATCGATCATTTGTTGAAATACTAGGAACATTGATTTATATTACATGATATCCTTCCACATATTCTCCAAGTAATAGTTCTCTCACAGATCTCGATACATCTTTATGCTCCCTATGTGGATTGAGAAGGTCGAGATCTATGCATCATTAAAAATATCCTCCTTTTTATAATGATTTCATAGTACACATAGTCATGTACCAAATCTAACAACTCCTTCTTCATTAATTTTAAACTTCAAGGATTTTCCTTTTCATATAGCTTCTACCTTTTTCTAAATGTCAACATAATCTATTCGAGAATCATTTATATTATCCAAAAGGGGTGGTTGAGAAATAATTTTTGAAAGGAATGATATTGTTCCTTTTTTATGATCCCCATGTCAATATTTTTTATTTTTTAGAAGATTATATCCTTCCCAATTCTCATCGTTGATACAGTTTCCACATACTTTAGAGTTGGTGCATCACCCAATTTATTTTCTTTCCCATAATGGTAGTTTATTGAGCATTTATAGTCCTTGATTATCACTAACCATATTCACTGTCACATATTAATACCCTTCTATATGAATATATATTTTAGTCTCTAATGATCCATATATATCTCAAAGTTCTCCCAATAGAAATAGTTCTTCTAAATTTTCCTTGTGTTGATCACTGAAACTAACACCATATTTTGTGTTGGATATTTATTCTCGCGAACGTTCAACTTCCTTGAGGCATAGGTCATTAATTTATCATTTTACATTTGTACACAACCCAGTACATTATTTAATTAATTGTTGTATACCATGAAAATTTCACCATATAAGGGAAGCATGAGGACCGGGGATGGGTATGTGCATGAGGATACAGGTTTGGATCCCTCAACCTGTCACGACCCGTCCTCCAGGGCCCGTGCCATGACTACTGCAAGCCCGCCTCCCAAAGGCTAGGGGCTGGAAACTAGCACCGAAGGCATCAACCTGAAAGTGGGAGGAATTTTTCTGAATACCTATACGCACACACACTCCCAAGAACATCCCAACACACTAAAAGGGGAAAAAGATAAAACCACTAAAACAAAGTTGTGTGCAAGAACATCCAAAATTAAATGGGCCGGAATACAAATACAACAAAGAATTGAAAATAGAAAAACAAAAAAAGGGAACTCTAATGGCCATCCATAGAAAATCCCACCTGATCGTGAGAGTAGTGAAGCTACTGGAAGCCGAAGTAGTATGTCTTGTTCACCCAGTCCTACAGGGCCCTGCCTGTTCCTAGGACACCAAGTCCACTGTCGTAGCATCCGTCAATCCTGCCTCTCTGAGAACCTCTATCAAAACGTTGGTCATCTACACCAGACAAAACACGTGCATGCAAAGCCCGTGTAGGGGTGAGTAACACAGTACTCAGTAGGGACCCCAAAACAAAAATGAAAGACCTCACAACAATTCCTCAAGGTAAAGCACGAAACATAAGGCAACTCACACCAGGTATGTTCTAAGGTAGTAATAGTAGTATCATTAGTCACATCGTCGAATACCTTAGCCAATGAAGAACTCCTCCTCTAGGGAGTACATTGGGTCAGCCAAGTCACGTAGAGGTGCTTCCCAATAACCTTGGTCTGCTTAGGTACTCCTCCCCCATTGCGTATTGTGTGCCTCCAAAGTCATAGAGAGGTGCTTCCCACTAGTCATGGTCAACTGAGGTACTCATCCTAATTGCATACCATGGGCCTGGAAAGTCATAGAAAGGTGCTTCCCACCGTGGGTCTGCCAAGTCACAGAGAGGTGCTTCCCACTGGGCCAAAAGTCAGCGGTCTTCAGGTCTCAGCCATTCGCAGGGTTCTATATGTAGTGCACATGGGAGAACCTCTAATCAAGCCCTTCATCACATCTAAAATTTCACAAAATTCACCATAGAGTGTACCAAAAGATCTACCTTGTCGATAGGGTCCCAACCCCATAAACGGCTCGTAAATCAGACGTGCAATTTGAAAGATACGGGCGTTTTAGTAACCAGGGGACCGGTTGCAATGGGGCTCAGACCGACCTGGCTGGACCAACCCGACCGACCCGGCCCAAGGGGTCCCACAAGCCCCGGTTCATTAAGATGGACTCGACCAGACCTGGTGCTGGTCGAGGTCAGTCTGGTCCGATCTGGTCAGTGGTCTAGGCCCAATAGGCCTCACTGGACCCGGCCCGGTTGGCCAAGGGTCTTGCTCGCCAATTCTCCCAATGACCCGGTCTAGTCTGGCCCAACCCGAAGGGGGCACGGGTCGGTCTTCCGGTGTGGGTGTGGACCACTGGGTGCGGGTCCAGCACGTCGGTGTGGGTCCGGCCCACCGGCGTAGGCCAACCGATGGGCCCGGGTCCGACCCACTAGGGGCTCATCCCCCTAGTTGAGGACCGACCGTGCGGTATGGCCGGTGTGAGAACCTGGGACACTGCAACCAGCTGTGTCCCCTCCATGTCTGAACGCATCCCACAAGAGGTGGGTCGCACCTCCTGCACGGCGACCGCCTGGCATCACGTCAAGCTCCTTCTGCGGTCGATGGGTCACGGCCTCTCGCCTACCCCGCGGATGTGTGAGGCTCTTCAGTCTGCCACTATCAAGGATCGTGGCTTCCAGCTCATCCAAGTAGCCCGAACGCGGGCTGTCCATTCACGTGGCACACCGCCTAGCCCCGTGTCCTCCAGCGCGCCGCTATGGCTGATGAGTCGCGTTCTCCCGATCAATGCAGGCCACCGATGTGGGCCGCCTCCTCCACGCGGCCAGCGTGGTTAGCCATCGCTACTGCCACCGTCGGCATCGACATAATGTTTAGCGGACAACCAGATGCACTCTGGTGGTCTGTTCTCCGATCCGTCTACGTATGTGGCCTCTGAGGAGCACTCTCTTCACTAAGAGGATCCCAGATCTGCCTTACCACCATTTTGAGGGTACGACCACCAAGAACGCACATGCGGAGGCGCTCGGGCTTCGTTCGTGTCGGCCCGGGGCCTCCGCGTTAGGGGTTTAAATACGGGAGAGGTTCAGGGAGTTTTTGTTCAATCTTTCCATGCCAAGATTTGGACCCTAAATAAAATAACCCAAAGAATAAAACACCCTCCCGTATAACGCATGAATCATAGATCAACCTGTTCGTGGGTTGATCTATGTTCGTTGTTTTTAAAAAAGGACGGGGAAGAACATAAAATAAAAAACCCTACCTTTTATGACATCTAATGTCGTGGCGTTTTTCCTCGAGGGATTAAGACACTGACGTTGCTCCCCGACTCTGTTCTTTGAAAGGAGTCAAAGATGATGAAGTTATGTCGGCGTTCGTCGTTCTTCGATGGAGTGGAAGTCCATCAAAGGTTCTCTAGAGAATCCTCCAAATTTTTAATCCTTATTTACCCAGATCATCGAACTATAAATAAGAGCACGTCACAACATCTTCATTATGATGCGACGTTGCGTCGTTACGTTGTTTTATTTAAGAAACAAGGTCACTAATACGAGACATTAAAGCATCGTTATGTTTCAAGTTAATGATCCATTAATGAGCCTCATTAATGTCCATTATTGATGCCTCACTGCTACCCCGCAGCGTCGTCGTCCACCACTCAAATGTTAGAAAAGAAATAAAATAATTATTTTAAATTATTTTATTATTTTTCTTGAAAAGTCTGAAAAATAAAATTTTCGCTCGGCCCTTTCTGAATAAAGTAAATTCATTTCTAAGTGAATCTCAACGTTCCAAATTCAACGGTTCCCTCGTATTTTTAATCCGAGCATCGGTTCAAAAGATAGAAAATCATTCTCACACATTTAGTGAATGTACCTTAAAAACGTTCAAAAAAATAACTTTCACCCTCAACCCGCACCGGTCAAGGTTAGGCTCTGCCTAATTGGAACATGCCCCTACGAGTTCAACGGTACTCTCGAATTTTCAATCTAAGTTACCATTAAGAAGTTATAAGTATTTAAAAATATAATAATTGATAATTATTTTATTCACGACCAAAAACTAACATTCATTGTCATTCTGCATGAGCCGATATTAGGGTCTGCCTAAGGAAAGCATGCCCTCACGAGTTCAACGGTGGTTTCAGATTTTTAATCTGAGTCACCATTCGTGAGTTATAAGAATTTGAAAAATAAAATTATTATTTTTAATTATTTTATTTACGGTTATGCCATTTTCGATTTTTCTTACTGGGGACATGCGCCGACTAAGCATAATTCATGGGTAAGGGAAATCTATCATCATGAATGCAATAGTGCCCTCAGATTTCTGATCCAAGAAACCGTTTAGGAGTAACTTCAATTTTTCAAAAAAAAAATCTGTTCACGCATTCTAGTTAATGCTTAATATTTTCTGACGGATCATTTCAGGCACTTCAGGCCTCGGAATCATGTGCCATCGAATTTCATGGTCTTGAAATAATTCCATATAAATAAAAAAATTACATGGAAATTCTAGGACTTTACACATCCACCCTTTACTTTCTCAGACTTCTTGATCCTCTATGACTCTCCAAGGCATATCGGGAGCGGTGGTACAAAGAGGTTTTGGGTGTGTGGTACAACGGATGGTGTAGCTCCAAGCACAAGCCT
Source organism: Viscum album (assembly GCA_963277665.1). NCBI lineage: Eukaryota > Viridiplantae > Streptophyta > Magnoliopsida > Santalales > Viscaceae > Viscum > Viscum album. Next base: position 220,879,347 of record OY728155.1, read on the forward strand.
TTTGATGACGGTTTAGAGGATTTGGCATCGTCTTCATCACAATGTTGTTTTTGGATTGTTGGTTTTGTTTGGTGTTTCTTCATATTCCATCGGTAAAGGTTTGTAGGTTTTGTTTTCTACAACACTTCTTCTGGATGATTCTTGTTTAGAATGTGGTCAAATTGTGTCTGGTTTTGGGTGTCATTTCTGGTTGTGGTGGCAGACATTGATGGTATTTGACAGTGAAAAGATGATGTTGGTGGATTTTATGATATTTTTTCTCCTTTAATGGTGGGTTGATGATGTGTTGGGATGTCAGCTAGTTCTCACCAACGACCGGTGACGATGAAGGTGAGATCTATCTGGGGATGCGACTCAAAGTGGCTTGATGCTCGATATCACATGGCTCGAGGTGTTTAGATGGTGATGGGTCCATGCATGAGGATTTTGAATTTAATATTTGGTTTTTTGGATGTCTTTTTTATTTTGAATTTTGTTTTGGGTGTTTTTTTCTTTGAATTCAGTGGTATGTAATGTTACCAATTATCCACAAAGTGGATTTGAAAATAACAAAAAAAATGGATTTTAAGAAGCCTCTTTTTCAATTCATTGCATCTTTATTCACATTCATCAGTCTAGAAAAACATTACTACCTTTCAAGTCCGCCTATTTAATGGGTTTAACAGTCACACGAAGTTTCTCACATATCTTTAATAAATAAGCTGATAGTATAAGGAAATTATGGATCTCTTTTATAGTTTTTTCTATAGTCCATTATTTAATTAACTTTTTCTAATAAGGATCCAAATATATCCATTTAATGGTAATAAAATTCCCCTAGAATTATACTTACCCTATCTAAAACTCCCATTTACTATACTTTTCATATAGATTCTCCTTTCGAAAAGTTTTTAGCACATTATTAAAATTCTACTCATGCTCCTCCTTGATTTTAGAATAAATCCGAATATAATATATAAATAACAACAAATTTTTTTGAAATTAATCTATAAATAATGTATTCATTATTTCCATAAATATTATTTAATCATTAGTTATTTTTAATGTAATCACTAGTAACTCTTAGTATATTTACTTTGTTTGAAAGGTGGCCATGGGATTATTTTACTTCATCACCCTTAATTAGTGATATCCTGAATGAAGCTCCTCAGATAAATAATAAGATATAATAAGTTAATTGAACAAGTGATCTATCTATGGTAGGGGATAATTTCTCGTTATTGTGATTTTGTAGAATTCCTGATAATCAATACAGTAGTGTATTAACCCATCCTTATTATGATAAAGAGGATCAGTGCACCCCATGGTGAAGAACTCGAGTGTATAAAACCCTTTTCTAGATTCTCTTGTAACTTTTTCTTCATTTCCTCCAAATCAATGTTCAAAAATCTATAAAAAGTCACTTAATTGGGTTGAAATATTGGTATAAGTTTAATTAAGAGATCAACCTCTTGATAAAGAAGATGAACTGACAATTATTTAGGGAATAAATTTTTATAACCTCTCACAATGGCCATGTATTTAAGAATGATTTTCTCCATTGTCTCAATCATTTAGGAAAGATATGAATTATCATTGGGAAATAATATCCAAACATGAGAATAGGATTCCAAAAGTAATTCATACTCATCATTAAACTTGTACAGAATCATAGGATGACTTGGGAAGTGAATTTTGATCTCCCTCTCCCAACAGTTGATGTTTCTTATATTTAATTACTCATAATATATTCCAAATATATCATCACACTTTACTAAATGAAGTAAGACAATATTTTGTGGAGGATTCATTCCACAAACATTAAATAGGGAGGAGTTATATACTTGGAATGCAATAATTTATCTATATACTATTCTAATATATTTCTCAATACCCATGTTTTTATTTAGTGTTTGACTAGTTCTACTAATCATGGAAGATGTGAAAGGATGTGTATAATGAGATTCAAGGAGTGTGTTTACAATTAGTGAATAAATAACCAACATATCTGTCACCACATCGTTATCAAGATTCACCTCCGGAGTAGTGGAAACATATATCATTCATTCCTTTCTAGGCCTTGGATGTTGTTTTCATTTATTTTCTATGACAACCCTTGGCTTAGGGTATTTTATATCATAATTACAATGTTCTTAACATTTGAAACAATATATCATATGGAGAATTTCGATCTGAACCTTTTTTTCTTATTCCACATTAGTAGGGTTATTTATATTCCTTTAGCATTTATTATCCAAACACCCAAATTTTCCACACTTTAAGTATCTCCATGTTCCCTTAAGATAGTTTTTGGGAAGATTCTTCCCACACTTTTGACATGTGGGATGTTTAGTTTTCTTTCCACTATAAGATTTATCTATCGATACTCCCAAATAATACTTCATCTTATGATTATTATCTCCAGGCCTAATAGACAACAGAGATTCTCCAATAACCATCTCAACCATGAGTTAAAAAATGAAAATCTAATCATTTCTAGAAAAGGCTCAAATAACTAAATCTAATGATAGACTCAGTTTTACACACTAAATAGGAGGTCTACATTACTTTAAGTGATGAAGAAATTATCACATTTTTGTGTCCTATCCCTGTGAAGGTTTCCTCATACACCCCACTAGAATCATCTTCATTTTTTCTAATTCCAAGGAACTCCCTATCCACTATAAGATGGAGATTTTGGGGAAAATATATATTAAAAAATATCTTGTGGAATTCTTCCAATTCCATGGAATAAACATCCTCTTTGGACTTCATATTATTAATTGGTGTCTACCACTGGTCGTCTTTCCTTTCAAAAAATTTGATAACCAACATGAATTTCTATTATTATAAGCATTTGAGGACAAATAATATATTCCCAACCGAGTTAATCTATTGTTCCATGATGAGGGGATCATAGGATCCACTATATTAAGGAAGCCTTTGTAACACAAAGGACTCGACCGCAACATAGTTATTGTTAAGAGAATTAGGGTGTTCAACATGATTCATGGTATTATTAACATAAATTTTCATCTGAGCATGTACTTCAATAAAGTTCACATCTCCCACTCCCATAAGTATAGGCATATTATTAGGGAAATCATCATATTTCCTATCACATTAGTTATAGTAGGGTTCCACCTATCTCTCATCATTAACTAAAAAAAGGGGAAATGGGATGATAATAAATTGAATAATAAATATATATTGTAAATAATGTTTTTAAAATTAATAAATTCGAAATGAAAAGTGTATAATGAATTCTGAGTCCCTAGGTATCAATATAGGTTATCAACGATAATTTTACTATTAGTATTTCTAAACTAATTTTTTCAAGTCCTTCATAAAGTTTTGAAAATGTTTTATGAATTTCCAAATAATATCCCCAGAGAGTGTCAAACTAGGTGTGCCGAAATAACTCTTTGTTGTGAATCAGGTGACCATCAAGTTAGAGTTTGACCTTTTCGAGGTTATTACCCTTAGGTAAAACTATTTCAAAGCAACATTCAAATGTAGTATCCAGACACAAATGTAATTCCTTAGAAACCACTCACTTTATACTTCACTAAAATCCCATGATATGTTTATATACATAGACTTACCACTAGGGTTCCCACTAAATCAATCCAGTCATAATCCCAAAAAATAACTCAACCATGTTCAGATACCAACTATAGAGACCCATAAATTTTACATATATATAATCACCTAATATTTAACATAAATATCCAATAATTACAACCCAATGATCATGAGGCCTAGTTTATTTGGGAGACTAGGTTCATAATACATCCAATGTAATCCAGCACATAGCATCATTAATTTATTCTACATAATGAAATCCTTAAACTGTATAGGATAATCTGATGAGTGTATAAATTAAAGGGGTGAACTATAAATCCTAGTAAGGGAAAAAACATGGTATAGAAAGATAAAATATGATTCAAAAGGAATAACATTATTTCATAAAATATAAGGATAATGAATAATCATAGGGGAGAATAACATAAAGAAACTAGTACCATAACATCATAGAAACATGAGAATTTGGTAACAATGTATAACCTATCCTGAACACGAGTCAAAGAAAATTATCAATCCAATACCATAAGTAATTTCACATGAGACAAAAAATGTACCTAATGCATTGGAGGACTATCTGAGCACACCATTCATAACAAGTACATGCTTATCTGTGCCATAAATAGAAATCAATCTTATGGCTTAAACATAAAGATTACCACTGTAACAAAATGAGTTTCATTTGAGAAAAGAAATTATGACACATATTACCCATTCTGAGGAAGTGAATCTAATCTAGTTATATATATAAGAGACGTATATATAGAATTTATATGTAATTTATAGCCACAAATAGAGACATAAGTAATTTGTTTCACTCTTCCAAGTTTGGATCACTTGTTGATAATTGTTGATGTTCATGTAAAATAGGACTAAAAATCAATAAGTTAAATGTAATGGTATTAGTTTACTCCTATAAATTGAAATAGATCCAAAAACCCATATGTATTCTGATATATTAATGATTCCTTTATTAAAAATGTCATGATTGCAATGTTAGTTCATTTAGGCATTTTTACTAACTATAATGAACTAGTATCATTTTACATAATATTAGGGACATATATTTATTCCATAGTATGAAATATATATAATATACATAATTAATTCATTTTAAACCATTAAATATGAATTTATTACTTCCATGAAGGTGGTAGTGGAAAAAAACTCATTATCCATTATGGTAGTAAACCGTCATGATATGGACAATGGTTTCATTTTTCATTGAATAAAAGGAGATCAGAAAGGGTTGAATGGTAGTGTAACACCTATGTATTTTTATGAAATGTTTCTCCTTAAATAATTTTAATTCCTCGTTAGCTTGTGTTTCCATCAACCATGAATTTCAAATGAACCATGAGAAACTATTAGTATACAATTTCCATTATAACATAGCCATTAATTCAGAAATAATAAAAATGAATAACAAATTTATGAAATAAATATAACTCAATATGAATATATTAAGTTCTTAAAAAATGATCACACAATTTTTAGTAAAATAACCTTAATCTTCAAAAATACATTTTCTTTAAAAAGTAGTTTATCTTATTTTTAGAAATTATAGAAAATTGATCTGATAAAAGTAATTTTACTTTTTAATACATCATGTCACAATTATCTTAAAATTATTTTTTTGAAAACATTTAAGGAATAGTAAAAATACTAATTTTTATTGAAAATGGTATTTTTATTTTAAAGTGTTTACAATGTAAAATTATGTTTTGGATTGGTTTGAAATTTTAATTAGATAATTTTGATTTAAAATAATCCAATTATGGTTTTTGAAAAGTATTTTATATACAAATTTATTATAAAAACATTTAATATTTTAAAAGGTATTTTTTTTGAAAAATTTTTCTTCATGGAATTTTACCAGCATTATTTTAAATTAAATTCTAAAAATTATATGTTTTGAATTTTGAAAAATTGATTTTAAATTTAGATTCATAAGGTGAATATTTAGTGAATAAGTCTCATTTATTTTTGGTTAATATGAATAGTAACCTTGGTAAATTTAGTTATTTGGATTAAAAATAAATTTATAATGACTTTAAAAAGGCCCTAACATATTACAAAAAAAATTATTAGATGAACAAAATTTGACCCTTAACACATAAGAATCAAAAATAAGTATTTTAATGGAGACTTGTTCATAAAATAAAATATTTAATATTTAAATCAAAGAAAGATACAAAATGTCACTTTATTTGTCTTTAATATGCTATATATTTCCATGTTTCTTAAAAATGATTTCGATAATATTTTTACTATTATTTTACAATTTTTAATTTCATTTATACCCATGTATAAATTTTTATTAGATGATTTCAAAGGAAACTTTTTTTTTTCATTTTCCAAACGAGATACTTTATGACTTTTTTGGAAAAAGAATGATAGGAATGTTTTTTTAACTTATAAAGCATGAAGGGATTATTTCACTTTAATGACGCCATAATTCTTTGAAGATTCCATTATAAGCTTTCAAGTTTAGTTTCAAAGAAGTTGTTTTATTTAAAAATTCTGTGGTGTTTTAAGAAAAGAAAACATTTTCAAGAAAAACTATATTTTTCCCAAGAATTATATTCAAATGATCTTTCAAAATTATTTTTCATCTAAGATAACATTCTTTAAATAGTTTTCTATGTTTATGATGGAACGTTATTTATGAAACCCATTTATTTTCCATGGGTTATATTATTATAGAATGATGTTTATGAAACCTTTTTCTTTTTATGGGTTATGATATGATGAATCAATTATGTTCTTATGGCACACATATGTATAGTTTTCATTATGTGATGGGTGGGACCTATATCTCTCTCAAATGCTTTGGGTAATGATTTATATCTCATGAGATAGACATAACTGGAATGGAAAATGATCATGATTTAGTAACACAGGGTTGGAATGGGGAGTGACCCCGGTTCAGTAAAGACTTTTTCCACTTTGATGTTCTTGGCAATGAGCCTTGACTAATTTGGAAGTGATTTTCTATACTTATGTGTGCCAAAATTTTATGTCTTATTTTATGATCTCATGAAATATGTTCTCTATGAACATCTATGATTTATCCCATGACATGATATAATAATTATTTAATATGTAGAAAATAATTTTCTAATGTTTTTTTATGTTCTTATGATTATGATATTATTGATATATCACTTACTGAGCATCTGACATCACCATTGATTATGTTTATTTCCATAGGGTATGAAGAAGGGTATTAAGTATGATGTGTGAAAAGGGTTCTAGTTATGAAGGAATAAGTGGGAGATGATGTAGATGTTTTATGAACCAATTTTTTATGTTTTCCAGTTTCGAAAGACACTAAACCTATATGGTTCTGGGATGGTTTTTCAAAGTTATGTAATGAATATTCTTCCATTTAGATGTAATATCTATGTATGAAAATTATGGACCGTTCTAGATATATATTCCATTATAAAGATAAAATTATAGTATATATATGATACTATAGTTATTATGTAATGTTGTATGATGGAGGTTAATAGATGGTAGAAGATGTAATGAATTTATAAGAGGTAAATTTAGAATATTACCAATTAAATGTAACCTACTTCAAATACTCCATAGGGTATATGGAACTAGACATTTAGCGAGGCTGATAAAACAAGGATAGAAGGGAGAGGTTTGGAAGGGGACTTGTATAGATGTTTAGAAAGCTCAATGAAGTAGATGGAGTGAGGGGTGATATTTATATGGGGAGGAGAGGAGTGTTTTGAATATTATGCACATTAGTTTATTATTTTCACTAAAGACTATGATTAGTATTCATTATTGTGATTGTATAGAGTAAATGGTGCATGAGGTTTCTAACTATTGGGATTTTACATCATCCGTGACTCAAAAATTCATGTATTTAGCTTAGAATGTTATATACCATTTTTAAACAGATTTCAATATTCACTAAAAATTAAAATCACTTAGAAAAATACCAAAACATCACCATTACCATTATATGACTTTTAGATTCCAAAACTGATTTCCATTTTATAAAAATAATTTTCTAAGTATGATAAATTTTGTAACGCCCCGAAACTCTAAAATAATAACATTATATTTGATAGCATATATGACACGCAGCACTAAGATTAGAAAATAATATAACACCCCGAAACTTTACAATATATTTATTTTTAAATAATTTCAATATCATCAATATATTTCATAAAATGAAACACTGAGTTCAACTTGCGTTACATGTAACACCGAGTTTAGCTTGCGTTACACGCAACACCGAGTTTAAATGAAATATGAAATATTATTATTTTATTATTATTTTATATAATATTTATCTACAATCCATTAGAATGGTGGGTATGAATAAAATTAACTAAATTATGAAAATTATGGTGATCAGTTTATTATAAATAAAATCAGAATCGTTTAAAAGAAAAATAAATGATTTCTGAAAAACTGTATTTTTTAAAGGACGGTTTAGTCACACTTTATGAATTTAATTTGGAAAAATAGATTCCAGGTTTTTAATAAAAATCATTTATAATGTCTAATAATGTCTGTAATGCCCCAAACCCAGTTACCCAGAGTCAGTGCATTACTTCGTAACATTGGCATGATCACAAAGATCAACTCTCGAAAGACCGATTAGTTTAGTAGCCTTGGAAACACTAGATACATTCATAAATGTTACATTACACCATAAAGTGAAAACCTAAAATAACATAGTCTCCAATTTCCACACTCATATCCCCTTCAGACTATCCCTGTAGGTCATTCCTAAAATACTTCTTCACATCCTGGAAAAATTAAAACATTTAAAGGGGTGAGCTCAGATGCTCAGTAAGGATAAAAATATAGCAGAAGCTTTCATAAATTAACATAAACATTTAAGGCAATGTATAAATAAAATAATCCTTTTAAACATGAACTTGAGCATAATATGGAAAAATTAAAATGAAATAATTCCATTTACTTATTCACATGGATATTATACTGGTCGAATAACCACATGCAAAATCAATAACCACTTTCATAATGATGGAATGCATAATGCCAGACTATCATAACCATGTAGCCAAGGCCTCGTGCCAAGAATAAAAATAATATTTTGTCAAGGCCTCGTGCCAAGACACTAGTTTGTCTCATGAGACCTGCCGATGCATCGAGGAGGTATAGTGGGCTCCACCCGTCACTTATTAATTCCAATGTATTCCTCATATGAACAGGTTTAAAAATATCATAAACCATAACATAATCATATCACATAAAACATGCATAAATAAAACATAACATTTCCACATTTCAACCACAAGACATCAATACAACACATTGATATAATAAAAAAACACTTTCAAAACCATTTTCAATACCAAAATAAAAGGAAATTAAAACATTGTAATTATTTTTCATTAAAAAAAGTTATGCCATGTAAAGGAAGCCGAAACTCAAATAATGGTCATGGAGGCGGGGAAGACATTGTCACCGCATACGTACAACAGGAAAAACATTCATTTTTTTCGTTTAATAAAACGCTTCGTATAAAAATATTCCTTTTGAATAAACATAAAAGTCAAAGGGGTTTATACACTGTATAAAAGAAATTGGTGTATAAAACAAAATATGCCTCAATGAATGGAGATTGAGATGAAGTCCCTTAAAAAGACCATTTTTAAATAAAATAAATCTATTATGTTTATTCACTATATTTACACATAAAGAAATTATAAATACAAGATAGGACATAATAGTATCAGGACATAATTTGAAAGTAGGAGATTAACCCAAAGAATGGAAATTGGGTTAAGAAGTTCCCTTACCTCGTGTCCGACTTGACTCGATCGTTCATTAATCTCCTGAATAATAAACTAGAGTTAATTTTTATTTTCTTAAGAACATTTTTAATGTTCATTAATCCTTTTATATCACTTATTATCATGTTATGAACATTAAGTAATTATTTAAGTTAATAACGGTCATTTTGTCGATCTTTGGTACTTGAGTCAAAAATAAACTTCTTATAATTACAAGTTGTTCATGTGGTGAAATATCCATTATATCCTGAATTATATTCATGATGTAGATATCATATATATAATATATATCCATTATATAAATTCATTCATAATATTACGTAACATTTATAGGTAAGAAATGAAATTCATCGTTCATGGAGACGGTAATCCGTACGTACGCATGAATGCTACTTTCATTTCTATTTCATATTTAATGGAATGAAATTATAATTATATAAAGGTATACTATAATTCCAGTATAATATAATGTATAATACCATATACTCCATCTTTTATACATCCCACATATGGAATTAACGATTCAAATCACTTTGAGGGGGCGGTAGTCCGCACTTCCTAAAATGAAATTATCGCGTTTACCCATAATGGAAATCGAAAAGGTATGCCATAAATGAAAAATAAAGAATCATAATAAAAACAAAAAAAAATAATATATATCATATATAAAAATATTGTCATCATAATGGCCACCATTAGAGGTGTTAAAAGAAGATTGAATAATCATCGTTTCGTTAGGCATAAACTTTCCAACTACAGAAACAGTATGTTCTTTAACCATTAGACAAAGGTGTGTGTAAGTGTAAATAAAATCCTTCTCATAAAAACAACCTAGTATATTTACGATACTTGTTTTGTTACAAAAGAAAGGAATAAAAATAGTTTAAGGGGTTAGAGAAGCAAAATAAAACAAAATAACATAAGAGAAGACATTACCTTAAAATCGGGTAACTCTTTTTTGATTTGATCCAAAGGCTTCCTTGGGAATAATTATGCCCAAATTGAGGCTTCTAGGAGTAATATAGGGAATTTGAGAGAGTATTTGGGCAGAGGTTGGCCGAGCCAAAAGGCTTTGATGGTGTGAGTAAGGTGGTAGTGGTTGGGGGAATTTATAAGAGGAGAGGAGGGGCACTCTTGGAATGTCATGAAATGTTACTTTATTATATAATGAGTTTCGAATTTTAAAGGTCCCACACTTATATATTTCGAGGATAAGGTGATAAGGGTTCGAAATATAATCATCCAATAGGCTTTGAACATGTTTAAGTTTTAGATTTTACATTATCCATCCATTTTATTAAAATCGTTAATTAATGAAGTAATCGCTGCATCATTATGGTGTCATAAATAATTTAATTTATTTAATGTCTAAAAATTATAAAACAAAAATAAATATTTAGGAAATATTTTTAGTTTTCTGATGAATATTTATAGTAAAAAATATTACTTGTATAACCCCATTTAAAAATTGTTTTAGTAAAACAACTTATGTTTCTGACATTTTTATTTTAACTTTAAATAAAAGTTATTTATGTCATTTTCCTACCGAAGTGGCTCCATGGGGTCCCCAAGTTGACCCATGAATTGTCTTGGTCGGCCAGGATACATCAAATAGGGGTAGGACAAGTGTAAAGGTATTTTCCTATTTTTATAATATCATTTTTACCTTAAATTTCACTAATTACCTTTAATCACGATTATGTAAACTTAAAATTTACTATTCACCAAAAAATTATTTTAATCCCATTGAACCAAATTTTACTTAATAATGACAACCATGTATGTTGGATTTTTTAAAATAAAATCACAGAAGTGGTAATGTTTCATTTAAACAAAAAATCAGTTTTTTAACTACCACTTAGTGGTTTCACTATTCATCAAAAATTGAAGTTTTTCAGAACAATGCCAAAATTTCACCCTAAGCTATAATTGATATTCCGAATTCAAAAATCATGTCTATTTTAAAAAATTCCAAACATATAATTTGCATTAATTAATTTTATAATTAATTCTCGTTGTCACAACAAATAGCGTGTTTTTAATAAACAATATATATCAAAAGATTGACAATTGTTTATGTCCAATTTCAAAGTGAAATTAATTGTAATGACCACCATTGGATAAAATGGTAAAAATATATTCTAATTATACTTTAAAACCACTCAATATTATAATTTATCAATATAAATTATTTTTATTAAAAAAGTTGTTTTATGTATTTTTCACTATTCATAAAAAATTGGAAGTTCTCAGAAAATTACAAAAAATTCAACTTAGGGTAATTTCGATATTGCGAATACAAAAATGAAATCCATTTTGAAATATAAAATATATATAATTTCAAAAAGGGGGAATTACTATTCATAATGGCTATTTTTATTGGTTGTGGTGTGTTAGAATCTCGAACTTGCATATAATGCAAGCTATTGAATTATTGAAAGATAAGCATATCGTGGAAGCTTGGGGTGTTACATTCTCCTCTCCTTCAATAAATTGCGTCCTCCCAATTTGAAATTTTTCTTTGAAAGTAAAAGGTTGAAAATATAAAATACCTTTGTGGAAAGCCCACATCGGAAATAAGGTTAATAAAAATATAACTTAAAAAGAAAGAAAGATAAGTACAAAGGTCACCTGAGATAGCCCATACTAGGATTCTATGAAAATATGGATATGGAAGAAAAAAAACCATCAAGGTCTGATGGAGAGTTGTAGAAAACTTGATTAGGAGAAAGTTAACCATTAGAAAATCACAAACTTGTGATTGGTTAAACGGTTATTGAATCCCCAGTTGGAAAAGTTAACCGACCATGTTTTTGTTTTAAGTTACCTTTCATAAAGTTGAGGAATTTATTTAAGAGATTTACTAAGAACGTAAAGAAATATACTTACTTGTCATGTAGACATTTAATAAATTTTTACCAAAAACCCATCTTTCATTCTAAAAGTTAATATAACTCAAAAATATTCTATTTATCCTAATTGTATAAGGTCCCACATACCATTTAGATTAGGAAAACTATTTTTTAATAACTAGGGACTTCCTGTAGTCTAGTGGTAGGTAATAATGTCATGTCGCACTATGGTTGTGGGTTCGATTCCTACAGCTTTGTCTGACGTGACGGGTTATCCCCCAACCTGCAGGCTGTCCTTTTCCTAAATGTATAGTATTATAATATTCCAAAAATAATATTCAGAAATGTTTTAACCTTAAACAATACTATCCAAAGATCAACTTAAATCATTCCAACCATTATAGTTATCCAAAATACCTCTATCCTTACTTTCTCTAAAGGATTATATTCTCTTATTGTCACATACTATCAATATGATTACCTTCATCATATTAAATCTTTAATGAAAACAACAAGTACTGCAGTACATAACCAGAATATAATCCTTGAGTCCAAAATCAGCAATACATTAATTATTCCACTTCAACTGTAGTAACAGCATAAGATTGTCCTTGATCCCTAATCATTTTCTGAGGTAAATTTCCCTGACGCTTAGGAAATTCATTTGCATAATTCCCTATTTCCCTACAATTATAGCATTCAACATTGATAGACTCTTTCTTTCCCTTGCAATCACGAGCCTGGTGACCTTTTTCTCCACATTTATAACAAACTCCCATTCCTTTTAGGCATGTACCGGGGTGGTTCTTCCCACAATTATCGCATAATGGAAAATCCTTCTTTCCCTTTTTCCATTTTTCTGTCTATTGTCCCATAGTTCTCTTCTTCTCTTGCTTTACATTGTTGTCATAAGACTTAGATAATTCCTTTGCTGTCTTGATAGCACACGAGACAATATCTTTATACGATGAGAAGGATTGTGATACTAAATCTCTAAGGAGAAATGGTTTTAACCCAACAAAGAAACGATCAATCTTACTTCTTGGGTTATTCATATAATCTGCAGCATGCCTCACTAACCTTGTAATGTTGGCCTCATACTTTGCAACATTCTCATCCTCCTTTTGTCTCAGACTCAGAAATTTCCTTTCCATATCTGCTCGATGGTCATGTGGAAAGTATTTTTATAAGAAATTTTCCTTAAACTCCCTCCATTCCATACATTATACTTCTTCATATTCCTTTGTGTTTTGAATCAGTGACCACCATTAATCGGCATCTCCAATTAGGCCGTAGACTGCCATGACAACCTTCGCCCTTTCGCTACTCCCCAAGGCGTGGAATATTTTATCTAAGGAGTTTATCCATTACTCAGCTACTAATGGATTTGTACCCCCATTAAATGTTGGTGGTTTTTGCCTCATGAAGCGGTCTAACATTGATCCTCCACGTTACGGATCAGGGTGCTCCATATGAGTAAGGTTATTATTCATAACTTGAGTGAGTTGTCCCAGAATGGTAAAAAGTTGATCAACACCAGTTGTATCTCCAGATCCACAATAATTATCTTGAGCAGGAGGGAAATCCCTACACGGAGTTCATGCATTGATACGGTTTCCATTCCTCCCACTAGGCGCCATTTCTAAACAATGTCATAAACTATATTAGTTTATGAATTAAAATACATAATTCCGTACTTGTAAAACACTTAACATAAATTAAATAGTTTAGGGATATAATCCATATTAATAAAAAGAAATGTTTTCTTTGAGGGAGTATATAGACATAAACCCTTCCTACTGGTTTGTAAAGAAAATGATAATTATCCTAAGCGTATCCCCCGGGAGTGTCGTAACCAAGAGTGCAGCAAGGCCCGTTTTCGTGCACCAGTTCTCGTTCGAGTCTATCTCAAAGCGGTGTTTTCAGGTTTTACCCCTAGGTACATCTGTGCCAGATCCACCTCTACCTGCTCGTATCCAGACAGGGATGTATTGCTCGGAAAACTCAAAAAATCTCTATAATATCAAAATTCTAGTAAGTTCTTCTATATTAATCCTCAAAGTGTATCTTCGAGCTATGTTCTCTAATCAGAGTTTATCTAAATCTAGCCTCCAAGGTTAGTACTAAACTACCTCTGATACCAACTTTAACGCCCCGAACCAATTACCCAGATTCGGTGTATTACTTCGTAACATTGGCATGATCACAAAGATCAAGTCTTGATAGACCGATTAGTTTAGTAGCCTTGGAAACACTAGATACATTCATAAATGTTATATTACACCATAAAGTGAAAAACTACAATAACATAGTCTCCAATTTCCACACTCATATCCCCTTCAGACTATCCCTGAAGGTCATTCCTAAAATACTTCTTCACATCCTAGAAAAATTAAAATATTGAAAGGGGTGAGCTCAGATGATCAGTAAGGATAACAATATATCAGAAACATTCATAAATTAACATAAACATTTAAGGCAATGTATAACTAAAAAAATCCTCTTAAACATGAAATTGAGCATAATATGGAAAAAGTAAAATGAAATAATGTCATTTACTTATTCACATGGATATTCTACTGGTCGAATAATCACATGAAATATCAATAACCACTTTCATAATGATGGAATGCATAATTCCAGACTATCATAACCATGTATACAAGGCCTCGTGCCAAGAATACAAATAAGATTTTGTCAAGGCCTCGTTCCAAGACACTAGTTTGTCTCATGAGACCTTCCGATGCATCGAGGAGCTATAGCGGGCTCCACCTGTCACTTATTAAGTCCAATGCATTCCTCGTATTAACAGGTTTAAACATATCATAAACCATAACATAATCATATCACATAAAACATGCATAAAGGAAACATAACATTTCCACATTTCAACCACAAGACATCAACACAACACATTGATATAATAAAAAAACACTTTCAAAACCATTTTCAATACCAAAATAATAGGAAATTAAAACTTTGTAATTATTTTTCATTTAAAAAAGTTATGACTTTTAGAGGAAGCCGAAACTCAAATAATGGTCATGGCAGCGGGGAAGTCATTATCGCTGCATACGTACGACAGGAAAAACATTCCTTTTTGTCGTTTAGTAAAATGTTTCGTATAAAAATATTCCTTTTGAATAAACATAAAAAATCAAAGGGGTTTATACAATGTATAAATGAAATTGGTGTATAAAAAAAATATGCCCCAATGAATGGAGATTGAGGCGAAGTCTCTTAAAAAGACCATTTTTAAATAAAATATATCTATTATGTGTATTCACTATATGTACACATAAATAAAGTATACATACAAGATAGGACATAATAATATCATGACATAATTTTAAAGTAGGAGATTAACCCAAAGAATGGAAATTGGGTTAAAAAGTTCCCTTACCTCGTGTCCGACTTGACTCGATCGTTCTTTAATCTCCTGAATAATAAAGTAGAGTTAATTTCTATTTTCTTAAGAACCTTTTTCATGTTCATCAATCCATTTATATCACTTATTTCCATGTTATGAACATTATGTAATTATTTAAGTTAATAACGGTCATTTGGTCGATCTTTGGTACTTGAGTCAAAAATAGACTTCTTATAATTACAATTTGTTCATGTGGTGAAATATCCATTATATCCCGAATTATATTCATGATGTAGATATCATATATATCATATATATCCATTATATATACATTCATTCATAATATTACGCAAAATTTAGAGGTAAGAAATGAAATGCATCGTTCATGGAGACAGTAAGCCGTACGTACGCATGAACGCTACTTTCATTTCTATTTCATATTTAATGGAATGAAATTATAATTATATAAAGTTATACTATAATTACAGTATAATATAAGTTATAATTCCATTTACTTCATCCTTTATACATCCCACATATGGCATTAATGATTCAAATCACTTTGAGGGGGCGGTAGTCCGCACTTCCTAAAATGAAATTATCACGTTTACCCATAATGGAAATCGTAAAGGTATGCCATAAATGAAAAATACAGAATCATAAGAAAAACAAAAACATAATATATATCATATATTAAAATATTTTCATCATAATGGCCACCATTAGAAGTGTTAAAAGAAGATTGAACAATCATCGTTTCATGAGGAAGAAATTTCCCAACCACAGAAACAATATGTTCTTTAACCATTAGACGAAGGTGTGTGTAAGTGTAAATCAAATAATTCTCATAACAACATACTAGTATTTTTAAGATACTGGTTTTGTTTCAAAATAAATGAATAAAAAGAGTTTAAGGGGTTGGAGAAGCAAAATAAAACAAAATAACATAAGAGAAGACATTACCTTAAAATCGGGTAACTCTTTTTTGATTTGAGCCAAAGAATTCCTTGGGAATAATTCTGCCCCAAGTGAGGCTTCTAGGAGTAAGAGAAGGAAGTTGAGAGATTATTCGGGTAGAGGTTGGCCGAGCCAAAAGTCTTTGAAGGTGTGAGTAAGGTGGTAGTGGTGGGGGCCTTTTATAAGAGGAGAGGAGGGGCACTCTTGGAAAGTCATGAAATGATACTTTATTATATAATGAGTTTCGGATTTTAAAGGTCCCACACTTATATAGTTCTAGGCTAAGGTGATAAGGGATCGAAATATAATCATCCAATAGGCTTTGAACAAGTGTAATTTTTAGATTTTACATTATCCTTCCATTTTATTAAAATCGTTAATTAATGAGGTAATCATTGCATCATCATGGTGTCATAAATAATTTAATTTATTTAATGTCTAAAAATTATAAAACAAATATCATGATTTAGGAAATCATTTTAGTTTTCTAATTAATATTTATAGTTAAAAATATGACTTGTATAACCCCATTTAAAAATTGTTTTAGTAAAACAGCTTATGTTTGTGACATTTTTATTTTAACTTTAAATAAAAGTTATTTATGTCATTTTCCTACCAAAGTGGCTCCATGGGGTCCCCAAGTTGACCCATGGATTGTCTTGGTAAGTCATGACTCGTCCAATGAGGGTAGGGAAAGTGTAAATGTATTTTCATATTTTTATAATATCATTTTTACCTTAAATTTTACTAATTACCTTTAATCACGATTAATTAAACATAAAAGTTACTATTCACCAAAAAATTATTTTAATCCCATTTAACCACATTTTACTTCCTAATAACAACCATGTATGTCGGATTTTTGAAAATAAAATCACAGAAGTGGTAATGTTTCATTTAAACGAAAAATCAATTTTTTAACTACCACTTAGTGGTTTCACTATTCATCAAAAATTGAAGTTTTTCAGAACAATGCCAAAATTTCACCCTAAGCTATAATTGATATTACGAATTAAAAAAATGGTGTCTATTTTAAAAAATTATAAACATATGAGTTGCATTAAATAATTTTATAATTAATTCCCATTGTTACAACAAATAGTGTGTTTTTAAGAAACAATATATATCAAAAGGTTGACAATTGTTTATGTACAATTTCAAAGTGAAATTAATTCTAATGACCACCATTGGATAAAATGGTAAAAATATATTCTAATTATACTTTAAAACCATTAAATAATATAACTTATCACTATAAATTATTTTGATTAAAAAATTTGTTTTAAGTATTTTTCACTATTCATAAAAAATTGGAAGTTCTCAGAAAATTACAAAAAATTCAACATAGGGTAATTTCGATATTAAGAATAAAAAAATGAAGTCCATTTTGAAATATAAAAATTATATAATTTCAAAAAGTGGGTATTACTATTCATAATGGCTATTTTGATTGGTCGCGGTGTGTTAGAATCTCGAACTTGCGTACAATGCAATCTATTGCATTATTGAAAGAGAAGCATATCATGGAATCTTGGGGTGTTACAATGTCAACTTAATTTTTGACCAAAATTAATAGTGAAAACAATAAAATTTATTTACCATGGTTAATCTAAAAATGTATTAATAAGGGCTTAAACTAAAAAGATAAGGGTTAAAAATGACCAACCAAGTTATTAAAATCACATTGGCTGGAACTTTATCCACCATATAACTTTTATGTTCTATAATGGCCCATTTTGGAGTCTTTCGGCATGATAAAAGCATGGGTGTAATTGAATTTTTCAATAATTAAAACTGTGTCACTCACCTCACTTATAAAAGGCTCTCCCTCTCCTCTATTATTCACACCTTCAATCCCTATTGGTTTGAGAAAACCTGCAAAACAAACTTACAAAATTCCCTCTTATCATCCTATAATCCTTATTTTGGGTATAAAATAATCCTAAGAAAATTTTTTGTGCAAACCTAAGGAGGATACCTGAAGAAGAGATATCATTATTCTATGAGTGTTTTAATTTTATTTCTTCCACCACCTCCTTAAATTATTATTAAACCATTATGAAATAATAAACTCAGTATATTCAATATAATGAGATATTATTATTCTATGGTAATTACCAACAAAAATCCATTCTTCCATCAAAAGTGTTAAGAAATCATCGTCCATGTGTTGGGTGGACTACCACCTCATGAACGGATGCCATTCATTTTTTCCATTACCACCTTTCACGGTTGGGTATGATGATGGATTTAAACTATATATATTATATTTATAACATAATTATACTTATGGAGTCATTATATCATATATAAATTTTTAAATTACATTCCTTAGTGGATACGATAATTTTTCTCTTGTGTATAGGGGACTACCGTCTTGCGAAGCCATGTGATTTGTCTTTCAAAAATGCATTACATGGAAAGTAGTAAGGATAAATTTAACAAATTTATGTGATATATAGAACATAAATATTATTTTATTAACATAATTATAATTTTTGAAAGATAATATATATATATATATATATCATTTTCTTTCTTACCATTTCACTCACTTAATGATGATAACATCATTCATGTACGTGTGGACTACCGTCTTTATGAAGGGATGTGGCTATCTTTTCATCACGAGGCCACATGGATGATATATATATAAGTATAAAAAAGAAATTACATGGTATTTATGATATTATGATCATTCTAGAAAGAAAAAAATATTACTTACCTCCTTTCTATATAGATCGGTGAAAAATAGAAATGTTACTCATGTATATGTATGACCTACCATCAACATGATCATAAAGTACATAAATTTACCAAATCATATTTCATTGTTGGTCTTAAATGAATAATTTATGTATTAATATGATAGTTTTGAAATGATTATTATTATGTAGATTATTGAACTAAATAATTTTCACAATAACTATAACTCTCTTAACAAAGCACGAAAGAGAAGACAAGAAACACCTGAATCAATGAAAATAATGAAATATTATTAATGAAAAGATGAAAAGATGTTATAAAAGGATCATATATGATATTATAAATATAAATAGGATTCTATTATAAGTTAATAACATGTTTAAAACCACTATACATGAGGTTAAAACATGTTCGACCAAAATGAAGCATGAGGTAAGGTATTTAGTTTCAATTTCCCTTTATTGAGACATATTTTAATGTTACACACATAATTTATTTTATATGGTTCTCATACTTAAACTTTGAAATAAAATATCACGATTCATTAAAAAGTCATGGTATTTTTAGCTTCAATTTTATTTATTTAAACCAACAGATTTTTAATTAAAAGTTACCGAGTGGTAAAAAATTTCATAACACAATTTATTTTCATTGGGTTAGATCACTTCTTTGTTATCATTGTTATTTTAATATTATGATTACAATTAATTTTGAATATCTTAATTTTTATTTCAAGTTTTTATTTGGATTTTTAGTTAATACACATAATCAATTCATTCATAAATTCTAACTTAAATATTATGATAATTGTAAGGGTTTATTTCACTATCTCATTCTCATCGAGATTGTTTATTCTTGAATTTCTGTTGAAGGTAATTATTTGATTATTATCTAATAAACCATATAAATTTATTCTTATATGGTTATTCATGAACCTTTTCATGTAATAGTACCATTTTTTCACTCTTTTGTACCTAAAATAATTGAGAGGATGTTTTTAATAAAATCCGACATTATTTTTCTCTTCGGTTAGAGAACATTTTTCATCAAAACTCATGTTTTATAAAAATATTTTCAAAAATATTTTTAACCTTTTAAAAATTATTTAATAATGTAATTTTACCCATTTTTTCTTTTTAATAATTTTTTTAAATGAATATTTGTGTTTTTCAATAACATTCTCATTTGGATTTTACCAAAAATGTGAAAGGAATATTTTTTTAACATACTCGACTTGTATGGAATTTTCTATAGTCATGAAAACTAAATGTTTTAAAACATTCTTTATAGTTTTCAAAGGGTATTTTGAAGAAAAATAATTTCAAAATGTTTCCTGACCATTTAGTCTTAAAAACTGATTTTCAAAATGAAAAGGATATTTTCCTCAAGAATGTTTTAAAATGGATTTTATGGTATTTGTATTTATCAATCACAATAACCATTTATTTTACATATACACCACTAGGGACATGTTATTTTGATATCATCCTTATTCTTCCTATGGATCGTTAATGATTATTTTTACCAAGGATAGTGTTGACATTCACTTCCTTAATTCATTTTTGTAGGCAACAACTTTCCCTTGAAATGTTCACTTTCCTATGATCATTGGACATTAAATATCCTCTAAATATCGATATTATTTATCATGGATTTTTTTATTTCAAAAAACATATATCACTTATACATATAGTGTTCTATAATGAATGTCATTTTTTATCTAGGGAAATATTGAAAAATATGTATTCTTTACTCAATACAGATATTTAATGATAAGCTACATTGTTTGTGAATTAAATTGATTATTTGATATATGAGGAATAATTTAGATATGAAAGACATGGGTGGGGCCTGGTTATAGATAGAAACTCAATGCATTAGTATTTTCATGGGAATAATTACTTTTCTAGCCTTAGTTAAATGGGTCTTTACCCATCGTTTTTAAATTGTCTTGAGGATAGATCTTGATGGCAGAGGAATCATGTTCCTGTGAAACATGGAATCCAATAATTAAGATTTAACTTAATTAGGAATTAATTTATTATCATCCTTGATATTTTCTCTATAATATTATCTTTGTATGTATTTCATTTTAATTTTATAGATTAAATGGAACGTATTTTCAGTTATTAAAATTTCCATATTGATTATTCCTTATCCAATTATGATAGTAATGTTATTGATTGAATGGAATTAACTTTTAGTTATTTACTTTACCATATTGATTATTCTTGTCAAATTATTTAAATGGAATATGTGTTCAGTTATTTACCTTTCCATGTTGATTATGCTCATTGATTCGTGATAGCTTCATTTGTACTTAACTATTACTGAATATTTGAGCTCACCCTTGTTTTATTTCCTTTCCCATGAATCCATGAATTGTAAAAAGAAATAAAAGAAATAATATGATTGATGGAATAATGATATTATTGAAACAAATTATGTTGAAATTTGTGTATTCAAATGTAATATGGGAATCATATATGTATCTAGTTTACAAAGACTACAAAACTATTTGTTCCTTCAGGATGCGATTTCCTTGTATCTTATGCCAATGTATTAAAGTAGGCACCAGATCTAGGATACTAGATTTGGGGTCACTACTGTTGGTATGAGAAAGTTTTAGTAGAAATTGTGGGAACTACATTTAGGAAAATATCGATTAAGGAACACAACCATGTGATAGACATTGAGGATATGTATAGAATAACATCCAAATGTTTTGGAAAGGAAGAAATTATGTTTTTTTCCTAGTAATAAATCCATTTTTGGATACTAAACATGAATGTGGTTCTGGAAGAGAGGCACCTAGGGGTAATAAATCTGAAAAGGGTACATTGGAATTGACCCAATCGTCGCCTAGTACACAATAACTAGCCTTACAATGCACCTCGATTGATACTCCTGGGAAATATGATTAGGATAATTCACATTTTATTTACAAATCATTATGAAGGATTTGATTAGATAATGACAATGAATGGCCAAGGTTAACCTATAGACCATGGAAGGACCTATGATAAAATAAAATAGATGAAGTATTTGTGTATTGCGATTCAAGAATTAAATCATAGAAATATTTTATCAGTGGTATTTTGGTTATAAAAAACATGAATCATCTAAGGATTCTGTTAAATTTTAGAAACATTTATGTGTGAATTAATTTAAGACTATGGATACTATCATGGGATAATGAGTTTAAGATTTATCATAATTTCATTGTATTAAAAACCAATTTTTTTTTGGTTTTTTGCGATAATATTTTACCAATATTATGGATATTTTGGAGTAATTTTTGGAAATTTTATTTTTCAATGGAAAATGTTATTTTAAGGAACAATTCATTTACATTTTATAGACATAAGATTTAAGGTATTGATAGAATTTAGGGTTAATATGATCCTTAATGACATTGAAATAATAGAAAAATAAGAATATTATACTTTGTGGAAAATAAATAAATTGTATTCAAAACAATAATAAAAACGTTACTTAATGATTAATTTTATTTCAAGGATGTCCATTATATATCTTTTTAGAATGGTATAGGAATTATATTAATATAATTTTAGAAAAAGGACAACCTACATTTCAAGTGACAACTTGACGTTTCTGGAAAGGCCATGGGGCTTGAACCAACAATAGAAGAATGATAAGGGTTTAGCGCCTACCACTAACCTATGTGATGGTCTGGTTAATAAGTCATTGTTTTTAGTTAAACGATTTAAAAAACTAAATATTAACGATGAACCAGTGGTATTACTTTTTAGGTTTAGAGATTAATTAATTATAATGGATAACTTTTTTTAACCATATTACTTTTTCAAAATAGTTTTAGATAGATAGAAAGACTTGTAACTCTTTTATAGATCTTACGATACGTAAAAAGTGAATTTTAGTGATTTGGGCATAAAAAATCATCTTTGGATATTAATTTCATAGAGTGAGGGATGAATTTTAAATTAATCAAACTATAACCAAAGGATAAAACTTTTCTTATTAAATATAAATATATCAAGTAAGTATACTTTCATATATTCTTATTTAGTAAAATAATTCATCAACTCGAGAAAAATGGTATTGAGTAAAAATGTTATCCTAATGCCTTAATTTATATTGAACTGATGGCCTTTAAAATCATCATTGATTTATGGTTTTTAGGCCTTTAACTTTCCATTGATCCTTCAACATCTTATGATCAGTGTCCTCTATCAATATTTATAATTATTTAAAATTTTATTCCATTATCATATCTTCACTTTCCACCAATTTTATCCTACTTAGAAACCTAGTTAAGTGTCATATGGCCTTTGTATTCTCATTTCCCTCTTATTAAGAGGATGTTTTATTAACACTTTTTTATGATGTGGGTTTTCAAAAAATGAATTTTCAAATAGAAAAAACATTATTATCGAGATCAAGTTTAAATCAAAATAATGCATTTTATTCAAGGTGTGGAGAATTTAATACCACATAATTATAAAAGAATAACATTATATTTGATTTTGGATGCGACACGCAACACCAAGCCTAGAAAAAAATATTACATCTCAATACGTTATGATATATTTATTTCTAAATAAATTTAATCTCTTTAGTGTCTTTAATTACACTCAACACTTGTTTTATCATGTGTTACCTGAAATATTGAGTTTAGATTGTGTTACACGCAACACCGAGTTTAAAAAAAGCGTGAAATATTTTTAAAATATTATTATTTGAAATAATAGTCATTACCAATCCATTAAAATTGTGGGTATGAATAGGATTACTTAAAATAGGAAAATTATGGTTATATATTAATTATAAAATAAATAATAATTGTTTAAAAGAAAAAAAGAAATGTTTTCTAAAACACTATATTTTTTATATAGAATAGATTAGTTGCGCTTTGCGCACATAAATTAAAAGTAATTTTTTAAAAAAATTATAAAATTTATTTTAAAAAATGATCTTAATTTTTGAAATCATAATATCCAAATTAACAAAGGGTGAATTTTAGGGATTTCAATGAAAAGTTTCATTTTTTGATGAATAGTGAAAAATACTGAATTTTAATTGAAAACTGCATTTTCATTTAAAAAATGGAATGATAAATTATAATTTGAATTGGTATGAACGTAAAAAAATCAATTTTATATCTATTAATCCAAATATTGTCATTGGGTTAATTTTCATTTTGTTTTTTATATTAAACATTGTAAGTACTTGATCGTTTTCTATTTAAAAACCTTCATTCTCATTACGTTGGATGGATTAATTTTAAATTAAATTTGACACTTCTATGAATTTAATTTGGATAAATAGATTAAATATTTTGAATCTTCATAATTTAAAATTTTGAAAAATTTCAACTTAATTTTTTTCCAATATTAATATTAAATACAAAAAAATTTATTTACTGCAGTTAAAGGTAAAAGTATATTTATCGGGGGTTAAAATAAAAGGATAAGAGTTAAAAATGACCTATAAACTTTTCCAACACTCATTTTATGGAGATATATACACCTTATCTCTTTTGGGATCCGAAATGTACCATTTTTAGACTTTTCGCCTGATAACAATGTGGGTGTAATTGAATCTTTTCAAAAATTACAAGTGTGTCATTTAACCTCACTTACAAAAGGTCACCCACTCTCATATCTTCTACAGACCATAAAAATCTATTGTTTCAGAAATTTCATGCCTAAATTACATCTCAAATTCCCTCCTCTCATCCTATAATTCTTATTTTTTGGAATAAATATGACCTATGAAGTCGTTTGGTGGAAACATAAAGAGGATACTTGAAGAAGAGATAACGTTCATCAACGAGCCTTTTTTTATTTCTCCCCACACCTCATTAAATTAACATTAAAATATGATGATATATTAACCTATGTATCTTTCAAATACTGAAATGTTTTTATGTTGTTTTCATGACCTAAAACCATCCCATATTCCATCAATGGGTTACAAAATCATCGTTCTTGTGTACGATAGACTACTACCCCGTGAACCGATGTCATTCATTTTTTCATTACCACATTTCATGATTGGGTATTATGTTGGATATAAAGTATATATTTGATATTTATAACATACTTATAACTATTTAGTCATGATAACATTTATAAATTTTTTATTTTTCATTACTTAGGAGAAATGATAATGTCGGTCTTATGTACGGAGGACAACCGCCTCACGAAGCGACTTGATTCGTATTTCCCTAACGCTTTGCATGAAAGGTGATAAGGATAAAGTTATTAAATATATGTGATATACATGACATAAATATTATATTTATGAAATTATTATAATTTTTGAATGATAATATATATATATATATCTCATTTTCTTTCTTAAATTTTCACTCACTTAATTATGATAACATTCCTCATGTATGTGTGGACTATCGCTTTCAAAAAGCGATGTGACTCTCTTTTAATCACCACGCCACATTGATGATATATATATAAGTATACATGAAGAAATAACATGGTATTTATGATATTATTATCATTCTGAAATGATAAAATATTACATACCTCCTTTCCATAAAAAGCGTTGAAAAATGGAAACGTTACTCATTCCTATGCAAGGCCTACCGTCTCCATGATTGTAATGTACTTTATTTTTAAAAACCATATTTCATGATTGATCTTAAAAACTAATTGAACTATGAATATAATAATTATGAAATGATTTTCATTCTTGGGTTGATGGAACTATATAATATGCACAAGATCCAGAACTTTCTTAATAAAGCGTGAATGAGAAAACAAGTAACACCTGAATCAATGAAAATAATGAAAGATTATTAACAAACAGGTGATAAGATGTTTACAAAAGCATCGTGTATGATATTATAAATATTTATATGATTTTATATTATGTTAACAGCATGTTTAAAACCACTATACATGAGGTTAAATCACATTCAATAAAAAAGTGTGAGGTAAGGGGCTTTCCCAAAATTTCTCTTCATTGATTCATATCGTAATTTCATGCACCTAATTTATTTTATATGGTTAAAATACTATCCATTTTACATGTAATATAATTATTACTTAATAATTCATGGTATATTAAGTTTTAATATGAATTATTTCATCCACTGGGTTTCAACATAAAATTTACAGTGGTAACAAATTACAAATCCCAATTTATTTTCATTGGTTTATATTACCTCCTCATTGTCATTGATATTATAAGATTATGTGTTTAATTACTTTTTATTATATTATTTTTATTTACACTTTTTTATGTGGATTTACAGTTGATACACATAATTGATTCATTGTATAATTCTCACTTCAACGATATAATAATTGTTAGGGTTTATTTCACAATCTCATTCACATCAAGATTGTTTATTATTGAATTTCAGTTGAAGTAATTTATTTTAAAATTGTCTAATAAGCCCTATAATTTTATTCTCCTATGGTTATTCATTAAATTTTTCAATTAATAGTACTATTTTTTCACTCTTTGATACTTAAAATAACTGGGAAGATGTTTTTAAGAAAATAGAATGTGTTTTTTGTTATGTACATTACTATATTTATTATGACTTATCCAGTTATGATAGTTTTTCCATTGATTTAATGGAATTTTTTCTCAGTTATTTACCTTTCCATATTGATTATTCTTTTCAAATTATTTAAATTTCATGTGTGTTTAGTCATTTACCTTTCTATGTTGATTATGCTCATTGATTCATGACACCTTCCATTGTATTTAACCCTTACTGGGTATTTGAGTTCACCCTTATTTTTTTACATTCCCAAGAATTCATCAAGTGTGCTATGAAAGATATTCTAGAATAATCTAGAGGGATTAATGATATTCTCCAAATAAAATAATTTTTTAATTTTTTTTTGAAATGTAATATAGGAATCATGTATACATACCGTTTACCAAGACTAATAAACTATTCGGTCCTTCAGGATGTAATTTCCCTAATCATATGTCAAGGTATTAAAGCATGCACCGACTATTGGCTACTGGGGTCGGGGACAATACAAATTTAACTTTTAAATAAAATTGGCATTTATTTGAAAAATACAAATTTTATAAATACGATCAATTTTCAAAACCATTGAGAAATTATTTAAGGTCACATAAAATTATCTTAACATTATAATAGAATCTTAATATTAATTTATTATTCCATTTTATGAAAATAAACTTTCCCTTATATAATTTTATTTATTATAAAATTGAAACTAAAAATTAAGATACTAAAAAAATGAAAAGGAATAATTTACCATTTTAAATTAATTAATTTAATTATAAAATGATATAAATATATCATATTTTCATTTTATCAGATACCCAGATATTATTTTACACTTACATTGGAGAGGAAAATATTGTAACAGTCATGTTACTATACCAAACACTCAAATTATTATTCCAATGATTAGGTTATTATTACGAATATAGGATTATTATACCAATGATCATATTCGAAAGGGTGATATGGGTTCTCTAACTCCTACAAATATATCATATTTTGTCATTCTGGATTTAGTTTTATTTTCTATTAAGGATATATATATATACACATTTTCAAAATTCATATTTCATTACCAACATTATGATTTATTTCAATATTGTTATTCATGAGTGTGATTATTCTGAGGATAAAGAAGATCTGAATTTTACTATTCTTGTTGTCTAATTTTATATTTAGGGTCCCATTGTAATACATTCAATTTTAATGTGTATATTTGTTTACTAAATGTAATTCTCAAATTATTATATAAATCTAATGTTGGTTTTATCATGTGTTTCATGTGATTTACTAAATATGAACCAATTATATAACCAAAAGATGAATTCAATTAATATAATTATTGGTCATCACATATACAACATGCCCAAAATGGTGTTACCAATTTAATGTAATTTTCAATGTACCCTTACACAAGTAACACTTCAAACTCAATAACGCTTGATGTCTTCCTCAATCACATATGAGGCCTTTTAGCATCCATCAAATGTTTTACTCAATGATCCATCACTTTTCATATGCTTGAAGATCAATGATATAATTATCAAATTATTATTTTTTATGTTTTCATGGATAAATACATTATCTATTCAAGAAACAAGCCCCAAAACTCCCTTTTCCATTTCTTATGAAAGCACATTATTCATCTCTCCATCCAAGTGGGGCCTATAATCTCCCCTTTTGGATTTGTTAATATCATTCCATATTTTAATGAAAATTTTGTGAATTATCTCCCTTTCTATTCCCCCCTCCCCCTTATTGATAATAAATATAAAGGGACTATGGGGGGATTCTCATCACACTTTCATCCCTTAAAAACTCTCAAAATGACACACTCTTCTCCCTTCTCAAAATTTTGTAAAAAAAATCTTTAGCCACTTAATGGAAGGATGATAAAATATGTTTCTCCTCTCAATGAGTTTTTAGTTAATTGTCTCTAAGTCTATGTGTCCCAGTGTAGAGTACATGAGAGATATAACCAAGATAAGAAATGTTTTCTATAAAATATCATTCATGTGATCCTTTGATCAGAACAAATTCAAGGAATTAGAATATATATATATATATATATAATTTTTTGTTTCTTCTATATATCTCAACAAACACATAAGAAAGTATAAGTGAAAAGTATACAACTCCCCCTATGTGTAATATTAGAGACCCTACTATAGGTGGTAAACAAAAAATCATGGACTATCACACTCTAAAGAGACATTATTGACATTTTTTAAAATTCAATTTTATAATTTCAAATTGAACAAACTAAATTCATTTTTAAATTCATCATAAAATAATTATCTTAGTATAAATTGTTGATTTTTAATGAAAATGTCAGTTTTAGTTAAAAAAATATGCTCTTCATGAAACATGTAATTTGAATGACTTTATTATTTTATAAGAATGACCTCGAAGTTTATAAAAAAATTATGTAATAAAATATGAATTTATGGAATATAATTATTCTTTTTAAACTATTATGTAATCCTATAAATCATATGTCCAATCTTTTTAGAAGTTAAAATGTTGCATTAATAAATTAACTAGTTTTTATCTTTTCTTTGAATAATGTATAATCAACGGTGATTTGATTTTTTTCTTTTAATGAATGCCTCATAAATTATTTTTTATGACAAATAAATTAATTTTATTAAAATCCATATGTAATATAATTTTATCTTATATATAAATTAAATGATAAAAATGTTATTTCTCTAAAAACAAATTTTTTTTGTCAATGTGAATATATTTTCAAAATTTTTATTCACACCTATAGAAATTTAATTTGTTTAATGACTTTCAAATTTTAAATTAGAAAAATAAAATTCTATAAGAAGTTTAATATTATTAATTATCATTAAAATTGTATACTAATCTTAAAAATTAATTATTAAGGTAAAAGAAAATTAGGGTAAATGTTAAAAGTTAAAAAAAGAACAAAAACAAAAAATATTTTCTAAAAAAAGAGTGGTTGAGGTTTGTTTTGACCCACAATCATTTTCATCTCCTATTGACAACTTTTTGGACTTTTTCACATGAATATAAACCTTAAATTATTAAAAATTTTATGGTTACTCTTGAAACTACCCTTCCCTTCTGTTATAAAAGTTTAACATCTTCACTACATAAAAACCCATCAATTATTTGAATTTCCCCGTAAAACCAGTCCATCTACTCCTCATATAACCAACCTACTTCTATATTCAAAAGATATTGGTCACCATTAGTTAGAATAATGCCTTCATTTCTAAGGTGGCTTCTAAGGAAAATTCATGTTTGTGGGGTGGGTATTATCAACTACTTTGTATTTACACTTATTAATCATCATTACAATTTATTCTAGAAACAATAATATAATGATATTAGTATAATTTATATATTTAAATGTTAAAATATAAGTCGTATTTTAATTTTTTATTCATTTATCCCATCAAATAAGTGAAACAAAATAGTTCATGCATTGTGAGAACTGTCACCTCCGTGATGCAATGTGTTCTATTTTCCTTCACCACCTTACATGTTTTATATAAGGATGAGATTAAAGAATGAATTTAATTTTTATGATATAATTAGTTTTTTATGAAAACATTAAAATCTTATTAATGATATGATCAACAAACGATCATTCTTAATTTTGTGCTTCAAAATAGGTGTACTCATTTGATAATTTTTATTAAAAATGTGTAATGTTTTCATATCCATTAATGATTCTTATGAATACTTACAATTCTTAAATATCACATGGATAAATCATAAATATTATCATTATGCTTTTCTTATGGTGATATTACAATAAAACCACCACATAATCATTCATTTGAATCTCGTATATTCACGTTTGGGTCATTTTAAGAACCTAATTGAATAATACATTGAATAAATATCATGAATGAATTTGGGAAGCAAATTAAAGGTATAATATTATATAAACGTGTAAATAATTTATTTTCTTGTTATTTAGATGTTATATCAATGTTTAATTCATTAATTAAGAAAACAAACTTTAATCATAATGAATGAACGAAACATGATTGTTGACAATTTCATCCTCAAAGATAAAGACTAAAACACTCATGAAATGATTATTAAACATCATAAATTATTTTAAATCTTCATAGACAATAAATTTAATGACCTAGTAATAATGAACATTTGAAGAATAACGGATACAAAAAACTCTATTATGAAACTAGTACAAACGATCAAAACTATACACACTGATGTGAAAAATCAGAAGAATTCACCTGGAGAATAACAAATTGTGAAGACTATAAAAGAAAATGGATATGAATATGATCCATAATTAATATATTAATATAGATATGTTTTTAATACATTACTCTAAAGTGTGTTTGTGGATGTTAGGTTGTGTATATATATTTCCAATATGAGATGTTATATCAGGACATGTATTTATTACTCGAATTTTGAGATCAATATGAATTCCTCTCTTCAACGAGGTTATGATTGAATTGTCACCCAATCCATAAGTGGGGTATTCTGACTGAATTTCCATTATTCAAGTCTCATGTTATATTAACCACATATTTCTTTTTTTATGGTTCATACACTAAAATTTAAGGTTGTTTACAATATTACACATGAAATTTAAGGGAACTTATTGTATATTTTTTTGTATCCCTTCATCATGTTCTTTTGATTCAAGATTTACCAAAACCTTTATAAAAGAAAATATTTTCCATGATGGAAAAACCATCCTATGTTTTGGTAAAATAAAAGTATGTGTAGTTTCATTTAAAATACATCTCTATTAGGATACTAGTAAGTGGATGAAGTTACGACATAGATGTACGTAGAGGTAATCACCCTGAATAGTGTCAGGTTTTCATTTACTCAATCATCACTCTGATGCATGAGGAATAAGATTAATAATGAACACATAGCTAAATGGTCTTAGGGGATATGATTTTGAATTTTCATATGCTCATTATAAAAAATAGTGGAGGATTTTTCCTACTAATTCTTTGGTATCCTAGGAACTCAAGCTATTGAATCAAATTAATATTTTCCACGGATAACCTAGAATAGTGTAAGTATCCATTCCACTATATTTCATTGAATAGGGAAACTAATGTTACCTAGATGATAACCCGTTGATTTGAAGTTGAGAAATGGATATTCTCCTCACCAAAAAATGGAGTATTTAGAGGGGGTAATAACACCCTCTAAACACATTAGTGGTGGTTATGAAGGACTGCCACTAATGTTCCCTCCAAGTAGTTCTATGAGAAGTTTTGAAGAACCACATGTAAAGTGATGGAGAATTTAATGGTGGTTAAATTAGACGGGGTTTTACCCCACTCTATTTTCAACATTTATTTTCATGAATTAGGAGTGGTTTATAACCCCCTCTAAACACATTAGTGATGATTATGAAGAACCTCCACTAATGTGCCTGCCTAGTAGTGTTAGGGGAAGTTTTGAGGAATCGCTGGTAAGGTAATGTGGAATTTAGCAACAGTTAAATTAGAGGGGGTTTAAACCCCTCTAATCTTGGCATATATTTTTATGAAATAGGGGAAGATAGAACCACCCCTAATATATTTAGAGATGTAGAGGTGGCTCCCAACCAATAATTCAATTTTAGAGACAATTGTAGGGGTGGTTTTAACCGCCACTAATGCAAAACAATTTAGGGACAGTTTTCACAACTGCCCATATCTTTCTTTTAACCCTCCTATACATCCTCCCCTCCTATGCCCCATCCTTATCATGTGTTATGTGGTAACCCTCCCCCTCCACTTCCCCTCTTGTGCGGGTGTGCCCCATGTCCCTCCTATAAGGATCCCCTTGTGTCTTGTGTCATCTCTAGTGTCCCCCCATGTCATGTATCGTCTGCATGCGCACTCCCCTGCCTGTCACCCATGTGGGCCCTCCCACCTCAAATTCGTTTGGTTGTTGTATACTCCCCCAACAACGCCCATGTAAAATAAAGGCCCACAGGAATTAAACTGTTGTTCTCCTGGAAATGAGCAGATGCCTTATACCACTCCGCTGAATTGAATTCAATTAATGTAACACACATCCTCTTTTTAATATATATTTAAAGGTTAATTTTCATAATATATTTAAATAAATTGAATATATAAACTATATATACATATATATAAATTAATGTATTCATGATTACATTATGTATTTATGTATTTAAATTATAATACAGTTATATTGTATTATATTTTTACATTTATATAAACTATATATTTATAAGTGTATATTTTTTATTGCATATATTTAAATACATTTTTGTATATTAATATATATATATATATTCTACGTACCTCTATAAATTATATTTTTACTGGTAAATACTTATCTGCATCCACGTATATATTACATATTTATATTTTACCCAAATATATTATATCTTATATATTTATATTTATATATTATCCAAATATATTATACAAATATATATATATTATATTTATACGTACATAATTAGAAAAATATTAATATTATATATATACATATAATATAATATAATATAATATTTACATATGGATAAAATTTTCAGAATATTTTTATATAAATATATCTATACATATATTTATATATATATAGTTATATTAAGTATACACATATATTAAATTTATCAACTTGAATACTTATATGTATATTAATATAAATGTATTTATTTATAAATATATATATAATTTATTTACATATTTAATAATAGAATATATATAATATAATATATACATGATATGATTTTAATATATATATATATATATGTAATATAAAAAAATATATATTTATACAATTATTTGTGTATGCTTACATTTACGTTTTTATATATATTTGTGTTTATTTAATGTATTTATAAAAAATTTTATATAATATGTTTATAATATATTTAAATACATTTATATTATGTATTTATAAAGTTATGGCATAGATGTACATGGGGGTAATCACCTTGAATAATGTTGGGTTTTCAATTACTCAATCATCAATCTGATGCATGAGGAAAGAGATTAAGAATGAACACATAGCTAGACGCTCTTAAGGGATATGCTTTTGAATTTTCATATGCTCATTATAAAAAATAGTAGAGGATTTTTCCTACTAATTCTTTGGTATCATGGGAACTCATGCTATTGAATCAAATTAATATCTTCCATGGACAACCTAGAACATTATTAGTATCCATTCCACTATATTTAATTAAAAAGGGAAACTAATCTTACCTTGATGATAACTCATTGATATTAAGTTGAGAAAGGGATATTCTCCTCACCAAAAAAATGCAGTATTTAGAGGGGGTAATAACACCCTCTAAACACATTAGCGGTGGTTATGAAGAACCGCCACTAATGTGCCCTTCTAGTAGTTCTATGAGAAGTTTTGAAAAACCACTATTAAAGTGATGGAGAATTTAGTGATGGTTAAATGAGATGGGGTTTAACCCCCACTCTAATAACAGGCTAGATTTTCAAGAATTAGGAGCGTTTTATAACCTCCTCTAAACACATTAGTGGCGAGTATGAAGAACATCCACTAATGTTCCTGCCTAGTAGTGTTAGGGGCAGTTTTGAGGAATCACTGGTTAAATTACGTGGAATTTAACGACGGTTAAATTAGAGGCGGTTTAAAACCCTCTAATTTCAGCATATATTTTCATGAAATAGGGGACGATGGAACCTCCCCTAATATATTTAGAGATTTAGAGGCGATTCCCAACCACCTCTAATTCTGTTTTAGAGAATTTTAGGGGCGGTTTTAACTGCCCCTAATGTGGACCAATTTAGGGGTGATTTCCAGAATTGCTCATATCTTTTTTTAACCCTCCTATCCATCCACCCCTCCTGTGCCCTGTCATTATCATCTGTTATGCGGAAACCCTCCCCCCTCCATTGCCCCTCCTGTGCAAGTGTGCCCCATGTCCCTCTTATAGGGACCCCCTTGTGTCTTGTGTCATCTCTGGTGTCCCCCCATGTCTTGTATCGTCTGTGTGCGCACTCCCCTACCTATCACCGATGTGGTCCCTCCCACCTCAATTTCCTTCGGTTGTCTCATACTCCCCCACCAACGCCCATGTAAAATAGAGGCCCACAGAAATCAAACTGTTTCTTTCTTGGAAATGAGAAGACACCTTATACCACTTTGCTGAACTAAATTCAAATAATGTAATGCATGTCCTGCTTTTTATATATATTTAAAGGTTAATTTGAATAATATATTTTAATACACTGAAGATATAAACTATATATACATATATATAAATTAATGTATTCATTTTTATATTATGTATTTAAATTATAATACAATTATATTGTATTATATTTTGACATTTATATAAACTATAGATTTATAAGTGTATATTTGTTTTAATGCATATATTTAAATACATATATGTATATTAATATATATATATATATATATATATAAATTCTACACACCTCTATAAATTATATATTTACATATATTTTTATATTTATTCATAAATACTTATACTTATTTGCATACACGTATATATTACATATTTATATATTTATATTTTACCAAAATATATTACATATTATATATTTATATATTATCCAAATATATTATACAAATATATATATATATATAAAAATATATATTAATATAAATGAATTTATTTGTAAATATATATATAGGAATATTTATATATAAATATATCTATACATTTATTTATATATATATACATATATAGTTAAATTATGTATACACGTATATATAATTTATCAATTGGAATACTTATATGTATATTAATATAAATGTATTTATTTGTAAATATATATATATATAATGTATTTACATATTTAGTAATATGATATATATATATAATATATAATATAATTTTAATATATATATATGTAATATAATATAAAATATATATTTATACAATTATTTGTATAGACTTACATTTACATTTTTATATATTTTTGTGTTTATTTAATGTATTTATATAATATCTATATAATATGTTTATAATATAAAAACACATATGCATTTTTTATGTGTCTGTTTATGTCTTTATGTGTCTATATCAAAATATATCAAATTATATAATGTGTATTTATGTGTGTTTATACACATTATATAATTTGATATATTTTGAAATGAATAAAAATATTAGAGGGCATTCCCCCCCCCCACCTTCTTAAAAATTAGATACGGTTATGAATTTCCTCTATTTATATACACGTGTCTTTATAAAAAATTATTGTTGTTATATAAAATATAAAAACCACAAGGGTTTTTATATGTTTTTTAAATAAATTATATTTATCTATATATATATAATAAATTTATGGTTTTATATTATAATTAATATTATATGAAATACAATTTTACACAAATAAATATATATTAATGTACACATTATATAATTAAAATGTAATATATAAATGTATTTAAATATATTATATGAACATATAATATATATAAAAATAATTTATATGACTATATTTAATCAGATTTATATGTATACATAAATATAATTATATAATCTCTTATGCGAGAGGGGGTTTTGAACCCCTCTAATCTAAGATTTAGAGGGGGTTGTTAACCCTTGCTATTTTCTTAAAAAAATTACATATAATATATATATATATATATATAGCTCCTCTAAAAATCCATCATATATATAGCGCCACTAAAATCCAATGGAATATATAGAACCACTAATTATTAAATTATAGACGGTTTTGATATAATTGCCTCTAAATTCAAACCAAATATAAAAAAAATTATAAAACAATTAGATGTGGTTGTGAACCCCCTATAAATTCAATGATTAGCGATGTTTGTGCATAAACCCCTCTAACTTATACATAAAATTAATTTACAGGGGTTATACATAACACCCTCTAAATAACTGTTACTAATCGGTTGTTTTTTATAGTGTCTAGTCATCGAAATTATTCTATTAAATAGTGAAGTATTTGTTCCATATTTCTAACACTACTAAAATTTTTAGCTTTCAAGGAATGTTAGCTATAGCACCCGCCAATTGGCGGTCGCTAATAATACCAACAGAAACTGCCAAATGGCGATCACTGTATTTTTACTACCCCTAACCTAATTCCTCCCCCCCCCCCCTCCCCGTTTACCCTCCCCGACCCCGCGACCCAATTTACCTCTCCCTCGCATTTCCCTCCCCGACCCCGCGACCCTCTCCCCTATTCACCCTCCCGATGACCCCGACCACCTTGCCATCGTGTTGCGCCCCACACAACCCTGAGACGCCCCCGCAACCCCGGTGACCCCCACCTCCTCTCCTCCGTGTTGCGCCTCCCACGACCCCGAGACACCCCAGTGACCCCCACCCCCTTGCCTCTACGTTGCTCCCCCCGCGACCCTAACACCCCCACAACCCCCACCCCCACCTCTGTGTTGCACCTTCGGACAATCCTGCGGCGGTCATTCCCTCCTAGCCCCATTGCACCCCTCCAGTGATTCCTCACGTCCCACCTCTGTTGAACACTCTTGACCCATCTTGCCCCGCCGTGTAGAACCCTCCCATGCTTCGTCCAGCGGTTCCGCCCCTTTTGAGTCTGGTCGTCGAACCCCTATCGTCAAGCTGTTGGGCCGTCATGGATCTGCAATCGATTCTCACCCCACTACTTGCGGTTGAGTCCTCTACTAGTAAGTCGTTGTTTGACTTCCGCAATCCATTATGTAGTTTATTTATGAAGATTGTATTTTCCAAAGAGACCTGTCAAAGAGGGAATATTTTTTGATTCATGATTGAACCTGAAAGATAGGTTTTTTGTCCTTAAAAATAGCTTTGAACTCATTGGTTTTTAAGTTTTAATGATATGAGATTTTTTAGAATTTAAATAAGATATTTCAATTATTTTCTTTCTATTAAATACAGATATCGATAAGAGCTAGATTGATAGGAAAGATAGGTTTTCTGATGAATATTATGAGGGTATTAAGTGATTAATGGATTTCACCAATGTATTTCCAATCTATTTGATTAGTTTTCCATGAAAAAAATGTGCAAATAAAAATCTCTTAAACAAGATAGTGTTAGAGAACATCTGTTTTTAATGGGTTTTTGAAAAATTATAAAACATGGACACCTCATATAGAAGAGTCTGTTTCATGTCATCAATAATAAAGTATTCATATGGATGTTGACTCGAGAACACTTGATCTGATGAACATAATGATCAATGATATGATGCGTCAGTTTCAACCTGAAGACAATAATGTCCTAAATGACGGTGTTATATCATGGATGCACTAAATTTAGTAAATTTTCCTTCATCGTTGAATTGTTACACCTAAAGGCCTTGAATCAGTGGTCAGACACCTCATTCGACATGTTGTTGGTATTGTTGAAGAAGGTACTCTCTGCTGGAGCGAAGATTCCAGAGTCATTCTATCAAGCTCACAAGTTGACCGATGATCTTTGTTTTACATATGGTTTCATTGATGTGTGCTGCAATAATTGTATGTTGTTTAGAAAAGATAATGCGCAATTATATATTTGTACTATTTTTTATACATCCAGGTGGAAGGTCAATGAGATTAATCAAGATAATCAGATTCATCCTGGGAGAGTCTTGAATCAAGAAAAACAAGTTGTCTCTAAGCAGATGCGTTATTTCCCACTGAAACTGAGACTGAAGAGATTATTCATGTCAACTAAAATTGAAAAATTTATGACTTGGAATTCAGAGAGAAACAAAAAGGTTGGTAAATTAACTCACCCGGAAGATTCTTTGGCATGGAAAGAGTTTGATTAAAAACACTCAAACTTTTCTCGGGATGATTGTAATGGTCGACTGGGTTTGGAAACAGATTGTTTTATAACCCATTTAGGTCCATGGTTGGTGCGACACATAGTACGTGGCCAGTGGTGTTGGTTCCATACAACCTTCCCCCATGGTAATGTATGAGGAAACCATTTTTTTTACTCTCGATTCTAATTGATGGATCGATAGGACCTAGTGATAAAATTGATAATTATATGCATCCTTCGATTGATGAGTACAAGAATTTTGGGCCGATGGTGTATTGACTTTTGACTCGGCAGGTGATGAAATTTTTAGACTCTGGGCCACTTTGTTATGAACAATTAATGATTTCCCAACGTATGCTAACTTATCAGGTCAGAGTACAAACGAATAATTTTCCAGCCTGTGTTGTAATAAGAGTAAGACATCTGTATGGCTTAAGCACTATAGAAAGTTGGAATATCCTGGTCACATACACTTTCTTCCTGCATTTCACAGGTTCATAAAAGTCCGTGTGTTGTTTGATGGGAATAGAGAGTATTACCCATCACCACAAATATTGTCTGGGGTTCAAATTTGTGCACAACTTGATCAAGAAAACATACGTACAATGTATGATTTTCAAGATTTATTGTCTCCTGCATTGCCTTATATTCCTACTGCAAATAGACAGTGTAGTCATAATTGGAAGAAACCGATTTTTTTTTTGAATTGCCTTATTGGAAATATAATATTATAAGACATAATTTGGATGTGATGCACATTGAAAAAAATGTAGGTGATAATATATTGTACACCATTTTAGACTTCAAGGGGAAATCAAAGTACATTGATAATGCTCGACGTGATTTGTAAGAAATGGGATTGAGAAAAATTTTACATTTTCAGTTGGGTGAAGGTGATTGGGAATACATGCATGTTGCATAGTACATAATGAGTAAAAAAAGAAAAACAAACATTTTTATCAATTTTGAAGACCGTTACAGTACTAGATATTTATTGCTCTAATATTTCCAAGTGTGTCAATATGACGAGCATGAAATTACAGGGGTTGAAAAGTCTTGATAATCATATTTTGCTTCAACAGTTAATTCCTATAAAAATTAGTGATTGCTTACCTACCTAGGTTTTTGAGCCGTGGATTGAGTTTCTAATTTTTTTCAGACAGCTCTGTTCAATAAATCACCGCACGAGTGATTTGAAAAAGCAGCAGGATAAGATTGTAATTGCACTATGTCACCTAGAGAAACTATTTCCACCACCTTTTTTGATGTCATGGTTCAGTGGACTATGCATTTAACTGGTGAAGTTATTATTGGAAATCTCGTCCAATTCAGGTGGATGTATCCAATAGAGCGATATTTAAATATATTGAAATGGTATGTGCGCAACAAAACTCGTTTGGAGGCTTTAATTACCAAGGGATATTTAATGGATGAGTGTACTAATTTTTGTGCTTCATATATTCATGAGGTTGAAACAAAGATAGATAAACCCTCCCAGAATGACGAGGGTCCAATTGGAGAAAAAATAATGTTTGATATGCACAATGATGATTGGGTTCAAGCTCATCAATATGTGTTGTTCAACACTCCATCAGTTATTTCATTGATACAGTAAGTTTCATAGTTGATGTGTCTTTTGTTTCTATACTTATTTTATTACTTACCTTTTATTGTGTTGTGATTTAGGACACATATCACTGAGTTGAAACATGAAAGGCCCCGTGAAACTGACTATCAAATCCAAAAACATCATTTCAACACATTTCATGAGTGGTTAAAGACTCATGTACATATAAATAAATGATTTAATATTTTTATAGTGAAACTTAGTTGTACTTACACAATCCTTTATCCATTGAACTATGTCAAATTAGTAGATTCAAAAAATACGTGATTTAAGTACCCATACTTTGAGAGAAGAACTCAACCGACTAGCTGATGACCCATTTATTATAGAATCGAGCCACAAAAAATAGCAGTGTTGGTTGTTATTTTGTTAGTGCGGGTTATTATTATGGATTGCTGAGGGGTATTATTGAGGTTATTTATGGTCGTGGACTAAAACACATACTGTTAATGTGTGATTGGGTCGATCCGGTTCATGGAATGAAAGTTGATAACATTCAATTTATGTCAGTAAACTTTAATAATAGGCTATATAAAGATGACCGAGTATGCAATGAGCCCTTCATACTGACATCACAGGCAGAGAAAATTTACTTTGTCAGCATTGATTCTGATTGGAATGTTTTGGTGAAAATGTCTAGAAGAGGGGTGTTTCTGATTGACCAAGAGGAACCAGATGTTGTCGCATTTCCTGATAAAACACTTTACCAAACAATAATAGTTGTAAAAGATGAAGATATAAAATGGGCCAGAGAGACAATTGAAAAAGATACGATAGACTTACAAGATTAGTGAAAATTGTAATTATTTCCCCATATTGTTTGTAAAAATACTTTTGAGTTATATATGTATAAAAATTGTTTGATTTAACTATAAATTTTTTTAATGTAGGTATGTTATAAGGTGATCAGAGTGGTTCACCTCATGTAGTCGGTATGTATGTTTTCATTTTTTTAAATTAATTTGTTGTAATTTTTTGTGTTTATTTCCCTAATTGTTTCTAATTTTTAATTAAAAATGACGTTATATTTTAATTGAATTATGAATTTATGTTTAACAGGATCTGGTGAGTCTTCCAGTTGGCGCAGGGGTCCTGGTAGAGAGGTTTGATCCTGGAACTCTGGAACCCGATTGGATGTGTTTTTTGATGAAACATTGCATCTAGTCGGAGAAGGTTATACTGTATTGATTCGTGAATTTGGACATATAATAAAAGACCCACACAGATTCCCCCTGACGATTCATGATTGGACTTCTTTTCCTAAGGATATGATTAACAGATTATGGAGGGAGGTTTAGGTAAATTCAATGTTTAATTTTTCATGATATGGTTTTTATTATTGTTGCATCTACTGAATATTTTTTTAACAGGATAATTTGACATACTCTCCAGATGAGTTTTCAGCTGTATGTATGGCCAAATGTCAAAAATTATGGAAGTATTACAAGGGAATGGTGAAGAGAGATCACTGGAAACCATTTGGGGGTGTTCCAGACATTCTACAGTGAGTCCCTCCGGGCATTCTTCCAGTGCAGTGGCAGGATTTGGTTGTGTTTTGGTCGAGTGACACGACGATGGTAAGATTTATTGATTTTAATCTATAAATGACTAATTTTTCATGTCTATTAACTGAATACGTTGAATGTAGAAAGAGTTTGCTCGTCATTCACGTAATCGGGCGATGCAGGGCATGCCTTCCAAACTTGGCACTCGACATGTGTCACAACTCACACATGATGTAAGTTTAGAATTTACTATTCATTCATATATTAAAAATATTGTAGTATAACATGATGAATCTCTTTATTATAGTTACACCAATGAGGTGAGTTGATTGATTGGATGTCCATATGGGTTAGGACTTGTAGGCCAAGATATGTTGATGTTGTTGGTGTTATAGTAAGCAAAAATATTTACTAATAAATGTATTTTTATTTTATAAAAAATATTCATATTCGTTCATTGATTCATTATATGCTAAAGGCTCAGTTTGATGCTCAGTTAGCAGAGTTTCCAGAAGAGCAATGTCGTAGTACTGTGCGTAGAGATGAGATATTTCAGTGTGTCATGGGGCGTGATGGTCATGGTTATTCCTTTACTTATGATGGTGGTATCCCACGACATGCATTTGTTAGAGAAGAGGCGATGGGTTCATGCAGAGATGCAGGGATGCACACACAGACTGAGTTAGATGATGTTATGCAGGCTATGCAACACAATATGGATGCACGGTTTCAGCAGTTACGTGCAGAGTATGAGGAGAGATTATCACAGATGTTAGGAGGTATCGATGAAGTGACAACGCACCGTCATGTTAATGGTACACAAGTGGCACCACAAGTAAACAATGAAACAAACCATACTCATATTGACTTCTATTTATATGTTTAAGATACATAATATTGATATATATTGTAGGCTCCATATATAGTTGGAGGACATCGTAGTGATATTGGTAATCTGGATGAGGATGAACATACATGAGGTAATTTACATAACCATTTTAATATCATAATTGAATTAGGAATTAATAATTATTCTCAAACATTTAGTTTTATTTCCACCTCTTTGTTTTATTGTTTTAATTCTTGTGGTTTAATTTGTAAGGACTTAGTCCCCATATGCCCGGAGCCGGTGCCCATGAGACATGATGTACTAAAAATTCATTACAAACATTTACAAATAATACATCATGTCCCAAAATTACAGAGGCTCGTGAGGTTCTGGTTCTGGGAAAACCAGCTGCATTCTGAAATGTTCCATCTGTTAAAAACCGTAACCTGAAATTTTTTAATCAAAAACGTAGGGTGAGCATTGAAATACTCAGTAAGGGGTTTGAAAATACTTAATACAACTTTTGAATACTTCCTTTGAAAATACTTTCACAAATATCAAAATTATTCCTTTGAAGAAAACATCATGACTATTTCAAAGGTCGCTATAAAACAATTAAAGAATGTCATAAAATAAACAAATACTAACAAGTAAATTAGGAATATCATGCAAGGTATGCAATTACTACTAAAAATGAACATTATCAGAGTTGCGCATAAACAATTCCACTAGAACTTATAAAAGTGCACAATACAACATGATTAATGTAATGCTAACATTTGCATTAAAAATCTGAAAAGGAAACTGATCAGGCATCACCACAGTCTCATTGTTTTACCTGTGTACTTAAATCTCATACTCATAGGTAATTAACATACACATAATGTGGGATTATAATGTAGAACATTCTGTAATCACGTTGTCAAGGTCTTGGCCAAGACATCTATTGATTAATGCCACAGCCATAATCCATAATCTCTTTAATCAATATTCTACTAATTGAATATTTTCTGGTTAATTAAATTACATAGTCATAACGAGGAAAATGCATATGTCGGACTATGTCAAGGCCTCGGCCAAGACGTCTTGGGAATAATGCCTCGTCCAAAATCCATAACTCATAAAATGGGAAAGGTCTCGGCCAATTCTTCTTCTAGTTGTCTCATAATACCTACCGATGCATCGAGGGGCTATAGAGAGCCCCACCCATCACATAATAAGTCCAATGAATTCCTCATACTTCATAAATAAAAGTGCACATACCACTTTTATTTATTTAATTTTATTTTATTAGATATTACCCAAGGTGTCCCATACTACATTGGGTAATTTAATTTCATTTCTCAGTATTTTTCATATAAATGAATTATTGAATACAACAATAAATAAAATGGATAATGAAACTATTGTACATTTACGGTAGATATACATGATATGTCAATGAACACATAAAGTTTGATGATAACCATTTCCCAAGGCAGGCATGGATAAGTAAAATATCTTTTACACATGTAATAATAATAAAAGTACATAAAATGGTGAATGAATGGGGTTTGCCACATGAAATGCTAACTTCTTAGTTTAAAGTCCCTATTTCATGCATATTTAATTATGTGCATGCTGAAAAAAGTTCTAGTGAGCATGGAATTAGATCAAATCACAACTTGATTAACTAATGACCATACTGCTGGGGGTTCAGTAAGTAATAACACTATATATGAGCACAACATGATATGTAACATAACATGATTTTAAAAATCCATTTATTCTCTATTATATTTTGGGTTAAGTCAAAATATATTCTTTTAATTAATAC
The DNA here is from genome assembly GCA_963277665.1 of Viscum album. NCBI lineage: Eukaryota > Viridiplantae > Streptophyta > Magnoliopsida > Santalales > Viscaceae > Viscum > Viscum album. The sequence goes on from OY728155.1 coordinate 220,923,612, forward strand.
GTGGATAATATTATTAAATATGCTTTAATTAAAATAAACCTGACATGTTAAACGTATTATTGTATACCCATACACATAAGTGCATATTAGTTTAGCGAACACCAAATTAACATTTACTTGCAACCCTTCAAACATTAATTGCATCAAACCATTAACTAATTATAATATTTAATACCAGAAATTAGGGTTTTGGATGCTATATAGTAATAATACCATGTATACACAAGGTTTATGTATTTAAATCTTCATAACCAAATAAGGTTTAATTGCTTCCTACGTGTAATAAATGTTACCAAAACATTTTTATTTATTAACTCTACTTGATTGTAAACCAAAACATGTTAGGTTTATAACATATACTACCAGATGTATTTACATGTATAAAAATTAGGGTTTTTCATACCAAGTATAATCTAATTATACGGAAATGACATTTCACATCTAAAACATTATTTAGGGCTTAGAAATCATCTTTTAGAAATTATAAAATGGATTTGGATTGTGTCACATAAATAACTAAATATACATATATATATATACATATATATAGTTTTTAGAAACATAATTCCATTTAACCCAAAATATAGTTCGCACATAAAACGTTATTTAAAGATGGGTATTCATCACTTAAAAATCATAATTTGATTTGTATTGGTTTGCATATATGTATATAAGTATATTATTACATATAAAAAGTTAATAAAAGGGTTTCGGCATGATAAAAACATATTCATATCATCCTTTATAAATATTTAACATACATAATCATTTCGGAAACCTTAAAAATAGATTGGATTTGGGTTACACATATATATATATATATATATATACTTATATACCTGATTATACATATATGTATATAATAGGTTTTGCTTAATGAAAACCATACAAGGTAAACCCTTTTATATATTATACTTGTACGATCCTTAGTAACACATCAATAACCCATTTTTGAAAACCATAAAACAATGACGAATTTTCTATATATATACATATACAAACCTATATATGCTGCATATATATATATAGGTGAAGTAAAATAAAACCTAATGGAAAAAATCTTTCATAAAAAAATAACTTAACAAACCCAAACGTCTAGTTTTTAGGAGCATAGGTAGATCTAGAACTGAAAACTAACATATACAAATATATTTGTATATAACCCTTATACAAATAACTATATAAAAAGGGTTTTCTTTAATAAACATAGAAACGTAATCCCTTACATAGATTATACCCCGTACGAACCTTATCAACATTTCAATGACCCATTTTCAAACCATAACAGAGAAGAATATGATGTATATAAATATAAATACACAAATACAATTTACCTGATTATACACAGAGCATGTATAAATCGGTTCGCATGAAAAAATAGGTAAATGGTCTCTTACATTCACTTGAGGAGGAGGAAGTAGTGGGGAGACACTGGATACTCGGAGATCTTTGAGAAGGTCCGCTGGAGGTTGGGTGCTCGAAGGAAAACAGAGAGGGATGAGAGGGTGAACCCGTGGGGTCCATATTGCATGGGAGAGGAGTTTAAAGGATCCACAGGTCTCAGCTCCAACACCAGAGGACCCTACTGCTTGAATTACGGAGGTGCAAACAAACCTTTGAGTTTGGGTAGAGACAAAACGCGACATAAATAAAATTGACTCAAACGCCACTAATAACCGGATCTCATCAAGATTCGGATACACCAAAAATTAAAAACTACAAAACAGAACCTACCTAGACCGGGTAATTGAGAATAGGATGAAGACAACCCTCCTACCTCACGTAGACTAAAGACCGAAAACACTGGCATCGATCACCCTCCTCGACGCACATGAAACCCTAACCGCAGCTCAGACCCTCGAAAGCCCATGGCCCCGGAATCGCCTCACGACGCACACAACCTCTGATGCTCGGCCTCGCCGCACGACCACAATTCCCTTACCGTGACTCTCCCTCGACGACACGACCTCGGCCCACGACGCACGATCACTGCTCGGCAATCTCCCGGCAGCTCGCACCTTTCCCTGCTCGAACCCCCGTGGCGTCACGAATTCCTCGGCTTCGACTGGAGCTCGCATAGAGCCTCACAAACCAAGGTCGCCCTGCTCGAGATCCCAACTCCGGACCTGCATGAAGCCATCTTCATGCGCGACGCAACACCTGTATCCCTTTACGGGATTTCTCCCTTTTTTCTTTTGTTTTTTTTGTCTTCCACGCCTAACCTAACGGGATTCCCATTTTCTTTTGTTCTTCAATCAAACCATTAAGATAATATTGTTAATATTATCTATGCTTTATCTTTATTCTATTATTTTATGTTACTCATTATTTTAACCTATTAATATGTCAATGTTATAATAAAATATCAATACTTTTAAAAGTAAAGTTTTATTACTTTAATTATTAAACTCATTTATATATAATATAATTTTTAAAAAAAATTATAATTAAACTAATTTGATACAAATAAAATGTATTTGTTATTGTTTATAAAACTTTTACATATTATTTAAAAGTATTATTTATTATAAAATTAATTTATATATTTTATGTATCATATTATTAAATGTTATAACACAATATATATATAAACATATACATAAACATTTGTAATCAAATAAAATTCTAATTATGAAGACATATTTATTCAATTTTCTAGTTTATCTATAAAATAATTATATATATATATATATCATATTATATAACTAAATTGTTATAAATTAAATTATTAATTTGACAATATATCAACTTAATAATAATTGTGATAATTGGTACAAAATATTTATAATTGAAATTCATGAATGCTATTTATAAAAAAATAACATTTCTTTTAAGTGAATTAATACATTTGATTTATTTAAAACGTTATATATAAAATTATAGAATTAGTTTTATATAATTATAATAAGCTTATGCTTATATATATATACACACCATATTTGAAGAACAAGTAATAAATTAGTTATATTCATTTTTTTAGTATATTTATAAAAATAATATTCTATTAATTAATAAATTCAGAAAGAATAAATTAATTATTTTAAACTGTATGTCTAACTTACATAATATAAATTTTCTGTTCTTATTTACAAGAAAATGTCTTTAAATTAAAACCATATCCATTTAATTAAACACTAAAGATCATTAGAAAAAAACTCCAATGGTTACTTCATTTGAATTCCAATGGCTATAAGTATTTCTAATGGTCATATTAGTGCCCTATAAAACCAAGACTTGGGGTGTCTTAATATTACGGTGATTGAAGAAGAAGGAGAAGATGGTTCAAGTCATTCCTTTGGTTCTTTGTGCGGCTGCGGTGGCTTCGGCCATTCTTATGTTTTTTTATGGATGCTAACGACCCCTATCGTCTTATCGGGTTCTCTTTGTTTGGAGTGGCCTTCCTGTAATCTTAATAGGGTTTTTCATTGGTATCTTTGGTTAGCTTAATTTCTCGTTTGATCTTAGTGTATTGTAGTTACTATGGTGTTTCCATTTAAATAAAGAACATTTCATTCATTTTGTTTGTTTACTCTATTTCATTATTACTTTTTCATAAGAAACTTGTTTGTTCGGTTAATGGGTGACATAAAATATAAAATTTACCATTACATGAAACACAGATTATTAGGATGTTACATTATTCCCCCCTTCAAAGAATTGAATCCTCGCAATTCTATTCATTAAAAGAAAAACCCCCAGTCGATCATCATCTCCATAATGGGAGATTTGGCTCGGTCAACAGAATACCCAGGTTGGTACTCATTTCCTCTGCTTCACTGGCCCAGATACACCTTGATCAGTATGTTCTGAACTCCTGCTCATGCATTCTACACACAGGCTTCCATAGGGATGCTCGTGCGGTAATAATGTTGGGGATGTCCGAATGGACATATTCTCTAGTACTCCGCCGAACTACATCACGCTCAAGATATTCCATTGGAACCATGCGATTAAAAAGACTGAGGTTTAGAATCTTGAACATGAAGGCTGCTCTACGGTTCCCATCATGAGCAGCTACTAGAAAACATGCTCTGGAAGAATAATTCTGTGCTAGAGTGAAACATCGAAAAAGACCTTCGAAGTATCTCCCCCTCTGCCTATAATATGGGATTTGGGTATTGGCGATGAGGTGGAAAACATGGTTGACCCCTTGACAGGAACGGAGAATTTCATGGCTGTTGGACAATTCAAACATACGTTGACATGATCCTCGCAGATGGAGGAAAGAAAGATAGTCCACAATGCACGTCCTGATTAAGATTTCCTCCAAAATTTCATCGGGTAGGGATGAGATATTTTTTTGTCCAGCCATCTGAAAATACATTCATGATAATTCACTTAACAGTTCAGATAAAGTAGAGACCGGAAAGGAAAACAAATAATGTTTCAATGACACATAAGTTTATACATCAGTGTCTGATTCTACCACATGAACTTTTATTGACTCGCTGACACAGCCTCGCTGACATCCTTAGTGATGTCCTTACTCAAACACTCTAGGATTTAGCCACAAAAAAAGAACATAAAACAACTAGGTTGTACCTTTACGGAGCCCACCTCCGTAACCAATTCGTTGATGTCCTCAACTCTATTCCCAGGGTGGTTCCCAGTTCCTCGATCTCTCTTTCCCAAATACACATCGGGCAAGTGGGGTAAAACTCCTGCATAGAACAGTTTGGCTTCCAGATAGAGTCATGAGCAGTCAAAATCTCCGCAATATCAGAATGGACTTGGTCTCTACAGATTTGTCGTACTACCTCAAAGTCGAGGGGTTTGATGAAAAAAAGTCTCATGTACAGACTAAAACTCAAGACTTGAAAAAGATAGGCTGCACAGAGATTGGCATCCTCTCCAGCTTCCCAGAAAACCCTTAAATCCACATAGTTTGCTGATAGGGTAAAACATAGAAAAAGACCTTCATAATATTTCCCCCGATGTGTATTGTACGCATGTTGTGAATAAGTTATACAATAGTAAACATGACTCGATTCACGGAAGAGTTGAAAGATATTTGAGTTGTTCGACACTTGGTAAAGAAGCTTGCAGGATAGTCGGAGGTTTCCAAAGGGTTCATAGTCTTCCATACACGCCTTAACGATTATAGTCTCGAGTATTTCAGTGGGAAGGGACAAAAGACTTGTTAGTGATCTTTCATATGTCATCAGAAAATTACAATATAATTACTTAGTAATGCTCAATCATATATTTATACTATCTGGTTTTCCAGAGTTATCTAAACCTATCCTTTGATATAAACTGTAAGGACTCGGCCCCTGAATGACCGGAGTCGGTGCCCATGAGACATGATGTACTAAAAATTCATTACAAACATTTACAAATAATACATCATGTCCCAATATTACAGAGGCTCGCGAGGTTCAGGTTCTGGGAAAACTAGCTGCATTCTGAAATGTTCCATCTGTTAAAAATTGTAACCTGAAAAATTTTAATTAGAAACGTAGGGTGAGCATTGAAACACTCAGTAAGGGGTTTGAAAATACTTAATACATCTTTTGAAAACATCCTTTGAAAATACTTTCACAAATATCAAAATTATTCCTTTGAAGAAAACATCATGACTATTTCAAAGGATGCTATAAAAAAATTAAAGCATTTCATAAAATGCATAAATACTAACAAGTAAATTAGGCATAGCATGCAAGGTATGCAAGTACAACTAACCATGAACATTATCAGAGTTGCGCATAAACAATTCCACTACAACTTATAAAAGTTCACAATACAACATGATTAATGTAATGCTAACATTTGCATTAAATATCTGAAAATAAAACTGATCATGCATCACCATAGTCTCATTGTTTTCCCTTTGTACTTAAATCTCATACTCATAGGTAATTAACATACACATAATGTGGGATTATAATGCAGAACATTCCGTAATCATGTTGTCGTGGTCTCAGCCAAGACATCTATTGATTAAGGCCTCGACCATAATCCATAATATCTATAATCAATATTCTACTAATTGAATATTTTCTGGTTAATTAAATTACATAGTCAGAACGAGGAAAATGCATATATCGGATTGTGTCAATGCCTCAGCCAAGACGTCTAGTGAATAAGGCCTCGGCCAAAATCCATAACTCATAAAATGGGAAAGGCCTCGGCCAATTCCGCTTCTAGTTGTCTCATGAGACCTACTGATGCATAGAGGGGCTATAGCAGGCCCCACAAGTCACATAATAAGTCCAATGCATTCCTCATAATTCACAAATCAAAGTGCACATACCACTTTGATTTATTTAATTTAATTTTATTAGATATTACCCAAGGTGTCTCATACTACTTTGGGTAATTTAATTTCATTTCTCATTATTTTTCATATGCATGCATTATTGAATACAACAATAAATAAAATGGATAATGAAACTATTGTACATTTACATTAGATATACATGATATGTCAATGAACACATAAAGTTTAATGATAACCATTTCCCAAGGCACACATGGATAAGTAAAATATCTTTTGCACATGTAATAATAATAAATGTACACAAAATGATGAATGAATGGGGTTTGCCACATGAAATGATAACTTCTTAGTTTAAAGTCCCTATTTCATGCACATTTAATTACACGCATGCTGATTAAAGTTCTACTGAGTATGAAATTATACCAAATCACAACTTGATTAACTAATGACCATATCTGTAGGGGGGTTCATTAAGTAATAAGACAATATATGAGCACAACATGATATGTAACATAACATGATTTTAAAAATCCATTTATTCTCTAATATATTTTGGGTTAAGTCAAAATATATGCTTTTAATTAATACGTGGATAATATTATTAAATATGCTTTAATTAAAATAAACCTTACATGTTAAACGTATTATTGTATACCCATACACATAAGTGCATATTAGTTTAGCGAACACCAAATTAACATTTACTAGAAACCCTTCAAACATTAATTGCATCAAACCATTAACTAATTATAATATTTAATACCAGAAATTAGGGTTTTGGAAGCTATATAGAATTAATACCGTGTATACACATGGTTTATGTATTTAAATCTTCATAACCAAATAAGGTTTAATTACTTCATACATGTAATAAATATTACCAAAACATTTTTATTTATTAACTCTACTTGATTGTAAACCAAAACATGTAAGGTTTATAGCATATACTACCAGATGTATTTACATGTATAAAAATTAGGGTTTTGCATACCATGTATAATCCAATTGTACGCAAATGACATTTCGCATCTAAAACATTATTTAGGGATTAGAAATCATCTTTTAGAAATTATAAAACGGATTTGGATTGTGTCACATAAATAAGTAAATAGACATACATATATATATATATACATATATATAGTTTTTAGAAACATAATTCCATTTAACTCAAAACTTAGTTCGCACATAAAACATTATTTAAAGATGGGTATTCATCACCTAAAAATCATAATTTGATTTGTATTGGTTTTCATATATATATATAAGTATATTATTATATATAAAAAGTTAATAAAAGTGGTTTGGCATGATAAAAACATATTTATAACATCCTTTATAAATATTTAATATACATAATCATTTCAAAAACATTAAAAATAGATTGGATCTTGGTAACATATATATATATATATATACTTATATACCCGATTATACATATATGTATATAAGAGGTTTTTCTTAACGAAAACCATACAAGGTAAACCCTTTTATATATTATACTTGTACGATCCTTAGTAACACATCAATAACCCATTTTTGAAAACCATAAAACAATGAAGATTTTTCTATATATATACATAGACAAAACTGTATATGCAGAATATATATATATATATATAGGTTCAGTAAAATAAAACCTAATGGAAATAATATTTCTTAAAAAAATAACTTAATAAAACCCAAATGTCCAGTTTTTAGAAGGATCATAGATAGATCCAGAACTGAAAACTAACATACAAAAATATATATGTATATAACTCATATACCTATAACTATATAAAAAGGGTTTTCTTTAATAAACATAGCAAGGTAAGACCTTACATAGATTATACCCCGTACGAACCTTATCAACATTTCAATGACCCATTTTGAAACCATAACAGAGAAGAAGATGATGTATATATATATATAAATACACAAATACAATTTACCCAATTATACATAGAGCATATATAAATCAGTTTGCATAAAAAAATAGGTAAATGGTCTCTTACATTCTCTTGAAGAGGATGAGGAAGTAGTGGAGAGACACTGGAAACTCGGAGATCATTGAGAAGGTCCGCTGTAGGTTTGGTGCTCGAAGGAAAACGGAGAGGGATGAGAGGGTGAACCCGTGGGGTTCATCTTGCATGGGAGAGGAGTTTAAAGGATCCACAAGTCTCAGCTCCGACACAAGAGGGTCTTACTGCTTGACTTACAGAGGTGCAAACAAACCTATGAGTTTGGGTAGAGACAAAACGTGACATAAATAAAATTGACACAAAAGCCACTGCTAACTGGATCTCATCAAGATTCAGATACACCAAAAATTAAAAACTACAAAACAGAACCTACCAAGACCTGGTAATTGAGAATAGGATGAAGACAACGCTCCTACCTCATGTTGACTGAAGACCTTAAACACTGGCATCGATCACCCTCTTCGACGCACATGAAACCCTAACCGCAGCTCGGACCCTCGAAAGCCCATGGCTCCGGCTTCTCCTCGTGACGAGCACAACCTATGACACTCGGCCTCGCCGCGCGGCCACCGTTCCCTTGCCGCGACTATCCCCCGACAACATGACCTCAGCCCACAACGCATGGTCACTACTCGGCAAGCTCCCGGCGGCTCGCACCATTCCCTGTTCGAACCCTCGTGGCGTCATGGCTTCCTCGGCTTCGATCGGAGCTCGCACAGCGCCTCACAAACCAAGGCCGACCTGCTCAAGATCCCAACGTCGGACCTGCATGAAGCCATCTTCATGCACGACGCGACACCCGTATCCCTTTACGGGATTTCTCCCATTTTTTTCTTTTGTTTTTTTTTCCGCCACGCCTAACCTAACGGGATTCCCATTTTTTTGTTCTTCAATGAAACCATTAATATAATATTGTTAATATTATCTATGCTTTATCTTTAATCTATTATTTCATGTTACTCGTTATTTTATCTTATTAATAAGTTCAAATTATAATAAAATATCAATACTTTAAAAAGTAATGTTTTATTATTTTAATTATTAAAATCATTTATATATAATATAATTTTTAAAAACAAATTACAGTTAAACTAATTTGAAACAAATAAAATGTATTTGTTATTATTTATAAAACATTTACATATTATTTAAAATTATTATTAATTATAAAAATAATTTATTTTTTTATGTATTTTATGTATCATATTAATAAATTTTATAACACAATATATATATAAACATATACATATACATTTGTAATCAAATAAAATTCTAATTATGAAAACATATTTATTCAATTTTCAAGTTTATCTACAAAATAATTATATACACATATATATATATATGTGTCTTATTATATAATTAAATTGTTATAAATTAAATTGTTAATTTGAAAATATATCAACTTAATAATAATTGTCATAATTGGTACGAAATATTTATAATTAAAATTCATGAATGCTATTTATAATAAAAATAACATTTCTTTTAGGCGAATTAATACAATTGATTTATTTAAAACGTTATATATAAAATTACAGTTTTAGTTTTATATAATTATAATAGGCTTATGCTTATATATATATACACCATATTTGAAGAAAAAGTAAAAATTAGTTATATTCATTTTTTAGTATATTTATAAAAAAATATTCTATTAATTAATAAATTCAGAAAGAATAAATTAATTATTTTAAACTCTAGGTCTAAATTACACAATATAAATTTTCTGTTCTTATTTACAAGAAACTGTCTTTAAATTATAACCATATCCATTTAATTAAACACTAAAGATCATTAGACAAAAACTCCAACGTTCACTTCATTTGAATTCCAATGGCTATAAGTATTTCTAACGGTCATATAAGTGCCTTCAAAAACCAAGACATGGGGTGTCTTAAGATTACGGTGATTGAAAAAGAAGGAGAAGATGGTTCAAGTCATTCCTTTGGTGCTTAGTGCGGCTGCGGTGGCTTCTTCAATTCTTATGTTTGTTTTGATGGATGCTAAAGACCCCTATCGTCTTCTCGGTGTTCTCGTTGTTTTGAGTGGTCTTCCTATAATCTTAATAGGGTTTTTAATTGGTATCTTTGGTTATCTTAATTTCCCGTTTGATCTCAGTGTATTGTAGTTACTATGGTGTTTCCATTTGAATAAAGAGCTTTTCGTTAATTCTGTGTGTTTACTCTATTTCATTATTACTTTTTCATAGGAAACCAGTTTGTTCGATTAATGGGTGACATAAAATATAAAATTTACTGTTACATGAAACACATATTCTTGGGATGTTACATTATTCCTCCCTTCAAAGAATTGTGTCCTCGCAATTATATTCATAAAAAGAAAAACCCTCAGTCTATTATCATCACCAAAATTGGAGATTTGGCTCAGTCAATGAAATACTCAGGTTGGTGCTCAGTTCCTCTGCTTCATTGGCCCAGATACACCTTGAATAGTATGTTTTGAACTCCTACTCATGCGTTCTAAAAACAGGCTTCCATAGGGATGCTCGTGCGGTAATAAAGTCGGGGATGTCCGAATAGACATATTCTCTAGTACTCCGCCGAACTACATCACGCTCAAGATATTCCATTGGAACCATGCGATTAAAAAGACTGAGGTTTAGAATCTGGAACATGAAGGTTGCTCTGCACTTCCAATCTTGGTAAGCTACTAGAAAACATGCTCTGGCATAATAATTCTGTGCTAGAGTGAAATATTGAAAGAACTTCGAAGTATCTCCCCCTCTTCCTATAATAAGGGAGTTGGGTATTGGCGATGAGGAGAAAAACATGGTCGACCCCTTAACAGGAACGGAGAATTTCATGGATGTTGGACAATTCAAACATACGTTGACATGATCCTCGCAGAAGGAGGAAATAAGTATAGTCCATAGTGCACGTCCTGATTAAAATTTCCTCCAAAATTTCATCGGGTAGGGATGAGATATTTGTTTTGTCCAGCCATATGAAAATACATTCATGAGAATTCACTTAACAGTTCAAATAAAGTAGAGATAGGAAATGAAAACATATAATATTTCAATAACACATAAGTTTATACATTGATGCCTGATTCTACCACAAGAACTCCTACTGACTCGCTGACACAGCCTCCCTGACATCCTTAGTGATGTCCTTACTCAAACACTCTAGGATTTAGCCACAAAAAAAGAACATAACAAAACTAGGTTGTACCTGTATGGAGCCAACCTCCATAACCAGTTCGCTGATGTCCTCAACTCTATTCCCAGGGTAGTTCCCAGTTCCTCGATCTCTCTTTCCCAGATACACCTCGAGAAAGTGGGGTTAAACTCCCGCATAGAACAGTTCGGTTTCCAGATAGAGGCATGAGCAGTGAAAAGCTCCGCGATATCAAAATGGACTTGGTCCGTACAGATTCGTCGTACTACCGCAATGTCGAGGTCTTTGATGACAAAAAGTCTCCTGTACAGACTGAAACTCAAGACATGAAAAAGATAGGTTGCACAGATATTTCCCTCCTCTCCAGCTTCCCGGAAAACCATTAAAGCCACATAGTTTTCAGATAGGATAAAACATAGGAAAAGACCTTCATAATATTTCCCCCGACGCATATTATACACAAGTTGTGCATAAGTTATACGATAGTAAACATGACTCGATCCTCGAAAGATTTGAAGGATATTTGAGTTGTTCGACACTTGGTAAATAAGCTTGCAGGATAGTCGGAGGTTTCCAAAGTGTTCATAGTCTTCCATACATGACTTAACGATTATAGTCTCGAGAATTTCAGTGGGAAGGGACAAAAAAATTGTTAGTGATCTTTCGTCTGCCATCTGAAAATTATAATATAATTACTTAGTAATGCTCAGTCATATATTTATTCTACCTGGTTTCCAGAGTTATCTAAACCTATCCTTTGATACCAACTGTAAGAACCCGGCCCTCGAATGCACGGAACCAGTGCCCATGAGACACGATGAACTAAAAATTCATGACAAACATTTACAAATAATACATCATTTCCCATAATTACTGAGGCTCGTGCGGTTCAGGTTCTGGGAAAACCAGCAGCATTCGGAAATGTTCCATCTGTTAAAAACTGTAACCTGAAAATTTTTAATCAAAAACGTTGGGTGAGCATTGAAATACTCAGTAAGGGGTTTGAAAATACTTAATACAGCTTTTGAAAACTTTATTTGAAAATACTTTCACAAATATCAAAATTATTCCTTTGATGAAAACATCATGACTATTTCAAAGGTCGCTATAAAACAATTAAAGCATTTCATAAAATGCATAAATACTAACAAGTAAAGTAGGCATAGCATGCAAGGAATGCAAGTACTACTAACCAAGAACAATATCAAAGTTGCGCATAAACAATTCCACTACAACTTATAAAATTGCATAATACAACATGATTAATGTAATGCTAACATTTGCATTCAAAATCTGAAAAGGAAACTGATCATGCATCACCACAGTCTCATTGTTTGCCATGTGTACTTAAATCTCATACTCATAGGTAATTAACATACACATAATATGGGATTATAATGCAGAACATTCTGTAATCACGTTGTCAAGGTCTCAGCCAAGACATCTATTGATTAAGGCATCAACCATAATCCATAATCTCTTTAATAAATATTCTACTAATTGAATATTTTCAGGTTAATTAAATTAAATAGTCATAACGAGGAAAATGCATATGTTGGATTGTTTCAAGTCCTCATCCAAGACGTCTAGTGAATAAGGTCTCGGCCAAAATCCATAACTCATAAAATGGGAAAGGCATCGGCCAATTCCGCTTCTAGTTGTCTCATGAGACATACCGATACATTGAGGGGATATAGCGGGCCCCACCCGTCACATAATAAGTCCAATGCATTCCTCATACTTCATAAATCAAAGTGCACATACCACTTTGATTTATTTAATTTTATTTTATTAGATATTACCCAAGGTGTCCCATACTACTTTGGGTAATTTAATTTCATTTCTCATTATTTTTCATATGCATGCATTATTGAATACAATAATAAATAAAATGGATAATGAAACTATTGTACATTTACAGTAGATATACACGATATGTCAATGAACACATAAAGTTTGATGATAACCATTTCCCAAGGCAGGCATGGATAAGTAAAATATCTTTTGCACATGTAATAATAATAAAAGTACATAAAATGATGAATGAATGGGGTTTTCCACATAAAATGACAACTTCTTAATTTAAAGTCCATATTTCATACACATTTAATTACACGCATGCTGATAAAAGTTCTAGTGAGCATGCAATTAGAGAAAATCACAACTTGATTAACTAATTACCATATCTACAGGGGGTTTCATTAAGTAATAAGACAATATATGAGCACAACATGATATGTAACATAACATGATTTTAAAAATCCATTTATTCTCTAATATATTTTGGGTTAAGTCAAAATATATTATTTTAATTAGTACGTGCATAATATTATTAAATCTTCTTTAATTAAAATAAATTTGACATGTTAAACGTTTTATTCTATACCCATACACATAAGTGCATATTAGTTTAGCGAACAACAAATTAACATTTACTAGAAACCCTTCAAACATTAATTGCATCAAACCATTAACTAAATATAATATTTTATACTAGATATTAGGGTTTAAGAATCTATATAGAAATAATACCGTGTATACACATGGTTTATGTATTTAAATCTTCCTTACCAAATAAGGTTTAATTACTTCCTACATGTAATTAATGTTACCAAAACATTTTTATTTATTAACTCTACTTGATTGTAAACCAAAAAAAGTTAGGTTTATAGCATATACTACCAGATGTATTTACATGTATAAAAATTAGGGTTTTGCATACAAAGTATAATCCAATTGTACGCAAAGGACATTTTGCATCTAAAACATTATTTAGGGCTTAGAAATCGTCTTTTATAAATTATAAAATAGATTTGGATTATGTCACATAAATAAGTAAATAGACACACACACATACACATATATATATATATATAGTTTTTAGAAACATAATTTCATTTAACCCAAAACTTAGTTCGCACATAAAACATTATTTAAAGATGGGTATTCATCACTTAAAAATCATAATTTGATTTGTATTGGTTTGCATATATATATAAAAGTATATTATTATATAAAAAAAGTTAATAAAAGGGGTTTGGCATGATAAAAACATATTCATAACATCCATTATAAATATTTAACATACATAATCATTTCGGAAACCTTAAAAACAGATTGGATTTGGGTTACATATATATATATATACATATATATATACACACTTATATACCGGATTATACATATATGTATATAATAGGTTTTTCTTAAGGAAAACCATACAAGGTAAACCCTTTTATATATTATACTTGTACGATCCTTAGTAACACATCAATAACCTGTTTTTGAAAACCATAAAACAATGAAGAGTTTTATATACATATACATATACAAAACTGTATATGCAGAATATATATATATATATATATATATATATATATATATATATAGGTTCATTAAAATAAAACCTAATGGAAATAATCTTTATTAAAAAAATAACTTAACAAACCCAAACGCCCAGTTTTTAGAAGGAGCATAGGTAGATCCAGAACTGAAAACTAACATATAAAAATATATTTGTATATAACCCGTATACCTATAACTATATAAAAAGGGTTTTCTTTAATAAACATACTAAGGTAATCCCTTACTTAGATTATACCCCGTACGAACCTTATCAACATTTAAATGGCCCATTTTGAAACCATAACAGAGAAGAAGATGATGTATATATATATATATAAATACAAAAATATAATTTACCCGATTATACACAGAGCATGTATAAATAGGTTTTGATAACAAAATAGTTAAATGGTCCCTTATATTCGCTTGAGGAAGAGGATGTGGTGGGGAGACAATAGAAACTCAGAGATCTTTGAGAAGGTCTCCTGGAGGTTGGGTGCTCGAAGGAAAATGGAGAGGGATGAGAGGGTGAACCCGTGGGATTAATCTTTCATGAGAGAGGAGTTTAAATTATCCACAGGTCTCGGCTCCAACACCATAGGGACGTAATGCTTGACTTACGGAGGTGCAAACAAACCTCTGAGTTTGTGTAGAGACAAAACACGACATAAATAAAATTGACACAGAATCCACTGATAACCGGATCTCATCAAGATTTGGATTAACCAAAAACTAAAAACTAAAAAATAGAACCTACCTAGACCTGGTAATTGAGAATAAGATGAAGACAACGCTCCTACCTCACGTAGACTGAAGACCGTAAACACTGGAATCGATCACCCCCCCCCCTGACGCACATGAAACCCTAACCGCAGCTCGAACCCTCGAAAGCCCATGGCTCCGGCTTCGCCTCGTGACGTGCAAAACCTCTGATGCTCGGCATCACCGTGATGCCACCGTTCCCTTGTCATGACTCTCCCCCGACGACACAACCTTGGCCAACGATGCACGGTCACTGCTCGGAAAGCTCCCAACAGCTCGCACCTTTCCCTGCTCGAACCCCCATGGCGTCATGGCTACCTCGGCTTCGACCGGAGCTCGTGCAGCGTCTCACAAACCAAGGTCGGCCTGCTCGAGATCTCGGCGCCGGACCTGCATGAAGCCATCTTCATGCGCGATGCAACACTCGTATCCATTTACGGGATTTCTCCCTTTTTTTATTTTCTTTTGTTTTTTTGTCCACCGCACCTAATCTAACTGGATTCCCATTTTTTTTGTTCTTCAATCAAACCATTAATATAATATTGTTAATATTATCTATGCTTTATCTTTATTCTATTATTTCATGTTACTCATTATTTTATCCTATTAATAAGCCAAAGTTATAATAAAATATCAATACTTTAAAATTTAAAGTTTTATTACTTTAATTATTAAACTCATTTATGTAACACCCCAAACTTTCACGGTATGCATCTCTTTAAATATTACAGTAGCGTGTGTTGTACGCAACTTTGAGTTCTAACACACACCACAACCAATCAAACTAACCGTTATGAATAGTAATACTCACATTTTAAAATTTTATAAATTTTATCTTTCAAAATGGACTTCATTTTTGGATTCAGAATATCGAAATTATCCTAGGGTGAATTTTGGGTATTTTTCTGAAAACTTTCAATAATTGATGAATAGTGAAAAAACCCTGAGTTATAGTTTAAAACCAAATTTTTATTTAAATGATTATTTATTTTATATATATTTATTTTAGGTCAAAATAGATACATAATACCTATATAAGTTCAATGTAATTCATTGGAGTTAGTTTAGAGTAATTTTAGATATATAAAAATTTTATTAAACTTTTCACCGTCTTTTACCCACCTCTTAGGAGAATTTAAAAATTCACATAAAACCTAATGTTACTGCTTCTGCTAGTGGAATTTCGAAAATCCGAGAGACACGGTTAATATCAAGGAGTAAAATGTGGTTCAATAAGATAAAAATAATTTTTGGTGAATAGTAACTTTTTACTTTTATTTACCACGGTTAAAAGTAAATAGGGTAATTAAGGGTAATAATGATATTAATATTACCCTAACACATGTCCTAATTCTATTGGACAAGTGTATCTCGACCAAAAAAAACTTTAGGAATAAAATATTATCATTTAGGTCCACATGGATTAGATTAGGATATTTATTATTATTTAATTCAAAGAAGAGTTAAAAGTGTTAAAATCAAAGTTTAATTACAAAAACATTTTTAATATAGGGTTATACATAAGATAAATTCGATTATAAATATTCATTATAAAGCTAAAAAGCTTTCCTACATAATGGTATTTTATTTATAATTTTTAGACATTAATAAATTTGATTTATTTATGACACAATGGTGATGAAGTAATTACCTAATTAATAAAATATTAAAATAATTGATATTAGAAATATCCAAATAAATGTAATTTGAAACTTTTTATGAATTACAATAATTTTATAGGTTAATATGAAATATTAGGACTGGTTATAAGAATTTTGTTCTAAGTAATAATGTTGTTATGAATTTATCAAAAACAAAATACCCAATAGTGTCAAAATTGACATAAAAGAGTTTTTAAAACAAATATTATATTATTAATTGATATTCAATTTCTAAAAATCTAAGGATCAGCCAAGAGACTTATATAATGATTTATGTGTCATTAATGAACCACTTGGGGTTCTCTTGGATATATATGGTAAGTTTAATAACTATATAATATAAAAATACAAAGAGACATGGTAAATGTGAAATTATTTAACTAAGAGTTAAATATAAATGATAAGGTTAAAATAGTGACCCAAATTTGTCTAAAATCTATTGGTTGAAAGGATTTAGACCCATCCTCACCTTATCCTTTAAATAATACACTTTTAAGCCATTAGAAACCGAATATAAAGTTATTATAAAATAATATTTCTAGCTTTTCCAAAGGTGCCCATCACCCCTCTTATAAAAGGGCAGTCCTCCTTCTCTCTAATTTACACCTTCAAAGCCTTTTGGCTCGGCCAACCTCTGTCCGGATATTCTCTAAACTTCCCTCACTTCAACATATAGGCCTTAATTTGATCATAAAGCCAACCTAAGTATCCCTTTTGATCAAATCAAAAGGAAGAACCCGATTAAGAGGTAATGTTTTCACCACCCTATTTCAAGTTCCTTTCTTCTTCAACTTCTTATTTCTTTGTTATTACCATTATAAAATAATAACTACAGTATCATATATATAATTTATGTTATTATAAATATGGTACAAC
Organism: Viscum album; assembly: GCA_963277665.1. NCBI lineage: Eukaryota > Viridiplantae > Streptophyta > Magnoliopsida > Santalales > Viscaceae > Viscum > Viscum album. The sequence goes on from OY728155.1 coordinate 220,941,583, forward strand.
CATATTCAATATTCTATCCATCCTTTGAATGACATGTCACCATACGTGCTTACGTACGGCTTACCGTCTCCATGTCGTGGTGTAATTGTTATTCAAAACATTATTATTTGGATGAGTATAATAATGATGTGTAATTCCTGTAAATAATAAATATAACATGATAATGATTATTTATATATGATATATCATCCAATTATATATTATTTTAATATCAAAAGAATAATATTGTCGCTCGTGCGTACGTACGGATTACCGTCTCCACGAATGCAATGAGATTCATTCCTCATCAAATCCATTCAAGACTAACTATCATTTGATGATTAAAAATAAATTTTAGAGACATGACATCATTCTGGATATGAATAATATACATCCCATCCATAACAAATAAGGCTCACATTACAAAGAATATAAAGGAAAATGAATTCGTTAACACCCGAAACGATGATAATACTAAGATATTATTAACAATCAATGTTTAAAAATCATATATGATATCATATTAATGTATATGATTCTTGTATAATTTAATAACAATTATTTCACCATTATATAAGAGGTTAACCTACCCTAATCCAAGGAAAAGTACAAGGTAAGGGTTTATTTCATAATCTCATCATTATCCGAGATTGTTTATATGTAATTATCTACTGGGACCTCTTTATCATCTGCATCCATATTTCTTAAAAATGTATTTCAAATCATTCTTACTATTTTACATACTATGGGTTAAAGTCATTTATACCCTTGTTGAATTTTTATAAGAATTTTATAAAGGAATCTTTCTATCGTTTTCCAAACGAGATCCTTTTTAACCTTTTCGACAGAATTAAGGTAAGAATGTTTTTATTAACTTATACGGTGAGTACGACTATTTTCCGCCGTTATGAAATCGTCGAAGCTTCCCTTAAAAGCTTATAAGGATATTTTCAAAGTAAATATTTTATTTTATAATTATGTGACTTTTAAATGATTTCAAAAAAGAGATATTTCTCTCAAATAGTTTTGATTTCATCTATGTCAACATTCTTTGATGGATTTCAAGCTTATTTGAAGTTGATTTATTATGATACAAAACTTCTATATTGTATTGAAGGATTTGTGATATGTTTGACTGTGGATGAGTTATTTTTATACCATTCATGGTTTATGGAGAAAGTATTGACATTTCTTATTCTAGTTTTAATAGGAATGTTTATATTATGTTTCAACCTGTTCATACGAGGAATGCATTGGACATAATAAGTGATGGGTGGAGCCCGCTATAGCTCCTCGATGCATCAGTAGGTCTCATGAGACAAACTAGTGTCTTGGCACAAGGCCTTGACAAAATCTTATTTTTAGTCTTGGCACAAGGCCTTGACTTTGTTGTTATGATAGTCTGGCATTATGCATTCCATCATTATAAAAGTGGTTATTGATATTGCATGTGATTATTCGACTAGTAGAATATCCACGTGAATAAGTAAACGGAATTATTTCATTTTATTTCTATCATATTATGCTGAAGTTCAAGTTTAAAATTCTTTTGTTTTAGTTATACATTGCCTTAAATGTTTATTCTTATTTATGAAAGTTTCCTCTATATTTTTATCCTTACTGTGCATATGAGCTCACCCCTTTCTATGTTTTATTTTTCACAGGATGTGAAGAAGTATTTTATGAATGGCATGTAGGGACAGTATGAGGGGATATGAGTGTGGACTATGGAGACTATGTTGTTGTAGTTTTCATTTTATGATGTAATGTAAACTTTATGAATGTATCTAATGATTCCAAGGCTACTAAACTAATCGGTATTTCGAGACTTGATCTTTTGTGATCATGCCAATGATATGTAATAATGCACCGACTCTAGGTAATTGGGGTCGTGGCATTACAATTTATATAAAATATAATTATTATAAACAAGTTATAGTTAAACTAATTTGAAACAAATAAAATGTATTTGTTATTATTTATAAAACATTTACATATTTTTTAAAAGTATTATTAATTATAAAAATAATTTATCTATTTTATGTATCATATTATTAAATTTTATAACATAATATATATATAAACATATACATATACATTTTTAATCAAATAAAATTCTAATTATGAAATCATATTTATTCAATTTTCAAGTTTATCTATAAAATAATTATATATATATATATATGTCATATTATATAATTAAATTTTTATAAATTAAATTAGTAATTTGAAAATATATCAACTTAATAATAATGGTCATAATTAGTACAAAATATTTATAATTGAAGTTCATGAATGCTATTTATAATAAATTTAACATTTCTTTTATGTGAATTAATACCTTTGATTTATTTAAAACGTTATATATAAAATTATAGTATTAGTTTTATATTATTATAATAGGATTATGCTTATATATATATATATACACACACCATATTTGAAGAACAAGTAATAAATTAGTTATATTCATTTTTTTCGTATATTTATAAAAAAATATTATATTAATTAATAAATTCATAATGAATAAATTAATTATTTTAAATTGTATGTCTAAATTAGACATTAAAAATTTTATGTTCTTATTTACAAGAAACTGTCTTTAAATTATAAACATATCCATTTAATTAAACACTAAAGATCATTAGACAAAAAATCCAATGGTCACTTCATTTGAATTCCTACAGCTATAAGTATTTCTAACGGTCATATTAGTGCCCTATAAAACCAAGACTTGGGGTGTCTTAAGATTGTGGTGATTGAAGAAGAAGGAGAAGATGGTTCAATTCATTCCTTTGGTTCTTAGTGCGACTGTGGTGGCTTCGGCCATTCTTATGTTTTTTTTGATGGATGCTAAAGACCCCTATCGTCTTCTTGGGATTCTCGTTGTTTTGAGTGGTCTTCCTGTAATCTTAATAGGGTTTTTAATTGGTATCTTTGGTTAGCTTAATTTCCCATTTGATCTCAATGTATTGTAGTTACTATGGTGTTTCCATTTGAATAAAGAGTCTTTCGTTCATTTTTTGTGTTTACTCTATTTCATTATTACTTTTTCATAAGAAACCAGTTTGTTTGATTAATGGGTGACATAAAATATAAAATTTACCATTACATGAAACATAGATTCTTGGGATGTTACATAATTCATTCTTTTAAATTTTACCTGATTGTTAATTATGATATATTATATAACACTTCAATATATTAAGATGACAACAACTGGCGAGTGAATTTTGAAATGGTGGGCAGACGGCACGTCAATCGAATGTGTGGTTTGCACAGTACAGCTGAATATGTGTTTTTTAATTGTTTGGAACATTTGAGAAAGGTGTGGGGTAATCAAAACCGGCCAAACGACCTTAGAATTCCATGAAAGAAGATGAAAACAATAGGAAAGTAAATTGTGAAATGGTCGGGCAAACGACACGTCAATCAGAGATGTCGTGTGATCGCGATGATCAAAAATGCACTTCTAGTACCATAAAGGACCAAAAAACACGTTTAACGCTCAAATGCATACCGAACGACCTCAGAATGACTTGAAATCATAGGAAAACAGTATAATTATTATGTTTGACGTGTATGGGCAGACGACACATCAATCGAACGTGTAGTTTGCGCGGTACGGCAGAATATGTGTTTTTTAGGCACTTGGCGCGCTTGAGAAAGGTGTGTGGGGTGTTTAAAACCGGATGAAAAACCTCAGAATACCAATATATCAGATGAAAACAACCTACAAGTTAATTGTGAAATGGTCGGGTAGACGACACGTCCTTCAGAGGTGTCGTGTGACCGTGGTGACTAAAAACACACTTCTGGTGCCAAAAACGACCAAATCAGTCATTTAATGGTCAAATGCATACACAACGACCTCCGAATGACTTAAAATCACATGACAACAGTCTCATTATTATTTTTGACATTTACGGACAGCCGACACATCAATTGGACGTGTGGTTTGCGCGGTACGGCTGAATATGTGTTTTTTAGGTGTTTGGCGCGCTTGAGAAAGGTGTATGGGGTGGTCAAAACTGGCTGAACAACCTCAGAATGCCATGAAATCAAGTGACAACAACCGACGAGTGAATTGTGAAATGATAGGACAGAAGATACATCAATCAGAGGTGTCGTGTGACCACGGTGACCGAAAACACACTTCTGGTGTCATAAACGACCAAAACACACATTTAATGGTCAAATGCATACCGAACGACATCAGAATGACTTGAAATCATAGGACAACAGTTAGGGAGCCTCTTAGTGGCGTGTCTCCTAAAGCGAAGTGGCTAGGGTTTCTCTAAGTTTCGGTTTCCCCTCTTCCCCCCTCCGCCCTGACTTTGCTTGTGAATTCTACATCTGGTTTCGGTCCGATGTGTGCATCGTCATGCCTCATGTGTTTGACCCAGCGTGGTTCGTCCCCTGTGTTGACGACCTCGGATTTGGAGGTGCGGCTGGATCTCATCTGGCGCGACGGCGGTGCGTCGGTGTTGTGGCTTGTCCCTCTCCGTCGACGATGAGGTTCGGTGTGTGATCGACTTCGTGGCTTGGTTGTTTCGTCCGGGTTCGTCGGGTGCCAGGGTTTCTCGAAGGTTCAGTGTGCGCTCTCAGGATTCGTTGGGTAACCTGGGTTTCCTAGATCATGTGGCGCGATCAGGTGCGGGTCTCTAGTCAGATCTGCATTGCTTTGGATGGGGTAGGTATTGGGTTGCAGCTTCTCTGGGTTTTGCAGGTTTTTTATTGGTATGGACTGATTGGGTATGTTGTGATTTTTTCTATCTAGCTGAATCCAGTATTGTTTGTTCTGGTTCAATCTCGCTGGCTCCTCACTGCCTTTTCCTGCTGCCATTCTCGTTGTTGTGAGGTCTCAGAATCTGGTAAGGGTACATCTATGGTTCTGATTGGAGCATACTCATTCCCATAGCGACTCTTCTATTTCAGGATGACTCGGATCCCCTCATCAGTGGAACCCTCTTGATGTGTGGTCAGTCCACCCAATCCTAGGTGACGATGGCCTATTCTCGTGCCTCTAGGGTTTCCTTCTGGGGGATTATGTGACAATAGTGGCTGGGGGGTTTGAGGAGGGAAGCAGTGTTGTTCCAGGATGACCTTTGATGGGGATGCTTGGAATGGTAATTTCAGAAGGACGAATGGGTTTTTATTGCGAGGTATGTTGGTATAGTGATGCACCCGGACTCGACCCGTGGATCATCACCTAGAGGAGGTTTTTTAGAGCTCCTCTTCATCGTTGCAGTGTTTTTCGGATTTGGTTGTTGAGAGGGTATAATGACAATCATCAGATCGGGTTTGTGCTTTGACATAAGTCACTTGCTTGTTGTTAAGCCTTGAAACGGTGGAGTGCTTTTCCATGTTCATATGTTGGGCTGGGGTAGCTTCCTGTGCCAGTTTGGTTTGTCTCGCTAGACCATCGGGTCATGGATTATTTTAAGTCGACGATGTCTTGGGATACCCCTCTTCTTCCCTTAAAAGGGGGTTTATGTTTATGTTTTTGTTGAAATAATAAAAACAATTAAAGGCCTTCGGGCCGTTGGATGGACAGGACAACAGTCTAATTAATATTCGTGAGGTGTATGAGGAAAAATCATGTCAATCGGACGTGCGGTTTGTGCAACACAGTTGAATATGTGTTTTTTAGGCGTTTGGCGCATTTGAGAAAGGTGTGTGGAGTGGTCAAAATCATTCGAACAACCTCAGAATGCCATAAATTCAGACAACAACAACTGGCGAATGAATTGTGAAATGGTCGGGCAAACGACTTGTCAATCGGAGGTGTCGTGTGACCGTAAACGCACTTCTAGTGCCATAAACGACCAAATCATGCGTTTAACGGTCAAATGCATAGCGAACGAGATCACAATGACTTGAAATCACAGGAAAACATGCTAATTATTATTCATGGCATTTATGAGAAGACATCTCGTCAATCGGACGTACGGTTTAAGTGGTACGGCTGAAAATGTGTTTTTTAGGCGTTTGGCATGCTTGAAAAAGGTGTGTGGGGTGGTCAAAACTGACCGAACGACCTCAAAATTCCATTAAATTAGATGAAAACAACCAGCGGGTGAATTGTGAAATGTTTGGGAAAACGACACGTCACTCGGAGGTGTCGTGTGACCGCAGTTACTGAAAACGCATTTTTGGTGCCATAAACGACCAAAACATGTTTTTAACAGTCAAATGCATACCGAATGACATCGGAATGACTTAAAATCACAAGAAAATATTCTATTTATTATTCATGACATGTATGAGGAGATGGCATGTCAATCGGACGTTCGATTTGCATGATACGGCTGAATATATGTTTTTTAGACGTTTGGGGCATTTCAGAAAGGTGCCTGGGGTGGTCAAAACTGGCCGAACGACCTCAAAATCTCATGAAATCAGACGACAACAATTGGAGAGGGAACATTAAAATATCCGGACATATGACATCTTAATCAGAGGTTTCGTGTGACCGTAGTGACTGAAAACGCACATCTTGTGTCATAAACGTCCAAAACACGTGTTTAACGGTCAAATGCATACTGAACGACATCAGAATGACTTGAAATCATAGGAAAACAGACTAATTATTATTCGTGACATTTACGGGCAGACGGTGCGTCAATAAGATATGTTATTTGCACGATTCGTCTGATTATGTGTTTTTAGGCATTTGGCGTGCTTGAGAAAGGTGTATGGGGTGGTCAAAATCGGTCGAACGTCCTCGGAATGCCATGATATCATGGGAAAACAATCGGTGAGTGAATTGTGAAATGTTCGGACAGATGAAACGTCAATCGCATCAATCGGATGTGTGGTTTGTTCGGTACTGCTGAATGTGTGTTTTTAAGTGTTTGGCACGGTATGGCTAAATATGTCTTTTTTAAGTGTTTGGTCGGGCAGACAACATGTCAATCAGAGGTGTCATGTGACCCCGATGACCAAAAACGCACTTCTGGTGTGATAAACGACCAAAAAACCTGTTTAACGGTCAAATGCATACCGAATGACATCGGAATGACTTGAAATCACAGGACAACAATCTAATTATTATTCGTGATGTGTACGGGCAGACATCACATCAATCAGACATGCAATTTGCATGGTATGGTTGAATATGTGTTTTTAGGTGTTTGACGCGCTTGAGAAAGGTGGGTGGGGTAGTCAAAATCGGCCGAACAACCTCGGAATTCCATGAAATCAGTTGACAACAACCTGTGAGTGAATTGTGAAATAGTTGGGCAAACGACACATCAATCGGAAGTGTCGGGTGACCGCGCTGACCGAAAACGCACTTCTGGTGCAATAAACGACCAAATCATTCTTTTAACGATCAAATGCATAACAAACGACCTCAGAATAACTTGAAATAATTGGACAACAGTCTAATTAAAATTCGTGACGTGTACAGGTAGATGGCACGTCAATCGGACGTGCGGTTTGCACGGTACAACTAAATATGTGTTTCTTAGGCTTTTGCGCACTTGGGAAGGTGGGTGGGGTGGTCAAAACCGGTCGAACAACCTCGGAATGTCATGAAATCAGAAAAAACAATCGGTGAGTGAATTGTTAAATGATCGGGTAGACGACACACCAATCGAAGGTGTCGAGTGACCGCAGTGACCGAAAACGCACTTATGGTGCCATAAAAAACCAATACATATGTTTAACTGCCAAATGCATACCGAACGAAATCAGAATGCCTTTAAATAACAAGGAAACAATATAATTATTATTCCTAACATGTACGAGGAGACGACACGTCAATCAGATGTGCGGATTGCACGGTACGGTTGAATGTATGTTTTTAGGCATTTGGCGCCCATGATAAAGGTGTGTGGGGTGGTCAAAACCACCCGAACAACCTCAGAATACCATGAAATCAAACAAAAACAACTAGAGAGTGAATTGTGAAAAGGTTGGGCTGACGACACGTCAATCGAAGGTGTCGTGTGACTACGGTGACCGAAAACACACTTCTGGTTCCATAAACCACCAAAACACATGTTTAACGGTCAAATGCATACCGAACGACATCAAAATTATTTGAAATCACGGGACAACAACCTATTTATAATTAGTGACTTGTACGAGTAGACATCACGTCAATAGGACATGCGGTTTGCGTGGTACGGCTGAATATGTGTTTTTTAAGTGTTTGCTGGGCTTGAAAAATGTGAGTTGGGTGGTCAAAATCGACCGAACGACCTCAGAATGTCATGAAATCAAATGACAACAACCAACGAGTGAATTGTAAAATGGTCAGGCAGATTACATGTCAATCAGAGGTGTCATGTGACTGCGGTGATGCCAAAGCTGAACTGGGCTATAGTGTCCGCCATTTGGTCAATGCTATTGATGTCGTCGAAATCACCTATAACGACCGCCAAATGGAAGTCGTTATAGGCCATGATGACTCATCTACAACATTCACCAAATGGAGAATTCTCTTAGCAATAACGACAAGCCTAAAGCGTCTTCCATTTGGAGGACGCTAGGCGACCGCTATAGATCTTTAGCGAAGGCTTTTGGCGGTCGCTAAAGGTTTTCATTCTACTAGTGTAATTACACTTATAGAAATTTTGTATTCGGCATGAGATTATTCAAGGAATGGTATGAAAGGTCTCAATGACTCTTATGATGAATGCATGGGGATTAATATTATATAGATGCATCAACAGGTATCATGAGATCAAATATTTTGGCTTTTTGTGTATACCTCATACCATGATAGGAATGTGTCCTAGGACAGGGCCTTGACAGCTTATTTTTTGATGTCTAGAAATATGCATTCATCGGTATAATATCAATGATTATTGTTATCCATGTATTCATTTATTATCATGGATGTAGAATTCCCTCGGTTTTAGTTAATTTTAACTTCACGTTTTCATTTTTTACATCCATATCGCTTATGAAATGATTATGTTATTAAATAATATACATTATTCTGCTCCTTATTGAGCATCAGAGATCACCCTTTTTAGTTTTCCTTTCCCTAGGAATCTTAGGGAAGGACTACGTGTAGTTTTTAGGGATATGAAGAAAGGGATAGTTATGTTCTCATAATATGTTAATGTTTTATATAATTTTTTGAAATTTATTGTATGTATGTATCATGTCTTAGAAAACTACTAAACAGTTGTATCCTTTGAGAAATCTTTTATTTTATACTAAATTTGTGGTATAACTAACAGATCTGTGTTTTTGGTGTTTAGGATTTTACCGTTGGAATCAAAGAATTTTAGTAGTAACCTTCGGGATAACATTTAGATGCAATATGTGACGCCCTTTGAAAAGACCTTAGGATTTATAGGGAATAGCTTGGAAAATATAGTTGGAATTATATTTTACAATTCAATATCATGATGAAATTATGTTTATTCAATTATAAAATGATTGTGACTAATGGGAGGAATGGGAAGTTTATTAACACACTTAGTAAACATAGGTATATTTTCCATGAACAAGTTAATGGAATTGGGGTACAGGTTAATCAGATCATATATATATTTTTGTAGTAAACCCAATTTAAGGAGGTATTCTATGAAAAATAATTTCCTCATGAGTAGAGAGTAGAAATTGAATGGAAGTTCAACATTCATAGAAAAATGGAGGAGGAGAATGTTGCTAAATACGAGGCTCACATTACAATGTTATCTGTGCATGTTGAAAATTATGTACATAGATCTGAATGAAAGATTGATCATTTTTTTGATGGGTTAATTCTGAGACTTCAAAAAGAGTTGGTATCTCCGACCATTTCGTTATATTTTGATACTAACTGAAACACCATTTACCTAGAAAATGAGTTCTCTAGCATGTATGTATTGTCGGAACCAAAGTTGTTCTTTGCTATAAATGGAGTATTGTAACGACCCGGAATTTTGAATAAATCTTGTTTCCTAATTTTGTGTATTATTTTATTTCATACTCATCAAAACTTTTTCATTTAATAAAATGAGTATAATAAAAATGAGATTTTTGGATTTTGACTATTATATGACCGTTAGTCAGTATGACCATTGTTAACTAAATGTTGTGACTATTTTCTCTATATACAAGTGATCTTGGTTAATTAATATAGAATGAATATTTGATGGCCTCATCCAGTAGTCTTGGGCCAATCAAAGTCCATCTAACAAAAGTTGGAAAAGAGGTTGCAGCACTGGGCTTTGCTCTGGACCAAACCTAAGCTAAACTTCATCATGTGAAGCTAGAACGGAATCGCCTTCACAAGAAGTTTAAACTAATAGAAATTACTACTCATGCGATGTTGGTCGAGCCGCCCTCAGATTCTCTCACTTTAGCACACCTTACACATAGGTCCTATGTTTGGGTTATAAGGGGCTATGTAAGGAGACCGTAACTACCTTGTGTAATCATTTGATCTAAATAAAAATTGTGATTTCTCCTTATGATGAAGTTTGAGAATTTTCAAATGTTCGGATAAATATAGTATGCATATTTTTGATGAATTTTAGAAAAAGGATATTTCAAAATATTTATTTAAACCTGAAATAATTAATAATGTGTAATGATTTTCAAAAAAATTGTCTTCTACAATTATGTTCAGAATGAAATTTAGAGTCTGATAAGATCAACATAATTTTTGATGAATAGTAAATTATGAATAGTGATTTTACACATAGGATTAGTAATGTGACCAAATGGATTGGTAATCTCACTTAAAGAAAGTATTAATATATCTAGGCACCTTGATTAAGTAATGTGATTCAATAAAATAGGTAAATAACTATTTCAGAAATTATTAGTCAAGTATTAGTTTTTTCGGGTGAATAATGTTTTTTAATTAAAAATTCAATTAAAAATATTTAGAAAATTACTTTTATAAATTGGAGTTCATTTTTGAACTTAAAGCATCGATATTATGTTATGGTAATTTTTGAGGATTTTTTTGAAAAAAATGAATTTTCGGTGAATAGTGTATTTATTTAAAAAATAAAATAAAAATATTTAGAAAATTATTTTTACATAATGGAGTTCATTTTTGAAATCAGAGCATCAATATTTGGTTAAGGTTAAATTTTTGGATTTTTCTGAGAATGTTGAATTTTCAGTGAATAATGAATTTTCAGTTTAGAGTTTCGGGTGTTTAATGACGTCATTAAGGATGTAATAATTATGTAATCATTATGGTCGACTTATGAATAGTAATATAAGGTATGAGGTATCCCAAGTGGACAATACCATGGGAAAATACCATGGAAAAGCCCATGGTTTTTCCAATACCACCAATGAGGTGTCCCTTGGCCATTAATGTCTTGTCCCCTCACTTTCCCTATAAATACCAAGTCATTCTCTCATTCTTTCGACTCCAAAATCATCCCTAACGAAGTTTTGGTCTCCTTAGCTCCCAAAGAGTCCTCCCAAGGTGCCCCCAATCCCTCAAGGTCCCAACCTTTGAGTTTTAAGAGTTACGTTTTAAGGTATGGGATCCTACCTCTCTCTTTCTTTCCAAGTACTCTCTTTTATGTCATTTCTTTTATGCTCCATGTTCATATGTTGAAGGATGTTCTATTATATTCATCCTAATGTATTTTTCATTTTAATATTATGAGAGACCCCCTCTTACTCTCATCAATTCATTTTAATAATGTTTAATTGGCGTCGTTAGGCTGCCAAATCTTTTAAGGGATTCTTTCACCCTTCTCGTTTTCAAGATCTATTTTCATGTCAATTCTTTCATTTTCCTTTTTATTATGCTGGGTTATGATCTCTATATCTATCATACTGATCTGTTATGTTAATTTAATGAGAGACCCTATGTGATCTCATCAATCCATTTTTTTTAAGTTTTAAGTGACGTCGTTAGGCTGCCAAATTTTCATAAGAGAAATTTTATTTTTGTCTTCCTTCCATGTTTTTCATTTCATAGGGTATGTCTTTCAAATTTCATTACCATTTTCTTATACCCTTTATATTATTTCCCTCTAATGTTATATGGATCATTTATGAGTGGGTGACCCATGTCCCCTCTCTTTTCAGTATTTTCTAAAACCCTATAACATAGTCGTTATGCTGCAAAACTTTCGTCTCAAAGTGTCTCTCTCTTTATATCAAATTCTTTTATTTTATTAATTGAATACTCAAAACTCTTTCTTCTATAGGGGTATTCACATATATATCAAAATTTTTTATTTTAATTCTGGGACTTACATACATAAAACCCTCTTTTCTTTTTCCATGGGTTTATAGTGGCATAAAGATCACGTCTTTAAAGCAGTTTTTAAAATGTGGTGACTATGAAATGAAACTCATTTCTTTTATTCTATATGGGTTTTTTATGAAATTATTGATGATGATATATGTGGCTCACATTTTAATAAAGGAAAATTTAAGGGTGCACCCTGATAGCGCTCCAATGCATTGGGTAAAAACTTAATCTCTAGAGATGACCATTTTTAACGATACCTTGGTGAATAACCTTGGTAATTTTTAATGACACCTTGGGGATGGACCTTGGTGAAATGAAAATGATTGTCTATGTTAAATTTAGTAGCCACATCTTCAAGTTATGAAACACGTTATTTTTATTATGATATGTCTCATGATCTCTCTCTCATGCCTTAAAGTTATTTTTCATGACTTTTTGATGTATCTCAAGTTCACATGTAAAATGTTTCCCTTGTTTCCCTTACTGGGTCTTCTGCTCACCCTTTCCTTCTATGTATGCTCCCAGGTTATGAGATTTTGTATTGAAATTAGGATGTAACAAATGAAGAAGTCTTTCAAGTGTTTAAGAAGAATGTTTTATGTTCTCATGTATTAAGTTCCTGGTTTCCAAGACACTAGACCTTAAAGATCCTCAGTTTTTTATAATGTAATGAAAGTTTATGTGATAAAAGGCGGGATTCTATATCTGGTATCAAAGGATGGTTTAGTTATTTGTAGAAATTAGGATATGAAAATTTTAGTAAGAAGCCTATAAAAAAATTTGAATAAAGGAAATCTTCCTGGTATTTTGGTAAGTATTGAGTTAGTGGTTTATCAAGAAAATACATCCATGTCTGGATACGAGCAGGTAGAGGTGGCTCTGGAACAGATGTACATAGGGGTAAAACCCAAAAACACCGCTTTGAGCTAGACTCGAACGGGAACTGGTACACGACAACGGGTCTTGCTGCACTCTTGGTTATGACACTCCTGGGAGATGTGATTTGGTAAATTCATAATCTTAGTATGAACCATTATTAAAGGAACAAAGATAAAATAATATAACGATTCACATAAGAATATATGATCATGGATAACCTATATTGGAACCTAGGTGATCACAAGTTAGGATATATTTTTCTTCTACAAGTTTATCCTTCTATGCTTTAAGTTTCCTTTTCATGATTATTGGCTAAGTATTTAAGCCCCCTAATTATACATTATTTTCATAGTTAATGGTGGGAAATGGGAGAACATGCCCCAACAACCAATGTGATAGGAAATGTGATTATTTCCCTATTAATATGATAGAGATGACGAGAGATCAAGTTGACCATATTGTGATTATGCCAAACCAGCTATCAAAAATCCCAATTAATAATTGGTACCTAGTTGAATTCCCAAATTCATCAAGGAAGAAAAAGGGAAAAACTCAAGGGTGTTCATCAGATAAAGTTGATAAGGGAAAGAAGACTCAATTTTCCTTTGTGCAAAAAGTGTGGAAAGGGGCACCAAGGATAATGTCACAAAGGAACCGGGAGATGTCTTAAGTGTGGGGTGATAGGGCATAAAGTAGCCAATTGCTTTTAAAAAATGGATAATGTGATGAATAGAGATAAGGTTCGACCTAATGTACCTTATACTTTTCAATGTCATAAATGAGGAGAAGTTCGACATTATCCAAGGCAATTCTCTCTTGGAAGGGATGAAAAGCATGATGAGCATCAACAATCTTCAATGACAAGGGAACAATGCAAGTCCTATGCTGAGATGGATCATGATGACTAAAGTACATGCAACTTCTTCGCAATAATTGTATATTTCATGTTGTATTTTATTTTATGATCTATGAGAATATCCTTAATGTTTTCTAAGAACATTGAGTCACTACCTAAGATGGTTTTATATCATTAAGGAAAACATCTATTGTTATGTATCACATGTTGATGTTGTGAAGCTGTTCTTCTTGAAAAAAAAAATGATTAGGGGATTAAAAGATGATTATTATTTTGGAAGACGTTCACAATTTTGGGAACCCTATATGATCGAGGTAAATAGATTACTACGGTATTTTCATTGAGGAGTAAAGGTTGAATTATATTTTGATGAACCGATGAATTTAAGGTGAACTTATAGTAATTTAGGTTACTTATGGAAATGATTAACCTATCTTGGGGAAAATATGTTTAGGTTAGTAACTTTTGTTATAAGATGTTAGGAGTGGTTGATGTTGTCTGGAGATGAACGATAAAGTTTATCTTGGAAGACTATGTTATCAAATCCTTCTTATATTTGGGTTTCAATCTTAGTTTGGTTTATTTTGAGGAATTTTAAGGATAGTTATTTATGGAATGGTCTATGATGAACTTTGGGTAGTACCATGGAACTTTGAAGATTTAAAGTAGTTTCTCATCCTTTGGGGTTCTTTCGTTTTGAATGGTTGTTTTATCTTACCCTTTAGGTTTTTGGGATAAATGTTTAAAGATAGATAGTTATTCTTTTGTGTATTATGTGATTCTCTAGAAGATTATTCTTGTGCTTTCATGAGACTAAGTATTTTTGAATGATCATCATTTGGAGAAAAGAATAGTCTTGGTGGAAACTTATTAAGGGATGAAACTCTACTTGGAGGTAAATATATTTCCTTGTGTTTTTATTCTATGTTGTAAATGAATTCCTCAAAATTATGAAAAGGAACGTAAAACAAAAATGTTGTTGGTTTAAGTTTCCTACTGGGTAATCTAATACCGTTTAACCCATCACAAGTTTGTGATTTTTTGGTGGTTAACTTCATCTTAGACATGTTTTATATCACTCTCCCTCAGAACTTGACCCTTTGTTTTCTCTTATATATCCATGTTTCCCAACATAGAATCCTAGTATGGGTTAACTAGGGTGACCTTTGTACTTCCTTTTCTTTCTTTTAAAGTAATAGTGTTACTGACTCTTTTTACGATGTGGGACTTTCAATGAAATTTCCAAGCCCAATTTTAAAAATTCTGAGGATACAATTTCTTAAGGGGGGAAGATTGTAACGACCTGAAATTTTGAATAAATATTGTTTCCTAATTTTGTGTGTTATTTTATTTCATACTCAACAAAACTTTTTCATTTAATAAAATGAGTATAATTAAAATGAGACTGTTGGGTTTTGACTATTATATGACCGTTAGTCAGTATGACCATTGGAAACTAAATGTTGCGACTATTGTATCTAAATACAAGTGATCTTGGTTAATTAATATAGAAAGAAGATTTGATGGCCTCATCCAGTAGTCTCGGGCCAATCGAAGCTCATCTAACAGAACTTCAGAAAGAGGTAGCACCACTGGGCTTTTCTCCAGACTAAACTCGATCTGAACTTCATCATGTAAAGCTAGAACAAAATCTCCTTTGCGAGAAGTTCAAACTGATAGAAATTACTACTCGTGCGATGTTGGTTGAGCCGCCCTCAGATTTCTCACCTTAGCACACCTTACACATAGTTCCTATGCTGGGGTTATAAGGGGCTATGTAAGGAGACCGTAACTGTATTGTGTAATCCTTTGATTTAAATAAGAATTGTGATTTCTCCTTATGATGAAGTTTTTGAATTTTCAAATGTTCGGATAAATATAGTATGCATATTTTTTATGAATTTTAGAAAAAGGATATTTCAAAATATTTATTTAAACCTTAAATAATTAATTATGTGTAATGATTTTCAAAAAATGGTCTTCTACAATTATGTTCAGTAAGAAATTTAGAGTCTAATAAGATCAACTTAATTTTTGATGAATAGTAAATTATAAATATTGATTTTACACATAGAATTAGTAATGTGACCAAATGGATAGGTAATCTCACTTAAAGAAAGTATTAATATAATCTAGGCACCTTGATTAAGTAATGTGATTCAATAAAATAGGTAAATAAATATTTCAGAAATTATTAGTCAAGTATTAGTTTTTTCGTGAGAATATTGTTAGTTAATTAAAAATTAAATTAAAAATATTTAGAAAATTATTTTTATAAAATGGAGTTCATTTTTGAACTCAGAGCATCGATATTATGTTAAGGTAATTTTTGGCTATTTTTCTAGAACAAAATGAATTTTCGGTGAATAGTTTATTTATTTAAAAATTAAATTAAAATTATTTAGATAATTATTTTTATAAAATGGAGTTCATTTTTGAAATCAGAGCATCGATATTTGGTTAAGGGGAAATTTTGGGATTTTTCTGAGAATGTTGAATTTTTGGTGAATAGTGAATTTTCAGTTTAGAGTTTCGGGTGTTTAATGACATCATTAAGGATGTAATAATTATGTAATAATTATGGTAGACTTATAAATAGTAAAATAAGGTATTAGGTGTCCCATGTGGCCAATAACATGGGCAAATACCATGGGAAAGCCCATTGTTTTTCCAATACCACCAATGAGGTTCCACTGGCCATTAATGTCTTGTCCCCTCACTTTCCCTATAAATACCAAATCAGTCTCTCATCCTTTCGACTCCAAAATCATCCTCAATGAATTTCAGGTCTCCTTACCTCCCAAGGAGTCCTCCCAAGGTGCCCACAGGCCCTCAAGGTCCCAACCTTTGAGTTTTAAGAGTTGCGTTTTAAGGTAGGGATCCCACCTCTCTCTTTCTTTCCAAGTACTCTCTTTTATGTCATTTATTTTATGCTCCATGTTCTTATGTTGGAGGATGTTATATTATATTCATCCTACTGTCCTTTTCATGTTCATATGATGATATACCCCCTCTTACTCTCATCAATTCATTTTAATAACGTTTAATTGGCGCCATTAGGCTGCCGAAATTTTTAAGGGATTCTTTCACCCTTCTCGTTTTCAAGATCTATTATCATGTCAAGTCTTTCATGTTCCTTTTTATTATATTGGGGTATGATATCTATATCTATCATACTGATATTTTATGTTCATATGATGAGATACCCTATTTTATCTCGTCAATTCATTTTTTTTATGTTTTAACTGACGCCGTTAGGCTGCCGAATTTTCATAAGAGAAATCTTATTTTTGTCTTCCTTCCATGTTTTTCATTTCATATGGTATGTCTTTCAAATTTCATTAACATGTTCTTATATCCTTTATATTCTTTCCATATATTACTCTATGGATCATTTATGTGTGGGTGACCCATGTCCCCTTTCTTTTCAGTATTTTCTAAAACCATATAACATAGCTGTTATGCTGCAGAACTTTCGTCTCAAAATGCCTCTCTATTTATCTAAAATTCTTTTATTTTATTAATTTAATACTCAAATATCTTTCATCTATAGGGGTATTCACTAATATATCAAAATTTTCTATTTTAATTCTGGGACTTACATACATAAAACCCGTTTTCCTTTTTCCGTGGGTTTAAAGTGACATAAAGATCACGTCTTTAAAGCAGTTTTTAAAAAGTGATGACTATGAAATGAAACCCATTTCTTTTATGCTATATGGGTTGTTTATGAAATTATTGATGATGATATATTTGGCTCACATATAATAAAGGCAAATTTAAAGTTGCGCCCTGATAGCGCTCCAATGCATTGGGTAAAGACTTAATCTCTAGAGATGGTCATTTTTAACGATACCTTGGTGAATAACTTTGGTAATTTTTAATGACTTCTTGGGAATAGATCCTGGTGAAACGAAAATTATTATCTATGTTAAATGTTGTAGCCACATCTTCAAGTTATGAAAAACATTACTTTTATTATGATATGCCTCATGATCTCTCTCTCATGCCTTAAAGTTATTTTTCATGACTTTTTGATGTATCTCAAGTTCACATGTAAAATGTTTCCCTTATTTCCTTTACTAGGCCTTATGCTCACCCTTTCCTTTTATGTATGCTCCTAGGTTATGAGATGCTGTAATGAAATTAGGATGAACAATTGAAGAAGCCTTTCAAGTGTTTAAGAAGAATGGTTTATGTTGTCATGTATTAAGTTCCTGGTTTCCAAGACACTAGACCTTAAAGATCCTCAGTTTTGTATAATGTAATGAATGTTTATGTGATAAAAAGGTGGGATGCCATAAGTATAGTTTGTGTTTGTTGTCAAACCTCATATATATGATCGGGGATTTTGCAAGGAAAATGATCTTACAGTTCAAGCTGACAAAAATATTGAAGGCGGCATCGTTTCCCAGCTTTTGCCAAAAAAATTTAGTCCAAAATTTGGAGGATGGGTTGGATCATGAAAAGTAGATTTTCATGAAGGCCTTATGAAAATATAGAAAAGTAATGAGTTTCAGGAAGATAGTATTAAAAAATCGTGTTTCTCAAAGGATCAAAGAAAGTTGACAGTGATTTATGTGACAGGGACGAGCATCGTGAACCACGAAGAATGGAGCGTCGCGAACGGTGACGGTGATATCCGAAACTATTTCAAATATGAGTGAAGCATCGCGAAGGAAGCAACTTCGTGAAGATGTTTTTGAAAGATGATTTTTAAATATCCGAAAAATGAATTGGAGGTGGTGGAGCATCGCGAACAGCCGAGCCTATAAATATAAAGCTACCCCTCTTCATTTGATATGATTTTCTCAAGAAAAATATTAAAACGCTCTCATTTCGCAAAGCTAAGGTAAATCCGTGAATTTTGGATTTCTATGCGAGCTTGACCGTCGCAAAAAGACTATAATTCTTGATTGATTCCAATGATTTTGATTAAATGGTGCTTCATAATGATGGGGTAATCTATGTTAGCTCTGTGAGCTTCGTGAGGAAGTTTATTCCATGAAGGCAGAGGTGTTTCATGAATGAGTGAGTTTTGCCAAGGAGATTCACGAAAGGCAGTTTTGAACAGCTAGTTTTTAGTGAATATTGCTTTCAGAGTGCATCAACTCAGGTCTATGGTGTAAGCAGAGTCTCGTTCTAGATAGAGATATACTTTAATGCTAGTATATTGAAGCGACCTTCAAGTCGATAAACTTCTCTCAAAATAGTGAACTAGGGGGGAGTCAACGGAAGGGTTTTGAGGGATCCAGTGTGATATCCCTAAAATCTTGTAAAAGAAGTGTGTCTGGCCTAGAGTAACTATGTCTGAACATCTTTTTTCCACAACTAGTGAGGATTAGTGAATTTAGGTATGATCGACACATTGTCAGCGTATGCTCCTTGGACTAGCCCTTAGTAGTGAACCAAGTAAAACTGATGTGTTGTTTTTCTGCATGTGAATGTTTGATTATTGGTCTAATCCATCATATAGGTGTAATGAGTTTCTACCAATGCGGGAACAGGATCCATCACATTAAAAGAAAAATGTTGATACCCTGATTCCCTCCTCCCCTCTCAGGGTGCTCCGGGGTCCTAGATGTATTTAAGGTAAATTAATAAAATAATAAAACAAGTAAGAATCATAGGAAGATCATTATAGAAAACGTGAAGAAATGAAGGATGAGATTTCCCACATGTGATAATTGGGGGAATAAATACCCAGGGGCTTACAGGAAGGGAATAAGAGTTGGTTACAATAGTGTATAAAAAGGCCATCAAACACACAAATTCATGGGAAAGGAAGAAGCTATTTTTATTCAATGTTTTAACTAAAGAGAGAAGGGAAATTCCCATACTTCAAGGTATTTTAGAAAATAAAAGGAAAATAGATTAAGGCTAAGAATATATGATTACCATAATTTAAGTCGGAGTTCCTAATGATGTAGTGATAGGTACATTGACAATTACCTCCTCAGTTTTGTATAATGTAATGAAAGTTTATGTGATAAAAGGTGGGATGCTTTAAGTATATTTGTGTTTATTTTCAATCCTCATATAGATGATCGGGGAGTTTGCAAGGAAAAGGATCTCACAGTTCAAGCTAACAATAATATTGAAGGTGGCGTCGTTTCCCAGTGTTTGCCAAATTTTTTGAGTCCAAAATTTAGAGGGTGGGTTGCATCACGAAAAGTAGATTTTCTTGAACGCCTTATGAAAATATAGCAAAGTAATGAGTTTTGTGAAGATGTTCTCTGTGAATGGTGTTTCACAAAAGATCAAAGAAAGTTGACAGTGATCTACGTGACAGTGACGAGCATCGTGAACCACGAATAATGGAGTGTCGTGAACGGTGATGATGATCTCCGCAACTACGTCAAATCTGAGTGAAGCATCGCGAAGGAAGCAACATCGTGAAGATGTTTTTGAAAGTTGTTTTTGAAAGATCTGAAAAATGCATTGGAGGCGGTGGATCATCATGAATAGACGAGCCTATAAATATAAAGCTACCCCTCTTCATTTGATACGATTGTTTCCAGAAAAATAAAAAAACGCTCTGATTTCACAAAGCTAAGGTAACTCCGTGAATCTGGCTTTCTATGCGAGCTTGACCGTCGCAAAAAGACTATAATTCTTGATTTATGCCAATGCTTTTGATTAAATGGTGCTTCATAATGATGGGGTATTCCGTGTTAACTCTATGAGCTTCGGGAGGAAGTTAGTTCCGTGAAGGCAGAGGTGTTTCGTGAAGGAGTGTGCTTCACGAAGGAAATTCACGAAAGCCGATTTTGAACAGCTAGTTTTTAGTGAACAGTGCTTTCAGAGTGCATAAACTCAGGTCTATGGTGCAAGCAGAGTCTCATGCTAGATAGAGAGACTTTAATTCTAGTACATTGAAGCGACCTTCAAGTCGATAAAATGAGTTAGACTTCTCTCAAAACAACGATCTAGGGGGGAGTCGACGGAAGTGTTCTGAGGGATGCAGTGTGATATCCCTAAAATCTTGTAATAGAAGTGTGTTTGGAACAACGTGACTATGTATGAACATCTGTTTTCCACAACTAGTGAAGATTAGTGGATTTAGGTGCGATCGACACACTGTTGCGTATGCTCCTTGGACTAGCCCTTGGTAGTGAACCAAGTAAAACCGATGTATTGTTTTTTTGCATGTGAATGTTTGATTACTACTTGAATCCATCATACAGGTATAACGAGTTTCTACCAATGTGGGGACCGGATCCATCACATTAGAAGAAAAAATTTGACACTTTGATTCACTCCTCCCCTCTCAGGGTGCTCCGAGGTCCTAGATGTATTTAAGGTAAATAAATAAAAGAATATAACAAGTAAGAATCATAGGAAGATCATTACAGAAAAGGGGAAGAAATGAAGGATGGTATTTCCCACATGTGATAATTGGGGGAATAAATACCCAGGGGCTTACAGGAAGAGAATAAGAGTTAGTTACAATAATGTATAAAAAGGTCATCAAACACACAAATTCATGGGAATGGAAGGAGCTATTTTTGTTCAATGTTTTAACTGAAGAGAGAAGGGAAATTCCCAAACATCAAGGTATTTTAGAACATAAAAGGAAAATTGATTAAGGCTAAGATTATATGATTACCATAATTTAAGTCAAAGTTCTTAATGATTTAGTGATAGGTACATTGAAAATTACCTCCTAGTTGGATAATGTTTTATTGCATTTCAGATCTTTTGAACCCTTTTATATTTTCCATGTTTTTCAAAAAAAAACTAGATACTTCCCTACCACACTAGTAAGCAAGTTATCAATTAAGACGCTAAGTTGAAATCTTATCGAAACAAAGATTTTTCAATCATTATCAGTTATGATGGATCAGAATAACCATTACAAAATATTTCACTTTTTCCAAAGGGGCATATCTGTTGGAAAAAGTACATTTTCTGTTGGTAAAACGTTTTACCAACATATATTTCCCTATCACTAAAATGTCAGTAAAAACTCTCTCGCTAAATGTTTTTGCGCCAGATAAAATAGTTTTGTTACAATTATAACAATACCAACAGATAATATATATGTTGGTTAAAGTGTTTTGCAACAGATTCTAATGACAAATTTTTATATTGGTAATAATATTACCAACATATACTATATGTTTATAAATAATATTTGAATAAAAATTATAAAGTTTTATTTCTAGTAAAATTTAATATTATATTTACTAATTAATTCATCATATATAATACATCTTATTTTGTTATTAAATACGAGATGATTTTAACACATGTTCAATCTTAAAAAAATAATTATATTAATAATGAAATTTAATACAATTGGATCCATCACACCCAACCCACACAACACCTGCACCCCCTGACCCATCCATGTATGCGCAGCAGCAGCTCATCCATGCAATGAGCCAATGACCAGCACCAACGACTCATCCATGTCATGTTAGCGCATCCGAAACCCATCCATGCTAATGAGTCATCTCCCATCCATGCCAATGAATTAGCTCTCATCCATGCCAGCGAATTAGCTCCAACACCGGCCAATACATAGCTTCAGCACCATCTCATCCAAGCCAACAAGCATCAGCGACCCATCCATGCCAACGAGCACCAGTGACCCCTCCATGCCAGTGAGCCATCTCTAGCTAACAGTGGCCATCAGGGACCCATCCATGCCCCAGGACAAGTGATTCAATTTCAACACGAATGAGAAACCTCAAGTCGTTGTCATACCAAAGCCTTTGTTGGACTCCTTATGTATTAATCATGTTTTAATGATCACAAATCTTATTCAACCTAGTTAACTCCGGTAAATTATATCAAATCATGTGTATTAATGATTAAAGTATTCTCATGCTTTAATAAGAGTTATTCAAGATCTTAATTTCTCTACATTCAGTTTACTTAATTTATACTATGCATGATCTACTCTCATAATACATTCTTTGAAAAATGCTTAAGTCTAATCCATTTTAATATAAACATTTCTTAACTCTGAACACAGTTACTTTGAAAAGTCTAAGACACCGTGAGTCTGCCACTGGTTATTTCTTTCTGGCATCGTGAAGCAAGACATCGTGAAGCAGACACCGTGAACGAGACACCGCGAAGCAGACACTGTGAAAAAGACACCATGAAGCAAGACACCGTGAAGCAGACACCGTGAACAAGACACCGTGAAACAAGACATTGTGAAGCAGACACCGTGAACAAGACACCATAAACAAGACATTGTGACCATGAGACACCGTGACCGCGAGACACCATGACCATGAGACACCTTGACACTCAGACACCATGATCAATTTAGACACCGTGAAAAAGAGACATTGTTTCCATGACTTACTGTGACACTGTTTCTTAAACTATTTTTTCGTCTTTTAACTTAATTTGTATGGTTCATATTTGAATATTTTAATGCACTAACATAATTAAAGTTTCTTTGTAGACATATCATCAGACAGTACGAGGTACGAGGTGAAAAATACATGCAACCTGTCGGCTCCAACACATGCATTCCAAGATAAAAGTGAAATGTGGCCAAGAATCAAAGTGTGTGATACAAAACAAAAAAAAAGGTCATGAGAACCATAACGAAGAACACACATAGAGCATGTTTCAAAAGAAAAAGGCCTACTGCATGGAACTCGACACTACTGAAGAACACACAATGCATATTTGAAGCTTAGAGAACATATTCGTTCTGTTGAACCTCACGACGAGCACAAGATGAATCACGACACTCTGTTTTACAAATGAGGACTCGAGATCTGCATCTACTTCATATCATGAAGTCCAAAGCTGCAAAAACTAACACTTAGAGCACTTCTAAATCCATCTCTATATTTCTATTCTATTGTATATATGTTTATTACCTTTCGAGCAGAGTGTGTACCTATAGAACAACGCACTCTGTCTCCTGCATTAAACTAAAGGATACAAGATATCCTTACTCAACCATTCTTTTACTATTGTGTATACCCACAGATAAGTGTGGAAGAACAGCAAGGCTAGTTAGAGTAGTTCTCGAAGGAAGATATATCCATATACCCTAAGTTAGTGGCTCATGTTTACCTGTACGTACAGTTCTCTTTTGATTCTGGAGATATTTATGTTGTAAGAAGTTGGGTCAATGGCCATAGATGCTCATTCTCTTCTAGGTTACGGGTTGCATGCCTTAGGATAACTCATGAAGGCATCTGTGAGGATTATTAGAGAGGACCTCCACCATCAACTGAAATCTTTGATTTAGAAGATACCCTGAAAACCATAACTGGAAATGGCACCCAGAGGAGCGCCATTACTGCTGAATTAAATGGAGAATCAAGGCTTCTATTCAAGTTTATACAGAATTTGGTTAGTCCCAGAAAAGGAAATTTTGTTGTATTAAAATATCAAGATGTGTTTCTGATTCACCTTAGAAAAAATGGGCATAAGATCAACCTGTGCAAGTATATCATACATCATATGTGTGAGCTGATCAAAGTCACATATAAGTCAACTTCCCTGTTTTACTCTCGGCTAATCTCATCCATACTTCTTGCCAAAGTTATAGTTGGACCCAATGAGGAAGTGATGAAGGATTGTGAATTCTGTCTCTCAAAATCCACTATCAAAAGAATGAAGATAAACTAGAATCCTTGAAAAAAGAATGGGTGGAAGAAAATGATAGAATTTATGAGAAATTCAATCCTGTGGATTATCCCTCAAGACAAAGAGATATTTCTGATCCTGGTTTGGAACGTAATGGGATTGTTGATTATCTTAAGAAGAGGAAGAAGTGGCTGAAGTGCCAACTCAGGAAGCTGTTATTATTGAGGAAGACATGACTACTATTCCTCATGAAGTTCTGGAAGATGAAGTTCATGCTCTTAGAGAAGCTGTTAATCTGGAAACTCAACCTGAGGCTGAAACAGAATCAGTTTTCAAAGAATCTAAAAATCATGCCATGGAAGAGCCTATAGTGGAAGAGTTGCCTATTTTGCAAGAGGTCAATCTTGAGAAACACCCAGTAGAACAATCTGTTCCTGAAATCATCCCTTCAGCTGAAGAACCGATGGAGCTAGCTAGACAGGAAATGAGTGAGGAACTTTGAGCTGAGTATGTGGAATTAGACCGAGATCCTAAGCCTCTCAGTCCTGAGAAGGAGGCACCTGTTGAGGGGGAGAAAACCCCAAATCTTGACTCTATTAAAGGATCACATCCAATTGAGTCAAGTCCTATAGACACACAATATAAGTTTCCCAGTTTCTATGATGTGGATGAATCTCAGCAGGTTATAGCAACCAGACTTGATCTTTCCTCTATATTCCAGTTAAAGTTAGTCTCTAATATCGCACTTTAGAAGGAACCTAAGCCTATACCAGTCCCTATTCCTGAACCTTTATCTGAACAACCATCTTTTGTGAGTAAGGATGATATGAAGGAATTTGGTGCTACCCTCTTGTCTGGAGTTGAGAAACTCATGAATACCCAACCTCTTCCTGTAACCAATTTAAGTGAGAGAGATGTATCACTATTATTGGAGAAAATTATTTTTCAAATACAACCTAAGATGCTTCATGAGATTCAAGAAGTAAGAGTTCAAAATAAGCTGCTCAGTAATGAAGTGAAGACCCTAAGAAGTATCGTTGAAGACATGCAGAGAGAGCTGCAATCGAGATCTGAGCTTGTTGATTCTCCTGTAGAACTTGTTGCTCCTCAAATCCCACCGGTTGTTGTGTCTCAGATTCAACCTTATATAGCTTCCGTATATGAAAAGATCGCTGATAGAAACAATTTTTTTTTGAAGGAAATGAGAGAGCTTGTTTCCATTCTTAATAAACTCACAGATGAGTATACAGGGTGTCCTCAAAAGGTGCTGAATCAACTCAAATCTCAGACCACAGATGTCAATGCCTCTAAGGCATCTGGTCAATCCTCTAAACCCTCCTTCGACAGTGATCTACTCAGAACTGTAGTCAAAGAAGATCTTTAGAATGTACTCAATGGTTTCAATACTGCTTCTCTATCTAAAGTTGTCAAGAACAGTGATAGAGTTCTTGACCTAGTAAAAATCCACTCCAAAATTGCTAATGATTCTCAGCAAGAGATTACCAAGAAAGTGGATTTATACTTCAACATAATCTTCTCCAAGACCGATATGACAAACCATTTCAAGTATCTTGTAGAAAATCTACGGATTCCTCTTATGACTCAAGCTTTCAAGACCCAAGTCCAAAATCTCACAGAGTTTACTCGATTGTTGTACAAGTTTATGGAGAACAAGGATGATTTTGAGAAAGTCAGGCAATATGGAGGAGAGATCATTACAGATTTCATCAACCTCCTGAGGCCCTATCTTTATGTTTAGAGTACAGCCATTGTTGCTCCAGCGACTGCACCTCTAATACCTGGGTTTCCTACCTTCATCTCTTACCTAGCCTCAACAACTATGTTTGTCAGTCAAGCACTAAGTCAGATTAGACCTTTGATTCTCGATCAACAACTGCCTAGATCTTCTACTACTCCTACTTTGGCTCCATCAGTTTTTGAAGGCCTTCCTTTACACTCTTTATCAAACACCTCACTTCCTTCTTCTACCTCGAACTCTTCCCCTATGGCTTCCTCTTCTGCCACTGCAGCTAAAGGCAAATAGAAGGTCACCCCCAGGAAGAACAGTTGTTACTCTTTTTTGATAGGGATGTTATTGCTTTTGTATTGATCTTTTGTTTTTTACTAAACCTTATTTGCTATTACAGGAATGTGCATTTTTGACTTCTCTTATTCCATCTTTTTGATAATCCCAAAAGGGGGAGAAATTTCTATATGTTAGTCATTTATCACTATAGTTGAATCCAATATACACCTTAACTTTACATGATTTGTGATCATCAAAAAGGGAGAGAGTTTTGGACTCCTCATGTATTAATCATGTTTTAATGATCACAAATTTTATTCCAACCTAGTTAACTCCTGTAAATTATATCAAATCATGTGAATTAATGTTTAAAGTATTATCATGCATTAAGAAGAGTCATTCAAGATCTTAATTACTCTACATTCAGTTTACTTATTTTATATTATCCTTCATCTACTCTCATAACACCTTCTTTGATAAATTCTTAAGTCTAATACATTTTATTAGCATCATTGCTTAAATCTGAACACAGTTACTTTTAAAAGTCTGAGACACCATGAGTTTTCCATTGGTTATGTCTTTCTGGAACCGTGAAGTAAGACATCGTGAAGTAGACACCGTGAACACGACACCGTGAACATCGTGAAGCAGACACCATGAACAAGACACCGCGAAGCAAGACACCATGAAGCAAGACACCGTGAAGCAGTCACTGTGAACAAGACACCATGACCATGAGACACCGTGACCGCGAGACACTGTGACCATGAGACATCGTGACACTCAGAAACCATGATCAATCTAGGCATCGTGAAAAGGAGACATTGTTTCCATGACTTACTGTGACACTGTTTCTTAAACTGTTTTGTCGCCTTTCAATTTAATTTATAACAGTCATATTTGAAGATTATAATGCACTGACATAATTAATGTTTCTTGGGAGACATATCATCGAACAGTATGAGGTACGAGGTGCAGAATACATGCAACATGTCGGCTCCAACACATGCATTCCAAGATAAAAGTGAAGTGTGGCCAAGAATCGAAGTGCGCGATACAAAACAACAAGCAAGGCCGTGAGCACCATAACGAAGAAAACAATTAGAGAAAGTTTCAAAAGAAAAAGGAATAATGCATGCAACTCGCCACTACTGAAGAACACACAAAGCATGTTTGAATCTTAGATAACATCTTCTCTCTGTTGAACCTCACAACGAACGCAAGTCGAATCGCGACACTCTGTTTTACAAATGAGGACTCGAGATCTGCATCTGCTTCATCTCAAGAAGTCCA
This sequence comes from Viscum album, assembly GCA_963277665.1. Classification (NCBI taxonomy): domain Eukaryota; kingdom Viridiplantae; phylum Streptophyta; class Magnoliopsida; order Santalales; family Viscaceae; genus Viscum; species Viscum album. The sequence continues at coordinate 220,969,369 of OY728155.1, forward strand.
AAGCTGCAAAGACTAACACTCAGAGCACTTCTAAACCCATCTCTATATTTCTGCTCTGTTTTGTATCTGTTTATTACCTTTCAAGAAGAGTGTGTAACTATAGAACAACACACTCTATCTCCTGCATTAAAATGAAGGATACAAGATATCCTTACTCAGCCATTCTTTTACTCTTGTGTATACCCACAGATAAGTGTGGAAGAGGTCCCTGTGTGGCCTGGTTATTTTGTATCCACGAAAACTGTGGAAGAGGTATCTATGTGACCTGGACAGTCTGTGTACTGTTGTTAACCCTGATCCAGGGTGTGGATCAATGTTCATTATATAAACTACTTGGTGGCAGGTGATCACTAAGTGGAGTGGATTAGGTCTCTTCTTGATACTGAACCACTTGTTTCATATCCGATGTGCTTCTTAAATTAGTATTCTCTGTTTTATTGATTTACTATATAATTCAGAAATCACTAATTTTACTTTGATACTTAGTCTTGGAAAGAAGTTATAATTGACTTGTCTTAGTAGAATAACTTCAAAAGTGATATTAATAACACAAATTAAGATTACTGAGAATTAATAAATCTTCTTAGAAGTTACTTAAACAGTCAAACTCTTATAACAGTATAACCTTGATTAACTGGGTTGTATTTAGTCTTTGGGGAAAACTTTTTAGAAATAATTTTTTACAGAAATTTTTATAGTTACTCAATTCACCCCTCCCCTCTTGAGTAATCTACTCCGACCAATAGACATCAACTCCAATATCACCACCACACACAACCAAAGAGCATACCCAAATTGGGTCGGCTCCAATAACAGCAAGAAACCTCAAGTCGTTGGTATGTCACACCATTTAGCTCCAATATATAAATAATAATCCAAAAATAATTCCCAAAAATTAGTGCAAAATATCTGCAGGAATTGAAAATGAAATAAAAATAAATGGAAGTATAAAAAAATGATCTGCATAGAATGAATATTTTTCACCCTACTAACCTCTGATTTCAGAAACAATCCACACAAAAAAAGAACCTGAAATGCCACTGAATAACACTAGTAATGAATCCTCTTGTAATGGACCTGACTTGGAACTTTATGCTCTATTCGATGTGAACCAACCATAGAAACCACACACACTAATGGTCATACTCACAAATCAGTGCAAAATATTTTCATGATTTGAAACCAAAGTAGAAATAAATTAATGTACAAAAAAAGATATGCATATAATGAACATTTTTACCCTACTAACCCCAATTTTATTAACAATCCACTAAAAAAGAACCTTAAATGCTCGTTGAGTAGCACTAGTAATGAAACTGCCTGAAATGCTCACTTGATAATGTTAGTGTGAAGAATGTATTGGGACAAGAGAAGTCTAGCAGTGTTTGTTGGATATGGGGTAACCAGGCTGAAATTTTTGGTATTATTGGTGCTGAGTTAGCTAATATTAGATCTTCTGGTCAAAACCTTGAATTTTAAGGGTTATAGGGCTCTGGTTTGTTGTTTCGGGAAGGAAGTGCTAGGAACAAGGTCTGAAAAGGAAACTCAGATGATCGATTAAGTTCAAATGTCATTGGAAATTCTAGAATTACAATGGTTGGGAGAGTGGATGTAGACTCACAGGAGTTTGAGGGTTGGAAAAAGAAATATTCACATCAAAATAGGTAGAATTATAAGGAATGTTCTTCTATGGTGCTCAGAAGTTAACACTTGAAAAAGTGATCTAATAAGAGGGATCTCCATCAGCTGCTACTTGCACTAGAGTGCATTGGAATGCTAAATGTTATAGAGAATAAGAACAGCTTGGGAACCAATATGGTCTATTATAACTGCAATCCAGGCAGCTCAAACCCTATTTGGGCATTCCCCTAGGACATCAAGAAATTCTAAACAACTATTATAATCTGGACAGAATTGATAAACAAAGCCCAATAATCACTTAAACCTAAGCATTCAATTCTATTATTGGGGTATACAGTAAATTTTGATACTCCTTAATTTTAGATACTTACAGTAAATTATAGTATATCATACTAGAGATCTATAGAAATCCTATACAGGAAGAACAACTCCAAAAGAAGAGGGTGCATTTTTTTCCTCACTCTCGTGCCTTCGGTGGTTCCCTCTTCTTCTGACAATGTCCATCCTACACTAAGTTATCTCAACCTTTATTCAAGCCACCAACTCAAAATGGTTTTCATAAGGTGGATCAATTAACAGCAGGGAAGGAAGAAAATATGAAGATAGGTCAATTTTTACCATTTGTTCCTAAGGCCATACCTGATGAAAATCTCAATAATTTTGATGTATTAATCCAGCAGTATGATTATCAAGGCGACAAGACTAAGGCCAATGAAAAATCAATAGAAGCTGAGAAAACAAACAAAAGAAAAAGAAGGTCAAAGACGCTAACTGCTAGTCATAAACGAAGCATGGAGTACCAAAGGATGACTTCAGATAACACATGGAAACCATTACATTGCCCCTATCATCTTCTCCAGGAGAATCATGCTCATGATCCATGGAGGGTGTTGTTAATATGCATGATGCTCAACTGTACAAGTGGGGTGCAGGTCATGAAGGTCCTGCAGAATCTTATCAATCTATGTCCTGATGCGAAAACTGCGATAATGGTTGACGCACAAGACATTGATTATCTGAAAAAATCTTTGGGCATGTAGAAGAATCGATCCAACATGATTAAGCATTTTTTCGAGGAGTATTTGAAGAAAAAGTGGACCCATTTCACTCTACTTCCTGGCATTGGAAAATATGGAGGTGATGCGTATGCCATAATCTGCATTGGAATGTGTGATTCTGTTGAACCCGATGATCATAAGATGGTCAAATACTGGAGATATCTCCGTACTCATACCCACAATCGATGACTTCCATCCTCTCATTTTGAAACCCTTTTGGTGATTTCTCATCACCCACTGTTGATGACATCCCTCTCATTTTTCAATCGTTCTGGGTCTGTTCTCTTAACTTAAAGGAATCATGCCCATGTTTTTATGGCTCGTGTTTCCCTTTTAGTTATCTTTTATATGGAAGAGGTCTACTAAAAAAACCAATTCTAGATTTATGGAAGTTGGGATTTCTCCATTGAGCTAACTCCAAAAGAAGGCTCATGTGGATCAATGATCGAAGAAACTGTAGAAACCCTCGACTTCATAAAACAAGAATTAACTAGAAAGAATTAGTATGATCAGTCAAAGATAACGAATAACATTACATATTCTCATATCTTTAGACAAACAGAACAAAACTGTAATGAAATTATCATATGTGTAGATGAAACGATCCAAGAAACCTTGAATCTTCCACTCTCACTCACCAACAACACAGACAACAATCACTGCACAAGATAACCACCTTCAGACTTGCTGATTCAAGACTCAATCAAAGATAACAAAAAACATTACATATTCTCATATCTTTAGACAAACATAACAAAACTATAATGAAATTATCATATGTGTAGATGAAACGATCCAAGAAACCCTGAATATTTCACTCTCACTCACCAACAGCGTAGAAAATAATCACTACACCAGATAACCTCCTTGAAACTTGTTGATTCAAGACTGAAGACAAATCAAACAACCGAACACCACCCAACTACACAATGTGCATGAGTGACAGTATAAAAAAAACCTCCATCAAAGTTATGTGGGATGAAATCAGCAAGTTTCAAGGAGTTTATCTGGTGTGATGATTATTGTTTGCGTCGTTGGTGAATAAGAGTGGAAAATTCAAGACTTCTCGGATTGTTTCATCCACAGATCTGAGATTTTCATTACAGTTTTCTTCTGTTTGTCTAAAGATTTGAGAATGTGTAATGTTTTTCGCCATCATTGACAGATAATACTAATTCTTGCTAATTAATTCTTGTTTTATGAAGTCAAGGGTTTGTATAGTTGTTTCGATCATCGATGCACATGGGCCTTATGGAGTTAGCTCAATGGAGAAATTACAACTTCAATAAATCTGGAATATGTTTTTTTAGCAGATCTCCACTGTATACAACATCACTAAAAGGGAAACGAGCCACAAAAACGTGGGCATAATGCCCATAAGTTAAGAGACCAACACTAGAATGATTGCAAAAAGATAGAGATGTCATCAGTAGTGGGTACCGAGAAATCACCAAAAGAGTTGCAAAATGAGAGGATGGAAGTCATCAATGGTGGGTACGAGTATGGAAAAATCACCAGTATTTGACCAGCTTATGATCATCGAGTTCAACAAAGATCACACATTCTAATGAAAAATATGGCATATGCATCACCTCTATATTTTCCAATGTTAGGCAGCGGAGTGACATGGGTCCAGTCATCCTTCAAATACTCATCAGAAAAACGCTCAATCATGTTGGACCGATTCTTCTGCATGCCCGAAGATTTTGTCAGATTCTCTATGTTTTGTGCGTCAACCGTTGTCGCAGTCTTCACATCAGGACACAGATCGAAATCATTCTTCAGGACCCTCCTGACCTGCACCCCCACTTGTGTAGTTGAGCAACGTGCATATTAACAGCACCCTCCATGGATCATAAGCAAGGTCCTCCTAGAGAAGATAGTAGAGAAGACATAGATGCTGCCATGTGTTATCTGAAGTCATCATTTGGTACCCTACGCTTCGATTCTGACTAGCAGAGAGTGGATTTGAACTCCTTTTTCTTTTTTTTTTGTTTTCTCAGCTTCTGTTTATTTTTCATTGGTCTTTGTGTTGCCACCTTGATAAGCATACTGCTGGAGGAATTCTTCAAAATTCATGAGATTTTCATCAAGTGTGGCCTGGGGACAAAAGGTAAAAATTGACTTATCTTCATCTCTACTTCTTCCCCTGCTATTAATTGGTCCACCTCATGGAAGCCCTTTTGAGATGGTGGCTAGATGAAATGTTGAGATAACTGAGAGCGGGAAGGACGTCGTCGGAAGGAGAGGGAACCATCGAAGGCGTGAGAGTGAGGGCAAAAATTCCCCCCTCTTTTGGAGTTGTTCTTCCTGGTAATGATGCATATGGATCTATGGTATGGTGTACTATAATTTACTATAAGTATCTGAAATCTATGAGTATCAAAATTGATTGCATAACCCAACAATAGAATTGCATACTTAAGTTTAAGTGATTGTTGGGTTTGGTTTATCAATTCTGTCCAGATTACAATAGTTGTTTAGAAGTTCATGATGTCTTAGGGGAATTCCCAAAGAGGGTTTGAGTTGTCTGACATGAAACTATAATAGACCACATTGGTTCCCAAGCTATTTTTATTCTCTACAACATGCAGCATTCCAATGCACTCAAGTGCAAGTAGCAGCTGATAGAGATCCCCCTTATCAGACTGCTTTTTCAAGTGTGAACTTGTGAGAACCAGAGAAGAACTACCCTCATAATTCTACCAGTTTTGATGTGAATATTTCCTTTGTAGACCCCTCAAACTCCTGCGAATTTACATCTAATCTTGGAGCCTTTATAATTCCAAAATTTCCAACGACATTTGATCTTAATCAAGCACCAGAGTTTCCATTTCAGACCTTGTGCCTATCACTTCCTTCCAGAAACAACAAATCAGAGCTCTGTAACTCTTGAAATCCAAGGCATTGACCAGAAGATCCAGCATCAGCTGATTCAGCACCGACAATACCAAAAATGTTGCCCTCCTTACCCTATATCCAACAAACACTTCTAGACTCATCTTGTCCCAATAAATTCTTCACAATATCTTTATCAAGTGATCATTTCAGGTGATTTATTTACTAGGGATACCCAGTGGGCATTTCAGGTTCATTTCTAGTGGATTATTGCTAAAATTGGGGTTAGTATGGTAAAAAATGATCATTATATGCATATCTTTCCTTTATACTTTAATTTATTTTTATTTTTCATTCAAATCATGCAGATAGTTTGCACTAATTTGTAGGTATGATCATTGGTGTGTGTGGCTTCTATGGCTGATTCATATTGGGTAGAGCATAAAGTTTCAATTCAGGTCCATTATAGGCGATTTCATTACTAGTGCTACTCAGTGGAATTTCAGGGTTTTTTTGGTCGATTTTTTTATGAGATTAGAGGTAATTAGGGTAAAAATATTTCGTTTTCAATTCAAACTGATATTTTGAACTAATTTGTAAGAATTCTTTTTGGTTGCTTCTGATGTAGATATTAGAGCGGAAGGGTGTGGCACACCAATGACTTTAGGTTTCTCGATGTTATTGGAGTTGGTTTGAGTTGGGTATGCTCTTTGGTTGTGTATAATGGATATCATGGAGTTCAGGGATGTGGTATAGCAGCGACTTGAGGTTTCACATTTGTGTTGGACTTGGATCACTGGTCCTGGGGCATGGAGGGTTCCCTAATGGTCACTATTCACTAGAGCTGGCTCGCTGGCATGGATGGGTCGTCGGTGCTCCCTGGCATGGATGGGTCGCCCGTGCTCGCTGGCATGGATGGGCTAGTGATGGAGCTATGGATTAGCTGATGCTCGATCCAATTCACTAGCAAGGATAGGAGATGATTCGCTGGCATGGATGGGAGATAATTCACTGGCATGGATGGGCTGGTGTTGGAGCTATCGATTGGCTGGTGCTCGAGCCGATTCGCTGGCTTGGATGGGAGATGGCTCGCTGGCATGGATGGGAAAGCATAGATGGGTCGGGGGTGTGGGTGTGGGTGTGGGTGTTGTGTGGGTGGGGTCAGATAGATATCGTTGTATTAAATTTCATTACTAATATAATTATTTTTTTCTAAGATTGAACATGTGTATTATCTTCGATTTAATAATTAAAGAAGATATATTATATATGATAAATTAAATAATAAATATAATATTAAATTTTACTAGTAAAAAATTTTTATAATAGTTATTAAAATATAATTTATAAATGTCACGAACCAACCCGGGTCGACTCTGAACCGGTCACTCGAGCTGGCCCGCGGCATGGCCCGAGGGGCATTCCCAATCCCCGCGGGCTGGCAACTAGTTTCGGGCATCAAAACTAAATAGGTGGGAATGATTTGGCCCATAAAAGGAAGACATAAATTAATAAAGACTAAACAAAGAAAAAAGAAAACTAGCAACGACAAGAAAACAAGACTGCACATACCACTATGTGACCTCTTGGTCACCTCCGACAACTAACAGTCTACCTCGCACGGGCAGACGAAACAAGAACCTAAAGCAAACAACCAAACCTGCATCTGAAACGGTAAGATAGGCTTGAGCGTTAAAATTCTCACTAAGAATGCCAAAAGTGAACCACATAATCCATGCATTTTCTAGTTCCAAAACAACCCAAAAATACTAGTTTGAACTACAGTTATAAAAATAAGGTTTTCACATTTACATTGCATTTCGAAAACTAATAATCACAATTCCATTGCACTTATAATTCCAAAAAAAAAAGAAAACAAAAAAAGGGCCCACACAAACTTTTCCAAAACAGCTACTTTGAAGTTCATTTTAAAACCAACCATAACCTAAAACTTTTCCAAGAAAACACCAAAACCAAGTTCAATGGTATGATTCCAAACACAGCAAGGGCAATGGTACTAATAGTGCTTGTATCAAAGGATCACGGAAAACCTAGGAACTCGGAGGAAGTCCAGAATGAACTATACATGTGACTCATCCTGAAGGCATGCCTACTCTTGATGACGTCATAAGGCCCAAACGCTCGGTATTTCCCTACCTCACCTAACTGAGGGGCCCAATCCCCTAGCAGAGTATAATCCATACTAAGCACCACTAGCCAGTGCGTAGTCTAAACTAGTGCAGTAATCGTTCTCAGTAAACCCCCTTGTTATGATAAGTTTCTATGTTATGTTCACAATTCGGTGTGTCACACATTCAAATAACAAACCACATAAATATAATCCAACACGTGACACAAACCGGCACTACCCTGGCCTCCTCAAGGTTAGTCTCATGCCTTAATATAAAAATTCTCAAAAGGAGGCCCAGGCCAAGGACCCTCCTGTCACATGATCGAAAAAAGAGGCAAAGGGTCTAACCAAAGAGGGGTTTTCCAAACACACAGTATCAAAACAGACCTCTTACGATTCACACACATCAAAACTTTTGTAAACATCCAATCTAAAATGTCAAACGAGCCTTTAGGTTTACCTCATCAAAAACATTTAGAAAGGTTTCAAAAACAGTAATAAACATCATTTCTTACAAACATGGTCAGACAGACCAAAACGTGCCAATATCCATCCACAAAAAAATGCATTTACCAAAACACACATTTACCAAAACATGCCAAAAATAATAAACATTTACAAACCATTTTTGAAACAACTCTAAACACCAAAACATGTTTCGAACCCAATGGTTAAACCTTAAAGAAACCATTAAAACCATGTTTTCCAAAACACTTAAAGCAACACAAACAGTTTACTAGTCATTCCATAAGAAAATCAAACAGTTCGCTAAAAAATTGTACTTACAAATCAGACTAATTACACAAACTAGAAGATAATGTTACAAACTACTTTTTAAAAAGCCCAAAAGAAAACTTGAAAACGCTATAGCAGGTCGGCCAATTATTTTTCAAAGATAATAATCTAGTAAAAGAATTTATTAAAAACATGCAAGTATTAAATGGACTTATTTTAAAAAAGGGAAAATGCGGATTCAACTACCTCAAGGAAGAATCGGGTCAAGTCGAACACTTTGGAAGTTGACAAAAAGGGCGGAGACCACTCGAAATAGGCCCGCACTCACACGCACATACCTATATATATACATATATCCATAATCCAATGCACGCATTCGCCACACCATGGGGGACTACGTACTTATAAGACATATATATATATATATTATATACATACCTTTGGTGTATGTGTGCGCGTCCTCGGTTGTTGGCCATAAATTCACTATAACAACAAAAGATACCCCAAAATAAGGCGGTAAGGACAAACACATGACCAAGAGTACCATGGACTCACAAAAACCAAATGCACAAGTCATAACACACAATCAAATGTTTCCAAAATGATTTATATCCAAAACACCCTGATATAACCAGCAATACCATTTTAAAAGAAGATGACAAATACTCAAGACCAAAAGGTGAGGCATTTACATGCGCATGAAAGAACGACATCAAAAAAAACTAATTGCGATCAATTCAGCCAAAATGAAATCCCTACTAAAAATTAACTATGTATGTAATAAAAGTGTGAAACATGTTTTAGATATTAAATAATGACACACAAGCACCACATGACTTGAAATTTGGAGTAAAGGGAATGAAATGCCTACCACAAAACGTGCGAGAGCGATAGAACAACAATAAAGGAAAGCGCATCGCTCCACAGGCCAATTGGAAACCCTGCACACCATACAAGATGCGTGAACACAACCCGAAGCATTTAGAATTTGGGTAAAAATGAAGATAAAAACACCAAAATAAAGAAATGAAGTAATGTCAATAGGTTGTCGCACCGAGATAGAGAAACCACCATATGAACGGGCTCTCGCCGGAGCTGGTTGGTCGGGAGGAGGGAGTGGGCCGCTACCGGTGGGTCATGCCAAGTAGAAGGGGGCAGGGGGGGCTCTTGTGCTGGCAGGACAGGGAAGGGTTCGGCCTCACGCTGGCTGGACAGGGACGGGGTGGGGGCGCTGAGGTTGCACAGCAAGTCGGGGTCGCGTGTCGGCAGGGTGACCGGATGTCGGGCGGCGGCCGGACAGCTGGACGGCGCAGGGAAGAGGATGAAAATCAAACGATGCAGGGGAGAAAACCAAGAGGTGGGTGGATGCACGCGAGGGACCAGGAGGAAGGGGGTGACGAGATTCACGCAGGGAAGTGGACTAGCGACGGGAGACAACTTCGTGTGGGGAGGAGGAGCTGGGGCAGCTGGATTCGTGCAGGGAAGGAGGACTGGAGGCGGGGGTCCTGGTGCGCAAAAGGGAGAACGAACAGGGGGGAAGGGGGGGCGCCGCCGGGTATAATAAGGTTTCTATATTTTTTTTCATTTTATCTTATAATAAAAACAATATTAAAACCAAGGTTAATAATAATAATAATAATATTATTATTATTATTATTATCATCATCAAAAATTTATTTATTTACTTCATTTAATTTAACCCATTCTTATTTTATTTTATTTAAAATGCAATAATATTATTTATTCTAAAAACTAGGTAACCTCATGGTCCATGCATGATTACCTGCAACCGGACATACAGTTGAGTGAGCTGTGCTCATCCCGTGTCACTCGACACTGCCCGCTTACAGTGCTGAGCCACGCGCTCATCACACGACTTAAAAAAAACACACACAAGTCGCACGCCACAACCCAATGCACTTGGGCATCCATGCGGGCTGATCGCGCAACAGTGAAAAGAGATTCCAAAATTTTAAAACTCTACCCAACTGCTACCAAAACTCAAAATAATTTTTAAAGCCAATAAAAATAATAAATCAACCAGGTCGGGGTGTGACAATTCTTCCCACTACAGACACTTTCTGCCCCCAGAAAGTCACCAAGCCAACAGTTGACACAACTAGAGTCCATGATCAAACCAAACCAGAAGAAACCGAGAGGCTCAGGGTGAACATTACCAACACACGGCACACCCGACCAACTCATGAACAATCACTGCCTGAAGTTGAGGAGAGAACACGGGAGGATTCTCCCCACCACAAGAATTTACTAACATGGAATCCCTCGAAACTCGAACACACTACCCCCCAGGGGGGCCAACGTGGGAACTCCCAAACCAAACTCGTTCATTTTCCCAACATGGACCAAATAACACACATGAGCCTTTGTTGGAAAACATGCTAGAAAACAACACAGCAACTTAAGGATGAAGAATTAACTCAACACCTCCGATCAATTTCACGAAACAAACATTCCCCTAATAAACACAGCTGGGACTTACTCAAAATAAAAATTGGTCCATTCATTCACGGCCCACACCATTCATAGAGACCAAACAATTTAAAAACCACACTGAGAGCAGATAAGACCGCTTGGATCGTGGTGGAACGAGCTCATCACGCCCCCAAAACAAATATGAGCTTACGACAGTGATGAGAATAGAATAAGAAAATTTTGGATATTTCCATTCCAACGCTGAAAACATTATCCAGATCGAGGTTCCACACATCCTCAACAACTCCTGATTGTGCACGAGCTTCACCCCGAAACCAGTGGTAGGGGCCCTGATTGCTGAAGCATCTCCTGCTTCACAGTCAAAAATTTGCATCCTCCAGTCCCTAACTCCTTCCTCCCGAACGACGCTTCTTTCAGAACTTTCCCCGATGGCTCGAACAGTAGCACGGTAGGAAGACTTCGGAGGGATCCGACAAGGTGGCTTAAAATGCCTGAACCGGTCACACTAGTGGCATGCGAGAGAATGATCCAATAATCTAGGAGTCGGTACATAAGAGGATTGTTTCTTGGAGACAGGATCCATCGACCCGCACTTCTCGCCAGAAGGGGAACCTTCACGGAAGTCGACCACCATTAATCACACCCAAAACTCTAATGACAATGACACATCTCATCTTTACTAGTCCAGAACTAAACCCTCAAATAATTCTAAGATGGTATGAACCTTAACTACCCTGGGAGTTCCCAACAACTCGAAGACACGCTATCTTTCCAAACTATACAACTACCTTTAACATACTTCAATTACCTCAATAAGAAGGCAACATACAAAATGAACTGGGAACTGGACATAACTCATTAACAACATTTGGAGGCTTTTTGGGCAGCATATTCAGAACACGAAAAACACAATCAAAACCGGCATCAAGCCAAAACTCAATCAGGGCAACAATGCAAGCCAAGGGAAATAGGCCCATAAGGCAAAAATATACAAACACAAGCATAACTCACTTTTCCAAAACCATTATTTCTTTAAAAATTTAAAACCCACCTATGGGACCTTATGAACCGTCACTTGTGCATTCATTCAATCTCACTCATATCATCTGCAAACAAGTGCCCCCATGCACTCTCCGTACATACCCAAGAATGTGTGATCCTCCATAAGGAGTGTCAAGGTTTAAACACTTCTTTTCCTTACCAAATCCAAACACATACCAAGTTTTTCCAAACCGTAAAAATTTCTTTTTAAAACCCCACTTTACTAATTTAAAAAACAATTTGGAAGAAACCCCATTTTTTTTATTTCGAAATCACTTTCATTTTCAACACACACTCACATCGACCGAGTTCAAAACGAAACAAAACCAACTATAAACCATCGGAAAGAGGAACTAGTGTTTATGCCTAACCCGACGACATGGTGTTGAGTCTTTCCCCAAGTAAGAAATAACACTAAGAGGACCTTAAACTGGCACTTGGACTCCACATGGGTCACCACCCCATGTGAGGCTACAACGTGAACCGATTTTCCCCTATTGTATTCCCTCAATCCAAAACAACCAAAGACAAAAGACTCAAATATGGAACTACCCCTGGTAACTCGAGTCTCATTGCTAGCGGTGGTGATCAGGCACCGACCCATAACCTACCTCCTGAGCCCTGACAGTCCTAATCTCCTTCTATCAGACACCCCAAATAACAAGGGTCTCCTCTAATACCATTTTTGTCATGAACCAACTTGGTTCGACCCTGAACCGATCACCCGAGCCGACCCGTGACATGGCCCAAGGGGCGTCCCGATCCCCGTGGGCTGGCAACTAGTTTCGGGCATCAAAACTACACAGGTGGGAATGATTTGGCCCATAAAAGGAAGACATAAATTAACAAAGACTAAACAAAGAAAAAGAAAACTAGCATCGGAAAGAAAACAAGACTGCACATAACTCCATGTGACCTCTTGGTCACCTCAAACAACTAACAGTCTCCCTCGCACGGGCAGATGAAACAAGAACCTAAACCAAACAGTTGAACCTGCATCTGAAAAGGTAAGATAGTCATGGGCACTAAAATGCTGAGTAGGAATGCCAAAAGTGAACCACAGAATCCATGCATTTTCTAGTTCCAAAACAGCCCAAAAATACTAGTTTGAATTGCAGTTATAAAAATAAGGTTTTCATATTTAAACTGCATTTTGAAAACTAAAAATCACAATTTCATTGCCCTTATAATTCAAAAACAAGGAATAGAAAACAAAAGAGGAGCTCACACAAAATTTTCCAAAATAGATACTTTGAAGTTAATTTTAAAACCAACCATACACACAAAACTTTTCCAAGAAAACGCAAAAACCAAGTTCAAGGGTATGATTCCAAACACAGCAAGGGAAATGGTACTAATAGTGCTCATATCAAAGGATCACTGAAAACCTAGGAACTCGGAGGAAGACCAGAACGTACTATACATGTGACTCATCCTGAAGGAATGCCTACTCTCGATGATGTCAAAACACCCAAACGCTCGGTATTGCCCTAACTGGCCTAACCGAGGGGCCCAATCCCCTAGGAGAGTATAATCCTTACTAAGGGCCACTAGCCAGTGCGTAGTCTAAACTAGTGTAGCAATCATTCTCAGTAAACCCACTTGTTATGCTATGTTTTTGTGCTATGTTCATAAAGAGGTGTGCCACACATTCAAATAACATGCCACATAAATATAATCTAGCACGCAACACAAACCGGCACCACCCCGACCACCTCAAGGTTAGTCTCATGCCTCAACATAAAAATTCTCAAAATTAGGCCCATGTCGAGGACCCTCCTATCACATGATCGAAAGGCGAGGCAAAAACCTAACCAAAGAGGGGTTTTCCAAACACACAGTTTCAAAGATGCCAAACGGGCCTCATACAATTCACACACATCAAAACTTTTGTAAACAACCAATCTAAAATGCCAAACAGGCCTTTAAGTTTACCTCATCAACCATTTACCAAAACATTTAGGATTGTTTCCAAAACAGTAATAAATATAATTTCTTACAAACATGGTCAGACGGACAAAAATTTGCCAATATCCTTTCACGAAAACATGCATTTAACAAAACACGCATTTACCAAAACATGCCAAAACAATAAACATTTACGAACCATTTTTGAAACAACGCTAAACACCAAAACATGTTTCGAACCCAATGGTTAAACCTTAAATAACCCATTAAAACCACGTTTTCCAAAACACTTAAAAGCAACACAAATAGTTTACTAGTCATTCCATAAAAAAATCAAACAGTTCGTTAAAAAACTATATTAACGAATCAGACTAATTACAAAAACTAGAAGATAACGTAACAAACTAGTTTTTAACAAGCCCAAAAGAAAACTTGAAAACATGACAGCAGGTTGGACAATTATTTTTCAAAGATACTAATCTAGTAAAAGAATTTATTAAAAACATGCAAGCATTAAATGAACTTATTTTAAAATGGGAAAATGCGGATTCACCAACCTCAAGGAAGAATCGGGTCATGTCCAACACTTTGGAACTTGACAAAAAAGGTGGAGACCACTCAAACTCGACCCACACTCGCACGCGCATAACTATATATATATATACATATATCCATAATCCAATTCACGTATTCCCCACGCCATGGGGGACTGCGTACTTGGAGGACATATATATATTATATATATACATACCTTAGGTGTATGCGTGCGCGTCCTTGATTTTTGACCATAAATTCACTATAACAACAAAATATACCCAAAAATAAGGCAGCAAGGACCAACACATGACCAAGAGTACCAAGTACTAACAAAAACCAAATGCACGCGTCATAACACACAATCAAATATTGCCAAAATGATTTATATCCAAAACACACGCTGATATAACTAGCAATACCATTTTAAAAGAAGATGACAATTACTCAAGACCAAAAGGTGAGGCATTTACATGGGCATGGAAGAACGACATAAAAAAACTAATTGCGATCAATTCAACCAATATGAAATCCCTACTAAAAATTAACTATGTAATAAAAGTGCAAAACATGTTTTAGAAATTAAATAACGACACACAAGCACCACATGGCTTGAAATTAGGAGTAAATGGAATGAAACTCCTACCTCAACACGTGTGAGAGAGACAGAACCACAATAGAGGAAAGTGCATCGCTCTATAGGACAATTTCAAACCCTAGACACCAAACAAGACGCGCGAACACAACCTGAATCTTTTAGAATTTGGGTAAAAATGAAGAGGAAAACACCAAATTAAAGAAATGAGGTTATACCAAGAGGTTTCCACGCCGGGACAGAGAAACCACCGGATGAAGGGGCTCTCGTCGGAGCTGGTTGGCCGGGAGGAGGGAATGGGCCACTGTTGATGGGTCGCACCAAGAAGAAGGGGGCAGGGGGGCTATTGGGTCGGCTGGACAGGGAAGGGGTCAGCCTCACGCTTGTAGGGCAGCCAGAGGTCGGGCAACGGCCAGATGGCTGGACGACGCATGGAGGAGGATGAAAATCCAACAGTGCAAGGGAGAAAACTAGGAGGTGGGTGGATGCGTGCAAGGGACCAGGAGGAAGTGGCTGACGGGCTTCGTGCAGGGAAGAGGAGCAGCGACGGGAGGCAGCTTCGTGCGGGGAGGAGGAGCTGGGGCGGTTGGCTTTGTGAAAGGAAGGAGGAGCTGGGGCAGCTGGCTTTGTGCAGGGAAGGAGGACCAGAGGTGGGGGTCCTGGTGCGCAAAAGGGAGAATGAATTGGGGGGAAGGGGGGGCGCCGCCGGGTAGAATAGGGTTTATATATTATTTCATTTTAACTTATAATAAAAATAATATTAAAACCAAGGATAATAATAATAATAATAATAATAATAATATAATTATTATTATTGTTTTCAAAATTTTATTTATTTATTTCATTTTATTTAACCCGTTCTTATTTTATTTTATTTTAAATGAAATATTATTATTTATTTTAAAAACTAGGTAACCACGTGGTCCGTGCACGATTACCTACAACCGAACGCACGGTTGATTGAGTCCTGCTCAACCCGCATTACCTGGCACTTCTCGCTTACAGTGCTGAGCCACGCGCTCATCACACGACTTAAAAATGATGTGTGAATTTTGTAGGAAACCCATTTGGTGGTGATTTGGGGATTTTAGGGAAAATGGGTTATTGTTGCAAAAGGGGCTTTGTTGTGTGATTTTAAAATGTTGATTTTAAAATCGTTAGTGGTTGATTATGAAAAATGTTTCATGAAATATGGTTTTCAATAAATATGTTGTTTATTGAAATGTGTTTGGGAATGAAAAATTAGTTAAAGGGTGTTTTCAATAAATGAGTGATTTATTGAAGTGAATTGCCATGTAATGGGAATGATGGGGTGCTTATTGTGCGACATTGGTGCTTTGTGATTTTTGGTTGATTAAATGTTATGGCTCGTGTTGGTTGTGTGGAAGTGGGATGGAAGTCTCATTATAAAAGGTGATGGATAGAAGTTGAAAGAACAATCATTATGGATAGTGGTTGGAAAGAACAGCTTGTTGGGAATTGGGTGAACGGGATGGGCGGAAGTTCCACTGTAATGGTTGTTTTGTTGTGTGTTGTTTTGAAAAGATGAAATTTGTTGTGCTGATGTGTGATGGGGATATGGATTATGGTATGGTTGTGGCTTTTCCTTGTTTGACATGGCTTGGTAAGGGTAGGTTTGGCTTGTGGAAATGGTTGAACTATTGAATGTTTTATATAAACTGTTTTATATAATGTGCTAATGGTTTTATCCTTGTGTCATGTGTAGGGAAGTCGTTTGGGGAAAAACTACTAAGTATTTGTACTCACCCCCTTCTTTGTAACATGGGTGATTTTGTAGATTTTGTATCCTGGGACACAGATAAGAGTAAAGCATCTGATTTTTCTAGCTATTCGGCATGATGCCTTGGTGATGTTGTGGTGCTTGGAGGTTGGAGCTCGGTGGGGAGATATCGATGGTGACCTAGTTCTGTTGGAGTCTTATTGTACTCTTCCTCTTGGTACTCTAATTTTGGATTGGTTGTATTTGGCATGTGGGATTGTTATTTATTAGTTTGTTGCCTTTTGGTATTGTATAGTTTTGGTTGTTTTGTTGACATGCATCATATAGTTTGTTGTTGGTGGATTTTTTGGTTGGTTGGTTGTATCTCTAGGGAAAATCGTTCCCCAATTTATTCTCGAATCTCTCAGAATTTATTGTCAAGAATTGGCGCCTTGGGAACATCGTTTAAGGCCAAATAGCATTCCTCCATCCTCTCAAGCCAATGAGATGGGGTGGGATGTTCCAAGTGGTATCAGTTTGTTCGGTCCTTGGATTTCAAGTGAGAACAGTTGTTTAGTCATTTGGCATTGATTGTTGGTCTTGGTGTTGACATTCGTTCTTGGTCTATTCTTTAAGTCGAGATGGTAGTAAGGTGTAGGATTGTCGGAACATGTAATGTATAGCGTAAAAGGACATAACTAACCCTTTTATGTTGAACATCAAGTTACCGGGAAGTTGGGTACATAAGTGTTTGGAGACACTTATAAGCATTGGATATCTCATTGTCGTGGGTGTAGCCAATGAGATGAGCATGGCATGCATGGTAGAAATGAATTACCATTAGGATGCATATTTCATTGGGGTATAATGATTTATATTGTGGTATGAATGTTTAGATTTTGGAAAATCTGAATCGGTTTTCAAAACGGAAGGGTTTGAATCATGGAAACTTGTGGTATTTTAAAAATGGTTCGATTTTCAAAACATGGTGTATTTTTCAAAATAGTGCAACTTGGGAAATGAGAACTTGTGGAAAGCCTGGTTGTGATAGATTCAATGTATTGAAATTGAAAATTGTATACCCTCTTCGTTTTGGAATCTTCGGGTGACGCAACGACAGAAACGATAAAATGAAAGGAATAAAGAAACAAGAACACATCAATTTATGTGGTTCAGGAATAATCCCTACGTCCACGGGAGAGGCAGAATTTCACTATATCGGGAGCACAAATTACAGAGGGTTTTTTTCAGTAGTAACCCTAGCCCAAAAATGGGCTATAAAACAATGGAGAAGATGATCACTGTTCGAAAAGTGAGTCTGTGTCGCTATAGTGAACGACGGCCAGCTTTGTCAAAAGTTCTACAGTGGCGGGCCACAAGCATTCAGCCCAAACGGATCGAGCTACACCAATCCAACACTTTCTTGTTAAAGGAGTGAAACTTATGGTTGTTTTTGTGTTTATGGAAATGACATCGAGTAGGCGTTGTAGAGACCAACCAGAGGAACCTACGGAAAATGTGGCTGCACCTGAGCCCCAGGTGAACCAGTAATTAGTGCGGAGTATAGTGAAAGCTTTCCAAGATGTGGAAAGTGAGAATAAAGTGGATGAACCCAAACATGTGGATCATGTGGTTCATTTTCAAAGGATGAATCTACCCATGTTTAGGGGTGATTCAGAGCCAGAAAGGTATGAAGTATGGTTGAACAGAATAAACAGAATATATGACATCTTAGGAACACCGACAGAGCTGAAAGTGAAGTTATCCACAAATATGTTGGAATATCTTTCCCTCCAGTAATGGGAGATGGAAGTCCATGCTCGGACGTACCAAAGTGTGACATGGGATGGGTTTGAGGAATTGTTTAATAAACAATTCTACCCTAGTATGTTTGGAATTTAGCGTACAACAGATTTCTTCATTTTGAAGCAAGGGAACATGGTTGTGATGGAATATGCAGCTAAGTTTATGAACTTAGTGTGGTTTGCACCCGAGGTGGCGGGTAGTACATCGTTGAAGGCATGAATTTTTTAAGTTGGGTTGAACCAAGAAATGTGTTCCAAGATAGAGGTTTTGTGTATAGATGATTACACAGAAATGGTGAACCGAGCTATGGCAGTTGAACGGGATCTTGTGAGGGCTACAGGAGGGGGAAGTATGTTGGTATCCATGGGAAATAGTGGGAACTCGAATGCTAGGTTCAAGGGGAAGAGGGACACTTATCTCCAGGGTGGCAATACGACTCATAATCTGACGACAGGATCGGTGAATCTTCCTCTGAAGCTTCAGAGCAAGCCGAGATGTTTTCAGTGTGGTTCTACCAACCACATCAAGAAGGATTGTACAACACAACCTTGAGCATGACATAATTGTAAGAAGATGGGGCGTATGTAGTGTTATTATCAGAATGCTCTGAGGTCGGGTGTCTGTGACACTCCTCAGGGATCACAGGGGTCTTATGCCTCGACGGGACGGGGGGCAGCAACATACCCCTCAGCAATAGAGTAAAGTGGGTCATGGTGATTCTCAAAATACCACGACATCTTAGCAAGGTAATAAGGAGTAGAGTTTGACAAGTAAGCAATTGTTTGGAGCTGAGCAGGTGGTGATGTATGATTAGTTGGGACCATCCATGGTGCGAGGTACGGTTCTTTGAAATTCAACATTGATGCAATTTTTGTTTGATACGGGTGCTTCACATTCTTTTATTGCTTCTCGCACCTTTATTTGTTGGGTTTACACATGGAAATGATGCCTTCTGTTTCAAATATACAAACTCCTCTGGGTCCGAGAGAGTGTCGAGCTTTCCTTTATAGAGCATCTTGCTTAGTTGTGGATGGAATTGAATTGATGTGGGATTTCTCAGTGCTTGAGATGGATGCTTATGATATAATTCTGGGAATGGATTGGTTGGTGATATTTAAGGCCCACATCAATTTCTATGAGTGAACAGTTAGTTTTATGACAAAGGATGGGGTTGAACATCTCTTTAGAGGGGAGAAGAATGAAAAGCTGGTTGCAAGAGATTTGTTGGCACCAGCTGTTGGCACGATCTCATATCAGTTAGAGGATTTGTCATTGGCATCGTTGGAAGGTGTTGAGTAGAGTGTTCTTCCAGCAATTGTGGATCAGTTTATGGATGTATTTCCTAAATAATTCTTAGGGATTCCACATGTGAGAGAAGGGGAGTTTAAAATTGATCTCCTTCTCAGGACAAGTCCTATCTCACTTTCATTTTACCGAATGACACCAGTATAATTAAACGAATTAAAGGTTCAGTTGGAAGAGTTAGAAAACAAAGGGTTCATCTGGCCTAGCATGTATCCATGGGTAGTGCCGATTTTGTTTGTTAAAAAGGCGGATGGAATCTTGAAACTCTATGTCAATTGTCCTGGACTTAATCAGGTTACGATAAAGAACCGATATCGACTTTCACGCATTAATGATTTGTTTGAATAGTTGAGGGGAGATCAGTGGTTCTCCAAGATTGAATTGAGGTCAGGGTATCACCAATTACAGGTGAGGAATGAGCATATTTTGTAAACAACTTTTAGAAGTAGATATGGCCATTACAAGTATGTGGATGATATACTGGTGTATTTGATGATATACTGGTGTATTTGATGACAAGGGTAGAGCATGAGCAGCACTTGGCGATCGTGTTGGGGATATTGAGGGACCATCAATTGTATTCCAAATTGTCAAAGTGTGACTTTTGGATACATGAGGTTTGTTTCCTTGGCCATGTTATTACTGAGAGGGGTGTTTTTGTTGATCTAGAAAAGATAGAGGTGGTTATCTCATGGAAACCACCAAAGAACGTCTTCGAGATACGGAGCTTCCTGGGTCCAGCTAGGTATTATTGACATTTTGTTCGTTATTTCTCATGATTGGATTCACCAATGAAAACTTTGATATGGAAGAATATCCCATTTCAATGGGATAAGCAGTGGTAGAAATGATTTGAAGAGTTAAAGGGTCTCCTTACATCGGCACCAATTTTAGTTTTTCCAGAACTAGGGAAAGGGTATGTGGTGTATTGTGACGCATCGGAATCAGGGTTGTGGGTGTTCTTATGCTGGGGGATCATGTGGTTGCATATGGCTCACAGTAGTTGAAGTTGCATGAGAATAACTACCCAACACATGATTTGGAGTTGGCAGTAGTGGTTCATGCATTAAAAATGTGGTGTCATTATCTCTTCGGTGAGAAATTTACAGTGTTTACCGATCATAAGAGCATAAAGAATATCTTCTCACAATGTGATTTGAAACTGAGGCAATGGAGATGGATGAAATATCTCCATATGTTTGATTTTGACTTACTGTACACACTAGCTAAGGGAAATTTAGTGGCGGATGCTTGAAGTAGAAAATAATATGCTCAAGTGATGAAACATGTGTCAGATTAACGGCAATTGATGTCGGTCATAGCCGACATGTAGTTGGAATGTGAGGAACAAGGTGGAAGATCAATATTCTTCTGGTTTTGTTGGTTCCTGACTTGTCTGGTTTGGTTAAAGAGTCACAAACACCTGATTAAAAATGTATGGAGATGAGGTTAAAACTCAATGGTGGGGAGACCATTGAGATTTGGGAACTGAATGTCAATTCATTATTTTGTTTTCAGAATCGGATGGTGGTACCAGTAGCTTTTCAGGAAGAGCTTCTTAGGGCTTATCATCATTCCAGGCAGGCTATCCATTAGGGAATTTAGAAAATGTATAAGGCGTTGAAGGCGTAGTTTTGGTGGGTTTGTATGAAAAGGTATATGGTCGGGTTTGTCTCGAGATGATTGAATTGTATGCAAATCAAGGCAGAGAATCAGCTTCCAACAAGCATGTTGCAATCTTTACCTATCCAAATGAAGAAGGGTATTAAGTAAGATGTGTAAAAATGGTTCTAGTTATGAAGGAATAAGCGGGAGATGATGTAGATGTTTTATGAACCAATTGATTATGTTTTCTAGTTTCAAAAGACACTAAACCTACATGGTTCTGGAATGGGTTTTCTACGTTATGTAATGAATATTCTTCCATTTAGATGTAATATCTGTGTATGAAAAGTATGGACCATTCTAGATATATATTCCATTATAAAGTTAAAATTATAGTGTATATATGATACTACAATTATTATGTATTGTAGTGTGATGGAGGTTAAGAGATGGTAAAAGATTTAATGAATTTATAAGATGTAAATTTGGAATGTTACCACTTAAATGTCACCTCCTTCAAATACTCTAAATGGTACATGGAATTGGACATTTAGCGAAGCTGATAAAACAAGGATATAAGGGAGAGGCTTGAAAGGGGACTTTTATAGAAATTTGGAAAGTTCAATGACGTAGATGGAGTGAGGGGTGATATTTATAAGGGGGGAGAGGAGTGTTTTGAATATTATGAACATTAGTTTATTATTTTCACTAAAGACTATGATTAGTATTCATTATTGTGATTGTATAGAGTAAATGGTGCATGAGGTTTCTAACTATTGAGTTTTTACATCATCTGTGACTCAAAAATTCATGTATTTAGCTTAGAATGTTATATACCATTTTTAACCATATTTCAATATTCACTAAAAATTAAACTTGTTTAGAAAAATACCGAAACATCACTATTACCATTATATGAATTGTAGATTCCAAAAATGATTTCCATTTTATAAAAATAATTTTCTAAGTACGATAAATTTTGTAACACCCCGAAACTCTAAAATAATAACATTATATTTGATAGCATATACGACACGCAACACCAAAGTTGGAAGATAATATAACACCCCGAGACTTTACGATATATTTATTTTTAAATAATTTCAATATCATCAATATCTTTCATTAAATGAAACACTGGGTTCAACTTGCGTTACATGCAACATCGAGTTTAGCTTGCGTTACACGCAACACCGAGTTTAAATGAAATATGAAATATTATTAAAATTATATTATTTTATATAATAGTTATCACTTATCCATTATAATGGTGGGTATAAAAATATTTAACTAAATTATGAAAATTATGGTGATCAGTTTATTATAAATAAAATTAGAATTGTTTAAAAGAAAAATAAATGATTTCTGGAAAACTGTATTTTTTAAAGGACGTTTTTGTCACACTTTATGAATTTAATTTGGAAAAATAGATTCCATGTTTTTAATAAAAATAATTTATACGGTCTAATAATGTCAACTTAATTTTTGACCAAAATTAAAAGTGAAAACAATAAAAATTATTTACCATGGTTAATCTAAAAATGTATTTATAGGGGATTAAACTAAAAAGATAAGGGTTAAAAATGACCAACCAAGTTATCGAACTCACATTAGATGGAAATTTATCCACCATATATATTCTATGTTCTATAATGGCCCATTTTGGATTCTTTTGGCATGATAAAAGCATGGGTGTGATTGAATTGTTCAATAATTACAAGTGTGTCACTCACCTCACATAAGGCTCTCCCTCTCCTCTATTATTCACACCTTCAATCTCTTTTGGTTTGAAAAAACCTGCACAAAAAACTTACCAAATTCCCTCTTATCATCCTATAATCCTGATTTTGGGTATAAAATAATCCTAAGAAAAAAATTTGGGTAAACCTAAGGAGGATACCCAAAGAAGCGGTAACGTTATTCAATGGGTGTTTTAATTTTATTTATTCCACCACCTCCTTAAATTATTATTAAACCATTATGACATAATAAAATCAGTATATTAAATATAATGAGATATTATTATGTTATGGTAATTACCAACAACAATACCTTCTTACATCAAATGTGTTACGAAATCATCGTTCATGTGTTGGGTGGACTACCACCTCACAAACAGATGACATTCATTTTTTCCACTACCAACTTTCACGGTTGGGTATGATGATGGATGTAAAATATATATACGATATTTATAACATAACTATACTTCTAGAGTCATTATATCATATATAACTTTTTAAATTCCATTCCTTAGTGGATACGATAAAGTCGCTTTTGTGTATAGAGAACTACCGCCTTGCGAAGCGATGCGATTTGTCTTTCATCAATGCTTTACATGGAAAGAGGCCAGGATAAAATTAATAAATTTATGTGATATACAGGACAGAAACATTATTTTAGTGACATAATTATAATTGTTGAAAGATAATATATATATATATATATATCATTTTCTTTATTACCATTTCACTCACTTAAAGATGATAACATCATTCATGTACGTGTGGACTACCGTTTTTATGAAGCGATGTGGCTCTCTTTTCATCACCAGACCACATGGATGATATATATAAGTATAAAAAATACATTACATGGTATTTATGATATTATGATCATTCTAGAAAGAAACAATATTAATTACCTCCTTTCTATATAGATCGGTGAAAAATACAAACGTTACTCATGCATATGTATGACATACCGTCAACATGATCATAAAGTACTTAAATTTACAAAATTAGCTTTCATGATTGGTATTAAATGAATAATTAATGTATTAATATGATAATTTTGTAAGTATTATTATTATTTAGATTATTGAACTAAATAATTTTCACAATAACTATAACTCTCTTAGCAAAGCACGAATGAGAAAACAAGAAACACCCAAATCAATGAAAATAATGAAATATTATTAATGAAATGATGATAAGATGTTATAAAAGGACCACATATGAAATTATAAATATAAATATGATTCTATTATAAGTTAATAAAATGTTTAAAACCACTATACATGAGGTTAAAACATTTTCGACCAAAATGAAGCATGAGGTAAGGTACTTCGTATCAATTTCTCTTCATTGATACATTTTAATGTTACGCACATAATTTCTTTTATATGGTTCTCATACTTCCACTTTTAAATAAACTATCATGATTCCTTAAAAAATCATGGTATTTTTAGTTTCAATTTGATTTATTTAAACCAAGGGGCTTTTAATTAAAAGTTACCAAGTAGTGAAAAATTTCATAACTCAATTTATTTTCATTGGGTTATATCACTTCTTTGTTATCATCGATATTTTAATATTATGTGTACAATTAATTTTGACTATCTTATTTTTTATTTAAATTTTTTATGTCAATTTATAGTTAATACAGATAATCAATTCATTAATTAATTCGCACTTCAATATTATGATAATTGTAAGGATTTATTTCCCAATTTCATTCTCATCGAGATTGTTTATTCTTGAATTTAAGTTGAAGATAATTATTTGATAATTATCTATAAACCATGTAAATTTATTCTCCTATGATTATTCATGAACCTTTTCAAGTAATAGTACCATTTTTTCACTCTTTCGTGCCTAAAATAATTGAGAGGATGTTTTTAATAAAATCTGACATTATTTCTCTCTTCGGTTAGAGAAATATTTTTCATCAAAACTCATGTTTTCTAAAAATGTTTTCAAAAATATTTTTAACCTTTTAAAAATGATTTACTAAAGTAATTTTATCCATTTTTTCTTTTTAATAATTTTTTTAAATGAATATTTATTTGTTTCAAAAACATTCTCATTTGGATTTTACCAAAAATGTGAAAGGAATCTTTTTTTAACGTACTCGACTTGTATGGAATTTCCTATAGTCGTGAAAATTAAATGTTTTAAAACATTATTTATAAGTTTCAAAGGGTATTTTGAAGAAAAATAATTTCAAAATGTTTTCTGACCATTTAGTCTTTAAAATTGATTTTCAAAATGAAAAGGATATTTTCCTCAAGAATGTTGTAAAAGAGATTTTATTGTATTTGTATTTGTCAATCACAATAACCATTTATTTTATATATACACCACTAGGGGAATGTTATTTTGATATCATACTTATTCATCCTATGGATTGTTAATTATTATTTTGACCAAGGATAGTATTGACATTCACCTCATTAATTCATTTTTGTAAGAAATAACTTTCCCTTGAAATTTTCACTTTCTTGTGATCATTGGACATTAAATATCCTCTAAATAAACATATTATTTATCATGGATTTTTTTTATTTCATAAAACATATATCATTTATACATATAGTGTTCTATAATGAATGCCATTTTTTATCTAGGGAAATATTGATAAATATGTATTCTTTACTCAATACAGATATTTAATGATAAGCTACATTGTTTATGAATTAAATTGATTATTTGATATATGAGGAATACATTAGATATGAAAGACATGGTTGGGGCCTGGTTATAGATAGAAACTCAATGCATTAGTATTTTCATGGGATGAATTAGTTTGCTAGCCTTAGTTAAATGGGACTTTACCCATCGTTTCTAAATTATCTTGAGGATAGATCTTGATGGAAGAGGTATCATGTTCCTGTGAAACATGACAAACAATAATTAAGCTTTAACTTCATTAGGAATTAAGTTATTATCATACTTGAGATTTTCTCTATAATATCATCTTTGGATGTATTTCATTCTAAGTTTATAGATTAAATGGCATGTATTTTCAGATATTAAAATTTCCATATTGATTATTCCTTATCCAATTATGATAGTAATGTTATTGATTCAATGGAATGCGCCTTTAGTTATTTACTTTACCATATTGATTATTCTTGTCAAATTATTTAAATGGAATGTTTGTTCAGTTATTTACCTTTCCATGTTGATTATGCTCATTGATTCGTGATAGCTTCCTTTGTACATAACCCTTACTGAATATTTGAGTTCACCCTTGTTTTATTTCCTTTCCCACGAATCCATGAATTGTACTAGGAAATATATGAAAGAATATGATTGAGGGAATAATGATATTCTTGAAACAAAGTACGTTGAAATTTGTGTATTCAAATATAATATGGGAATCATATATGTATCTAGTTTACAAAGGCTACTAATCTATTTTTCCTTCAGGATGCAATTTCCTTGTATCTTATGTCAATGTATTAAAGTAGGCACTAACTCTGGGATACTAGAGCTATGGTCACTACTGTTGGTATGAGAAAAGTTTAGTAGAAATTTTGGGAACTGCATTTAGGAAAATATTGATTACGGAACACAGTCATGTGATAGACATTGAGGATATGTATAGAAGATCATCCAAATGTTTTGGAAAGGAAGAAATTATGTTGTTTTCCTAGTAATAAATCCATTTTTGGATACTAAAAACGGATATAGTTATGGAATAGAGGCACCTAGGGGTAATAAATCTGAAAATGGTACATTGGAATTGACCCAATCGTCACCTAGTACACAACAACTAGCCTTACTATGCACCTCGATCGATACTCCTGGGAGATATACTTAGGATAATTCACATTTTATTTACAAATCATTATGAAGGATTTGATTATATAATGATAATGAATGACCATGGTTAACCTATAGACCATGAAAGGACCTATGATGAAATAAAATAGATGAAGTATTTGTGTATTGTGATTCAAGAATTAAATCATAGAAATATTTTATCAATGGTATTTTGGTTATAAAAAACATGAATCATCTAAGGATTATGTTAAATTTTAGAAACATTTATATATGCATTAATTTAAGACTATGGATACCTTCATGGCATAATGAGTTTAAGACTAATCATAAGTTCATTGTATTAAAAATCTATTTTTTGGGTTTATGCGATAAGATTTTACCAAGATTAAGGATATTTTGGAGTAATTTATGGAAATTTTAATTTTCAATGGAAAAGTTATTTTAAGGAACAACTCCTTTACATTTTATAGACATAAGTTTAAAGGTATTGATAGAATTTAGGGTTAACATGATCATTAATGGCTTTGAAATAATAGAAAAATAATATTATTATACTTTGTGGAAAAAAAATAAATTGTATTCAAAATGATAATAAAAAGGTAACTTAATGATTTATTCTATTTCAAGGATGTCCATTACATATTTTTTAGAATGTTATAGGAATTATATTAATATGGTTTTAGATAAAGGACAACCTACATTTCAAATGACAACCTGACGCGTCTGGAAAGGCCATGGGGCTTGAACACACAACAGAAGAACAATAAGGGTTTAACACCTACCACTAGCCTATGTGATGGCCTGGTTAATATGTCATTGTTTTTAGTGAAACGATATGAAAAAATAAATATTAAAGATGAATTAGTGTTTTTACTTTTTAGGTCAAGAGATTATTTTATTACATTGGATATTAATTTCTTAGAGTGAGGGATGAATTGAAAATTAAACCAAAGGATACAATTTTTCTTATTAAATAAAAATATATCAAGTAAGTATAGTTCCATATATTCTAAGGTAGTAAAGGAATTCATCAACTCAATAAAAATGGTATTGAGTCAAAATGTTATCCTAATGCCTTAATTTATATTGAACTGATGGACTTTAAAATCATCACTGATTTATGGCTTTTAGGCCTTTAACTTTCCATTGATCCTTCAACATCTTATGATCAATGTCCTCTATCAATCTTTATAATTATTTGAACTTTTATTCCATTACCATATCTTCACTTTCGACCAATGTTATCCTACTTAGAAACCTGGTTATGTGTCATATGACCTTTGTATGCTCATTTCTCTCTTATTAACAGGATGTTTTATTAACACTTTTTACGATGTGGGTTTTCAAAAAATGAATTTTCAAATATGAAAACCTTTATTATAGAGATCATGTTTAAATTACAATGATGCATTTTGTTTAAGGTATGGAGAATGTAATACCTCAGAATTCTAAAAGAATATCATTATATTCGATTTTGGATGCGACACGCAACACCAAGCCTAAATAAATTCAATATCTTTAGTGTCTTTAATTACACTCAACACTTGGTTTAGCATGTGTTACCTGAAACATTGAGTTTAGCTTGTGTAACACGTAACACCGAGTTTAAATAAAATGTGAAATATTATTAAAATATTGTTATTTTAAATAGTAGTTATTATCAAGCCATTAAAATGGTGGGTGTGAATAAGAATACCTAAAATAAGAAATTATGGTTATATATTTATTATAAAATAAATAAGAATAGTTTTAAAGAAAAAAAGAAATGTTTTCTAAAAAAAATGTATTTTTTATATAGAATAGTTTAGTTGTGCTTTGCACACATAAAATAAAAGTAATTTTTAAAAAAATTATAAATTTTATTTTAAAAACTGAACTTAAGTTTTGAAATCATAATATCAAAATTATCTTAGGGTGAATTTTAGAGATTTCACTGAAAAGTTTCATTTTTTCGATGAATAGTGATAAATACTGAATTTTAATTGAAAACTGCATTTTAATTTAAAAAAATGGAATGTTAAATTATAATTTGAATTGGTATGAAAGTAAAAAAATCAATTTTATATATATTAATCCATCTTTGGTCATTGAGATTATTTTAATAATGTTTTTTATATAAAACATCGTAAGTATTTGATCATTTTCTATTTAAAAACCTTCATTCTCATTATGTCGGTTGGATTAATTTTAAATTAAATTTGACACTTCTATGAATTTAATTTAGAGAAATAGATTAAATATTTTGAATCATCTTAATTTATAATGTTGAATTGATGAATAGTGAAAAATACTGAATTTTAATTGAAAGCTGCATTTTAATTTAAAAAATGGAATGTTAAATTATAATTTGAATTGGTATGAAAGTAAAAAAATCAATTTTATATCTATTAATCCAACTTTGGTCATTGGGATTATTTTCATAATGTTTTTTTCTATAAAACATCATAAGTATTTGATCATTTTCTATTTAAAAACCATCATTCTCATTATGTCGGCTGGATTAATTTTAAATTAAATTTGACACTTCTATGAATTTAAATTAGAGAAATAGATTAAATATTTTGAATCGTCGTAATTTATAATTTTGAATAAGGTCAACTTAATTTTTTACCAATATTAATAGTAAATATAGAAAAAATTATTTATCGAAGTTAAAGGTAAAATTAGATTTATCTGGGGTTAAACTAAAAGGATAAGGGTTAAAATGACCTTAAACTTTTCCAACACTCATTTTATGGAAATATTTACAACTTATCACTTCTCGGATCACAAATAGACCATTTTTAGACTTTTGGCTTGATAAAAATATTGGTGTAATTGAATATTTGAAAAAATTACAAGTGTGACATTTAACCTCCATTAGAAAAGGTCACTCACTCTCATCTCTTCTACAAACCATAAAAAGGATACTCGAAGTCTTTTGAAATAACGTTTGACCTAAGAAGTCTTTTGGTGGAAACTTAAAGAGGATACTCGAAGAAGAGATAACGTTCATCAATGAGTGTTTTTTTATTTCTTCCCACACCTCCTTAAATTAATATTAATATATGATGATATAATAACATAAGTATATTTCATATACTGAAATGTTTTTATGTTGTTTTCATGACCTAAAACCATCCCATCTTCCATCAATGGGTTAAAAAATCATCGTTCTTATGTACGACATACTACTAACTCGTGAACCGATGTCATTCATTTCACCATTACCACATTTCATATTGGGTATTATGCTGTATATAAAGTATATATTTGATATTTAAAACATACGTATACCTATTTAGTCATTATAACATGTATAAATTTTTTAGTTTTCATTACTTAGGAGAAATGACAATGTAGGTCTTATGTACGGAGGACAACCGCCTCACGAAGAGACTTAATTCGTCTTTAACAAACGCTTTGCATGAAAGGTGATAAGGATAAAGTTATTAAAAATATGTGATATACATGAAATAAATATTATATTTATGACATTATTATAATTTTGTAATGATAATATATATATATATATCATTTTCTTTCTTAAATTTTCAATCACTTAAAGATGATAGCATTCCTCGTGTACGTGTGGACTATCGCCTTCACAAAACAATGTGACTCTCGTTTAATCACCACAGCACATTGATGATATATATATAAGTATAAAAGAATAAATAACATAGTATTTATGATATTATTATCATTCTAAAAAGATAAAATATTACATACCTCCTTTCCATAATAAGCGTTGAAAAATGGAAACGTTACTCATTCCTATGCAAGGCCTACCGTCTCCATGATTGTAACATACTTTATTTTTCAAAACCATATTTCATGATTGATCTTAAAAACTAATTGAAATATGAATATAATAATTATGTCATGATTATTTGATGGAACTATATAATATGCACAAGATCCAGAACTTTCTTAATAAAATGCGAATGAAAAAACAAGTAACAACTGAATCAAAGAAAATAATGAAATATTATTAACAAACAAATGATAAGATGTTATAAAAGAATCCTGTATGATATTATAAATATTTATATGATTTTAGATTATGTTAACAACATGTTTAAAACCACCATATATGAGGTTAAATGTCATTCAACTAAAAAGTGTGAGGTAAGGGGATTTCCCTCAATTTCTCTTCATTGACGCATATCGTAATGTCATGCACCTAATTTATTTTATATGGTTAAAATACTCTCCCTTTTACATGTAATATAATTATTACTTAATAATTCAGGGTATATTAAGTTTTAATATGAATTATTTTATCCAATGGGCTTTGACTTAAAATTTACAGTGGTAAAAAATTTCATATCCCAATTTCTTTCCATTGGTTTATATTACCTCCTCATTTTCATTGATATTATAAGATTATGTGTATAATTACTTTTTATTATCTTATTTTTTTATTTAAACTTTTTATGTGGATTTACAGTTGATACACATAATCGATTCATTGTTTAATTCTCACTTCAACGATATAATAATTGTAAGGGTTTATTTCTCAATCTCATTCACATCGAGATTGTTTATTATTGAATTTCACTTGAAAGAAATTATTTTATAATTGTCTAATAAACCCTATAATTTTATTCTCCTACGGTTATTCATGAAATTTTTCAATTAATAGTCCCATTTTTTTCATTCTTTGATACTTAAAATAACTGGGAAGTTGTTTTTAAGAAAATACGATTATTTCTCACTTTGGTTGGAAAACTGTTTTCATCGAAACTCGTGTTTTGGAAAATGTTTCTGATAATTTTTTTAACCTATTCAAAATGATTTATCAAAGGAATTTTTACACATTTTTACTCTAATAATTTTTTTGAAGGAATCTTAATGTCATTTACAAAACAATACCTAATTAGATTTTACTAAAAATGTGAAAGCAATCATTGTTTTAATGTACTCGACATGTATGGAATTTCATGTTTTCATGATCACTAAATGTTTTAAAACATCCATTGTAATATTCAAAGGATATTTTCAAAGAAAATTATTTTCAAAATGTTTTGTGAAATTTTAGTTTTAAAAAGTGATTTCAAAATGAAAAGTTTTTTTTCCTCAAGAATGTTTTCAAAATATATTTTATGGAATTTTTATTCAATAATGACAACAACCCTTTATTTTACGTATACTCCCCCGGGGATATGTTGTATTGATATCATCCTTATTCTTAATCTAAATGGTTTGAGATTATTTTCACCAATAATAGTATTGACATTCACTTTCTTGATTCCCTTTGGTAGTCAATAACTTTTCCTTAAAATGTTCACTTTCTTGTGATCGTTGGACATTAAATTTCATCTAAGTATCCATATAATTATCATGTATATGTTTATTTATTAAACCATACACCATTTATACACGAGGTGTTCTACATAGAAATTCATTTGTTTATTGGTGGAAATACTAATAAATCTCTATTCTTTACTAAATAAAGTTATTTTAGGATAAGGTACATTGTTTATAAAATAAATCGATTATTCAATATATGAGAGATTCTTTTGAAATAAAAAACATACGTGGGGGCGATTATACATAGCCCCTCGTTGCATTAGCAGTCTCATGGGATGAATCAATTGGATAACCTCAGTTAAATGGGTTTCTACTACTCAGTTTTAAACTGTCATGTGGATAGATCTTGAAGGTAGGGGTATCACGTTCCTAGGAAACATAACGACCAATAATTAAGTTTTTTCATCATTAAGAATTCATTTATTATTATCCATGACATTTCATCTATGAAATTATCTCTAAATGTATTTCATTTTCAGTTTGTTGATTAAATAGAATGTGTTTTTAGTTATATACATTACAATATTTATTATGACTTATCCAGTGATGATAGTTTTGTTATTGATTTAATGGAATTTATTTTCAGTTATTTACCTATCCATATTGATTATTCTTGTCAGATAATTTAAATGGAATGTGTTTACTTATTTACCTTTCCATGTTGATTATACTCATTGATTCATGATACCTTGCATTGTACTTAACCATTACTGGGTATTTGAGTTCACCCTTAGTTTTTTACATTCCCAAGAATTCATGAAGTGTGCTATGAAAGATATGATAGAATATTCTAGAGGGAGTAATGATATTCTCCAATTAAAATTATGTTGTAATTTTTGTATTGAAATGTAATATGGGGATCATGTATACATATAGTTTACCAAGACTACTAAACTATTCGGTCCTTCGGGATGTAATTTTTGTATTGAAATGTAATATGGGAATCATGTATACATATAGTTTACCAAGACTACTAAACTATTCGGTCCTTCATGAAGTAATTTATCTTATCTTATGTTAAGGTATTAAATCATGCCTCGACTATTGGATACTAGGGTCGGGTTCAATACAAATTTAACTTTTAAATAAAATTGTCATTTATTTGAAAAATACCAATTTTATAAATATGATCAAATTTCAATACCATTAAAAAATTATTTAAAGTCACATAAAATTATCTTAACATTATAATAGAATCATAATATTAATTTATTATTCCATTTTATGAAAATAAACTTACTCTTATATAATTTTATTTATTATAAAATTGAAACTAAAAAATTAATAGACTACAAAATTGAAAAGACTTAAATTACCATTTTAAAATAATTAATTTAATTATAAAATGATATAAATATATCATATTTTCATTTTATC
Organism: Viscum album; assembly: GCA_963277665.1. Lineage (NCBI taxonomy): Eukaryota > Viridiplantae > Streptophyta > Magnoliopsida > Santalales > Viscaceae > Viscum > Viscum album. The sequence goes on from OY728155.1 coordinate 221,002,922, forward strand.
AGATACCCAGATATTATTTTACTTATATTGGAGAGGATACTATTGTAACAGTCACATTACTATACCGAACACTCAAATTAATATTCCCATGGTTAGGTTATTATTACAACTATAATATTACTATACAAATGATCATATTTGAAAGGGTGATATGGGTTCCCTAACTCCTACAAATATATATATATACTCATTTTCAAAATTCATTTTTCATTACCAACATTATGATTTATTTCAATACTGTTATTCATGAGTGTGATTATTCTGAGGATAAAGATCTGAATTTTACTATTCTTATTGTCTTATTTTATATTTAGTGTCCCATTGTAATACATTCAATTTTAATGTGTATATTTGTTCTCTAAATGTAATGCTCAAATTATTATAAAAATCTAATGTTGGTTTTATCATGTGGTTCATGTGATTTACTAAATATGAAACATTTATATAACCAAAAGACAAATTCCATTTATATAATTATGGGTCATCACATATACAGCATGCACAAAATGGGGTTACTAATTTAATGTAATTTTCAAAGTACCCTTACAAAAGTAACAATTCAAACTCAAGAACGCTTGATGTCTTTCTCAATCATATGTGATGCCTTTTAGCATCCATCAAATGTTTTACTCAATGATCCATCACTTTTCATATGCTTGAAAAGAAATGATATAATCATTAAAATATTATTTTTTATGTTTTCATGGATAAATACATTATATATTCAAGAAACTAGCCGCAGAACTCCCTTTTCCATTTCATATGAAGGCACCTTATTCATCTCTCCATCCAAGTGGAACCTATAATCTCCCCTTTTGGATTTGTTAATATTATTTCATATTTTAATGAAAATTTTGTGCATTATCTCCCTTTCTATTCCCCCTACCCCTTATTGATAATAAATATAAAGGGACTATGGGCGGATTCTCATCACACTTTCATCCCTTAAAAACTCTCAAAATGACACTCTTATCACTTCTAAAAATTAAAAAAAAACTTTATCCACCTAAAGGATGGATGATAAAATATGTTTCTCCTCTCAATGAGTTGTTAGTTAATCGTCATCCAAGTCAATGTGGCCCAGTGTTGAGTACATTAGAGATATAACCAAGCTAAGCAATGTTTCTCCCTTCTCAAAATTTAATGAATGCCTCATAAATTATTATTTTGACGACAAATCAATTAATTTTATTAAAATCAGTATACAATACAATTTTATCTTATATATAAATTTAATGATAAAAATGTTATTTCTCTAAAAATAATTTTTTTTGTCAATGTCAATATATTTTCATATTTATTATTCACACCTATAAAAATTTAATTTGTTAAATTATTTTCAAATTTTAAATTAGAAAAATCAAACTTTGTAAGAAGTTTAATATTATTACTTATCATTGAAATTGTATACTAATCCTACAGATTAATTATTAAGGTAAAAGAAAATTAAGGTAAATGTTGAAAGTTAAAAAGAAGAACAAAAACAAAAATTCTTTGTAAACTATTATGTATTCCTATAAATCATATGTCCAATGTTTTTAGAAGTTAAAATGTTACATTAATAAATTAACTAGTTTTTTATCTTTTCGTTGAATAATGTATTATCAACGGTGATTTGATTTTTTTTCTTTTAATGAAAGCCTCATAAATTATTATTTTGATGACAAATCAATTAATTTTATAAAAATCAGTATACAATATAATTTTATCTTATATATAAATTTAATGATAAAAATTTTATTTCTCTAAAAATAATTTTTTTTGTCAATGTGAATATATTTTCAAATTTATTATTCACACCTATAGAAATTTAATTTGCTAAATGATTTTAAAAATTTAAATTATAAAAATAAAACTTTGTATGAAGTTTAATATTATTTCTTATCATTAAAATTGTATACTAATCTTACAAGTTAATTATTATGGTAAAAGAAAATTAGGGTAAATGTTAAAAGTTAAAAAGAAGAACAAAAACAAAAAATATTTTCTGAAAGAGTGGTTGAGGTTTGTTTTGACACAAAATCATTTTCACCTCCTCTTGACAATTTTTTTGGACTTTTTCACTTGAATATAAACCTTACATTATTAAAAATTCCATGGTTACTCTCAAAACTACCCTTCCTTTCGGTTATAAAAGTATAACATCTCAACCACATCAAAACCCATCAATTTTTTGAATTTCCCCTTAAAACCAGTCCATTTACTCCTCATATAACCAAACTACTTCTCTATTCAAAAAATATTGGTCACCATTAGTTATAATAATGCCTTCATTTATAAGGTGGCTTCCAAGGAAAATTCAAGTTCGTGGGGTGGGTATTATCAACTACTTTGTTTTTTACACTTAGTAATCATCATTAAAATTTATTCTAGAAACAATAATATAATGATTTTAGTATCATTTATATATTTAAATGTTAAAATATAAATGGTATTTTCATTTTTTATTCATTTACCCCATCAAATAAGAGAAACAAAACAGTTATTCATGCATTGTGAGAACTGTCACCTCCGTGATGCAATGTGTTCTATTTTCCTTCACCACCTTACATGGTTTATTTAAGGATGAGATTAAAGAATGAATTTAATTTTAATGATATAATTAGTTTTTAATGAAAAAATAAAAATCCTATTAATGATATGATCCACAAACGATCATTATTAATTTTGTGCTTCAAAATAGGTGTACTCGTGTGATAATTTTTATTAAAAATGTGTAATGTTTTCATATCCATTAATGATTCTTATGAATACTTCCAATTATTATATATCACATGGATAAATGATAAATATTATCATTATGCTTTTGGTATAGTGATATTACAACAAAACCACCTCATATTCATTCATTAGAATCGGGTATATTCATGTTTGGGTCGGTTTAAGAACCTAATTGAATAATACATTGAATAAATATCATGAATGAATTTGGGAAGAAAATTAAAGGTATAATATTATATAAACGTTTAAATAATTTATTTTCTTGTTATTTAGATGTTATATCAAAATTTAATTCATTAATTAAGAAAACAAACTTTAATCATAATGAATGAACAAAACATGATTGTTGTCAATTTCGTCCTCAAAGAAAAAGACTAAAACACTCATGAAAGGATTATGAAACAACATAACTTATTATAAATCTTCATAGACTATAAATTTAATAACCTAGTAATAATTAACATTAGAGTAATAATGAATATAAAAAACACTATTATGAATCTAGTACAACGATCAAAACTATAAACACTGATGTGAAAAATCAGAAAAATTCACCTGGAGAATAACAAATTATGAAGACTAAATAAAAACTGGATATGAATAAGATTCATAATTAATAGATTAATATAGATATGTTTTTAATACATGATTCTAAAGTGTGTTTGTGGATGTTAGGTTGTGTATATATATTTCCAATGTGAGATGTTATATTAGGACATGAATTTATTACTTGAATTTTGAGATCAATATGAATTCCTCTCTTTAACGAGCTTATGATTGAATTGTTACCCAATCCATAAGTGGGGTATTCTGACTGAATTTACATTATTCAAGTCTCATGTTATACTAACCATATATTTCCTTTTTTATGGTGCATACACTAAAATGTAAGATTGTTTACAATATTAAAAATGAAATTTAAGGGAACTTATTGTGTATTTTTTGCATCCCTTCATCGTGTTCTTTTGAATCAAGATTTACCAAAACCTTTATAAAACTAAATATTTTCCATGATGGAAAAACCATCCTCTGTTTTGGTAAAATAAAAGTATGTGTAGTTTCTTAGAAAATACATCTCTATCTGGATACCAGAAAGTGAATGAAGTAATGGCATAGATGTACATAGAGGTAATCACCCTGAATAGTGTCTGGTTTTCATTTACTCAATCATCACTCTGATGCATGAGGAATGATATTAAGAATGAACACATAGCTAAACGCTCTTAAGGGATATGCTTTTGAATTTTCATATGCTCATTATAAAAAATAGTGGAGGATTTTTCATACTAATTCTTTGGTATCCTAGGAACTCAAGCTATTGAATCAAATTAATATCTTCCATGGATAACCTAGAATAGTGTAAGTATCCATTCCACTATATTTCATTGAAAAGGAAAATTAATGTTACCTAGATGATAACCCGTTGATTTTATGCTGAGAAAGGGATATTCTCCTCACCTTAAAAAATGGAGTATTTAGAGGGGGTAATAACACCCTATAAACATATTAGTGGTGGTTAGAAAGGACCGCCACTAATGTGACCTCCAAGTAGTTCTATGAGAAGTTTTGAAGAACCACAGGTAAAGTGATGGAGAATTTAACGGTGGTTAAATTAGATGGGTTTTACCCCACTCTAATTTCGACCTAGATTTTCATGAATTAGAAGTGGTTTATAACCCCCTCTAAACACATTAGTGACGATTATGAAGAACCTCCGCTAATGTGTCCACCTAGTAGTGTTAGGGGTAGTTTTGAGGAATCACTAGTAAAGTGATGTGAAATTTAGCAATGGTTAAATTAAAGGGGGTTTAAACCCCTCTAATTTAGGCATAGATTTTCATGAAACAGTAGAAGATAGAACCGCCCCTAATATATTTTGAGATTTAGAGGCAGCTCCAAACCACTAATTCAATTTTAGCGACAATTGTAGGGGTGGTTTTAACCGCCCCTAATGCAAAACAATTTAGGGACGGTTTTCACAACTACCCATATCATTCTTTTAACCATCCTATTCATCCTCCCCTCCTATGCCCCATTCTTATCATATGTTATGCAGCAACCCTCCCCCTCCATTGCCCCTCCTGTGCGGGTGTGCCCCATGTCCCTCCTACAGGGAGCCCCTTGTGTCTTGTGTCATCTCTAGTGTCCCCCCATGTCATGTATCGTCTGTGTGCGCACTCCCCTACCTGTCACCCATGTGGGCCCTCCCATCTCAATTTCCTTCGGTTGTCGCATACTCCCCCACCAACGCCCATGTAAAATAGAGGCCCACAGGAATCAAACCATTTTTTTCCTGGAAATGAGCAGACGCCTTATACCACTCCGCTGAATTGAATTCAATTAATGTAATGCACATCCACCTTTTAATATATATTTAAAGGTTAATTTGCATAATATATTTAAATACATTGAATTTAACTATATATACATAAATATAAATTAATGTATTCGTGTTTATATTATGTATTTATGTATTTAAATTATAATACAATTATATTGTATTATATTTTGACATGTATATAAACTATATATTTAAATACATATATGTATATATATATATATATATTCTACACCCCTCTATAAATTATATATTTACATACACGTATATATTACATATTTATATTTTACACAAATATATTATATCTTATATATTTATATATTATCCAAATATATTATATATTATATATTTATATATTATCCCAATATATTATACAAATATATATATATATATATTATATTTATACGTACATAATTAGAAAAATATTAATATATAATTATAATATTGATAAAAATTTTGGAATATTTTTATATAAATATATCTATACATATATCTATATATATATAAATATAGTTATATTAAGCATACACATATATTTAATTTGTCAATTTGAATACTTATATGTATATTAAAATAAATGTATTTATTTGTAAATAAATATATATATATAATGTATTTACATATTTAATAATAGGATATATATAATATAAAATATACATGATATAATTTTAATATATATATATATATGTAATATAATAAAAACTATATATTTATACAATTATTTGTATATACTTACATTTACGTTTTTATATATATTTTTGTTAATGTATTTATAAAATGTCTATATAATATGTTTATAATATATTTAAATACATTTATATTATGTATTTATAAAGTTATGGCATATATGTACATAGGGGTAATCACCCTAAATAGTGTTGGGTTTTCATTTACTCAATCATCACTCTGATGCACGATGATTGAGATTAAGAATGAACACATAGGTAGACGCTCTAAAGGGATATGCTTTTGAATTTTCATATGCTCATTATAAAAAATTGTAGAGGATTTTTCCTACTAATTCTTTGGTATCCTAGGAACTCAAGCTATTGAATAAAATTAATATCTTCCATGGATAACCTAGAACATTGTTAGTATCCATTCCACTATATTTCATTGAAAAGGGAAACTAATGTTACCCTGATGATAACCCATTGATTTTAAGTTGAGAAAGGTATATTCACCTCAACAAAAAATGAAGTATTTAGAGGGGTAATAACACCCTCTAAACACATTAGCGGTGGTTATGAAGAACCACCACTAATGTGCCCTCCTAGTAGTTCTATGAGAAGTTTTGAGGAACCACTGGTAAAGTGATGGAGAATTTAGTGATGGTTAAATTAGATGGGGTTTAACCCCACTCTAATTTCGACCTATATTTTCATGAATTAGGAGAGGTTTATAACCTCCTCTAAACACATTAGTGGTGATTATGAAGAACATCTGCTAATGTGCCCACCTAGTAGTGTTAGGGGAAGTTTTGAGGAATCGCTGGTAAAGTGACTTGGAATTTAGAAACGGTTAAATCAGAGGTTTAAACCCCTCTAATTTCGTCATAGATTTTCATGAAACTGGGGAAGATGGAACAACCCCTAATATATTTAAAGATTTAGAGGCGATTCCCAACCACCTTTAATTCAGTTTTAAAGAATTGTAGGGGCGGTTTTAACTGCCCCTAATGCGGACCAATTTAGGGGTGATTTTCAGAATTGCTCATATCTTTCTTTTAACCCTCTTATCCATCCTACCCTCCTGTGCTCCGTCATTATCATGTGTTATGAAGAAACCCCCTCTAATTCAGTTTTAGAGAATTGTAGAGATTTAGAGGCTATTCCAAACCACCTCTAATTCAGTTTTAGAGAATTGTAGGGGCGGTTTTAACAGCCCCTAATGCGGACCAATTTAGGGGTGATTTTCAAAATTTCTCATATCTTTCTTTTAACTCTCTTATCCATCCTCCCCTCCTGTGCCCTGTCATTATCATGTGTTATGCAGCAACCCCCTCTAATTCAGTTTTAGAGAATTGTAGAGATTTAGAGGTGATTCCCAACAACCTCTAATTCGGTTTTAGAGAATTGTAGGGGCGGTTTTAACCGCCCCTAATGCGGGCCAATTTAGGGGTGATTTTCAGAATTGCTCATATCTTTCTTTTAACCCTCTTATCCATCCTCCCCTCCTTTACTCCGTCATTAGCATGTGTTAGGCACCCCCCCCCCCCCTCAATTTCCCCTCCTGTGCAGGTGTGCTCCATGTCCCTCTTACAGGGACCCCCTTGTGTCTTGTGTCATCTCCGGTGTCCCCCCATGTCCTGTATCGTCTGCATGCGCACTCCCCTGCCTCTCACACATGTGGGCCCTCCCACCTCAATTTCCTTCGGTTGTCCCATACTCCCCCACCAACGCCCATGTAAAATAGAGGCCCACATGAATCAAACCGTTGCTCTCTTGGAAATGAGCAGACACCTTATACCACTCTGCTGAATTGAATTCAATTAATGTAACGCACATCCTGCTTTTTATATATATTTAAAGGATAATTTGCATAATATATTTAAATACATTGAATATATAAACTATATATACATGTATAAAAATTAATGTATTCATGTTTATATTATGTATTTATGTATTTAAATTATAATACAATTATATTGTAATATATTTTGACATTTATATAAACTATAGATTTATAAGTCTATATTTGTTTTAAGGCATATATTTAAATACATATATGTACATTAATATATATATATATATTCTGCACACCTCTATAAATTATATACTTACATATATTTATATATTTATTCATAAAATACTTATTTGCATGCACGTATATATTACATATTTATATATTTATATTTTACCCAAATATATTACATCTTATATATTTATATATTATCCAAATATATTATACAAATATATAAATATATATATATATATTAATATAAATGTATCTATTTATAAATACATATATATAGGAATATTTATATATAAATATATCTATACATTTATTTATATATATATATACATATATAGTTATATTATGTATACACACATATTTAATTTATCAATTTTAATACTTATATGTACATTAATATAAAAGTATTTATTTGTAAATATATATATATAATGTATTTACATATTTAATAATAGGATATATATATATATATATATTTTAATTTAATTTAATATATATATATATATATGTATGTAATATCATATTAAATATATATTTACACAATTATTTGTATAGACTTACATTTACATTTTTATATATATTTGTGTTTATTTAATGTATTTATATAATGTCTATATAATGTGTTTATAATATAAATACATATATGTACTTTTTATGTGTTTGTTTATGTGTTTGTGTATATATCAAAATATATCAAATTATATAATGTGTGTTTATTTTTGTTTATGTGTGTTTATACACATTATATAATTTGATATATTTTAAAAAGAATAAAAAATATTAGACGGGATCCCCTCATTCTTAAAAATTAGCTGCGATTATGAATTTCCTCTAATTATATACACGTGTCTTTATTATATATTATTGTTATATAAATTATAAAAACTATAAGGGTTTTTATATGTCTTTTAAATAAATTATATTTATGTATATATATAATAAATTTATGCTTTTATATTATAATTAATATTATGTGAAATACAATTTTACACAAATAAATATATATTAATGTGCGCATTATATAATTATATTTATGTATACATATAAATATGATTATATAGTCATATAAATTATATATATATATATATATATAATATGTTCATATAATATATTTAAATACATTTATATAGTACATTTTAATTATATATATATATTGATGATTTTTTTAGAAAATATCAGGGGGTTAACAACCCCCTCTAATCTCTTAAATGAGGGGATTTAAAACCCCCTCTGATCTCTTATGCGAGATAGGGTTTTGAACCCCTCTAATCTCAGATTTAGAGGGGGTTGTGAACCCCCACTATTTTCTTAAACAAAATTCCATATAATATATATATATAAAACTCCACTAAAATCCAACAGATATATAGCACCTCTATAATCCAACAGAATATATAGAACCACTAATTATTAAATTAGCGACGATTTTGATATAATTTTCCCTAAATTCAAACCAAATATAAAAAAAATTATAAAAAAATTAGATGTGGTTGTGACCCCCTCTAAATTTGATGATTAGCGGGGTTTGTGCATAAACCTCTCTAACTTATACATAAAACTAATTTACAGGGGGTTATGCATAACACCCTCTAAATAACTATTACTAATATGTTGTTTTTTATAGTGTCTAGTTATCGACATTATTCTATTATATAGGGAAGTATTTTTTCCACATTTCTAACACTACTAGAATTTTTAGCTTTCGAGGAAGGTTAGCTATAACGACCGCCATTTGATGGTCACTAATAATATCAATAGCAACTGCCAAATGGCGATCGCTGTATTGTTACTACCCCTACCCTAATTCCCCCCATGTTTACGCTCCCCAACCCCGCGACCCAATTCCCTTCTCCCTCGCATTTCCCTCCCCGAACCCGCAACCCTCTCCCCTATTCACCCTCCCGGTGACCCCCGACCCCCCCTTGCCTTCGCGCTGTGCCCCCCACGACCCCGGTGACCCCCACCCCCTTGCCTCCGTACTGCACCACCCGCAACCCTGAGACACCCCGGCGACCCCCACCCCCTTGCCTCCACACTGCGCCCCCCACGACCCCGACACCCCCATGACCCCCAACCCCCACCTTTGTGCTGCTCCTTTGGACAATCATGCGGCGGTCATTCCCTCCCGGCCCCGCTGCACCCCTCCGGTGAGTCCTCACATCCCGTCTCCATTGAAAACTCTCGGTCCGTATCATCAAGTCGTTGGGCCGTCATGGATCTGCAATCGAGTCGCACCCCATTACCCGCGGTTGAGTCCTCTGTAAGTAAGTAGTTTTGACTTCCGGAATCCATTATGTAGGTTATTTATAAAAATTATATTAGCCAGAGACATCTCAAAGTGGGAAAATTTTTTGATTCATGACTGAACCTGCAAGAAAGGTTTTTTGTCCTTAAAAATAGCTTTTAACTCATTGGTTTTTATGTTTTAATGATATGAGTTTTTTTAGAATTTAAATAAGATATTTCAATTACTTTCTTTCTATTAAATACAGATATGGATAAGAGTTGGATTGATATGCAAGATAGGTTTTCTGATGAATATTATGAGGGGATTAAGTGATTTATGGATTTCACCAACGGATTTCCAAATGATTTCATTAGTTGTCCATGGAGAAAATGTGCATATAAAAATCTCTTAAACAATATAGTGTTAGAGAACATATTTTTTTGAATGAGTTTTTGAAAAATTATAAAACATGGACACGTCATGGAGAAGAGTTTGTTTCATTTCATCAATCAGAAAGTATTCATATGGATGTTGATTCGAGAACAGTTGATCTAATGAACATAATGATCAATAATATGATGCGTCAGTTTCAACCAGAAGACAATAATGTCGTAAATGACGGCGTTATATCATGGATGCACCAAATTTAGTAAATTTTTATTCATCTTTGAATTTTTACACCAAAATTCCTTGAACCAGTGGTCAGAAACCTCATTCGACATGTTGTTGGTATTATTGAAGAAGGTACTCTCTACTGGAGCGAAGATTCCAGAGTCATTCGATCAAGCTTGCAAGTTGATCGATGATCTTTGTTTTTCATATGGTATCATTGATGTGTGCCGTAATAATTGTATGTTGTTCAGAAAAGAGAATGTGCACTATTTGTTATACATCCAGGTGGAAGGCCAATGAGATTAATCAAGATAGTCAGATTCACCCTGACAGAGTCTTGAATCAAGAGAAAAAAGTTGTCACTAAGCAGATGCATTATTTCCCACTAAAACCATGACTAAAGAGATTCTTCATGTCAACTAAAATTGCTAAATTAATGACTTGGCATTTAGAGAGAAACAAAGAGGTTGATAAATTAACTCACCGGACAGATTCTTTGGCATGGAAAGAGTTTGATCAAAGACACCCAAGCTTTTCTCGGGATGATCGTAATGGTCGACTGGGTTTGGCAGCAGATGGTTTTATAACCCATTTAGGTCCATCGTTGGTGCGACACATAGTACGTAGTCAGTGGTGTTTGTTCCATACAACCTTCCCCCATGGATATGTATGAAGCAACCATTTTTATTACTCCCGATTCTAATTGATGGATCGAGAGGATCTGGTGATAAAATTGATGTTTATATGCAAACTTTAATTGATGACCTACACCAATTTTGGGTTGATGGTGTAGGGAATTTTGACTCGACTGCTAATGAAATGTTTAGACTCTGGGCTGCTTTTTTATGAACAATTAATGATTTCCCAACATATGATAACTTATCAGGTTGGGGTACAAAAGGAGAATTTGTCTGCCATTGTTATAATAAGAGTAAGAAATCTATATGGCTTAAGAACTGTATAAAGTGGGAATATCTTGGTCGCATACGTTTTCTTCCTCCATTTCATAGGTTCAGAAAAGATTGTGTGTTGTTTGATGGGAATAAAGAGTATAACCCATCAACACAAATATTGGCTGGGGTTCAAATTTGTGCACAACTTGATCAAGAAAAACATCCGTACAATGTATGATTTTCAAGATTTATTGACTTCTGCATTGCCTTCTATTCCTGCTGCAAATAGACAGCGCAATCATAATTGGATGAAACGGAGTATTTTTTTTTGAATTGACTTATTGAAAATATAATATTTTAAGACATAATTTGGATGTGATGCACATTGAGCAAAATGTATGTGATAATATAATGTGCACCATTTTAGGCGTCAAGGGGAAATCAAAGGACATTACTAATGCTCGACGCGATTTGCAAGAAATGGGATTGATAAAACCTTTACATTTATAGTTGGGTGAAGGTAATCGGGCATACATGCCTGTTGCACAGTACATAATGAGTAAAAAAGAGAAATAACATTTCTATCAATTTTGAAGACCGCTAAGGTACCAGATGGTTATTGTTCTTATATTTCCAAGCGTGTCAATATGATGAGTATGACATTACAGGGGTTGAAAAGTCTTGATAATCATATTCTTCTTCAACAGTTAATTCCTATAGCAATTCGTGATTGCTTACCTACCCAGATTGTTGAGACGTTGATTGAACTTTCAAATTTAATCATACAGCTCTGTTCAAGAAATCACCGCATGAGTGATTTGAAAAAGCAGCAGGATAAGATTTTACTTGCACTATGTCACCTTGAGAACCTATTTCAGGAATCTTTTTTGATGGCATGGTTCAGTTGATTGTGAATTTAACTGGTGAAGTCATTGCTGGTGGATGTATCCAATAGAGCGATACTTAAATACATTGAAACGGTATGTGCGCAACAAAACTCGTCTTAAATATTCAATTGTCAAGGGATATTTAATGGATGAGTGTACTAATTTTTGTGCTTCATATATTGATGAGGTTGAAACAAAGATAGATAAACCCTCCCAGAATGGTGAGGGACCAATTGGAGAAGGAATAATGTTTGATATGCACAATGATGAGTGGGATCAAGCTCATCGATATGTGTTGTTCAACACTCCATCAGTTATGTCATTGATACGGTAAGCTTCATAGTTGATGTGTCTTCTGTTTCTATATTTATTTTATTACTTAAATTTTATTGTGTTGTGATTTAGGACGCATATCGCTGAGTTGAAATGTGAAACGCCCCATGCAAATGACTATCAAATCCAAAAAAATCATTTCAACACATTTCATGAGTGGTTCAAGACACATGTACATATAAATAATTGATTTAATATTTTTATAGTGAAAAATAGTTGTATTTTCATAATCCTTTATCCATTAAACTATGTGAATTTGAAGATTCCAAAAATACGTGATTTAAGTACTCATACTGTGAGCGAAGAACTCAACAACTAGCTGATGACCCATTTATTATAGCTCATTGTTACAAGTCTTTGGTTGCTAATGGATTTTGATTTCATATTAGTGATGTTGACATGAATCGATCCACACAAAATAGTAGTGTTGGTTGTTCTTTTGTTAGTGCGGGTTATTATTATGGATTGTTGAGGGATATTATTGATGTTATTTATGGGCGTGGCTTAAAACACATATTGTTAACGTGTGATTTGGTCTATCCGGTTCGTGGAACGAAAGTTGATAACTTTCAATTTATGTCAGTAAACTTTAACAATATGCTATATAGAGATGACCGAGTAAGCAATGGGCCCTTCATACTGACATCACAGGCAGAACAAATTTACTTTATCAACATTGATTCGGATTGGAATGTTATGGTGAAAATGTCTAGAAGATGGGTGTTTCTGATTGACCAAGAGGAACCATATGTTGTTGCATTTCCTGATCAAACACTTGACCAAACAATAGTAGTTGTACGAGAGGAAGACATACAATGGGCAAAGAGAGAATTGAAAAAGATACGATATACTTACATGATTAGTGAAAATTGTAATTATTTCCCCATATTGTTTGTAAAAATACTTATGAGTTATATATGTATAAAAATTGTTTGATTTAACTATAGTTTTTCTTAATTTTGGTATGTCACAGAGTGATCAGAGTGGTTCATCTGATGTTGTCGGTATGTATGTTTTCATTTTTTAAAATTAATTGATTGTAATTTTCTGTGTTTATTTACCTAACTGTTTCTAATTTTTAATTAAAAATGCAATTATATTGTAATTGAATTATGAATTTATGTCTATCAGGATCTAGTGCGTCTTCCAGCAGACGCAGGGGTCCTGGTAGAGAGGTTCGATCCTGGAACTCTAGAACCCGATTGGATGTGTTATTTGATGACACATTTCATACAGTCGGAGAAGGTTATACTGTATTGATCCGTCAATTTGGGCTTATGATACAAGACCCACACATATTCCCCCGGAAGACTCATGATTAGACTTCTTTTCCTTAGGATACCATTGATAGATTATACAGGGAGGTTCAGGTAAATTCAATGTTTAATTTTTCATGATATTATTTTTATTATTGTTGCATCTACTGACTATTTTTTGAACAGGATAATTTGACATCCTATCCAGATGAGTTTCGAGCTGTATGTATGGCCAAATGCTGAAAATTATTGAAGGATTACAAGAGAAGGGTGAAGAGAGATCACTGGATAGCATTTGCGAGTGTGCCAGAAATTCTACAGTGAGTCCCTCCAGACATTCTTCACGTGCAGTGGCAGGATTTGGTTGTGTTTTGGTCGATAGACGCGACGATGGTAAGATTTATTACTTTTAATCTATAAATGACTAATTTTTCATATGTTTATTAACTAAATACTTTGAATGTAGACAGAGTTTGCTTTTCATTCACGTAATCGGGCGATGCAGGGTACGCCTTCCAGACTTAGCACTCGACCTGTGTCACAACTCACACATGATGTAAGTTTAGAATTTACTATTCATTCATAAATTAAAAATATTGTAGTATAACATGGTGAATCTCTTTATTATAGTTACACCAATGAGGTGAGTTGATCAATCGGATGTCCATATGGGTGAGGACTCGTAGGGCGGGAGATCCCGATGTTGTTGGTGTTATAGTAAGAAAAATATTTACTAATAAATGTATTTTTATTTTATAAAAATTATTCATATTTGTTCATTGATTCATTATATGCCAAAGGCTCATTTTGACGCTTAGTTAGCAGAGTTTCAGAGGAGCAACGTCGTATTACTGTGCGTAGAGATGAGATATTTTAGTGTGTCGTGGGGCATGACAATCGTGGTTATTCCTTGACTTATGGTGGTGGTGTCCCATGACGTGCAGTTGTTAGAGTAGAGGCGATGGGTTCATGCAGAGATGCAGGGATGCGCACACAGACTGAGATAGATGTTGTCATGAAGTCTATGCAACACTATATGGATGCACAGTTTCATCAGTTACGTGTAGTGTATGAGGAGAGATTGTCACAGTTGTCAGGACGTATCGATGAAGTGACAACGCACCGTCCTGTTGATGGTACACAAGTGGCACCACAGGTAAACAATGAAACAAACCATACTCATATTGACTTCTATTGATATGTTTAAGATACATAATATCAGTTATAGTTGGTGGACATCGTAGTGATATTGGTGATCCAGATGAGGATGAACATGCATTATGTAATTTACATTACCATTTTAATATCATAAATGAATTAGGAATTAATAATTATTCTCAAACTTTTAGTTTTATTTCCACCTCTGTGTTTTATTGTTTTAATTCTTGTGGTTTAATTCATTCTTTTAAAGTTTACATGATTGTTAATTATGATATATTACACAACACTTCAATTTATTAATAAGACAACAACTGATGAGTGAATTGTGAAATGGTGTGCAGACGACATGTCAGTTGAACGAGCGGTTTGCACGGTACAGCTGAATATGTATTTTTTAAGTGTTTGGAACATTTGAGAAATGTGTGGGGTGGTAAAAAATGGACGAACAACCTCATAATGCCATGAAATCAAACGACAACAACCGACAAGTAAATTGTGAAATGGTCGGCTGACAAAACGTCAATCGGAGATGTCGTGTGATCACGGTGACCGAAAACGCACTTCGGGTACCATAAACGACCAAAAAACACGTTTAACGGTCAAATGAATATCGAACAACCTCAAAATGACTTGAAATCACAGGACAACAATATAATTATTATTTTTGACGTGTAAGATCATACGACACGTCAATCGAACGTGCAGTTTGCGCGGTACGACAGAATATTTGTTTTTTAGGTGTTTGGCGTGTTTGAGAAAGGTGTGTAGGGTGGTCAAAACCGGTCGAAAAACCTCAGAATACCAATATATCATATGAAAACAACTTACAAGTGAATTGTGAAATGATCGGTCAAACGACACGTCAATCGGATGTGTCATGTGACTGTGGTGACCAAAAACGCACTCCTGGTGCCATAAACGACCAAATATGACGTTTAACGGTCAAATGCATGAAAAACGTCCTTGGAATGACTTGAAATCACAAGAAAATAGTCTAATTATTATTTGTGATGTGTACGGACAGACAACACGTCAATTGGACGTGCGATTTGCACGGTACAGCTAAATATGTGTTTTTAGGTATTTGACGCGCTTGAGAAAGGTGTGTGGGGTGGTCAAAAATGGTCGAACAACCTCAGAATGCCATGAAATCAGGTGACAACAACCGACAAGTGAATTGTGAAATGATCACGCAGACAATACATCAATAAGAGATGTCGTATGACCGCGGGGACTGAAAACGCACTTCGGGTGCCATAAATGACCAAAACACATGTTTAATGGTCAAATGCATACCGAACGACATCGAAATGACTTGATATCATAGGAAAATAGTCATGAAACCTCTTAGTGGCATGTCTCTTAAATCGAGGTGGCTAGGGTTTCTCCAAGATTCGGTTTCCCCTCTCCCCCCCTCCGGCCTGGCTTTGCTCGTGAATTCTGCATCTGGTTTCGGTCCGGCGTGGGCGCCGTCACGCCTCGTGCGTTCGATCTGGCATGGTTCGTCCCCTGTGTTGACGACTTCGGATTCGGCGGTGCGGCTTGGATCGCTTCTGGCGCGACAGCGGTGCAACGATGTTGCTCGGCGTGGCTCGGTGCGGCTAGATCTCGTCTGGTACGACGGCGGTGCGTCGGTGTCGTGGCTCATCCCTCTCCGTCGACGACAAGGTTCGTTGTGTGATCGGCTTCGCGGCTTGGTTGTTTCATCCAGATTCGCCGGGTGCCAAGGTTTCTCGGAAGTTCGGTGTGCGCTCTCCGGCTTCGTCGGGCGGTCTGGGTTTCCTGGCTCATGTGGAGCGATCAAGTGTGAGTCTCTGGTCAGATCTGCAGCGCTTTCGAGGGGGGAGGTATTGGGTTGCGGCTTCTTTGGGTTTTGCAGTTTTTTTATTGGTATGGAGTGATTGGGTATGTTGTGATTTGTTCTATCGAGCTGAATTCGGTATTGTTTGTCCAGGTTCAATCTCACTGGCTCCTCTCTACCTTTTCATGTTGCCATTCTCGTTGTTGTGAGGTCTCGAAATCTGGTAAGGGTGCATTTGTTGTTCTGATCGGAGAAGACTCATGCACATAGCGGTGCTTCGGTTTCAGGACGACCCTGATCCCCTCATTAATGGCGTCCTCTTGGTGTGGGGTCGGGCCACTGAGTCCTAGGTGACGATGGAATGTTCTCGTGCCTCTATGGTTGCCTTCCAGACATATCTGACAATGGTGGCTGAGGGGTTTGAGGAGGGCAGAGGTGTTGGTCTAGGATGACTTAAGATGGTGACGCTTGGAATGGTCATTTCGAAAGGGTGGATGGTTTTTTATTGCGAGGTCTGTTGGTATGGTGATGCACTCGGACTCGACCAGTGGATCAGGCCATAGAGGAGATTTTCTAGACCTGCTCTTCATCGTTGCAGTGTTTTTTAGATTTGGTTGTTGAGAAGGTATGACGACAGTCATCAGATCGGGTTTGTGCTTTAACACAGGGCACTTGCTTGCTGTTAAGCCTTGCAACGATGGAGTGATTTTCCATGTTCATATGCTGGGGAGGGGTAGCTTCATGTGTCAGTTTGGTTTGTCTCACTAGACCTTCGAGTCGTGAATTCTTTTAAGTCGATGATGTTGTGGGTCCCCCCCCCCCCTTCTTCCCTTAAAAGGGGGTTTAAATTTGTGTTTCTATTGAAATAATAATAATTTTTAAAGGCCTTCGGGTCGTTGGATGGACATGACAACAATCTAATTATTATTCGTGAGGTGTATGAGGAGAAAGAACGTCAATCGAATGTGCGGTTTGTGCGGTACGACTGAATATGCGTTTTTAAGGGTCTGGCATGCTTGAGAAAGGTGCGTGGAGTGGTAAAAATCGGTCGAACGACCTCGGAATACCATGAAATCAGACGACAACAATTGGCGAATGAATTGTGAAATGGTCGGGCAAACGACATGTCAATCAAAGGTGTCATGTGACCGTAAACGCACTTCTAGTGCCATAAACAACCAGCTCAGTCATTTAAAGGTCAAATGCATACCGAACAACATCACAATGACTTGAAATCACAGGACAACGGGATAATTATTATTCATGACGTGCATGAGAAGACTGCATGTCACTTGGATACACGGTTTAAGTGGTAAGGCTAAATATGTGTTTTTTAAGCGTTTGGTGCGCTTGAAAAAGGAGTGTTGGGTGGTCAAAACTGACTGAACGACCTCGAAATGCCATGGAATCAGACGACAACAACCGACGAGTGCATTGTAAAATGGTCGGGCAGACGACACGTCATTCGGAGGTGTCGTGTTACCGTGGTGACTGAAAACGCATTTCTGGTGCCATAAACGACCAAAACACTTGTTTAACAGTCAAATGCATACCGAACGACATCAGAATGACTTGAAATCACAAGACAGTATTCTAGTTATTATTCTTGACATGTATGAGGAGACGGCACGTCAATCGGACATGCGGTTTGCGCGATACGACTGAATATATGTTTTTTAGGCGTTTGGCGCATTTTAGAAAGGCGCGTGGGGTGGTCAAAACCGACCGAACGACCTCAAAATCCCATGAAATCAGACGGCAACAACCGACGAGTGAATTGTGAAATGTTCGAATAGACGAAATGTTAATCGGAGGTGTCGTGTGACCACAATGACCGAAAACGCACTTATGGTGCCATAAACGATCAAAACACCTCTTTAACGGTCAAATGCATATCGAACGACATCGAAATGACTTGAAATCTTAGGACAACAAACTAATTATTATTCTTGATGTGTACGGGTAGACGTCACATAAATCAGACGTGCGGTTTGCACGATTCGACTGAATCTGTGTTTTTTAGGCGTTTGGTGCGGTTGAGAAAGGTGTATGGGGTGGTCAAAATTGACCGAACGACCTCAGAATTCCATGAAATCAGAGGACAACAATCGGCGAGTGAATTGTGAAATGGTCGGGCAGACGACACGTCAATCGCGTCAATCGGACGTGCAGTTTTCATGGTACGGCTGAAAATGTGATTTTTATGTGTTTGGCGTGGTACGACTAAATATGTGTTTTTTAAGTGTTTGGTTTGACAGACAACACATCAATCAGAGGTGTCGTGTGACTGCGATGACCAAAAACACGCTTCCGGTGCCATAAATGACCAAATCAACCGTTTAACGGTCAAATACATATCGAACGACATCGGAATGACTTGAAATCACAGGACAAAAGTCTAATTATTATTCGTGACGTGTGCGGGCAGAAGGCACGTCTATCGAACATGTGATTTGCACGGTACGACTGAATATGTGTATTTTAGGTGTGTGACTCGCTTGAGAAAGGTGGGTGGGGTGGTCAAAATCGGTCGAACAACATCAAAATGCCATGAAATCAAGTGATGACAACTTGCGAGTGAATTGTGGAATAGTTGGGTAGACGACACATCAATCGGAAGTGTCGGGTGACCGCGGTGACTAAAAACGTACTTCTGGTGCCAAAAACGACCAAATCATGCATTTAACGGTCCAATGCATACCGAACGACCTCGGAATGACTTGAAATCATAAGACAACAGTCTAATTATTATTCTTGACGTGTACGGGAAGACGACGCGTTAATCGTACATGCGATTTGCACGGTACAGCTGAATATGTGTTTCTTAGGAATTTGGCGCGCTTGAGAATGTGGGTGGGATGGTCAAAACTGACCGAAAGACCACAGAATGTCATGAAATCAGACGACAACAATAGGCAGATAAATTGTGAAATGATCGGGAAAATGACACATGAATTGAAGGTGTCGTGTGACTACGGTGACAGAAAACGAACTTTCGGTGCCATAAACGACCAAAACACACCTTTAACTGTCAAATACATACCGAACGACATCAAAATGACTAATTATTATTAGTGATGTGTACGAGAAGACGACACGTCAATCAGACGTGTGGTTTGCGCGGTACAGCTGAATATGTGTTTTTTAGGCATTTGGCGCCCTTGAGAAAGGTGCATGGGGTGATCAAAATCGGTCGCACGACCTCAGAATGCCATGAAATCAAACGAAAACAACCAAAGAGTGAATTTTGAAATTGTTGGGCTGACAACACGTCAATCAAAGGTGTCGTGTGACCGCAGTGACTGAAAACGCACTTTCAGTGCCATGAACGACCAAAACACGTGTTTAACAATCAAATGCATATCAAACGACATAGGAATAATTTTAAATCATAGGACAACAACCTAATTATTATTTGTGACGTGTACATGTAGACGACACATCAATAAGACGTACGGTTTGTGCGGTACAGCTGAATATGTGTTTTTTAAGTGTTTGGTGGGCTTGAAAAATGTGCGTTGGGTGGTCAAAACCGATCGAACGACCTCAGAATATCATGAAATCAGACGAAAACAACTGACAAGTGAATTGTGAAATGGTCAGGCATATTACACATCAATCAAAGGTGTTGTGTGAATGCGATGACGCCAAAGCTGAACTGGGCTATAGTGTCCGCCATTTGGTCGACGCTATCGGTGCCGCCGAAATCACCTATCACGACCGCCAAATGGATGTCGTTATAGGCCATGATGACTCGTCTACAGCGTCCGCCAAATGGCGGATTCTATTAGAAACAACAAAGAGCCTAAAGAGTTTTCCATTTGGCAGGCGGTAATTGGTCGCTATAGACCTTTAAAGACGGCTTTTGGCGGCCGCTAAAGGTCTTCATTCTACTAGTGTAATTATACTTATAGAAATGTTGTATTCGGCATGAGATTATTCAAGGAATGGTACGAAAGGTCTCAATGAATCTTATGATGTATGCATGAGGATTAATATTATATAAATGCATCGATAGGTATCATGAGATTAAATATGTTGGCTTTTTTGTGTATACCTCATACTATGATAGGAATGTGTCCTAGGACAAGGCCTTGACAACTTATTTTTAATGTCTAGAAATATGCATTAATCAGTATAATATCAATGATTATTGTTATCCATGTATTCATTTATTATCATGGATATAGAATTCCCTCAGTTTTAGTTGATTATAACTTCATGTTTTCATTTTTTACATCCATATCACTTATGAAATGTTTATGTTATGAAATAATGTTCCTTATTCTACTTCTTATTGAGCAAGAGATCACCCTTTTTAGTTTTCCTTTCCCTAGAAATCTTAGGGAAGGACTGCGTGTAGTTTTTAGGGATATGAAGAAAGGGATAATTATGTTCTCAAAATATGTTATTTAATATAATTTTTTGAAATTTATTGTATGCATGTATCATGTCTTAGAAAACTACTAAATAGTTGTATCCATTGAGAACTCTTGTATTTTATACTAAAATTGTAATATAACTACCAGCTCTATGTTTTTGGTGTTTGTGATTTTACAGTTGGAATCACAGAATTTTAGTAGTAACCTTCAGGGTAACATTTAGATGCGATATGTGATGCCCTTTAAAAAGACCTCAGGATTTATAGGGAATAGCTTGGAAAACATAGTAGGAATTATATTTTACAATTAAATATCATAATGAAATTATGTTTATTCAATTATAAAATGATTGTGACTAATGGGAGGAATGGGAGGAATGGGAAGTGTATCAACACACATAGTCAACAGAGGTATATTTCCCTTGAACAAGTTAATGAAATTGGGGTTCAGGTTAATCAGATTATATATATATTTTTGTAGTAAACCCAGGTTAAGGGGGTATTCTATGAAAAATAATTTCCTCATGAGTAGAGAGTAGAAATTGAATGGAAGTTCAACATTCATAGAAAAAATGAGGAGAATGTTTCTAAATGCGAGGCACACATTACAATGTTATCTATGCATGTTGAAAATTATGTACATAGATCTGAATGAAAGATTGATCATTTCTTTGATGGATTAATTATGATCCTTCAAAGAGAATTGGTATCTCCGACCATTTCGTTATATTTGGATACTAACTGAATCACCATTTTCCTAGAAAATGAGTTCTCTAGCATGTATGTATTGTCAGAACCAAGGTTGTTCTTTGCTAGAAATGGAGTATAGTTTGTGTTTGTTGTCAATTCTCATATAGAAGATCGGGGAGTTTGCAAGGAAAAGGATCTTAGAGTTCAAGCTGACAACAATATTGAAGGCGGCGTCGTTTCCCAGTGTTTGCCAAATTTTTTGAGTCCAAAATTTGGAGGATGGATTGCATCACGAAAAGTAGATTTTATTGAAGGCCTTATGAAAATATAGCAAAGTAATGAGTTCTGGGAAGATGGTATTCGCGAATGGTGTTTCTAAAAGGACCAAAGAAAGTTGATAGTGATCTACGTGACAGCGATGAGCTTCGTGAACCACGAATAATGGAGGGTCGCGAACGGTGACGATGATCTACGCAACTACGTCAAATATGAGTGAAGCATCGCGAAGGAAGGAACGTCGTGAAGATATTTTTGAAAGATGTTTTTGAAATATCTAAAAAATGAATTGGAGGCGGTGGAGCATCGCGAATGGTCGAGCCTATAAATATAAAGCTACCCCTCTTCATTTGATACGAGTTTTTCAAGAAAAATCTGAAAACTCTTTGATTTCGCAAAGATAAGGTAACTCCGTGAATCTGGCTTTCTATGCGAGCTTGACCATCGTGAAAAGACTAGTATTCTTGATTGATGCCAATGCTTTTGATTAAAGGGTGCTTCGTAATGATGTGGTATTCAGTGTTAACTCTATGAGATTCGTGAGGAAGTTTGTTCCGTGAAGGCAGAGGTGTTTCGCGAAGGAGTGTGCTTCGCGAAGGAAATTCACGAAAGATGATTTTGAATAGCCAGTTTTTGGTGAAAAGTGCTTTCAGAGTGCATCAACTTAGGTCTATGGTGCAAGCAGATTCTCATGCTAGATAGAGAGACTTTAATGCAAGTACATTGAAGCGACCTTCAAGTCGATAAACTGAGTTAGAATTCTCTCAAAACAGGGATCTAGGGGGGAGTCGACATAAGTGTTCTAAGGGATGTAGTGTGATATCCCTAAAATTTTGGAAAATAAGTGTGTCTGGCACAGCGTGACTATGTATGAGCATCTGTTTTCCACAACTAGTGAAGATTAGTAGATTTAGGTAAGATCGACACACTGTCACATATGCCCCTTGGACTATCCCTTTGTAGTGAACCATGTAAAAATGATGTGTTGTTTTTCTGCAAGTGAATTTTTGAATACTGCTCGAATCCATCATACAGGTATAACGAGTTTCTACCAATGTGGGGACAGGATCCATCACATTAGAAGAAAAAAGTTGACACTCTAATTCACTCCTCCCCTCTTAGGGTGCTCCAGGATCCTAGATGTATTTAAGGTAAATTAATAAAAGAATATAACAAGTAAGAATCATAAGAAGATCATTACAAAAAAGGGGAAGAAATGAAGGATGGGATTTCTAACATGTGATAATTGGGGGAATAAATACCCAAGGGATTACAGGAAGGGAATGAGAGTTGGTCACAATAGTGTATAAAAAGGTCATCAAACACACAAATTCATGGGAAAGGAAGAAGCTATTTTTGTTCAATGTTTTAACTGAAGAGAGAAGGGAAATTCCCAAACTTCATGGTATTTTATCACATAAAAGGAAAATGTATTAAGGATAAGATTATATGATTACCATAATTTAAGTCGAAGTTCTTAATGATGTAGTGATAGGTACATTGACAATTACCACCCAGTTGGATAATGTTTTATTGGATTCTGAATCTTTTGAACCCTTTTATATTTTCCATGTTTTTCAAAAAAAAAACTAGATACTTCCCTACCACACTAGTAAGCAAGTTATCAATTTAGATGCTAAGATGAAATCTTATCGAAACAAAGATGTTTCAATCATTATCAGTTATGATGGATCAGAATAACCATTACAAAATATTTCACTTTTTCCAAAGGGTCATATCTGTTGGTAAAAGTACATTTTTTGTTGGAAAAACGTTTTACCAACATATATTAACCTATCACTAAACTGTCAATAAAAACATTGTCGCTAAATGTTTTTGCGACAGATAAAATAGTTCTGTTACAATTATAACAATACCAACAGATAATATATATATTGGTTAAATTGTTTTACAACAGATTCTAATGACAAATTTTTCTATTGGTAATAATATTACCAACATATACTATATGTTTATAAATTATATTTGAATAAAAATGATAATGTTTTATTTCTAGTAAAATTTAATATTTTATTTACTAATTAATTTATCATATATAATACATCTTCTTTAGTTATTAAATCGATGATGATTTTAACACATGTTCAATCATAAAAAAATAATTATATTAATAATGAAATTTAATACAATGGGATCCATCACACCCCGACCACACAACACCCACACCCCTGACCCATCCATGTCTGTGCATCAGCAGCTCATCCATGCAATGAGCCAATGACTAGCACCAACAACTCATCCATGTCATGTTAGTGCATCCGCAGCCCATCCATGCTAACGCGTCATCTCCCATCCATGCGAGTGAATTAGCTCTCATCCATGCCAGCGAATTAGCTCCAACACCGGCCAATACATAGCTTCTGCAGCAACTCATCCATGCCAATGAGCACCAGCGACCCATCCATGTCAGCGAGCACCAGCGACCCATCCATGCCAGTGAGCTAGCTCTAGATAACAGTGGCCTTCAAGGACTCATCCATGCCCAAAATGAACATTTTTCACCCTACTAACCTCTGATTTCAGCAACAATCCACACAAAAAAGAACCTAAAATTCCACTGAATAACACTGGTAATGAAACCTAATGTAATGGACCTGAATTGGAACTTTATGCTCTATTCAATGCGAACCGACCATAGAAACCACACACTAATGATCATACTCACAAATCAGTGCAAAATATTTGCATGATTTGAAACCAATGTAGAAATAAATTAAAGTAAAAAAAAGATATGCATAGAATGAACATTTTTACCATACTAACCCCAATTTTAGTATCAATCCACTAAAAAAGAACCTTAAATTCTCATTGAGTAGCACTAGTAATGAAACCGCCTGAAATGCTCACTTGATAAAGCTAGTGTGAAGAATGTATTGGGACAAGAGGAGTCTAGCGGTGTTTGTTTGATATGGGGTAAACAGGCTAACATTTTTGGTATTGTTGGTGCTCAGTTAGCTGATGTTAGATCTTCTAGTCAAAACCTTGAATTTCAAGGGTTACAAGGCTCTAGTTTGTTGTTTCTGGAAGGAAGTTCTAGGAACAAGGTCTAAAAAGGAAACTCTATGCTCGATTAAGCTCAAATGTCATTGGAAATTCTGGAATTGCAATGGTTGGGAGAGTGGATGTAGATTCACTGGAGTTTGAGGGTTGGAAAAGGAAATATTCACATCAAAACAGGTAGAATTGTGAGGGATGTTCTTCTATGGTGCTCAGAATTTAACACTTGAAAAAGCAATCTAATAAGAGGGATCTCTATCAGCTACTACTTGCACTGGAATGAATTGGAATTCCACATGTTATATATAATAAAAATAGATTAGGAACTAATATGGTCTATTATAACTGCAGGCCAGGAATCTCAAACCTTATTTGGGCACTCGCCTAGGACATCAAGAAATTCTAAACTATTATAATTTGGATAGAATTGATAAACAAAGCTCAATAATCACTTAAACCTAATAATTAAATACTATTATTGGGATATGCAATCAATTTTGATACTCATAGATTTCAGATACTTATATTAAATTATAGTACAACATACCAGAGATCCATAGACATCCTAGCCAGGAAGAACAACTCCAAAAGATGGGGGCCGCATTTTTTCCCTCACTCTCGTGCCTTCAGTGGTTCCCTCTCCTTCCGACAATGTCTTTCCCGCACTAAGTTATCTCAACCTTTCTTCAATCCACCAACTCAAAAGGTCATTCATGAGGTTGATCAATTAACAGCAGGGAAAGAAGCAAAGATGAAGATAGGTCAATTTTTACATTTTGTTCTCAGGGCCACACGTGATGAAAATCTCAATAATTTTGATGTATTAATCCAGCGGTATGATTATCAACGTGTCAGCACTAAGGCCAATGAAAAATCAATAGAAGGTGAGAAAACAAATAAAAGAAAAAGGAGGTCAAAGCCACTCACTGCAAGTTAGAAATGAAGCATGGAGTACCAAAGGACGACTTCAGATAACACATGGAAACCTACACATTTTCCCTATCATCTTCTCCAAGAGAATCGTGCTCCTGATCCATGGAGGGTTTTATTAATATGAACAATGACCAACTTCATAGGTGGGGTGCCAGTCATGAAGGTCCTACAGAATCTTTTCAATCTATGTCATGATGCGAAGACTGCGGCAATGGTTGACGAACAAGACAGAGTATCTGGAAAAATCTTTGGGCATGTAGAAGAATCGATCCAACATGATTAAACGTTTTTCTGAGTATTTGAAGGACAACTGAACCCATGACACTCTACTGCCTGGCATTGGAAAATATGGAGGTGATGCATATGCCATATTCTGCACCGAAATGTGTGAACTTGTTGAACCCGATGATCCTAAGTTGGTCAAATACTGGCGATTTCTCCGTACTTGTACCCACAAACGATGACTTCCATGCTCTCATTTTGCAACCCTTTTGGTGATTTCTCGGCACTCGTTTTTCCCTTTTAGTGATGTTTTATACGGTAGAGCTCTACTAAAAAAACCAATTCCAGATTTATTGAAGTTAGGATTTATCCATTGAGCTAACTCCAGAAGAGGGATCATGTGGATCGATGATCAAAGCAACTGTAGAAACCCTCAACTTCATAAAACAAGAATTAACTAGCAATAATTAGTATGATCAGTCAATGATAATGAAAAACATTACATATTCTCAGATCTTTAGACAAACGGAACAAAACTGTAATGAAAATATCATATATGTAGATGAAACAATCCAAGAAACACTGAATCTTCCACTCTAACTCACCAATGGCGCAGACAATAATCACTGCACTAGATAACCTCCTTGAAACTTACTGATTCAAGACTGACGTCAAATCAAACAACCGAACACCACCCAACTACACAATGTGAAAGAGTAACACTAGAAGAATAACCTCCATCAAAACTATGTGGGATGAAATCAACAAGTTTCAAGGAGGTAATTTGGTGCGGTGATTATTGTTTTCGTCGTTGGTGAATGAGAGTGGGAGATTCAGGGCTTCCTGGATTGTTTTATCTACAGATCTGATATTTGCATTACAGTTTTGTTCTGTTTGACTAAAGATTTGAGAATATGTAATGTTTTTCGCCATATTTGACAGATCATGCTAATTCTTGCTAATTAATTCTTGTTTTATGAAGTCAAGGGTTTGTAGAGTTGTTTCGATCATCGATCCACATGGGCCTTTTGGAGTTAGCTCAATGGAGTAATCACTTCTTCAATAAATATGGAATATGTTTTTAGCAGATATCCACTGTATAAAGCATCTCTAAAAGGGAAATGAGCCACAAAAACGTGGGCATGATGCCCATAAGTTAAGACACCACACCTAGACCGATTGGAAAATGAGAGGGATGTCATCAGCAGTGGGTACCGATAAATCACCAAAAGAGTTGCAAAATGAGAGGATGGAAGTCATCGATGGTGGGTACGGGTATGGAAAAATCACCAATCTTTGACAAGATTATGATCGCCGGGTTCAACAACGATCACATATTCTGATTCAATATATGGCATATGCATCACCTCCATATTTGTCAATGTCAGGCAGCGGAGTGACATGGGTCCAGTCATCCTTCAAATACTCATCAGAAAAACGTTTAATCATGTTGGACCGATTCTTCTGCATGCCCGAGGATTTTGTTAGATTATCTATGTTTTGTGCGTCAACCATTGTCGCAATCTTCACATCAGGACACAGATCGAAAAGACTCTTTAGGACCCTTCTGACCTGCACCCCCACTTGTGCAGTTGAGCAGCGTGCATATTAACAGTACCCTCAATGGATCATGAGCATGGTCCTCTTGGAAAAGATGATAGGTAATGCGTGGATGCTGCCATGTGTTATCTGAAGTCATCATTTAGTACCCTACGTTTCGCTTCTGACTAGCAGTGAATGGCTTTGACCTCCTTTTTCTTTTGTTTGTTTTCTCAGCTTCTATTGATTTTTCATTGGCCTTAGTGTTTCCACCTTAATAAGCATACTACTGGAAGAATTCTTCAAAATTCATGAGATTTTCATCAAGTGTGGCATGGTGACAAAAGGTAAAAATTGACTTATCTTCATCTCTACTTCTTCCCATACTGTTAATTGATCCATCTCATGGAAGCCCTTTTAAGATGGTGGCTAGAAGAAATGTTGAGATAACTGAGAGTGAGAAGGACATCATCGGAAGGAGGGAACCACTGAAGGCGTGAGAGTGAGGACAAAAATGCCCCCCCTCTTTTGGAGTTGTTCTTCCTGGCAATGATGCATATGGATCTCTGGTATGGTGTACTATAATTTATTATAAGTATCTAAAATCTATGAGTATCAAAAGTAATTGCATAGCCCAACAATAGAATTGCATACTTATGTTTAAGTTATTGGTGGGCTTAATTTATCAATTTTTCTAGATTACAATAGTTGTTTAGAAGTTATTGATGTCCTAGGTGAATTCCCAAAGAGAGTTTGAGTTTTCTGGAATGCAGCTATAATAGACCACATTAATTCCCAAGCTATTCTTATTCTCTACAGCATGCAACATTCAAATGCACTCCAATGCAAGAAGCAGCTGATGGTGATCCCCCTTATCAGACTGATTTTTAAAGTGTGAACCTGTGAGCACCAAAGAAGAACTGCCCTCATAATTCTACCTATTTTGATGTGAATATTTCCTCTGCCGACCCCTATAACTCCTGCGAATCAACATTCAATCTCTGAGACTTTGTAATTCTAAAATTTCAAATGACATTTGATCTTAATCGAGCACCAGAGATTCCATTTCCGACCTTGTGCATAACACTTCCTTCCAGAAACAACAAACCGGAGCTTTGTAACCCTTGAAATCCAAGGCTTTTACCAACAGATCCAACATCAGGTGACTCAGCACCGACAATACCTAAAATGTCGGCCTCCTTACACTATATCCATCAAACACTTCTAGACTCATCTTGTCCCAATACATTCTTCACACTAGTTTTATCATGTGACCATTTCAGGCGGTTTCATTACTAGGGCAACCCAGTAGGCATTTCAGGTTCATTTCTAGTAGATTCTTGCTAAAATTGGGGTTAGTATGGTAAACAAATGATCATTCTATACATATCTTTTTTATACTTTAATTTATTTTTATTTTGGTTTCAAATCATGCAGATAGTTTGCACTGATTTGTGGGTATGATCATTGATGTGTGTGGCTTCTGTGACCGATTCATATTGGGTAGAGCATAAAGTTCCAAGTCAGGTCCATTATAGGCGATTTCATTACTAGTGCTACTCGGTGGCATTTCAAGGTTTTTTTTCAGTGGATTGTTTATGAAATTAGAGGTAAGTAGGGTAAAAATATTTCATTTTCAATTCAGAATGATATTTTGCACTAATTTGTGAGAATTCTTTTTGGTTGCTTCGGATGTAGATATTGGAGCTGAAGGGTGTGGCACTCCAGCGACTTGAGGTTTCTCGATGTTATTGGAGTTTTTCTGAGTTGGGTCTGCTCTTTGGTTGTGTGTGGTGGATATCTTGGAGTTGAGGGTTGTGGTATAGCAGCGACTTGAGGTTTCTCATTTGTGTTGGAGTTGGATCGCTGGTCCGGGGGCATGGATGGGTCCCTGATGGTCATTATTCATCGGAGCTGGCTCGCTGGCATGGATGGGTCGTCGGTGCTCACTGCCATGTATTGGTCGCTCGTGCTCGCTAGCATGGATGGGTTGGTGCTGGAGCTATGGATTGACTGGTGCTCGAGCCAATTCACTGGCAAGGATAGGAGCTGATTCGCTCGCATGGATTGAGATAATTCGCTGGCATGGATGGGCTGGTGTTGGAGCTATGGATTGGCTGGTTCTCGAGTCGATTCGCTGGCATGGATGGGAGATGGCTCGCTGGCATGGATGGGCAAGCATAGATGTGTTGGGGGTGTGGGTGTGGGAGTGGGTGTTGTGTGGGTGGGGTGTGATAGATCTCATTGTATTAAAATTCATTACTATAATTATTATTATTATTTTTCGGTGATGTGTATCATCTTTGATTTAATAATTAAAGAAGATGTATTATATATGATAAATTAATTAATAAATATAATATTAAATTTTACTGGTAATAAAAATTTATAATTCTTATTCAAATATAATTTATAAATGTCACGAACCAACCCAGGTCGACCCTGAACCGGTCACCCGAGCCGGCCCGCGACATGGCCCGAGGGGCGTTCCCGATCCCCGCGGGTTGGCAACTAGTGGCGGGCATCAAAACTAAACAGGTGGGAACTATTTGGCCCATAAAAGGAAAACATAAATTAATAAAGACTAAAAAAAGAGAAAGAAAACTAGCAGCGACAATAAAACAAGACTGCACATACCTCAATGTGACCTCTTGGTCACCTCCAACAACTAACAGTTTGCCTCACACCGGTAGACGAAACAAGAACCTGAACCAAACAGCTGAACCTTCATCTGAAAAGGTAAGATAGAAATGAGCATTAAAATGCTCAGTAGGAATGCCAAAAGTGAACCATAGAATCCATGCATTTTCCAGTTCCAAAACAGCCCAAAAATACTAGTTAGAACTACAATTATAAAAATAAGGTTTTCATGTTTACACTGCATTTTGAAAACTAACAATCACAATTTCATTGCCCTTATAATTCAAAAACAAGGAAAAGAAAACAAACAAGGGGCTCAGACAAACTTTTCCAAAATAGCTACATTGAAGTTCATTTTAAAACCAACCATACACACAAAACATTTCCAAGAAAACACCAAAACCAAGTTCAAGGATATGATTTCAAACACAGCAAGGGCAATGGTACTAATAGTGCTCGTATCAAAGGATCACGAAAAACCTAGGAACTCGGAGAAAGACTAGGACGTACTATACATGTGACTCATCCTGAAGGCATGCCTACTCTCAATGACGTCATAACGCCCAAATGCCCGGTACTGCCCTACCTGACCTAACCGAGGGGCCCAATCCCCTAGCAGAGTATAATCTGTACTAAGGGCCACTAGCCAGTGCGTAGTGTAAATTAGTGCAGCAATCGTTCTCACTAAACCCCCTTACTATGATAAGTTTTTGTGCTATGTTCACAAATAGGTGTGCCACACATTCAAATAATAGGCCATATAAATATAATCCAGCACGCGACACAAACTGGCACCACCCCGACCACCTCAAGGTTAGTCACATGCCTTAACATAAAAATTCTCAAAAGGAGGCCCATGCCGAAGACCCTCATGTCACGTGATCGACAAACTAGGAAAAGGGCATAACCAAAGAGGGGTTTCCAAACACAGTTTCAATGATGCCAAACGGGGCTCATACAATTTACACACATCAAAACTTTTGTAAACATCCAATCTAAAATGTCAAACGAGCCTTTAGGTTTACCTCATCAACAATTTACCAAAACATTTAGGAATGTTTCCAAAACAGTAATAAACATCATTTCTTACAAACATGGTCAGACGAACCAAAACATGCCAATATCCTTTCACGAAAAATACATTTACCAAAACACGCATTTACCAAAACATGCCAAAACAATAAACATTTATGAACCATTTTTGAAACAACGCTAAACACCAAACACATGTTTCAAACCCAATGGTTAAACCTTAAAGAACCCATTAAAACCATGTTTTCCAAAACACTTAAAGCAACACAAACAATTTACTAGTCATTCCATAAACAAATCAAACAGTTTTTTCAAAAACTATATCAACAAATCAGACTAATTACACAAACTAGAAGATAATGTAACAAACTACTTTTTAACAAGACAAAAAGAAAACTTGAAAACACTATTGCAGGTTGGCCAATTATTTTTCAAAGATACTAATCTAGTAAAAGAATTTATTAAAAACATGAAACCATTAAATGGACTTATTTTAAAAAGGGAAAATGTGGATTCGCCTACCTCAAGGAAGAACCGGGTCATATCAAACACTTTAGAAGTTGACAAAAAGGGCGGCGACCACTCGAAATTGGCCCGCACTCGCACGCACATACATATATATATATATACACATATCCATAATCCAATGCGTCGTGCCAGGGGGGGACTACGTACTTGGAGGACATACATATATTATATATATACATACCTTCAGTGTATGTGTGCGCGTCCTCGGTTGTTGACCATAAATTCACTATAACAACAAAAGATACCCAAAAATAAGGCGGCAAGGACCAACGCATGACCAAGAGTACCAAGGACTCACAAAAACCAAATGCACACATCATAACACACAATCAAATGTTGCCAAAATGATTTATATCCAAAACACACCCTGATATAACCAACAATACCATTTTAAAAGAAGATGACAATTACTCAAGACCAAAAGGTGAGGTATTTACATGCGCATGAAATAATGACATCAAAATAAAGAAAAAATCTAATTGTGATCACTTCCACCAATATGAAATCCCTACTAAAAATTAACTAAGTTTGTAATAAAAGTGTGAAACATGTTTTAGAAATTAAATAACGACACACAGGCACCATATGACTTGAAATTGGGAGTAAAGGGAATGAAACGCCTACCTCAACACGTGCAAGAGCGACCGAACCACAATAGAGGAAAGTGCATCACTCCACGGGCCAATTGAAAACCCTAGACACCAAACAAGACGCGCGAACACAACCCGAATCTTTTAGAATTTGGGTAAAAATGAAGAGAAAACACCAAAATAAAGAAATGAGGTTATACCAAGAGGTCGTCGCGCCGGGACAGAGAAACCACCGGATGAAGGGGCTCTCGCCAGAGCTGGTTGGCCGGGAGGAGGGAGTGGGCCGCTGCCGGTGGGTCGCGCCAACCAGAAGGGGGCAGGGGGGCTCTCATGCTGGTTGGACAAGGAAGGGGTCAGCCTCATGCTGGCTGGACAGGGACGGGGTGGGGGCGCTGAGGTCGCGTAGCTGGCTGAGGTCGCGCAGCAGGCTAGGGTCGCGCGTCGGCGGGGTGGCCGGAGGTCAGGCGGCGGCCGGACGGCTGGATGACGCAGGGAGAAGGATGAAAATCGAACAGTGCAGGGGAGAAAACCAGGAGGTGGGTGGATGCGCGCGAAGGACCAGGAGGAAGGGGGTGACGGGCTTCGCGCAGGGAAGAGGAGCAGCGACGGGAGGCAACTTCATGCAGGGAGTAGGAGTTGGGGCGGCTGGCTTCATGCAGGGAATGAGGATTGGAGGCGGGGGTCCTGGTGCACAAAAGGGAGAACGAACAGGGGGAAGGGGGGGGGCACCACTGGGTAGAATAGGGTGTCTATATTTTTTCATTTTATCTTATAATAAAAATATTATTAAAACCAAGGATAATAATAATAATAATAATATTATTATTATTATTATTATTAATATTAATATTATTATTATCGAAAATTTATTTATTTATTTCATTTTATTTAACTCATTCTTATTTTATTTTATTTTAAATGCAATAGTATTATTTATTCTAAAAACTAGGTAACCCCGTGGTCCATGCACGATTACCTGCAGCCAGACACACGGTTGAGTGAGTCGTGCTCAACCCGTGTCACCTGACACTGCCCGCTTACAGTGTTGAGCCACACGCTCATCACACGACTTAAAAAAAACACGCGCAAGTCGCGCGCCACAACCCAATGCACTTGGGCATCCATGCGGGCTAACCGCATGACAGTGAAAAGAGCTTCCAAAATTTTAAAACTCGACCCACCTGCTACCAAAACTCAAAATAATAATTAAAACCATTAAAAATAATAAATCAACGAGGTCGGGGTGTGATAATAAACATATATTATATGTTGGTAATATTATTACCAAAATAAAAATTTGTTATTAGAACCTACTGCAAAACACTTTAACAAAAATATATATTATCTGTTGATATTATTATAAATGTAACAGAATTATTTTATCTGTCGCAAAAAAATTTAACGACAAGATCTTTTACCGACAATTTAATGACAGGGACATATATTGGTAAAACATTTTACCGACAGAAAATATACTTTTACCAATAGATATACCCGGTTGGAAAAAGTGAAATATTTTATAGTGAAAGAATATGTATCATTTACAACACATTCATAACTTGTTTGATCAACATCAACGAACCCAATACATTTCAAAGATTGATATTATCTCTTGTTATCATCAGAAAAGGGTAAATAACGATAATATACTAATGAAAACATTTGGATGAAGGTATAATTTTTTGAGTTAACCGTAATTCCTTTTTTAATTAATAGTGCACCTTTTTTCTTTATTCATTTGATGAATAGAGTATTGAAGGAGAATCATGAAAAAATATGGTGGTACTCATTGATGATTTCTTAATATAAAATAAGAGATATGAAGAGCATGAGTGACATCATCAAATAATTCTTAAGACCCGCGTAAAAAGAAATTTTAAGAGAGGTAGTGTAAGTGTGAATTTTTTATTAATGAAATTTCCTTTCATGGAAATATACCCATGAAGAACTACTATTTACCCTTCAATGACAATTGTAGTGAAATAATGTCCTATAAAAAGAACATAACCATTATCCATTGTTTCCTGGGATTAATAGGTTACTATAGGTTGTTTTATCTAGATTTTGCCTAGTTTACAACCAATAAACCATGTTAACAAGTAAAGGGGTTACATTCACATGGTAAGGGAATGTGAGGGATATTTTTGAAGATTATGAGGATAATAATTAATGCACCATTATAAACTATACCATCAGTTAAAGGATTTGTAATGTATAACGATGCATAGAATAAAGGGCATGGTTGTGACCTTATGTATAAGGATATGGTGATTGAATATGAATCAAGGAAATTGAAAATCCATAAACAGAATTATCAAACTCATGACCTGAAGATGGTAACAAAATTAATTAGTTTGAAAATATGGAGAGACGTCCACTATAATGGAATAAATGATATATAAATGAACCATAAGAGTTTGAAATATATATTCTCTTGGAATGAGATCAACATGAGAAAAATAAGATGGTTGTAACTACCCAATGACTATGATTTCACAATACACTAACACTATGGGAAGACAAATAAGTTGGGTGATGCATTGAGTTGGAGGAAATACAGACTTCTAACAATATTGACGATTAACAAATATTCTTTATAAAGAGATCTAGTAAATATGGATACGGTAATTTCTAGGAAAGGCGAACCATCATTCATTTTGCAAGATATTTCTAAACCATCCTTACTATAGAAGATAGTGATGTCACAATAGGATGAAAAGAACATACAAAAGAAGATTAAAGAAGTAACTGATGGGATAATGATATTGTTTTTCTATAGGGAAAAAGTGTGGATGTTTCAAAAGAGGTTATACAATCTTTCCATGACATTGATAAAAATGGAACTGTTTGATAAAGCACATAAAAAAACATTCTCCACTCACCCAGATAACAATAAGAAGTATTAAGTATTAGTGGGAACATTTCCGATGGCATTGTATGAAGAAAGAAATTGTGGACAATGTGTCAAGATTCTTATTGTGTTCCATCAGGTGATTGCTAAAAGGAAACCATGCTATGAAGTCATGAGAACTCTTCATATACCTATTTTTAAGTGATAAAATGTTACAAGGGAATTTTTCACTAAACTCCCAATAACTCAATGGATGAACAATGTTATATAGGTTGTTAATATTAACCTTAATAATTCTTCCCATTTCCTAGATATATGTATGGATCAAACCTTTGAGATACTTCGTTGAAATTATATCAATGATATCATAAGGCTTTATGAGGATCCTTTATCGATAATATCTGATCATTGCCCTCAGTTTACATCAAAATTTTAACAGGGTCGTCTAAGGATCTTGAAACTAAGATTTATTTAAGCACCACCTATCATCCACATACTAATGGTTGGTTTAAAAGGACTATCTAGAAATTAGATGAAATGATGAGATCATGTTTTCTTGACGTTGAATGTATATTGGATCACTATCTACCATTTGTGGAATTTTTATATAATAACATATTCCTCTCGAGAATTCAAATGAAATTATGAGAATCATTCTCTGGGAAGAGGTTTCATACTCCTACTGATTGAGAAGAAGTTGGAGAAAAGGTGTTAGTTATCCTAGAGCATATAGAATAAGTAACAATAAAAGTATAGACTATTCATGATCTCATTTAAGAAACTCAACATAGGCAAAAAGAGCTATATTGATAATCAAATGAAGGACATGGAACTCCATGTTTGGTATAATGTATTTTCAAGGTTTCACCATTAATGGGTGTTGTAAGAATTGGTAAAAAATGGAAGTTAAACCCTAGGTATATTGAGCCTTTTGAATTACTAGAACGAATAGGAGTTGTAGCTTATCGATTAGAGATGCTATCCAACCTTTCTAAAGTATGAAACATCTTCCATGATTCACTACTAAGGAAATACATTGACAAATCCAACACATGCTCCCACATATGAGGGAATAGAGTTGGAGTCTCACTAGTCTTATAATGTGGAGGCAATCCAGATACATGAAAAAGAGAAATTGTTATGGAATCTGAAAACTTAAATGGTGAAAGTATATTTAATAAATAAAAAACTAAAGAGGAGAAAACCAAGGATCCTAAATAATCTATGAAGAATAATTATCCACATTTTCTGAATAGTAGAAATATATATATCAATTTTGATGATGAAGAAATTTAGGGTATAGAATGTAGTACCTGTAACCTTCCTGTATCATGTATACACCGAATGTGTGACTATCACACTCTAATGATACTTTATTCCATAAATTATTTGAAAATTAAATTTGAAATTTGAAATTGACCAAACTAACTTAATTTTTTTTAAATATATATAGAAAAATTATCATAGAATTAATTTTTTAGATTATTTTAAATGTCAATTTTTAGTTGTAAAATGTGGTCATCACAAAACATGTAATTTTTTTGACTTTATACTACTAAATTAAATTTTTATTTCATGACAAACTTTTACGGGATAAGTGTGATACTAGAAAAAACAAACAGTTCAACTCAAACCAGATAATAAACGACAT
Source organism: Viscum album (assembly GCA_963277665.1). Taxonomy (NCBI): domain Eukaryota; kingdom Viridiplantae; phylum Streptophyta; class Magnoliopsida; order Santalales; family Viscaceae; genus Viscum; species Viscum album. The sequence goes on from OY728155.1 coordinate 221,040,199, forward strand.
TACCACTCCAAAGAAATTTGAAGGAGCATGAATCCTTCACCATATAAAGACTCCAATCAAAATTTGTTACCTCAATTTTTAGATCAGCCTTGATATTGTCTATAAAAATGTCCAGCATCTTGTCTGATGTCTGTATATACTCCTTAAGATTTATTTTCACCTAATTAATTCCATGTTTCAAAATCTGATCTTTCTTTCCAATAAAGAATATATTCTCATTAATCTTATCAACTCATGGAGTCCTCATATACATTCTATCTTCCTCTTATATCGGTACATTAACATTGAAACACTTCTCTAACATTTCTTATTTGGAGTGTATGAGCAACACCCATTCTGTTTCTATTCCAGCTTCATCCCTTTCATCCTTATCTCAATCTACATTAAATAACAACCATTCCTACAAGGATTCTGCATCCTTATACCCTTGATTATACCTTTGATCCTCCTCGGCCCCATCACCAAGAGTTGTAGCTTGCTTTCCCATCTTACCAAGCTTTTGCTTCACTTCTTCAACCAGTGTTGTTTCAACCAGCGTAGCCCCTACCCCATATTGCATTACTTTAACTGGGGATCTAGACACCACATTTTTTTAGTAAATTTGAGTAACCCCTTCTTAGCCCTATTTTCTTTCCTTTGTTGAAAAGAAAATTTTCAGAAATAAGGTTACTTTTCTTGCCATTCTTCAATCCCGACCCAATGCTCATAATCATGTGATGGTCCTGTTCATAGTACATCCTTGGTTGGGAGTCTAATTCTATTTAGCTTGATTCAGTATCATCGAGGGATCTTGACCCAATATGATTTCTTTTCCATCTTGGAATATATGTTTTCTATCCTTCAGGATCCACATTCTCATTCTCGTTCATTTTATATATGAAAAACGGGTTTGAAGCTAAATTGATCTTAATGAGTCACTTTTTCCAAAAAAATCACCATCCCGAAGTAGTTGTTCCATTCAGACCATGGGAAACTTATATCGAGGGGATAATCCTTGAAACAGATTGGGTTAAATTTCAATCAACCATAGTACCAGCCGCTTGATCGAGCTCCTTCCCACTATGCACTCCCCATGTCTTTAAATTATCTTAAAAAGGAGAGGTTGAGGGAAGGGTCGGGCCAGCGACAACCTATAACATCGACTTAAAATCACCAAAATCATGTCTCAGGTTGAAAAAAATATAAAACATTCATCTTAGAATTAACAGGTCTCGAGTCTTTTGGAAGAGGATCAGAAATAGTTGTTTCATTAATATCCAAATGATCAGCAGAGAGAACAATAAGAGGATCAGACCCATTCTGTTTCTATTCCAACTTCATATCTTTCATCCTTCTCTCAGTCAACATTAAATAACAACCTTTCATGCAAGTATTCTGCATCCTTATACCAGTGTTGTTTCAATCGGCCTAGCCCCTGCCCCATATTTCTTTTCTTTAACTGGGGATTTGGTCACCACATTTGTTTTAGTAAATTTGAGTGATCCCTTCTTAGTCATGTTTTCTTTACTTTGTTGATAAGAAAAATTCCAGAAATAAGGTTACATTGCTTGCCATTATTCAATCCTGACCCAATGCTCATAATCATGTGGTGGTCCTATTCATAGTACGTCCTTGGTTGGGAAGTCTAATTCTATTTAACTTGATTCAATATCATCGAGGGATCTTGACCCGGTATGATTTATTTCCCATATTGGAATATATGTTTTCCATCCTCCAGGATCCACATTCTCATTCTCGTTCATTTTATATATGAAAAATGGGTTTGAACCTAAATTGATCTTGATGAGTCACTTTTTCCAGAAAATCACGATCCCAAAGTAGTTGTTCCATTCAGATCAAGGGAAACTTATATCGTGGGGAGATTCCTTGAAACAGATTGGGTTAAATTTCAATAAACCCTAGTACTGGCTTCTTGATCGAGCTCCTGTCCACTATGCACTCCCCTGGTCTTCAAATTATCTAAAAAGGAAGGAGAGGCTAAGGGAAGGGTCGGGCCATCGAACCCCTGGACCTACATCGTCGACTTAAAATCACCCAAATCATGTCTCAGGTTGGAAAACAAATCCCAAGATTTCACCTTAAAATTAACAGGTCTGGAGTATTTTTCGAAGAGCATCAAAAATGGTTGTTTCATTAGTATCCAAATGATCAACAAAGAGAACAGTGGGAGGATCAGACTCAAATGATTGGAGAGTTGCAGGGATGATCTCTCTATGTTGTTCCCTGAAACTTCACCAGCATCATGAAACCAAATGATCCTGGTGATTACAAGATCAAAAAAAGTCCTTCCAAGTCTCATAGTCCACCGTTTGTCTGTAATAGAACACTCCCCTAACCGTAATCCAGACCCACTCCACTGGAGTTTTCGAAACGTTAACTTCGACACAAATACATGGTGATATAGGGTGACAGATGAAATTTTTTATACTATCTGAACACATAAAACGGCCAGCCATATTTCCAAGAATTCGAATAATCGAGGGGTTTTGGGAAGGTATAGAATGTTTGGGAAAACATACTCATAGTTCCATTTTTGGAGCATCACACTTCATATGGAAGTTGTAGGACCATCTAAAGAGTAGAAATGGAATTTGTTGCAGATGCGAGGATCCCTAGACAAAGAAATAATCAGGTCATCCATCGATTAAAATATAACCTCGATGTGCCGCTTTTCTAGAAGAACGATTGTCGCCTACTCCTTTAATCCCCACGAACAAAACGAAAATCTATCCAAAGAATCGACTGAGGGATGATTCCGTCTGAAGCTAGAAACCAAGGACAGGTTCAAGAGGTCTGATGCTTCTGATAACTCTGAGAAAAATATCACATGATGAGAAAATCCATCAGATAAATCCAAAAAATTAGGTCCGATCACAATTTTAGGGAATGATTGAAGGAAATCTAGGTTATATAATGGGAAAAAGGAAGGAGGCCAAGCACCAGAGGAGGAAAGAGGAGGCCCTCTTACATGGGAAGGAACAAAGTGACGACACCATTGTCGCCTAGGGAATCGCCGATAGAAGAAGTGGAGTAGCTAGTGGGCTCATCAAATATTAATTTAATGGATAAAAATGTATATTTTAAAATATTCTTTGAAATTATAAATCCTATGTAAAAAAAATTTAGAACTAATTAAAATGTTAGTTTAATAAAACAATTAATTTTAGTTTTTTATTACAATCAAGTATTTTCTTGGGGGGCTCAGTTGTTTCTTTCCTTCATAGCCTATTTAACTTTATATATTTTAGAATAAAACAATTTATGCCGTTAAAATCAACAACAAATATTATTTTATCTTATATATAAATTTTAATCTTAAAAAAGTTATTTTTAAAACTATTTTTAAGCGATTAAGTGTATCTATTATAAAATTAACATTTCACACCATTAGGTTTTTTTAATAAAATGGATTTCAAATTGAAAATAAAAGTCTCAAATTATGTAAATAGGTAAATATTAATATATTCAATTTAAATTCATTTCTATGGTTATAAATTATGTATCATGGTAAAAGAAAATTACGGTAAAATCTAAAAGATAATAAAAAGTCACAAAACCATTAAAGTTGTCTTTAGATAGAGTGGTTGAGGTGTGTTTTTACCCAAAATCATTTTTCTATCATCTTTTTCCATTTTTTCCATTTTTTCCATTTTCACATGAATTTTAACATTATATTAATGAAAATGCACGGGTTATTCCCAAAACTAACCTTCCTTTAACATATAAAAGGGTAACATCATCACCACTTCAAGGCTCATCACTAATTATAATTTCACCTTGAAACTCAAAATATTTCCTCCTATAAACCTCTTCCATGTTAAAATTATTTTTCTCGTCATTAGTTAGCATAAGATCATCATTTCCAAGGAGACTTCCACAAAGAATTCAAGTCATCAACATTAATATTATCAACCACATAGTTTTTACTCTTAATTACATGCATTGATATTTATTCTACCCAAGATAATATAATTATATTAGTATCATTATTATACTTTTATTTTTATATATTATGGTTGTTATCATTACTTATGAATATACCCTATACATAATGAAAAATAAAACCTTCGTTCGTGCATTGTGCGGACTACCGCCTCCACAGAGAAACATGTCTCTTTTTCGTTTACCACCATACAAGGTTGGATTTAAGGATGAGATTAAAGAATAAATATTATGTTAATGATATCATTATGGTATTGGTATGAAAATTTGGAGAACCTATAAATGATATGATCAAAAAATGACCATCATTAATTTATTCATTTAAAAAAGCGTACTAAAATGGAATGTCTTTTATTCAGATTGTGTAATGTTTTCATACGCATTACATCTTCTAATATATCCATAAAATTATGATATATCACAATATTAAACACAAAATAACATCATTATGCTTCTATAATAATGACATTATAGGAAAAACACCTCATAATCATTTCATAAAACCAAGTATTTTCATGTTTGGGTTGGTTTAACCACTGAATTGAACAATACAACGAATTTATATCACGAATGAATATGGTAAAATAATGATATGTGTAATATGATATAAATGTATATATAATTTTTTTTGGTTCTGGATATTTTATATCAATAAATAATTCATTATTATTGAAAAAACACTTCAATTGTAAAAAATCACTAAAAAATCCATGTTATCGATTACATATTCGAGGATAATGACTATGACACTCATCAAATAAATTTGAAACAACCAAAATTACTATAAATGACCCCTAAAAGTAACCTTAATGGCCTAGTAATAATGGAATTTGGAAGAATAATGAATATGAACACCACTATTATGAGACTAGTATAATCAATGAGCTTAAGACTGTACACCAGGATAGACACTTCTGAGGGACAGACTTTTGAATATTTTTGTGCTCTTTGTGAACCATGATGAAGGATTTTTCATACCATTGCCTTGGTCTCCTACTAATGAAAACTATTGTATCCAATTAAAATATTCAATAGATAGCCAAGTACATTGTATGTTCCAGCTCCATAATATTTCATTGATAAGGGTAGTTAATTTTACATTGATGATAACACATGGATTTTATGTTGATTAGGGGATTTTTTCCTCAAAATATACTTTATTGAAGTGAATTGGGAAGTATTTGATTTCCATATTTATCATTATACATATAGCCATGTTTTATTTAGTAAGAAGTTCTTCAAGGAATGGTATGAATGATATTAATGACTCTTATACTTAATGCAATGGATTTAATCTATTGAAGGGTTATTTTAAGAAATATACAATCCCTTGATGCATTTATAGGTCTCAAGATACATAACATGTAGCACCCCCGGTTTGAGGAATGTAACCTTTTTTTATGTCCTTCATGCGATTAAAGTGATTGGGATGAGTTGAGAAGTGGTTGGGAGAGTTTGGAAGGTTTTTAAATAAGTTTGGAGGATTTTATAAGGGCGCACGGTTTTAGCACAGTTAGGAGAAACTGTGTGGGTTCTTCAAGAAACCGTGCAGGGGAAGACAGTGGGCTTCGCACGGCCTGCGCACGATTTTCCAAACTGTGCGAGGAAACCGTGAGGACCCCTTCTCTCGAGATAGTGGTGTACGCATGGTTAACGCACAATTTTTCAAACCGTACAGGATAACCATGTGGCCACTTAAAAATGGGGGTTTTAAATCCAAGCTTCCTCGGGCTTGACCTATTTCACCCCAAACTCTCTCCTACTCGATCCTCACTTGGGATTTTCAGTTCTCAACGGTTAGTGGGTGTAATGTCCCAGAAATTCCATGTAATTTTTTAATCATATGGAATTATTTCGAGACCGCGAATTCTGATGGCGCGCGATTCCAAGGCTTGAAGTGCACATAATGATCCGTCGAAGTTTGGTTAAGTTTTAATTAGGGCGTGTAAGCAGTTTTCCTGGAAAAGTTGAATAAAACTTAAATTTTAACTCAGATCAGAAATCTGAGGTCACCGTTGCATTCAGGATGACAGATTTACCCTAGGTGTGACTTATGTTTAGTCGGCGCGGGCCTCCTATGAGAAAACCCAAAAATGGCATAATCATAAATAAAATAATTAAATAAATTATTTTATTTTTCATATTCTTATAACTCACAAATAGTAACTCGGATTGAAAATCCAAGACCACCATTGAACTTGTGAGGTTATTCTCTCTTTAGGCAGATACTAACATTAGTCAGCGTGGGGCACCAGTGAAAGTTAGTTTTTGGCTATAAATAAAATAATTAAGTGACAATTATTTTATTGTAAAATCCTTTACTTCTAAACAGTAACTCAGATTAGAAATCTGAGAGTACCATTGGGTTTGTTGGGGTGTGTTTCATTTAGGCAGAGCCTAACCTTGACCGGAACGTGTTGAGGGTGACAATTATTTTATTGTAAAATTCATAAATTTTGAACCGGTGCTCAGAATTGAAATCTAAGGGCACCGTTGAACTCGCAACGCTGATATTCGCTTAAAGAGACCTTCACCCTGACTACAGTAGGTCGAGGGTGAAATTTAGTTTTCGTGAATTTTGTGGGAGAGTTAAAAGAATAAAAATAAAATAAAGAACAACTTTTATTTTATTTTTAAAACCTCCCAATTTGTATATATAGTGGTGGGGACCACCCGACCCCCTTGAACTCCCTCTTTAATGTCAGTTAACTCTTGGTTTCTCCCCCAAATTAAATGTGCCAACTTTAGTTTAATTAATGTGCCAACAGTTAATTGAGTCAATAGACTTAACTCAATTAAAATTGGCTCCTCATCCTTTTGGTGGAGATCGTTGGCAAATGAGATTTGGGAGAGCCTTAAAGAACTGGGAAGAACATCGTCCAAACTAAGAACCTCTCCAATGAAGAAGCATTATCCGAATCGAGGAATGTGGAACCAACTTCGGGAGCGTGGTGCGGGAGCGACGAACACCGATGTCATTAACATCATCTCCTTCCTCACGCCGACACCAACGAGCAATCGAGGTAGGGGTTCTAATTTGAAATATGATTGAATTTATTTGTTAATTCTTCATATTCTAGATTCGCAATGACGATGGACAAACTAACATGGTCATCAACCCACACATATACCTTACCCATTTTTCTTTTCTTCTTCACATGTTCTTTGTGCGTTCATCAACGCAAAAAAAATTAAGCGCACTAGAAACACAATATTATGTTGAGATAAACATATGGATGTGGAGCCCTCGATCCGAGGATCGCGAATATGTGGTCGGGATATTTTTCGGGCTTAGAACAAAGATACGACAACCCATAAAAGGGACGACATAGCGGTTTGATTTCCAGCGTGTGTTTAGGGCGTGACTCCGGGCGAGGTAGAGGGTGCGACGTGCAGTGGCGAAGGACAGCCAAAAGGCAGCGTCTAGGCGGTGCGGCTAGCCGGAGGTGGTGGCTTCAGGTCTGGATGTGCGGAGGAACCCAACCGTTTGGGAATGGAGTTAATTGGAGTGTGAGAAAACTGTGGAATAAGGGTTGATTGGAGAGAGAAAATTAAGGAGATGAAATAATAATAAAAATCAAAAATCATAGAAGAGTGGAGGAGGTGCCATGTGGAAGTCACATTCACCAAATGAATTCCCCATGCGTGATTGAATTTTGAGTTAAGGAAATAAGTAATTAACAATAACAATAAAATATTATTATTATTACTTTTGTTGATAAAACACTTTTTTGACTATAATTTATCCATGTGACCTTGGTTTTACGAACCGTTAGTGGTAGTACGACCCTGAATTCGAGACAGAAATTATGAGTCCAATAATCGATGTCTTTTTTAGGTTTTTGGATCGGGTACCCGAAACGATCTAATAATAATAATATATTATTATTATTAAATCTTCGACCCTCTATAAGTCATGTGTCTGACGTCCGATTGACTTGCCATAAGTGACGATGTGATCCTAAAATTAAGACAACCGATTTAAGTCTAATGTTGAATATTAAATTCTAGTTCGTGGCTCGGGTCCACGAAATACCCAATATTATTATTATTGTTATTATTATTTTTATCGCGAGATCTTGTATTCGACTTATCTCCCTCATACGGTGTCGAAATGACAAACCATATGCGACACTAAAATCCTTGAGACGAGGCGGTCCTTTTGAGATACTCCCCATGAATTTCGAAGAAAGTTGGAGTTTGGTTAGGTTGGATCGTACTCGAATCCAACTGGGCCCTCGACACTAAAACACTTATAACTCACAGACTGGGCATCTGATTGACGCACCATCTGTTGCGTTGAGCCCCTTTTTATGTGGTAGTCCTTTGAGATACTTCTTTGTGGGACTTCATGGTAGTTGGATTATCATCCTGTGTCTTGAGGAAAGGATCCTCCTGGAATCAAGCGAGCTTAGTGTGGGAACCCTGTAGCTGGCTGTAACATGAGAAAAGTATCCTATGTGGGTCTGTGCTTTGGGATCCATCATGGGTCTGTGATTGAGGGTCTCATGTGGATCCGCTCTAGGAATCAATGCGGGACTACTCTAGGATCCTTTGTGGGTCTGTTGTACTATGATCCTATGTGGGTCTGACGATGTACTAGGATCGTGTGTGGGTCTGATGATGTACTAGGATCCTGTGTGGGTCTGATGGGGTACTAGGATCCTGTGTGGGTCTGACGATTTACTAGGATCCTGTGTGGGTCTGATGATGTACTAGGATCCTGTGTCGATCTGACGATGTACTAAGATCCTGTGTGGGTCTAACGAGGTACTAGGATCCTGTGTGGGTCTGACGATGTACTAGGATCATGTGTGGGTCTGACGAGGTACTAGGATCCTCTGTGGGTCTGACGATGTACTAGGATACATTGTGGGTCTGACGAGTTACTAGGATCCTGTGTGGGTCTGAAGATGTACTAGGATCCTTTGTGGGTCTGACGAGTTACTAGGATCCTGTGTGGGTCTGACAATGTACTATGATCCTGTGTTAGTCTGACGAGGTACTCAGATCCTGTGTGGGTCTGATGATGTACTATGATCCTCTGTGGGTCTGATGATGATTTAGGATCCTACATGGGTCTTCCTCTTAACAGAGTAAGATGAATTAGTAGTCACATCTAATCATCTCTACTACTGTACCTAAGTTATACTTATTGCGAGATGAGTCTATACCTTTGTGGTCTATACCTTTGTGGTGATACCTTGGTGGTATTCTTTTGTGTGGCGTACTTGTCTGGTACTTTTCCTTCATAGTAATACCTTGGTGGTATTCTTCTGTGTGGCGTACCTATGTGGTACTTACCATCGTAGTAATCCTTCCTTTATGGAACAGATGAGCTTTGAGCTTTTGAGTTGGACCTTTTGTTTCCTCATGATTAAGATGGGCTTCATTGATAACTTAGGTATATGTATGGGCATATACCTAAGTTGGGTTTTCAGTTGAATTCTTGATTTGTGGTTTATCCGTTGTAGATTTTGAGAGACCTTTGGGGGGTCTCGGGGTCCCTACTAAGTATCATTATACTCACCCCTGCAAAGGCTATGCCCGCACCTTGTTGTGTTTGGTGTAGATGATGGTCAACACTAACTAAGGATGATGGTACCAAGACTAGAGGTAGCTTAGAGGTGGACCATAGACGAGGCATACTGCAGAGATGACCATTCAAAAATTGTACCTACCCTTAAGGTAGGATCCTTGGAGAGTGTTCACAGGATCTGTTCAGTTTACTTGTACTTTCCAGTTTTCTTGTACTTTCTAGTTGGGATTGTATTCTGGCCCCTTTTACTTATTTTACACACTCTTTTTTAATATCCAGTTGACTTGTGTTCTTATCATGTTGTGTTCTTGGTTGCGTGTGTTACAGGTTATAAAGTCAATGCCTTCCAAGTTTTTGGGAATACGCCTTCGGTGCTAGTTGCTAGCCTTTGGCCTATGAAAGGCAGGCTTGGGATAGTCACAACATGGGCCCCGGGGGACGTTTCGTGACAGAGGGGCTCTCCCACTCATTTTCAAAGCGATTTGAAGGGGTTTCAAAGGTGGATTGAAGGCGGTCTATCTTGGGTAAGTCTTGTCTCTTGGGTTCTCTTTTCTTTTCTCTAGATATACTCTTCCCCCTTTCTTGGTTTTCTAGATATACATCTATTTCATGTAGATATAGGGTTTTGGTTTCCTTGGGTATTGATTTTAAGGCTTTTGGATGTTAGATAATGGGATCTAGAGCAGTTTCGGTGGTGCGTTCACCGGATTTGGGGTGTGGTTGCTTGTGGGTCGAATTCGCCGGAACCCTAATGGTTGGTGGATTCTCTCTCAACTCCACTTGGTTAGAACTAGTGGTTTTGGTATAATTAATTTGTTTTTATTGAAATTAATTGTGAAAATGATGCATGAATTTTTTTGGAAACCCATTTGGTGGTGATTTGGGGATTTTAGGGAAAATGGGTTATTGTTGCAAAAAGGGGCTTTATTGTGTGATTTTAAAATGTTGATTTTAAAATTGTTAGTGGTTGATTATGAAAAATGTTTTGTGAAAGATGGTTTTCAATAAATATTTTGTTTATTGAAATGTGGTTGGGCATGAAAAATTGGTTAAAGGGTGTTTTCGATAAATGGGTTATTTATTGAAGTGAATTGGCATGTAATGGGAATGATGGTGTGCTTATTGTGCGACCTCGGTGATTTGTGCTTTTTGGTTGATTAAATGTTATGGATCATGTTGGTTGTGTGAATGTGGGTGGTAAGTCTCATTATAAAAGGTGATGGATAGTGGTTAAAAGAACGATCATTATAGATAGTAGTCGGAAAACACCGCTAGTTGAGAATGGGTGAATGGGATGGGCAGAAGTCCCATCGTAATGGTTGTTTTGTTGTGTGTTGTTTTGCAAAGATGAAATTGTTTGTGCGGATGTGTGTTGGGGATAAGGATTCTGGTATGGTTGTGGCTTTTCCTTGTTTGACATGGCTTGGTAAGGGTGGGTTTGGATTGTGTTATTGGTTGAACTATTGAATTTTTTATATAAACTATTTTATATAATGTGATAATGGTTTTATCCTAGTGGCATGTGTAGGGAAGTAGTTTGGAGAAAACCTACTGAGTATTTGTACTCACCCCCTGCTTTGGCACTTGGGTACTTTTGCAAATTTTTTATTTCGGGACACAGGAAAGAGTAAAGCATCTCATTTTGCTAGCGGTTAGGCATGATGCCTTGGTGATGCTGTGATGCTTGGAGGTTGGAGCTTGGTGTGGAGCTATCGATGGTGTCCTAGTTCTGTTAGAGTTTTGTTGTACTCTTCCGCTTGGTACTCTATTTTTGTATTGCTTGTATTTGGAATATCTTTCCCTACAGTAATGGGAGATGGCGGTCCAAGCTGGGACGGACCAAAGTGTGACATGGGAGGGGTTTGAGGAATTATTTAATAAACAATTCTACCCTCATATGTTCAGAATTCAGCGTACAACATATTTCTTCAGTTTGAATCAAGGGAACATAGCGGTGACGAAATATGCTGCTAAGTTTATGAACTTAGTGCAGTTTGCACCCGAGGTGGTGGGTTGTACATCATTGAAGGCAAGAATTTTTGATGTTGGGTTGAACAAGGAAATGTGTTCCAAGATAGAGGTGCTATGTATAGATGATTACACAGAAATGGTGAACCGAGATATAGTGGCTGAGCGGGATCTTGTGGGGGCTACAAGCCGCAGAAGTATGTTGGTATCCATGGAAAATAGTGGGAACTCTAATCCTAGGTTCAAGCGGAAGAGGGGAACTTATTTCCAAGGTGGGAGTACGACTCAGAATCTGATGGCAGGATCGGTGAATCTTCCTCTGAATCCTCAAATCATGTCAGGATGTTTTCAGTGTGGTTCTATGATCCATATCAAGCAGGATTGTATGACACAACCTCGAGCATGTCATAATTGTAAGAAGATGGGGCAAATGCAACGTTATTATTGGAATGCTCTGAGGTCGGGTGTCTATGACACTCCTCAGGGGTTGTAGGGGTCTTATGCCTCGACGAGACGGGTGCAACAACATACCCCTCAGCAATAGAGTAAAGTGAGTCATGGTGATTCTCATAATACCACGATGCCTTAGCAGGGTAATAAGATGCAGAGTTTGACAAGTAAGCTGTTGTTTGGAACTGAGTAGGTGGTGATGGATGATTAGTCGGGACCATCCACGGTGCAAGGTACGGTTCTTTTAAATTCAACATTGATGCAATCTTTTTTTGATACACGTGCTTTGCATTCTTTTATTGCTTCTCACGCCATTTATTTTTTGGGGTTACACATGGAAATGATGCCTTCTATTTCAAAAATACAAACTCCTATGGGTCCAAGAGAGTGTCGAGCTTTCATCTGTATAGAATCTTGCTTAGTTGTGTATGGCATTGAATTGATGTGGGATTTCTTAGTGCTTGATATTGATGCTTATGATATAATTCTGGGAATGGATTGGTTAGTGATGTTTAAGGCCCACATCTATTTCTATGCATGAATGGTTAGTTTTACGACAGAGGATGGCGTTGAACATCTCTTTTGAGGGGAGAATAATGAAAAGCTAGTTGAAACAGATTTTTTGGCACCAGCTGTTGGCATGATCTCATATCAGTTAGAGGATTTGTCGTTGGGATCGGTAGAAGGTGTTGAGTAGAGTGTTCTTCCGGAAATTGTGGATCAGTTTATGGATGTATCTCCCGAAGAATTCTCAGGGTTTCCACTTATGAGAGAAGTGAATTTTACAATTGATCTCCTTCCCGGGACTAGTCATATCTCACTTTCGTCTTATAGAATGACACCAGCAGAATAACATGAATTAATGGTTCATTTGGAAGAGTTAGAAAACGAAGGGTTCATCTGGCCTAGCATGTCTCCATGTGCAGTGCCAGTTTTGTTTTTTAAAAAGGCATATGGAATCTTACAGCTCTTTGTCGATTATCATAGAATTAATTAGGTTACAATAAAGAACTGATATCCACTTCCATTCATTAATGATTTGTTTGAACATTTGGGGTGAGATCATTGGTTCTCCAAGATTAAATTGAGGTCAAGGTATCACCAATTGCAGGTGAGGAAGGATTATATTCTAAAAACAACTTTTAGAAGTATATATGGACATTACATGTATATGGTTATGCCCTTTGGTTTAACAAATGCACTGGTAGTGTTTATGGCATTGATAAATAGGATATTTCAGAGATATCTGGATTGTTTTGTGGTGGTATTTGTGGATGATATACTGGTGTATTTGAGGACAAGGGTAGAGAATTAACAACACTTGGCGATCATGTTGGGGATCTTGAGGGACCATCAATTGTTTGCCAAATTGTCAAAGTGTGACTTTTGGATACATGAGGTTCATTTCCTTGGCCATGTTATTTTTGAGAGGGGTGTTTTTGTTGATGTGAAAAATATAGAGGTGGTTATCTCATGGAAACCACTAAAGAACGTCTTCAAGATACAGAGATTCCTCGGTCTAGCTAGATATTATTGACGTTTTGTTCGTGATTTCTCATGATTGGCTTCACCGATGACAGTTTTGGTAAGGAAAAATATTCCATTTCAATGGGATGAGCAGTGTTAGAAATGATTTGAAGAGTTAAAGGTTCGCCTTACATCAGCACCAATATTGGTTTTTTCCAAACTAGGGAAAGGGTACGTGGTGTATTGTGACACATTGGGATCAGGTTTGGGGTGTGTTCTCATGCAGGGGGGTCATGTGGTTGCATATGTCTCACAGTAGTTGAGGTTGCATGAGAAGAACTACCCAACACATGATTTAGAGTTGGCAGTAGTGGTTCATGATTTAAAAATGTGATTTCATTATCTCTTCGGTGATAAATTTACAGTGTCTACCAATCATAAGAGCATAAAGAATATCTTCTCACAACGAGATTTGAACCTAAGGAAAAGGAGATGGATAAAATATCTCTATATGTTTGATTTGAATTAATGTACACACCAGCTAAGGGAAATTCGATAGTAAATGCATTAAGTAGAAAATCATATGCTCAAGTGGTGAAATATGTATCAGATCAATGGAAGTTGATGTCATTCATAGCCGAAATGCAGTTGTAATGTGAGGAATAAGGTGGAAGAGTAGTCTTATTTCTGGTTTTGTTGGTTCCTGACTTGTCTGGATTGGTTAAAGAGGCACAGACACCTGATTCTGAATGTATGGTGATGAGGTCGAAACTCAATGGTGGGGAGGCCATTGAGAACTGAGAACTGAATGGGAATTTAGTATTTCGTTTTGAGAATCGGATGGTGGTACCAGTGGGTTTTTGGGAAGAACTTTTTAGGTATTATCATCATTCTAGGTGGGATATCCATTCGGGAATCCAGAAAATGTATAAGGCATTGAAGGCGTAGTTTTGTGGGTTGGTATGAAAAGGGATGTGGTCGGGTTTGTCTTGAGATGCTTGAGTTGTAAGCAAGTCAAGGCATAGCATTAGCAGCCAACATGCATGCTGTAGTCTTTACCTATCCCAGTGTGGAAATGGAAGCAAATAACAGTGGATTTTGTGAAAGGTCTTCCAGGAACGGTCATGAAACACGATGCCATATGGGTGATTGTGGATCAACTCACAAAATCATCCCATTTCATCCCGATTTGTTAATCTCGTATGGTGGAGAATCTGTCCAAAATCTATATCTAAGAGGTAGTAAAGAGGTGTGGTGTTCCATTTTCTATTGTATCAAATAGATATATGAGGTTCACATCTCGTTTCTGGAAATCCTTGCAGCAAGACCTTGGAACACAGTTGACGATGAGCACAACGTATAATCCTCAAACAGATGACCAATCTGAGAGGACGATACAAACCTTGGAGGATATGTTAAGGGCTTGTGTGATGAATTTTTCTAGTTCATGGGAAGAGAACTTTCCGCTGGTGTAGTTCTCCTATAATAACAGTTATTAGGCTTCAATACATATGGCCCTGTTTGAGGCTTTGTATGGGCATCTATGTTGTTCTCCACTATGTTGGGTGGAAATGGACGAGACTTTGATGATCAGACCGAGGCTTGTCCAAGAGACTACAAAAAAGATCAATTTGATCAGGAAGTGGATGGAGATGGCTCAAAGTCGTCAGAAATCTTATGGGTACGATAGTTGACGACCGTTGTTGTTCGAGCTGGGTAATCTGGTGTTTTTGAGAATCTCTCTTAAGTTGGGAAATCGTCAGTTTGAAAAGTAGGGAAAGTCATCTCTGAGGTATATTGGGACTTTTTAGATACTTCATAGGATTAGAGATGTGTCTTACCATTTGTCATTTCCAACATGGTTTAGTACGGTGCACAATGTGTTTCATGCGTCGCAGTTGAAAAAGAATCAGTCGGATCGTGACCATGTGATTCATTGGGATCATGTTGAGCCAGAACCAGATTCTTCCTTGATGCACATGCCAGTGCATATTTTGGATAGATATAAGAATGTTTTAGATGGTAAAATCATCTTCTTAGTTCAATTTTTGTCGTAGTATAGTCAGATTCAGGAGGAGACTTGGGAACGAGAAAAATAGATGACCGAGCAATGGCCTGAGTTCTTTCGGCAAAGCGACAGTTCTCTTCTTTCTGAGGATGGAAAGTCCAATGGTGGGGAGAATTTATCACCCATATTTTGAGTTATGTAACCTTTTTTATTCCTTTTCATGTGTTGAAAGTGTTATGGATGAGTTGGGAAGAGGTTGGGAGAGTTTGGAAGGGATTTGAATAAGTTTGGAGGCTTTTCTATGAGCGCACGGTTTGAGCACGGGTAAGGGAAACCGTACAGGTTATCCAGGAAACCGTGTAGGGGGAGATAGTGGGCTTTTCATGGCTTGCACATGGTTTTCCAAACCGTGCAAGGCAATCGAGCAGACCCCTTATCTCAAGACAGTGGTGTGTGCACGGTTAGCGCATGGTTTTCCAAATCGTGCAGGCGAACCATACAGCCACTTAAAAATGGTGTTTTTAAATCTGGGCTTCATCTAGCTTGACCTATTCTCCCCAAACACTATCCCACTCAAGAATCACTCTATATTTTATGTTCTCATGGGTTTGAGGGGCTCTCCCACTCATTTTAGAAGGGATTAAAAGGGGATTCAATGTGGCTTGAAGGTGGTTCATCTTGGGTAAGTCTTGTATCTTGGGTTCTCTTTGGTTTTCTCTAGATATACTCTTCTACCTTTCTTTGTTTTCTAGATCTGTATCTTTTGAATGTATATCTAGGGTTTTGGTTTCCTTGGGAGTTGATTTTAAGGCTTGTGGATGTTAGGGAAGGGTATCTAGAGCGGTTTTGGTGGTGCATTCGCCGGATTTGGGGTGCGGTTGCTTGGGGGTCGAATTCACCAGAACCCTAAAGGTAGGTGGCTTCTCTCTCGACTCCACTTGGTTTGAACTAGTGGTTTTGGTAAAATTAATTTGTTTTGATTGAAATTAATTTTGATGATTATGAGTGAATTTTGTTGGAAACCCATTTGGTGGTGATTTGGGGATTTTGGGGAAAATGGGTTATTATTGCAAAAAGTGGCTTTGTTGTGTGATTTTAAAATGTTGATTTTAAAATTGTTAGTGGTTGATTATGAAAAGTGTTTTCTTAAAGATGTTTTTCAGAAAACATGTTGTTTACTAAAATATGGTTGGGCATGGAAAATTGTTTAAAGGTTGTTTTCAATAAATGAGTGATTTATTGAAGTGAATTGGCATGTAATGGAATGATGGTGTGCTTATTATGCGGCCTTGGTGCTTTGTTCTTGTTGGTTGATTAAATGTTATGGATCGTGTTGGTTGTGAAAAGGTGGGTGTGAAGTCTCACTATAAAAGGTGATGGATAGTGGTCAGAAGAACCACCATTATGGATAGAGGTCAGGAAGCGCCGCTAGTTGGGAATGGGGTGAACGAGATGGGTGGAAGTCCCACTGTAATGGTTGTTTTTTTGTATGTTGTTTTGAAAAGATGTAATTTGTTGTGATAATGCATGATGGGGATATGGATTATGGTATGGTTGTGTCTTTTACTTCTTTTACATGACTTGTTAAGGGTATGTTTGTCTTGTGGTAATGGTTGAACTATTTTATATTTTATATAAACTATTTTATATAATGTGCTAATGGTTTTATCCTAGTGGCATGTGTAGGGAAGCCATTTGGGGAAAACTTACTGAGTATTTGTACTCACCCCATTCTTTGTCACTTGGATTCTTTTGCATATGTTGTATTCCAGGACACAGGTAAGAGTAAAACATCTAATTTTGCTAGCAGTTCGACATGATACCTTGGTGATGTTGTGGTGCTTGGATGATGGAGCTTGGCTTGGAGCTATGGTAGGTGTCCTAGTTCTGTTGGAGTCTTTTTTTACTCGTCCACTTGGTACTCTGATTTTGGATTGGTTGTATTTGGCATGTGGGATTGTTGTGGATTAGTTGGTTGTCTTTTGGTATTTTATGGGTTTGGTTGTTTTGTCGACGTGCATCATATAGTTTGTTGTTGGTGGATTTTTTGGTTGGTTGGTTGTATCTCAAGGGAAAATCATTTCCCAATTTATTCTCAAATCCCTTAACATTTATTGCCAGCCTTTGGATCCTTAAGAACGTAGCTTAAGGCCAAGTAGCATTCCTCCTCCCTTTCAATCCAATGAGATGGGGCGAGATGTTAAATAACATGTTGGGTTTTTGTGTATACCACATCCCATGATAGAAAAGTGTCTTTAAAAAAGGCATTGACAACATTTTTTAAAGTTTATTATTATGAATTTGATCGGTTTGAGATCAATGATTATTGTTATCCATGTTTTCATTTATTTTAATTGATACACGAATTTTCTCAATTTTAGATGATTATAGCTTCCTATTGTCAAATATTTCATACCATATCACTTTTTCCATGATTTTATATGAAAATATTTGGCTGGATGATACTTCTTACTAAGAATATTTTCTCACTTTTATTTTTTTTCCTTTGCCTAGGAAAGATATAGGAGAAATATTTGTAATTTTTATGGATATTTTGGAATGGGTAAATATGTTATCGCAATATATTCAGGTTGTGTCTTATTTTTTGAAATATATTGTATTCATATATATAGTCCTCCAAGTCTACAAAACATTTGGATACTCTAGGAAATATTTTATGTTGTACCAATATTATAATATAAATGTTGGCTTTGGGTTTTTAGATTCAATGGTGTTACACGTTTTCTCATCCTATTATCAAACAACACACCCCCATTAAAAATAATTGATACATTAAAAATTAGCGGATAAAAGTATGATTGTGATACATATTTCATAATTTTTCAATGCTATCCTAAAATTCAATATATTATGGAGTTTTTGATAGTTTCTCCTCATATAAGCTCCCCCCAAGATTTAATCACATCCTACTATTTAAGGTAGTTGGGATACTCAATGAAGGTTCTTTTCTTCATGTTATCAAGAAGTGAATGTATAGAAGAACTCCTTCAATTCCATGAAAATTAATTCATAATTAAGAGGACATGAGGGAATAAAGAGGATCAAAGTGTTCATTTTAGAAGAATTATTTAAGATAGTAATTTATTTTTCATTATAAACTTCTTAGTGCCTCAATTATCATAACTATTCATACTGCCAACATCCTTAGAAGGTTGTTTACAAAATTTCTTTTTTCTTGAAATTCTTTTTTGTACAAGGATTTTTTTTCCGCAGTCTAGAAAGCCTGTGACATTTAATTTCATCGTGATTGTAACTTATTCCTCCAAATTTATTCTTTATATAGTAGTATAGTCATTAATCCATTGACCTATTCCCAATTAACTCACAACTTTTACACTTCTTATTTTTTATTTTTTAGGAAACCACATATATATGACTACTCATCCATCTCATTCATTTCTTATAAAATTTAAATAACTTTATTTCCTTTCACTATAGCATACTGTAGAGCTTTCTTCATATCCATAACTTTCATATATCAATCTATCTAAATATTTAAGCACTTCTTGAAAATATTTCCTTCTTAGGTTTCTTACTTGGTCTCATAGCATCATAATCCATTCATGACTTTTCTTCTTATATATTCTACATTTTAATCCCATTCACACAACAATTAACCTCTCTAGCTATCATGGTTATCCATTCTGGAGATTTTTTAACTTCATGTAAACATATTCCAGACACATCCTTCAATATTTTCAAATTTTTTCTAGGTTGATAGATTTGATGTTGTTCTTGTCACAAGTTGATTACATCAATTTTTTATTCTATTTTTCTCCCCAAAAAACCCCCATGGTTCTTTCCTCTTTCGTGTTAAAGACATATTATACTAGAATGTGAAATCCATTTGTCTATGCCTTCCATAACACCAATAGAATGCATGATATTTGGATCTTCCATAGTGAAACTAGGTATGTCCAGATTTATATCGAAGTTATCATATTGAAACATAAGCCCTATTTTATCCTTATAAGTCATGGTACCTGTAATGACCCGTCAGTTCTCATTGGCTTGAGAGTACAATGAGTCATTACTAGTCCTTAAGAGACATCCCCAAGAAGCCAAAGGCTATAAATAAATGCCGAAGGGTTTTAAATACAAGTGGGGGATAATTTACACTTAAATAAATAATCCAATAAACCTACCAACCGTAACCAAACATTCACTATATGATGCATGAACAAATGAAAGACAACTCAACAACTTCATGTATCTCACAACCACATAAAAGTAGACAACAATGGAAGAATAACCAAGTATCAAAGTACACAGTAGATAAACCACACAGAACTCTCCAAATACCTCAAGACTCCATGATCCATGAGCTCCAAGCTTCAAAATCTCTGAACAACCCAAATATCGTGAGGTAGTGCTAAACATGTTTAAAACACTACCTTTGCTCTTGTACTGGAAGATAACATCTGCAAAAGCACCAAAGTGCCAAAGCAGGGGTGAGTATAAAACTCAGTAGGTTTTCCCCAATGACTTCCCTACTCACACCACTAGGATAGAATAGTAAGAAACAATTATATAAAATAGTTTATATAAAACAATTTCTCAAAAACAGTTTATAACTAAATATAAACAAGTTTCCAAAACAATTCATTACCAAAAGCATTCAAGTGCAATTGAAACCAATTTTCCGAGCAAGATATTTTTCCAAAAAAAAACTAAACAATATTTACAACCATTTCAAAATATCCCTTTATCAGTATACCCAACCATTACTCAAACCCATGAAACCAACCATGCATGCTACGTTATGACAGTTCATACTCATGAGTGGTCTCTTGTCCAATTACCTAGTGTCCCAATGACACACGCCCCCGATCGAGGTTCACATCCTTTTTACCCCAATGGTACCCATCCCTTACTAAGGGACTATTAAGAATGAACTCACACCAACACCATTTATGCCAAATACTTCCATTTCCACAATAAACTATTTCAATAAAACTGAACTTTTATTGAAAACAAAAGCACAACCAATTTCAAAGAAACATTTAATTTCAATAAAACATTCCCCTTTTATTGAAAAAGTCTAATCCAAATCATTTTCCAAAAATCCATGAAAATCCCCTTTTTAAAATCCACATTTTAAAATCAAGAACCAAAGCACTCATTCAAAATCTCCAATTCTTCAGATTTCAAAACAATCACTCAAGAAGGTTTCCAACAAGTTTCCAACAACCAAATCACAATAAATTCAGCACCACACATACAATTTCAAATTAATACAATCAGTTCTACTAAGTGGAGTCGAGAAAGAATGCTCTTACCTTAAAGGTTTTGACGAAAACCACAACGAACAAAGAATGCTCAAGAAAACTGGGTTGATTCTCCAGGAACCCGCTTTATATCTCTTCTCCTAACAAGACTGAGACCAAATATCATCATATTTGGAATCCACACACCTAGATCTACCCATAACGGGCGTAGATATAGGAAACCAAAAGAATAGGATAATTAGATTTAAGTTGATCTAAGGAATTGAACATGAACGAAGAAGAACGATCACATACCACTAGAATCTGGCTTCGATTCGCCAAGGGAATCCTTCGGATCGCCTCCGGAATGATGAGAGACCTTCTTTGGCCTAAGGAGGTGTAAAATCCCGAGTTATGGCTTCTTAAGAGGAAAAATGATCCACTTAGTGCTAAAAACGTGTGAGATCCACTTTTTCAGGATCTCACTTAAGTGCTCGCACGATTATTTCTCATGGTTAGACAAACCGTGCCTTAACCGTGTATTATCCACTGCCTCGGTAGACCCTCTCATGGCCCCCTCGCACGGTCTCCCGAACCGTGCTCCAACTGTGTGGGAGCCACAACCTCAAAATATCCTACTACGCATGGATAGTCAAACTGTGGGCCTCTCGTGCGACTTCCAGCTCACCCCAAAAACACCTACAATGTTCTCCCAACTCTAACAACCATTACCCTTAAACCTTATAACAATGAAAAGCATTAAGGGTTACATACCAGAAACTGGAGGTACTAAATTCTCCCCACCATTGGTCTTTCCATCCTCAGAAAGTAGAAAACTCTCACCTAACTGAAAGAGTTCCAGCCACTGCTCTTCCATTTTCTTCTCACGTTCCTAAATCTCTTCCTGAATCTGTCTGTGCTACCATAAAACCCGCACTAGACTGATTCTTTTTCCCCGCATGACTTTCTCTTGATTATCCACAATCTTCACTGGGATATGTTCCATTGATTCATCTAGTTCTAGATCAACATGATCCCATCTGATCACATGGTCAAAATCAGGGTGATACTTTTTCAACTGAGATACAAGGAACACATTATGCACTGAACTAAACTGTGGTGGTAATGCCACCCGATATTCCACCTCTCCAACCCATTCCAATATCTTAAAAGAGTTGATTTATCTAAGAGATAACTTTCCCTGCTTCCCGAAACGACGATGTCCAAGCCTTGGAGAGATCCTCAAGAAGATATGATCACCCACAACTAACGACAATGGTCTTCAATAGTGATCCGCATAAGATTTCTAACGACTCTGAACTGTCTCTATCCTCTTTCTAATAAACTAGATATTCTATGTCATTTCTTGGAAAAGGATTGACCAGACTAGAGAAGTTTCACTCGTTTCCACCCAACATAGTGGAGAACGACAAGGATGCCCATACAATGCTTCAAAAGGAGCCATGCGTATCGAGGATTGATAGATGTTATTGTATGAGAACCCCAATAAGGGTATATGATCCTCCCATGAGCCACCAAAATCCATTACACAAGCCCATAAAATGTCTTCCAACATTTTTATCATCCGCTTGGATTTCCCATCTGTCTGAGAATGATACACCGTACTCATAGTCAAATGAGTCCCAAGGGATTGCTGTAATGATTTCCAGAAACAAGATGTGAACCTTGGATCTCTATATGAGACTATTGACACTGGTACACCATGCCTCTTTACTACTTTTCGGATATAGATTTGTGAAAGATCCTCCACCGTATGAGTTTCATGAATATGGATGAAATGGGCCGACTTGGTTAGATGATCCACTATCACACAAATGGCATCATGTTTCTAGACCATTCATGGAAGACCTGTAACAAAATCCATTACTATTTGATCCTATTTCCACAATGGGATGGGCAAAGATTGTAACATACCAGCTGGTCTCTAATGCTTTGCTTTAACCTGCTGACAAGTTAAGCACCGCGAGACAAATTTGACCACCTTCCTTTTCATGCCGCTCCACCAAAACTGTTCCTTCAATTCCTTATACATCTTCGGTGTACCTGGATGTACATCCCAAATCGAATGGTGGTAAACATGAAGGAGTTGTTCTTGAAAAACCATAGGTACAACCATATGATCTCTAAAACACAAAATTGAACCCCATCAAGTTTCCAGCCCTCGATGGTCTCCCCACCATTGAGTTTTGAACTTACAACCAGACATTCTTCATCTGATTTTTGTGCCTCTTTGATCATTTTTACTAAATCAGGAACAAGTTTAGATGAAAAGAAAACCACAACATTACCTTGGTCTTCACATTCCACATGAATGTAGGCTAAGACCTACATCAACTACCATTCATCTGAAGCTTCTTTCAGCAACTGAGCATATGAATTTCTACTCAATGCATCCACCACCGAATTTCCTTTCCATAGTGTGTACATCAAGTCAAAGTCAAACATTTAGAGATACTCTGTCCATCTCCTTTTCATCAGATTCAAATATCATTGTGAGAAAATGTGTTTCATGATTTTGTGATCCGTAAACCTAGTAAATTTCTCACCAAAGAGATAATGTCTCCATGTTTCAAAGTATGGATGAATATAACTAGCTCTAAATAATGTGTTTGGTAATTATTATCATGCACCCTCAACTGCCTTGAACCATAAGCAACCATGTGATCACTTTGCATGAGAACACAACCCAACCCTGATCTCGAAGCATCACAATACACCACATACCCCTTTCCTGATTCTGGAAAGATCAAGATAGGTGCTGATGTATGTTGAACTTTCAGTTTCTATAAAGACTTCTAACATTCCTCCATCCATTGGAATGAAGCATTCTTCTTTTATAGAGTTGTCAATGGTGAAGCTAGTCATGAGAAATCACGCACAAAGATTCGGTAGTAACCAGCTAGACTAATAAAAATTCGTATCTCAAACACATTCTTCGGTGGTTTCCAAGAGATAATGACTTCTATCTTTTCAGGATCAACAGAAACACCTTTCTTAGAAACGACATGGCCAAGGAAACATACTTCCTTTATCCAAAAATCACAATTTGATAATTTGGCATACAAACGATGATCTCTCAAGATTTGTAACACTGTTTCCAAGTGCACCTCATGATCACCCCTTGTCTTTGAATAGACCAAAATTTCTTCCACAAACACCACAACAAAAGAATCCAAATATTTTTGAAATATCTGATTCATCAATTCCATGAATACAGCTGGTGCAGTCATTATGACTAAAGGCATGACTATATATTCATTGTTTCCATATCTATTTTTGAAAGTTGTATTTGTAATATGATCGTTCCGAACTCTCAATTGGTGATATCCTGATTGCAAGTCAATCTTGGAGAACCACTGAGCTCCCCATAATTGATCAAACAGATCATCAATGCGTGGAAGTGGATATCTGTTCTTTATCGTAACTTGGTTAAGATTACGATAATGAACACACATCCAAAGATTTCCATATTCCTTCTTCATGAACACAACTGGTGCTGCCCATGGAGACATACTTGGTAGAATGAAACCGTTGCTTTCCAGCTCCTCTAAATTCACTTTCAATTCTCGTAACTTTTTTGGTGCCATCCTATAAGATGAAAGGGAAATATGACTAGTCCCCAGAAGGAGATAAATCGTAAACTCCACTTCCCTTAGAGGTGGTAACCCTGATAAGTTCTTGGGAAAGACATCTGGAAATTGATCCACAATAGCTGGAAAAATATTTTCCTCAATCTATTCCATTGATTCCAAAGTCAAAGCTGTCAATTGGTAAGAGATCGTTCCCACCATTGGTGCCAACAAGCTCTTTAAACCCTTCTTTGCAATCCTCTCTCCTCAAAAGAGATGCTTGATGTCGTCCTCAATCATGAAACTAACTGTTCTCCTATAACAGTAAATATGAGCCTTGAACGTTTTCAACCAATCCATACCCAAGATTACATCATAGACATCCATATCCAACATCGTGAAGTCCCATTTTAGCTCAACTCTATCAAATGTTATAGCACATGCTCTACACACAAAGGCTTGGAATTGTTTTTCACCAAGAGGAGTTTGCAGTTTCAAAATAGAAGGCATCATTTCTAGTTTTAAACATAGAAAGTCAACAACACGAGAAGAAATGAAGGAATTCGATGCACATATATCAAACAACGATTGCACAAAGGTATAATTTAAAATAATCGTACCTCTCACTATAGATGGTCCAGCCTGAACATTGACAATCATCTTCTTAGCTCCATACAATTACATATTCACTGTATTGTTCTCCTTGTTTCCTTGTTGAGGTTGAACTAGTTGAGGAGTCATGGTATTTATAGAATCACCATGGATATCTCTTCTCTACTGATGAGACTGATTCTGTTGTCCTTGTCCAGTCGAGGCATACGATGCTTGCGATAACTGAGAAGTGTCTCGAGCACTTGAACTTGGAGCACTGCGACAATAGCACTGAAGATGTCCCATCTTGTTAAAATTATGACATGCTCTGGGTTGTTCCATACAATCTCTCTTTATGTGGTCAAGAGAACCACACTGAAAACAACCTAATTTTATCTGGGGTCATGGATGAAGGTTTACTGATCCAGCCGTCTGATTCTAATTTCCACTTGTACCTTGGAAATAGGTGTCCCTTTTCCTCTTGTTCCCAGTGGTTGAGTTCCCATCGTTTCCTATAGGTTTTATCATGCCTCCTCCCATAGATCCCGAGATATCACGTTCATCCATAGTCGCTATGTTCACCATCTCTGTATAGTCTATAATACAAAGTACTGCAATCTTTGATCGAATCTCCTGTCGTAGCCCTGATTCGAAGATGTGTGCCTTTAAAGTGGAACTTGAAACAACATCTGGTGAAAAGCGTACTATGTTCATGAATTTAGCTGCATACTCTGTGAAAGAGAGACTCTCATGTTTTAGGCTAAAGAAGTTTGTTGTTTTCTGGATCTTGAACGTGTGAGGATATAATTGTTTGTTGAACAATTCCTCAAAATCCTCCCATGTAAGTCCTTCGTCCAATTTAGCCTGCACCGCTAAATCCCACCACTGACGTGCAAGATACTTGATCATATACATCTCCATTTTGACCTTTTTCTCTACTGGTGTGTTGATGAAGTCAAAGATACAATTCATCCTACATAGCCACACCTCCACCTTCTCGGGTTCAGAATCACCTCAAAAATTAGGTGGATTTTTCTTCATGAACTAGATGGTATGATCTATATGTCATGGCCCATTCCTACAGTTCTCTATGTCCATAGCTTGAAAATCTTGGAAAATACTCTAAAATAGATATTGGTTCACCAGTGGTTCAGGTGCAACCACATTTTTCACAGCTTCTTCGGGTTGGTTTCGATGACGCCTACCAAGTTCCATTTTCTAAACTAACAACAAACTTCGTTAATCTCACTCTCTAGCAACTGTTGGATTAGCATTTCAAATTCTATCACATCAATTATAACAACATTATTTTCGAAAACATCATTTTTCCCATGTTCAACTATTTTTGAATCCACTTCACATGATTTTGAAAATTAAACCATTTTCAAAATATGATAATCATTATCTTTTTCAAAATCTTTCATTTGAAAACCAATTCCATACTTTTAAAAAATGAACACTTTTTTCACAACATGAATCATTTCTTGAAATGATGTATGCACTCCTAGTGGTAGGTCATTACTCTATAATGCATGTCATGCTTGTCTCATTGGCTAAACCCATGATAATGAGATTTAAAAATCCTAGAAGTGTCTCCAAACACTTATTTACCCAACTCCCTGGTAACTT
This sequence comes from Viscum album, assembly GCA_963277665.1. NCBI lineage: Eukaryota > Viridiplantae > Streptophyta > Magnoliopsida > Santalales > Viscaceae > Viscum > Viscum album. The sequence goes on from OY728155.1 coordinate 221,066,611, forward strand.
GAAGTTTAACATAAAAGGTTTAACTACGTCCTTTTATGCTATACATTTCATGTTTCGACAATACTACTCTTTTCTATGATTCCCACCCAAGGAATACACAAGAAGGGATTTCATCTCAAAAACTAGGCACATCGATGAATAATTGTTAGGCAAGGACCGAACAAGCTGATACCATTTGTAATGACCTGTCAATTCTCATTGTCTTGAGAGTAAAGAAAGTCATTACTAGGCCTTAAGTGACATCCCCAAGACGCCAAAGGCTGGAAATAAATTCCGAAGGGTTTCAAATACAAGTGGGGGATGATTTACCCTTAAAGAAATAAACCAATATACGTACCAACCATAGCCAAACATTCACTATATAATGCATGAACAAATGAAAGATAACTCAACAACTTCATGTATCTCACAACCACATCAGAGTAAGCAATAGTATAAGAATAACCAAGTATCAAAGTACACAGTAGATAAACCACATAGGACTCTCCAAAGACCTCAATACTCCATGCTCCACTAGCTCCAAGCTCCAAAATCTCCAAACAACCCAAACATCATGAGGTAGTGCTAAACACGTGTGAAATATTACCTTTACACTTGTCCCGAAAGATAGCATATGCCAAATCACCAAAGTTCCAAAGAAAGGGTTAGTATAAAACTCAGTAGGTTTTCCCCAATGACTTCGATACTCATTCCACTAGGATAGAAGAGTTAGAAATAATTATATAAAATAGTTTATATAAAACAATTTCTCAAAAACAGTTTATAACTAAATATAAACAAGTTTCCAAAACCATTCATTACCAAAAGCATACAAGTGCGATTGAAACCAAATTTCTGAGAAAGATATATTTTCAAAAAAAATAACTAAACAATCTTTACAACCATTTCAAAATATCCCTTTATCATTATACCCAACCATTTCTCAAACCCATGCAACCAGCCATGCATGCTACATTATGACAGTTCCATACTCATGAGCGATCTCTTGTCCAATTACCTTGTGTCCCAATGAAACATGCCCCCGATCCAGGGTCACATGCCTTGTACCACAATGGTACTCATCCCTTACTAAGGGCCCATTAATCATGAACTCACACCAACACCATTTATTCCAGATGCTTCCATTTCCATAATAAACCATTTAAATAAAACTTAACTTTTATTGAAAACCAAAGCACAACCAATTTCAATGAAAAATTTAATTTCAATAAAACATTCCCCTTTTATTGAAAAGATCTAATCCCAATCATGTGCCAAAAATCGAGGAAAATTTCCTTTTTAAAATCCACATTTTAAAAACAAGAACCAAAACACTCATTCCAAATCTGTAATTTTCCAGATTTCACAACCATCACTCAAGAAGGTTTCCAACAAGTTTTCAACAACCAAATCCCAATGAATTCAACACAACACATACAATTTCAAAGTAATAAAATCAGTTCTACTAAGTGGAGTTGAGAAATAATCCTCCTACCTTAAAGGTTTTGACAAAAACCACAACGAACAAAGAAAGCTCAAGAAAACCATATCAATTCTCCTTGAACCCACCTTAGATATCTTCTCCTAACAATTCCAAGACAAAATATCATCATATTTGGAATACAAACACTTAGATCTACCCACAATAGGCATAGATCTATGAAACTGAAAGAAGAGGAGAAATATATTTAAGTATATCTAAGGAACTGAACAAGAACGAATAAGAACAATCACATACCACAAGAATCCAGCTTTGATTCGCCAAGGGAAGCATTCAGATCACCTCCGAAATAATGAGATAACTTTTTGGCCTAAGGAGGAGAAAAATCATCAGTTATGGCCACTTAAGAGAAAAAACGAGCCACTTAGAGGTAAAAACGCATGGGATCCACTTTTTCAGGATATCACTTAAGTGCCTGCATGGTTAGTTCACACATTTAGACAAACCGTGTGCTAACCGTGCATTAGCCACTACCTCAGCAGACCCTCGCACGCCCCCCTCCATGGTCTTCTGAACCGTGATCCAACCATGCGAGAGAAACTGCCTAAAAAGTGCCTACTACGTACAGTTAGACAAACCGTGTGCCTCTCGTGCAACTTCCAACTCACCCCCCAAAGGCCTCCAATGTTCTCCCAACTCTCCCAACCATCACCCTTAAACTTTATAACAATTAAAATCATTAAAGGTTACATACTAGAAACCATAGGTACTACAGTACCACTAATATATTACTTTCTCCTTTTAATTTGGAAGATCACAACTTGTTGTTCTTCTCATTATACATTATTTCATAATCCTTTTTGAGACATGAATTATCAAAAATATTTGTTCTGGTTTGAGATTTAATAGGACTTTATTTTCACTGACTATAAAATTTCATTATTTATACTTTTTTGTAAGATTCAACCTTAACCAAAATTTGTTTTTTGATTTGTTACGTACTATTATATACCTCATTTTATGATGAAATTAAGATGGTATTTGTCTTAGAAAACTCCTCTACTTTAGCTCCCAACTTTAACTTGAGATCAACCACCAACTTCTCATGCTCTATCGTCCTTATCCGATTCTTCTTATTCTAATAAAAAATAGATTTTTATTTTTTATTAAATTACTTATTCTTAGAAACAATTTTATTTTTATATCTCCCATCTTTTATCTTTAATTTCTTTATCTATTTATTATTTTCAAGGGATGCTATAAAATATTCTTTTTGAATCCATTCCAATGTTATACTTTCTTAATCATCATTATCACTACATAAGGAATCAAGACCATTCATTACATGAAAAAGGAAACCAACGTTACCATATGATGAGCTACATGATAATTAATTAGTATTCTCCCTTTCAATCATCAAATTTATCTTCATACTATCCGAATTATTCTTCTTCCTCTTATACCTTTTCTATTTTTGGGGCTTTCCCCTATGTATCTAAATGTAATCCAAAAAAAATTATTTGAGAAATCATAGGAAAAATTTATTTTTACACCAAAATTCAAGAAATTTGTTAGTTTCTTTCCTTTTTCAATCCACATTACTTTATTGATTTTTTTTGGATAAAAGGGAAATAAATTCATTCAGATCCTCCCCAACTTTAGCAGAATCACTTGATTTTTTAACTACTTATTTTATTACCCCCTTCATCATGGAATTATAGGATATAAAATGTTTTACCATTTTCATGAAGCCCAGTTCCCTTCCCATCTTATATGATTTTTGAATGTTGTGATCCTCTTGAAGTGAACGATATTCCATATGTTCTAAATCTGAAACATTAGTATCTTATCTATCTATAAAATTTATCATCTGATTGTTTATAACGGAATGGTACTCAGACATATCATTGAACACTCGGATGTTTCTAAATATCTCATTAACCCTTGTAAAATAATCATCTGCATTCTATTAATCAATAATTTTAATATATTCAAATATTCTACTCCAAAATTGTAACATTTATTCTCTAAATTAAACATTACCTTCATAGATTCTTCACAATATTTTATAGATATACATGTAATTCTAGAGACCCATGCCGATTGTGTATAAATTTTATGATAAACACATGAAGATAAATTTTGTGCTTTTCCATTAAACACCATATTTTTATTATCAACCTATGTAATAGAATTGCCCATATAAATAGGTGTAAATCCAACTATGGAAACATCTCTTATATATAGATCACAAGATATTAGGTAAGGAAACATCCCATTCTTCATGCTATTATAGTTCTTTACAAAAAATTTAGGAACACTCCTTATATACATATAATTTAGATTCTTCATTACCCAATAACATCCTTATATCATCATAATAGGGAACATATTATATGATACCAATTGAATTTATGAGGACAATATTGAACATTAAGTGTGGGGGTGATTAATCAATAATAATTTTTTTTAAATTATTCTTTAATAACTCAAAAAATTATTCATGTTAAGGCCTATATCCACACAATGTGTCCTCTCAATCTCACCTAATGTTCAGATGATGAAAAAGAATAGCATCACAAAAGGATTTATAAGGTTCAATATTAAATCCTAATCCATTCCATGTTAGTTAAAAACCCCAAAATTTATTAATGACTATAGAAATAGGAGATTATAAAAGTATTTGATTGGAAACACCAACTACAATATCTATAATCTACTTAGACACCCTATTTATAATGAACCTTTAAAAATTGGTTAGACACCCCAACAATAATTCTTTATTGATTTGTTGTACACATCAATCAAAAGTATCTAGTGATAGGTTAGAAACCGGATCATAAGCTAATTTGGTTTTGATCCAATAGTTAAAATGTCTCCTCATCTATTTGGATTTTACCCACACTCCGTGAATATTTACCCTTATCTAGGATACTAAAGGATCAGGTTTTCTCATTTTTGACTTCATCAAGATCATTAACAACTTATTACATAGTTCTGTTGGTCTCAAGATTCTTTTTAGATCTTATGTGATATGGTTATTCTCATTACTCACAAATACATGAGCACAACATTCTTTTTCTTTCTTAAAATTAGTAAATATCCATATCTTCTTATTTTCTCCATGATATAGTGATGTACCAGTCTCTCAATTATCTCTTAGAATTAGTGTTTCTGAGTTCAAAATAACCTCAAACCAATATCTTCTTTGGTACCTACACAATATTTATTCACCAAAATAGAAAATTTTACAATGTTATAATTATTTCGTGATATTAATTTTTATTTATCATATGATAAATTTTGGTAGGATCACCTTCCTCTTATACAATTATCAAATCTCCATCATGTTCCTATTTTAAATCACCCGAAGACATGAGATTTTTTGTCACATGGTATTTGAATAATTGTGACCTCATCATCTCCTAAAATAATTCTACATGTATTTTATTCCATCAATTAAGGAATTTATAAATTACCATAGTAATTTATATGGCATGTAAGGAGTCATTATTTCTCACAAGTGGATTAAAAACTCACATGGGATTCAAAATTCTTAGAGATGTTATACCAAGTCATGTAAGAATCATTATTTATTTTGTTTTGCGACACTTCTAAGATGAATAGAACACCTAGGTATATTTAATAATTTAATTTACCTCTTTATTTCATAACTATATATAGTGAATCCCATTCAATTTTATTATGGAATACTCTCATCATTGAAATTTTCCTCTCAATATGATTATCCTTCATTAATGGATTTAATTATGATAATTTTATTGATAAACTTTGTAAAAAAATAAAGATCATATCTTCACATAATATAAATATTAATTTTCCATTCATCAAATGTATTCTCACAATATTCATATAATATTCATTTTAAAATAAAATCATATTTTCATTACTATTACATTGGTAGTGTGTTACCTTTTTATAGATTCTTCCGACCTTTATGAAACCACTTGATCCTTGACTTGAACTTCACACATCTCACATTGAACATTAAATGGTTCATTAAATATTTTTGTATAATTAAATCATTTTGAGATACCCTTAGTCTACACTTATTAAATTTCAATACCATAGTCTAATAGTTAATTACCATTACATAGAACATTTAATTTCTCATTTTATTTATACAATGTAAAATCTTCCTTTATGTAGGTAATTTATTTATCAAACTAAAATTTCATAGCCTAAACAAAATGAAGTTACCATTATTTTGGTAATGCAATTATTAATTTACCCTTACTCAAGTAATAATTACAACTCAAGAATACCATACGTCATCCCCCATCACTCCCAAGTCTATCCATAGTCCATCAAATTTTATAGAAAAGGTTAAATCACATGTCATATTCATAAATTTTAGTGAAAACATTATCAAAATTATATTTGATATATTTTCTTGAATAAAATCATGACTTCTTAAATATAGTGGCCTCAAAACTCCATTTTCTATTTAATAAGGAAGAACCTCATTCATTAATTAATTCAATAAATTTGAATTAACTTCTTCACAAAACTTATATACAAAAATTGTTGGAACTATGGTTTTTCATTACTGGAAATGGATTATGGTATGTGTTTGTTGTCAATACTCACATGTATGATCATGAATTTTTCAAGGAAAGGGATCTTACATTTCAAGCAAACAACATTATTAAGGTGGAATTGTTTCCCAATGATTGCCAAATATTTTGGTCCAAAAATCGGAGAATGGAGAAAGGTGTTTTTGGAAAAAGAAGTTGCACGCAAGTTTGAAGGTGGTTTGGAAAGTTCCATGTAAGGAATGTTTCAGGATCATCACATCAAAATATGGAAAATGAAAAAAGTACGTGAAATATTTAAATGTGCGTGAAAGATGAGGTTGCGTGGAAGATACTTATGCACCCATTACGACATCAAAATTTGTTTGATGTGTTCATCTAGAATCTTGAATGTAGTGTCATCGAGGCCTATAAATAGGTGGCTATCCCCCTTCAAGAATAATAACTTTTCCAATGAATATCTGGTTGCTCTGCCGTGCGAAATATTTGCGTGCAGAAGATTCATGTGATGTAAATCTTGCATGCAAGGTGATCTTTAAGTCAATTAGGACCAAGTGAACCCCATGGTGTGGTTGCATGAAATATAGGGATTGAGAAAAATAAAATATTGTGTGAAAATTCCAAAACTTGCGCACAAGAACAAGTGTTATGTGCAAGTGCAATGTTGAGATTCTAATAGGTTTTATATATCTAGTTTGTTTGATCAGTGCTTTCAAGTGCATCAATTCAGGACTTTGATGAAAGCATAGTCTTGTTCTAGACAGAGACAAAGAATTCAATGCCAATATAGAGAAGAGAACTTCATGTCGATAAACTGGGTAAGACTTCACCCAAGGTAGTGAGCTAGGGGGAGTAAAAAAAAGTGCTCCGAGGGACACAGTGTAGTATCCCTAAAAATATTTAAAGGTAGTGTTCCTGATATAGAGTGACTGTGTCCAAAATTTTTTATTCCACAACTAGTGAAGATTGGTGAATTTTGGAATGATCAGTACATTGTCAATTTTTGCTCTTTGGACTATCCCTTAGTGGTAAACCATGTAAAACTGTTGTGTTCTCTTTATGCATGTGAATGTTTGATTGTTGATCAAATCCTTCACACCGGTTTAACAAGTTCCTAACAATGTGGAAACAAGATCCATCACATTAAAAGAAAAAGTTGAAACCCTAATTCACCCCTCCTCTATCAGGGTGTTCTGGGGTTCTACAAAAAACACAACTTCAGTTCATGTGGGTACAATAAACACTCAATAGGTAACAGTCGTGAGGGTATTTTTAGCTCTTTATCTCATTAACCCTTGAGATACCATGTTATTTATTGTATTTTGATTCCGTTGTGATTATTTTTTTGTATTTTTATTTTATATAGTTTTTTATCCTCATTGAAATTATATGCATCCTTTTATGGGTTTTACATTGAATTTAGGGATGAGAATATGGAATGAATTAAAGACATGAGGTTAGATTTCACATCCTAGAAAACTATGCTACAACCAATATAATACATCTAGAAATGTTATTGAGGATATTTCTTGACTGGTGTATGACCCGTGAACAATGTTTTCATATTAGGCATAAAGTCACTTCATGTGTGGGTTTTTTATTTAGACATATTGATTCATGTATTTTCCATGGGTGGTTGTTGTTTAATGGAAGGGAATCAAGTAGGTTCTTGTGATTTGTTAATGCAGAATAGATTTTGTTGGTGTTTGTAGTGTGACATTACTTATATAGTTGTTTAATTTTTTTTTAAAAAAATTATATCATAAAAATAATTTGGTTTCGAAAAGAGTCATTAGGTATTAGGTGTAAAATGGACATGGTTTATATTACATGTTCTAGAAGATATAGATTTCATTATTAGATACAAGTAGTGTTTTGGTTATAAAATTAAAACCCGAAATTATTTTAAATTTATGTTAATTTAGTGTATTTTTTGAATTTATAATGAAAGGTATGATTTTTTTGGATTATTTGGAATGTTTTTAAAAGTGTATATCCTTTAAAAATAGATTTTCCAAATCTTTTTTGATACTTGGGTAGACATTAATTATTTAGGAGTAAATTGAATATTTTATAATGAGTTAAAATGTTTTAAAAGGGATTGTTTTTTTAAATCATGTTTGATTTAGTAATGTGATTTTTATACTCTTTTCCAAATTAGGTGAGTTTAATTTAAAAAATAATTTATGAGATATATGTATTTTATGGATTAATTGAATTTGATTTTCCCCCGTTTTGGTGTTTGTCTACTTGATTTGATTGTGAAGCGTGAATGAGTTATGTTCTTGTTTCATGTAATTCATTATATGCCTTCCCAAAATGTCTCAATTAATGGTGGGATATTTATCATTAGGGTTGAACCTTGAATTGTCTCTTCCTTACCTTGGTATTTTCCTTTTACTATTATTTGACTCTCCTCAGACTATAAGTTGAGTGGTGGAGCTAGATCTCTCATGTGCATTATGGTCATGTTTGGCTTTGCTATAGTGACTGAGTGGTAGTGATATTGTTGGATGGTTAATATTAGTTGGATTGTGTATAAATTTCCATATAATACTTTATTCTATGTATTTTTATTTTCATGATGATATTTTTATGATATTTATGGTTAAGTATTGGGAAATAATGATTTAGTGTGCTTTTCACTTGGTGTATTCATTGAGATACATCTTGGTTTCTATTTAGTGAGTGGTCATCTATTGAGACTTTGATGACTTATTATATTTCAATTTTTATTGAGGTTTTTATGGTTAAAAATTAGGAACATTCTTGGTTAAATGGAATGATAATATTTTTTATTAGCTTGAGAGTACTATCGGGTTTTGTGGTTAGATATTTTCACCAAGGATAGTGTTCCTAGAGCATGGTCTTGGGTTACTTAAACTTCTTACTTGTGACCTGAGGATGAATTATTGTTGTTCTAGTTAAAGAATGACTTAAAATGGAGTTTTCCTTCATGATTTTTTGATTTCATGGATTTTTTGCCATTGTATTATGGTATTTTGTATGTTTCATGGGTTTTATTCTCATTTTAGATATTTGGAGTTAGTGGATTAAATATTTTTTATGGTTGAAAAAGAATTGATGTTTCACAGAATTTTTTTTGGTGACTATTTTTCATAGTGATATATATCCTTTTGGTTGTGTCTATAATTTATCTAAAAAATTCACATTGATTAAAAATAGAGGGGATACGTATGCTAGACTTACTTCTTTGTATAACATCATGTTGGGTGATCTCGTATCATGTATTGTTTTTAAAATGTTTGAGGATGATTTGAGACTTAATCTATTGATTTCTGGGTGTTGGTTAATGATTGGTGTTGGTTAATGATTGGTGTTGGTTAATGATTGGTGTTGGTTAATGATTGGTGTTTTATTCTATATATAATTCATATATAGTTTTCCCGAACCTATCACCTCTTATGATTGGGTGAAAAGATTTCATCTCTATGTTTTTAGCATTTTCAACAATATTCTAGGGGAAAAGTTGGCACAGTGAGAAGAATTGTGAAATCCGCATGTCACTATACCAATTTTGGAATTTAGAGTGTCTCCTTATTTTTTCAAGTGGGTTTGAAGGTCCTAGGTGGCTTCTTGACTCTACCAGTAGTAGTTCAGATCATGAACAAGAGATATCATTCTATGACTGACTCATACAAAATTCATATTTTAAGGGGTGGTCATTCACACTATGAATGAGGTCTATCACACAATAAATTGAATCACATGGGTATTTCACACTATGAAAGGGATTTCACACCATGAAGGGTGTCTCATGATTTTTTTATTCCATTAACCATCCATCCTACATTAAGAGATTTTATTGATAGGGGGAAGAGAAAAAAAAAGTCATGGTGGCCTAAAATAGTGGAGCCCAAGAGCATTAGTTCTGACAAGATTTACACATTCTAGGGGAAGGGATCCAGTGGTATTAAAGTTGGAAAATGAATTAATAGGGGTGTACCAAGAGGCCAGGAAGTCCACAACTACATTAACTTCTCACCATGTGTGTGTGATATCCATGTGACTGGAGAGGAGACTCCTACATCTAGGAATCAGATAGGCGATATCCCACAATATTGAAATAGACAATGTGATAGATCCGTGAAGAATTAATTAATATGTTTCAACCCCTATCAGTGATATATCATGAGAGAAGCACAATTCTAGTCTCGTGGTCATGGATAAAGCTTCAACAATAAGAGAATCTCCTCGGCCAAAAGAACCACTGAAAGAAAAGATAACATATTCATCTTGGTTGTGAACAAATCCACCACCCTCATGTTACCATTGGTACATGACCCATAAATATTAATTTTGAGACCATAACCTGGATGAATCCATCGAACCCATTTTCCTTGAAAAGGAGATCTGTGAGCCATGATATAAGAAACCTTACCAAGAACGAGACTATGAAGGTAATGGGAAGCCTCCCAATTGATGGAAACAACTTATTTGGAGGACAGTTCCACCCTTTTTTTTTCAAAGTAGGTGGTCTGGTGGTAGGTGGTGGGTGTCCAAACCTCACCAAATTCATTCAGCGGGAGAAAGGAAGGCAGTGGGAGAGGCAGCATATATAAAGGGCTCTCTCCCATCAGCTTCAACATCACTTGTAGCTTCACTATCTCATCACCTGTGATCCATCTTTGAGTGTGGTATTTGTGAGATTTATTTCCTCGCTTATTCAAGAGAGATTTTATGAGGGGTTTCTCCTTGTAATAGCGAGGGAGTGTGTACCTACTTTTACCCATAGTGAGATCCTTCTGTTTTCCTGTGGTTTTTTACTCCTTCCAATTGGGGTTTTTTCCATGTTACATCTGATGTCCTTTTTATTTCTGCATTTGTACTTTATTTTATCTCATGATCATTGCTCCACCGGTGGGCCGATCATTTATGGTCCCAACAAGTGGTATCAGAGGCGTGGTTCTGGCTTTGTGTTGTTCACATTTTCAAGTATTAATAATTCTCGTAAATTTGAGTATGCTCTATGATTGCAACTCCGGTTGATCTGTAACATCAGACAAAATTCAGTGATATTTTTAAATACATCGTTGTGAAATGAAATAGGTTCTGGACTGATGGTGTGTCCAGATAACGGTGAAATTTGAGATCGAAAAATTCAATGGGAATAATTTTTCATTGTGGAAAAGGAAGATGCAGGCAGTACTGTGGAAGGATAATTGTCTACTACCAATTGGAAAAAATCTAGTGGGTGTAACAGATGAGAAATGGAATGATATGGACAGAAATGCTATTTCCAACATCCATTTGGCTTTGGCAGATGGGGTCCTATCGAGCATTGCAGAGAAAAATATGACAACGTAAATATGGGATAATCTGACGAAGTTTTACGAGGCCAATTCACTACACAACAAAATTTTCCAGAAGAAAAAATTGTAAACTCTTCGGATGGCAGAGTCATCATCAGTGACCAACCACATCAACAACCTCAATACTCTCTTCGCTCAGCTCATGGCATTGGGCTATAAAATTATGGATACTGAACATGCGAAGATTCTACTCCAGAGTTTTCCAGATTCGTATGACCAACTCATCATCAACCTCACCAATAATATCCTGATAGATATGCTTCTCTTTAATGATGTTGCAGTTGTGGTTCTTGAAGAATAAATTCAACACAAGAACAAGGAGGATAGACATACAACTTCGCACCAAGCGAAGGCTCTATCAATGGAGAGAAGAAGGATGATGGAGCATGGTTCCAATGGGATCCAAAATCATGCCAAGTCCAAATCAAGGAGTAAGAAGAAGAATGTCACATGTTTCAATTGTGGAAAGAATAGTCACATCGAGAAGGATTGTTGGAATAATAATAGTGGTGAAAAGACCTCTCAGGGGAATGTGGCGAGTACTTCTAGAAAAGAAGATACACTAGTTAGTGAAGCGGAAACAACTACTGGAAGTAGGTAGCATCTCGACCATGCATATATTATCGACTTAGGATCAAAATGGAACATGAAATATCACCGGTAATGGTTTGACTAGTATGAAACCATCCCAGAAGGACTTGTGTACATGGGGAACGATCATACACTAAAGATCTTTGGAGTCAGTACCATCAAACTAAAGATGCATGATGACATAGTACAGATCCTCCAAGGAGTACGTCTTGTGAAGGGCCTGAAGAAGAACATATTGTCTTTGGGACAATTTTATGACATTGGATGCAAGAATCACACCATGAATGGGGTGATGAAAATTATGAAGGGTGCACTTGTGGTAATGAAGGCATAGAAGATCTCGAAGAACCTGTATGTGCTTATGGGTGAAACGTACAAGGAGTCAGAGATAGTTGTTGCATCAACTACCTCAACATAAGTGTTGACGACGATATGGCATCTGAAGCTTGCAGTATGTTAGAATGAGGCCTGAATATTCTTGCAGATCAGAAGTTGTTGCCTAGTCTTAAAAAGGTATCCTTACCATTTTGTGAGAATTGTGTTTTGAGAAAGCAACATAGGTTAAAGTCCAGGACATCAACAACAAGAAGTAAAGAGATCTTGGAGTTGATCCATTCCTATGTTTGGTGAGCACCGGTTATATCCTGGGGAGGAGAAAGGTACTTTGTATCAATCATTGATGATTATTTTAGGAGATGTTGGGTATAACTAATCAATAGGAAGGTATATGTTTTTAAAGTCTTCAAAACATTAAAAGCATGGAAGGAGCTTGACTGTAGAAAGAAGATCAAGTGTCTAAAAATAGTCAATGGTAGAGAATATACAAGCGATGAATTTGATACCTTTTGTCAACAGGAAGGAATCAAGAGACAGTTCACAGTGGCATACACTCCTCAGCAGAATGGAGTGGTAGAGCGAATGAACAGAACCCTATTGGATAGAACAAGGGTGATGTTGAAGACTGTAGGAATTTCCAAAACATTTTGGGTAGAAGCAGTGAATAATTCCTGTTATGTGATCAACTGATCTCATTTAATAGAGATTGAGCTGAAGACACCAGTGGAGATGTGGAATGGTAAACCCGCTGACTATTCTCGGTTACATACTTTTGGAAGTCCTGTATATGCATTGTCTAATGACCAGGAAAGATCGAAGTTGGATTTGAGATCTAGGAAATGTATCTTCTTGGGGTACGCTGATGGAGTGAAGGGGTATCGTTTGTGGGATCCCACTTCCCACAAATTTATCATCAGCATAAATTTCATTTTTGTAGAAGATAATGTGCAGATGACAACTGATCAAGACATGGAGAAAGTGAATATAGATACCACAATAGTCGAAGTAGAGGAAAAATACAAGGAAGAACTAGTTTCCTTTGAGACATTAATAGAGCATGATGATCAGGTACCGGTTGAATCTAGACCACGATGGTCAACTCGGGAGAAAAGAGCCCCAATATGGCACTCAGACTATATCACTGAGAGAAATATTGCATACTACTTATTGACGGAGGATGTAGAGCCATCTTCTTTTGTGGAGGTGACCTAGAGTCCAGATGTATCCTCATGGATGGTGACGACACAAGAAGAACTTGAATCCCTGCATAGGAACAAGACTTGGGATCTTGTTCCATTACCTCGTGGAAGGAAGGCTATCGAAAAAAATGGATCTTTAAGATTAAGCAGGATAGAAAGGACCATGTGGAAAGATATCATGCAATATTGGTGGTCAAAGGATTTTCTCAAAAGTAAGGTATTGATTTCAATGAAATATTTTCTCTTGTTGTTAGACTGAAAACTGTTCGGTTAGTTTTGGTGATGTGTGCTACATACAACATACATCTAGAGTATCTAGATGTGAAGACTGCTTTTCTCTATGGTGATCTTGATGAAGAGATATATATGCTCCAACTAAAAGGTTTTCCAAAATAAGGAAAAGCGAACATGGTTCTCAGGTTGAAAAAATATCTGTACAGTCTCAAATAGGTGCCGAGGAGTTGGTACAAGAGATTTGATTCCTATATCATGAGCCTTGGATACGACAGACTTCATTCAAATCCTTATGCATATTTCAAGGGTTCTAATGGTAATGATTTCATCATTATTCTATTTTATGTGGATGAAATGTTGGTTGCAGGCCCCAACAATGATCAAATCTGGGATACAAAGGTACAATTGGACAGGGAGTTTGATATGAAGGACTTGGGACTAGCAAACAAGATTCTTGGGATATAGAAATAATGGGAAGATTTGGCTATCATAGAAGAGTTACTTATAGGGAATCTTAAAATGCTTAAACATGCAAGATTATAATCCAATCTCTACCCCACTTCCCATTAATTTAAATCTATCCTCCACGATGAGTCATAGTAGTGAAGCAGAGAGGATGGAAATGTCTCGAGTACCATATGAATCTGCAGTGGGTAGTCTAATGTTCTCTATGGTTTGTACTAGACTAGACATTATACATGTAGTGGGAGAAGTTAGTCGGTATATGGAGAATATGGGATGGGAGCATTGGAGCATAGTGAAGAGGATCTTAAGATACGTCAAGAAGACCTCAAATTCTGCATTATGTTACAGAGGATCAAATTTTACTATCAGTGGCTATTTTGATTCAAATTTTTTAGGTGATTATGACTGGAGGAAATCCACTACTGGTTATTTGTTTACTCTTGAAGGAGGAGCTGTGAGCTGGATTTCAAAGTTAAAGTCAGTTGTGGATTTATCTATAATAGAGACAGAGTATATGAAAGCTACACATGCTTGAAATGAGACAATTTGTATGAGAAAGTTGATGGAGGATCTCAGGCACAAACAAATGCAGATTCCATTGTTTTGTGACAGTCAGAGCACCTTTCACATTACAAGGAATCCATATTTTCATTCCAGGACAAAGCACATTAGGGGGTACAATATCACTTTTTCTGAGATGTGTTGGAGGAAGGAAGTGTTGATATGCAGAAGATTCAAACTAAAGAAGATCTGGCATATTATTTGATGAAGGCAATTAACTCTGATAAGTTCAAATGGTGCATATCATCGAGCGGCCTCGTAGAGACTTCAGCAGCATGTTTGGCAGATAAAAAGGATGTGTGGTGATGTGATTGATTCTCAATAAAATATCCAAGTGGGAGATCTGTTGATAACAGATTATTTGGAGGTTGGTGTCTCCCCTTTTGTTTGTCAAATGAGGTGGGCAGGTGGTAGGTGGTGGGTAGACAAACCCCTCCAAATTCATCCAGCGGGAGAAAGGAAGGAAGGGGAGAGGAAACCTATATAAAGGTCTCTCTCCCATCAGCTTCAACATCACTTGAAGCTTCACCATCTCATCAACTGTGATCTATCTTTGAGTGTGGTATTTTTGAGGTTTATTTCCCCACTTATTCAAGAGAGATTTTATGAGGTTTTTGTCCTTGTAATAGTGAGGTAGTGTGTACCTGCTTTTATCCATAGTGATATCCTTTTATTTGATTATGGTTTTGTACCCCTTCCAATTGGGGTTTTTTCCACATTACATCTTGTGTCCTTTTTATTTCTACATTTTGTACTTTATTTTATCTCGTGATTATCGCTACACTAGTGGGTCAATCATTTACAGTCCCAACACGAATGCTTAACCATAGGGGCCAATTCAACCACCATGGTGTGAGATCTGACCATAACCACCAGGTTCAAACTCATAATCCCTTCATGATGACACTTGCTAAAATCATTCCATACTATCCAACATCCAATGACCATGAATAGTCCCATCGCATTGCTTTCCTGTATGCAATCATGAAAATTGTGAAACCAAAAATGAAGAAAATTGCTGATATTAAGAACCTGACCAGTCTTCCCACTGTATGCACCGAGTGTGAGCCACATAGAGGATTCCCATTCCCCTTTAATGATGAGATGCACAGTGGTATCCTATTTAGGTCAACGACAACATCAACACCGAGAGGCAATTGAGATTCCTGCATATCACAACTGATCATCTGTTGACAAGGCTCAGTTATTAATATGCCATAACAAGAAATTGAGTTTACCAGGTAATTCCTTACACCACAACGTAAACCCCAGGGATCATGGTCATGTCCACCATGAAATATCCATATATAATCCTTCGTTGATAAGAGTCTAGATGAGGAGGAATTAAAGACAGGCCTTTCGAGATCCCAAATGATCATAATAATATTGTAAATTTCATACTTTTGATGATTGAGCATAGCACTGAAAAAAGTGGGATAATTACTGGACTATGTTAAGGATATATCCGGTACTAGGAATCCCAGAAAATCCAGAACCTTCCCCATCCAGTTAGTATTCCAGTAGTTAATAGATCTACATCCAATGATCTAATGTGAATCGAGATGAAGGGAAGGAAGGTGCCGCCAGATCGAGTTCCATAGCCTAGAACTCCTACCCCCTAAATCATCCAGACCCTACCTGTATTTTATATAAATACTTTTTTCCTAAAAAGATGTTCCATCCATAAAATCTCATGATAAAATCACTTGGAGACTATCCATGGTTTCTTTGACACTTTTAATTCCAATGCCTCCATACTCAAAATCACGTGCCATCATATGCCATGATTTCCAATGACATTTACCTTCACCATGTGCATCTCAAGTGAATGTAGAAAAGGGGTTTTCAATAATATTGATGATAGTATTAGGGATAATGAGAGTAGTCAAGACAAGAATGGGTATGGAGGAGAGAACGTTGTTAACCATGGTGATACGATTGCCGAAAGAGAAGAATTAGTTGTTTATTCTATTAACCATTTATAATATTGTGAACCCTCTGATTGGGACATTTAATTTTTTTTCTTGTTTTATCCTCATTGTATTTTAGGGGTTTTGGATCCCAATTCACCTCTCATTCATGTCATAAATATTATATAGGGATCATTATAGTCTCCTTGTCACGAACCAGCCCGGGTCGACCCTGAACCGGTCACCCGAGCCGGTCCGCGGCAAGTCCCGAGGGGCGTTCCTGATCCCCCCAGGACGACAACAAGTGCCGGACATTAAAATTTTGATCGTTGGGAATGATTTCATCCCAAACTAAAAAAACAGGATCAAAAGAAAGAATATAAACTAAACAAACTGACAAACACTAAAGACATAAACACCTATACCACGACATACCTCCATGTGACCTCGCGGGTCACCACCCAACTACAACCAACGTCGCTCCCTCACTGAGCGACTCAAGCCAAGAAAACCTGAACACAAGAAACCTGCAACTGAAAAGGTAAAAGATAGGCGTGAGCACAAAAGTACTCAGTAGGTGAGCCCCACAAAAAATCCCAATGCACTGCCAGTAAATAAAGAATCTACATAATCCAGGTTTGAACTATAATGTATAAAAGTAAGTTTTCATAATGCTTTACATAAAAATCAAACACGACACATTTCCCTTAGTCTTTTTGAAAGTTAGTTCCCTTTCATCGGTTTTAACCTCATTCTAGAAAGCAAAGTGTTACATTTTCAAATCTTACCCAAAGAGAATAAAGCATTTTCATTTGAAAACCCATTTTCCCAAAGTCTAACAGTATAGGCTGTGAAGGATGACTGAAAGTAAACAAGCAGGGAAAACAAGTGCAAGTAAAAGTAAGCAAGCAAGGAAAACCAAGTGCAAGAAGAAATAAACGAGAAGTTATCAGCAATAACCATGGGTGATCCTGAACATCCCTAGAAAACCCCTGGACGTACTCGGGTTCAGACTACCTGCCAGCGTGGTACTCCATAGTCAATAACCAACAGGCCGCCCTAATAGCCAACCAGTGGCACATCCCTCCAGGCCTGTCCACAACTCCAGGGGGTACTAACCCGTCTAATCAGGGTTAGCAAGAAACCGTCACTCGATAATCTACAAGACGCCCAGGAACCCATTGTGGTTTTAGTAACACTGTGTAAGTGGGAGACCCTCGCACGCGTGACTCATCTCACCGCACTTTCCAAACCCTTACACGGACATCGCTACACGACAACCCTCGAAGGGAAGTCCCCCTGTAGAAATGCCCTCACAAGTACGTGTATATATATATATATGTATAATCACTTCACATTTATTAAACTGCCAACCGGGCCGTCATGTCAGTTACATTAGGATCATTTAAGACTAAAGAATTTTTAAAGAGAGATGACACACACCATTTCATTGAAAACCAGAAACGCACTTAGAAATTTATTTAAGAAAATCAAATCAGCATCTTAAACCTGGAACACATTTGTTTCACAAGTAGAGTCACTTTCCAACAACCAAACGCACCCCACATTTATCAAGATCCAAACCGGTCTCTAATAAATTTTTTGAAGGAACACCATTTCCCAAATGAAATCCAAACTTTTGTTCATGCAACAAAAGAAAACATCTTTCATCAACCAAGAGCCACACATAAAGTTTCCAGAAACAAGTTCAGAGGTCACACGACGTTTTCTCTAATCAAGGTTCCAAGAAAACCACCATTTTCCATAAACAATACATCTACTAATTTCCACACTCCAAAAACATTTCAAAACCCAATTCAACATGTCTTTCATTATTCAGGAAGAACCATCTAGCAACACTACCATGGAAGAACACAATTAAATCGAAGAAAACGCTTTTAATGAAACGCTAGAATTAAAACAACTTTTATCATCAGCAGATCACCAAACTATAGATAACTACTAAATAATACCTTTAAATTTACAGAAACTTAATAAAAAGTCAAGGAGTAAATAAATTCTAAATTTAAAGGCGAGTGCAAAAGGATACCTACCTCAAGACGCAGCTCGGAACGAAAAATGACACGGCCCAAAACTCCCGTTGCGTAATGGTCGCACCGTATTGCGCCGTCAAACCGGTCCTAAAACAAAAGACCATTAAACGGGTTCAACGATAATAATAATATCATAATAGTAATAACAATCGTAATAATAATAATGTGAAAATAATAATGGTGATAACATTAACATCATAATAATGATAACACCATATAATAATAATAATAATGATGATATAATAACAATCATAATATGGCACGATTATAATAATACAATAATAATAACAATAATAATTTAGCACATTTATAATATAATAATATAATAATAATAACAATAATAATATAATAATAATAATAATAGCCTAATCATAATAATGACAATAACATAACAAAATAATAACTAAATAATAATAATAATAATAATAACCTTAATAATATATTAATAATAATAATAATATAATAATAATAATAACATAATTTAATAACAAGAATAACATAACAATAACAATTTAATAAGTATAATAATAATAATGTAACAATAATATAATCACAATAATAATAATATAATGATAATAATAATAACTTTATAATAATATAATAATATTATTATTATTATTAACATGATAAAAATATTAAAATGTTATATATATATATATAAAACGTAAATAAATGAGATTAACACATAAAGGAAAAAATAATAAAATAAAAACAAAATAAAAACAAAATAAAAATTAAACTCACAATGGAGCGGGAGGGGGGATCCGGAATAGGGGGTGAGGGCCGGCGGCTAGGGTCGCCGGATGGAGGTCCGGGGTGGGGGAGATGGTGCGCCGGAGGTCGGGAGGCCGGCGAGGATGGGGAAGAAGAGGAAAGCAGGAGGTTGGCACAGCGGAGGGACCAGGACACCGGGGCGAGGCCGGCAAGGGAGTGGCGAGCCGGGCAGGGGGTTCGCGCGCAGGGGAGGGGTCGCCGGACGGGAGGTGAGGACAGCGGTGGACGGTGACTCAGCATGGAGGGACGACGAGCAGTGGAGAGGGCCGGGGAAGTCAGGACAGTGGCTGGGCGAGGAGGCTGGCGGCGCGCGGGGTCGGCGCAAGGCGGAGAAGCAGGGGGGAAACGTGGTCGGCGACGGGAACAGGAGGGGAGTGGGGCGGAGCGCCGGAGCGGAGCGGAGGCCGGCGGTTGGCTGGCGAAGGCGACAGGGGCACAACGACGGGAGGAGGAGGGTGCGCCGGCCGAACCAGGAGGGGGGGGGGGAAGGAGAAAGACGTGGGAGAAGGAGAGGGAGAGAGAGAGAGAGAAAAGGGGAATGGGGTGGTGGCTGGGTAGGGGGGTAGGATTAGGGTTAAATTAATATATATATATATATATGATAAAAATAATAATAATTATTATTATAATAATGATAATAACATTATAATAAAAATGTTAATAAGTATAATAATAATAATAGTAAAACATTACAATAATAATAATAAAATGTATAATAATAATAATAATAATAATAATAATAATAATAGAATAATGATAATAAATAAAAGTTAGTTAATTTTAATAATAATTATTTTAATCAAAATACCCGTGTATATATACGCATACCTAAACACATATATATATACCTATATATAAACATATACACGTAGATACATTATATATATATATACATATATAAACATAACGTATTAAAGTGTATACATATGTATATATATACACACACACATATATAGACATATATATATATATATATATACTTATACACGGAAAATAACTACAATAATAGTAACGCAACTCAAAAAGTAATAATAATAAAAAGTCAACGTAAAATCTTTAATATTTAAAACGCCGGGCGAACACATAGTCGCCCGGGCCGAACGCACGATCACCGCTAGCGATGCGATGACCGCGCACCGGCGCTAAACCGCCGACACAACTAATCCTCGAAAAAATTTAAATCGAGACCAAGAAAGAAGTAAAATAAAGATATCTGTGGTCGGGGTGTGACACTCCTACGCCCCCACCTCCCTTGATTTTATGCTCCTCTCCCTTGACATTCAATAGTATTGGATGAAAGGTCTCCTTTTTCTCACTTATTATTCTTTAATCTACCTTTCTCTGGAGGTTATATTTCTCCCATAAACCCAATTTTTTGTGTTTGGTAAATTTTGGGCTTGAGTAGGTCATAATAATGGATCATGTTTTTGTTAAAGGAATGTATAGACTATTTATACATTATTGAACTAAATAAATTGATTAATACTTACTTCTGACTTTGAGGTAGTTTTTTTTATGAATTACCATTTATACGACATGTCAATAACTGAATAATTGTTTCAAAAATTCATTAATATAAAATAGTATGCATATGTGATATCTATGTTTTGTTCAAAAAAAAATTGATGGCTTTTACACACTTGTAATAAGAGAAGATTTATGATTTTCCTTTACTTTCTTCAAAAATGAAATGTTTATGGATTCCACATGTTTGATGAAATGTATAAATTGTTTATCAAGGAGAAATTGGTCATTTTAAAGTGTTTCTTTACATAGGTAAATTTCTAAAGAATGGTTTGATTATTTTAGAGAGTTTATTAATAAAATTGGTTCATTTGGACATTGTTAAATGGATTTAAGACATTGTAGTTTTTTTGGTTTTAATGATGATTTCTAAGAGAATGTTTTATTTCCAAAGCGCATCTTGTATGATGTATTGAAGAATCATTTTGAAGAAATTTTTAAAAATGAAATTTTAAATGGTATAGAATATATTGTAATTCAGAACTTATTTTCAATGGTCTGTTAGGAACATTATGGAAAAAAGTTTTATAAAAATAGATAAGACTTTATCATAGCCCATTTGATTATATCATGATTATAATGTATTGTGACCCCATGGTAGATTATTTATATTTTATTATCATCACCATTGTTACCTTTGTTTGGATATGGAAAAGGGGGATGTTTCTTGAGAGGGTGTGGGAGGTGAGATTTGGTTTATTAGAAATTCATTATCCTTGATATGTGGGAGGATATTCTACTCATTTTTTACCCTGCTCCCTTGATTAATATCATGGGTTCTATTGTTAACTAATAGATATTATAAATGACTATTTCACTAGTCAAGCATGCGCTAACTGGATAGTACATTAGAAGAGTTGAAATATTCTAGGGTTTGGATGGTACCCAATATTTACTAGGGGGGATACTAGATGAGGTATATTTTTAGGACCCATAGGGTCCCAATGATTGGATATCTGGGTCTAGTGTTATTCTTGTTGGAGCCTTGTGAGTTTCTAATGATGCCTAGTTTTCATTAAGTATTATCTTGGGGATTCTTCTACATGAATTGTTTGTATACACTAGAATTTTATTAGATTATATGGCGACATTTTTCATATTGTTTTTTCTTTTTACTCATCCTTTATATCTTAGTGATCATCATTTTTTCAAAACTTCATTTTTATTTTATTTATTTTTAATCTGAATTCCAAGATGATTTGGAAAGTGTGTGGTTTAATGGAAATGAATGTTTTTTTCTTCAAAAATTATATTTATGATATTTTTTTATGGTCCAATTTAGTTATCAAGAGGTGGGGTGAAATGAGTTTTCAAATTTTTATATTAAAAATATATTATAAATTGAAATTAAAAACACCATAATGATAATACTACCCAGTTCAATAATAATACAGGTATAAAATCATTAAATCACTGAAAATATTTATAAAATGTATGATAAAAACTCAGCTAAATCATTTGAAAAAATATAAATTTTTGTATTATTTTTCTCACACAAAAATTATTATATGACAATTAAAATATACCTATTAGAGTATTTTATAAAGAATAATTTTTTAATTAAAAATAAATAGAGACAATTAAACTGAATCAAATAGTTGATTTGAAAAATGGGTTTGGTATCATGCCAAGACATATTACTCTCCACTTGATAGAAGTCCACTATAAATATTGTTTACTAAAAGAAACAAATTTATCCACATCCTAGATCTAGTATACAAAAACAATGTCACAATAGTAATCCCAAACTAAAACCATCCACTTATACTATTATCTAATGAATGAAATATGGAAAGGATATGATAAAATTTTATCAAATTACTCTCCAATTTAGTAAATTATATTGAACTTGAAATATAAAAAAATTAAAGCATGAAAAACTCGAATTTAAAAAACAATATAGAAGAATAGATAATGAATATTGATATGTTATAAAGATCTATTTCTATGATCAATATTGATATTGTCAATAATAATATTATTCTTCTATTGGATTATCTATAAATAAGTCCTTGTTGGAACTTCAAATGATATTCACTAAGATTTTATAGGGTTTTAATTTTTAAATGAAAAATAGAGAATCCTATAAAGAAAATGACAATCCTCTTTCTTTTAGTAGTTACAGCTTTACACTTTAGCATGAACCTCCATATATCTCACTAACTAAAAAATACACCATGAAAATTGCTGACTCATTTTCATGAATTATTCCACATATTTATAATTTTTCAATACTCAAATTATCTATTGTATGATATAAATTAATTAAATCCACATATCTATATGGAAATCATGAAAAGGATAAATTTGTATTCATTTCTCCAGAGAATTAATTTAAGAATAATCATTCCTAAATCCTCGTACAAAAAAAATATTTGACTTTTATTAAATTTAAAAAACTAACTATTGGATATTAATTTAAATTTATTGGAAATTAGGAAAAAAGAAGATAAATTTATAGAGGTTGAAGTCTGGAAAGGAAACAAAACATCTCATGGAAGAAAGATATTGCAATAGATGAAAATACATCATCAAAAGTAGATATTACATCATGGTCTCTAGTCATGCTTCATGGTAGCAGATCTCAGTTATTGGTAGAGGATCCTTGATATAAATAAAGAACTATATTGGAAGTATCAGAAGTGAAATGTAGGAATTAGAAGTATTTAGATAGAAGAAGAAGTCTTCTGATGGTTGTAGATATCATTCAATGGAAGTATAAGTCTTTTGATGGTAGAAGAATAATTTTGATAGTAAAAAGAGTAAACTCATGATAGTATGTTGTACTTAGATAAATTCATGTAAAACCTATAATTATAATGTTCTATCATAAAGTATATTAAATTTTTGTGCTAATGTAAGATTGATTTATGGGCATTAAAACAAATAATTTATAGATTTATCCAACAATGTACCCCTTTTTATGATAAAAAATTATGGTTGAAAGTAAATTCAAAATAGTAGTTTTAATGAATTATAAAGTATAATTAGATTAAGAAAAAAACTATGAATAATGTTCCACTTAGTATATACCTATGAAGAGGAATTAATATACCACTAAATATTTCAAAAAATTCTCATAAATCCTTAAAACATATATGCCACATATTTTTTATCCCATTATTGGGATTATAAAAAAGATATAAATGGAATGAGGAACATAGAATGAAAAGTATGTCCCAATTGTAGATAACATAGATGAAAAAATAAGAATACTGAATCTATAATATCATTTTAAAAAGTGTACATAATCAAAATATATTATAAATCATCACATTCATATACTAAACAAAGTCTTAATTTGAATCCATAATAAGTGGAGTGTTGTCCTTAGAGGATTAAGGAGGAGGAGTTGAGGAAGATGGCACTGCATGAGTCATGAAGACAATACTTGAGTACATTCAAATGAGATGATTCATTACTTATAATGGTGCAATAATAAATAGGATGACTTCAATGCAAGTGGTCGACAATATAGTAGAAATAGTAAATGAAACTGATGTATTCATAGACACTATAATAGGAGAAATCACCATACTCCTGGTAGTGTCAAGATAAAGATCCATAAACCCAAAACACAAAGTAATGAATCAACCTCCATGCTCTATCACATGAAATAACTACTTATTTTAATTTATAAACAACATAAACAAAAGATATAGAATATTAAAGTGATCTAATTATTCCATGAAGGCCCTGGTGACTGGGGATTTTAAATATTTTCAGTGAAAAAAACCTTTATTGAGAAAACATTTGTGGGAAATCATAGGAAAATAATAATTAATAGATTTGGTAATCACAAATCTATAATACCTAGCCTCATTAAGAAATTATCAAAGAAGGTTATAAATATGTGGGTCATGGAACATTATCTACCATATATTTTCTTGATGAGAAGGGGATGAATCCATAAATTCATATTGAAAATCTTCATGAAAAATTATCCTAAGTCAGAATACAATGTAGAAGGAATGAAAGGAGGTGGAGATCATGAAGAGGATACAACATCATTATAATAAGGAGACTCACGCTTTCCAATAACGGTGATATCTCTCTATTTCAAGTTGAACTTAATATCCTCCAAAGAAGTGTGAATAACATAAATATGATCAAAAAGATTTTGATTATATACCTTCAAATTACCAATCCTTAGAGAAATATTAGATAGGATACATTCCACAACAAGAGACACTATAAAATATATGTAATCATGTTTAATAGACTTATCCATAGAGGAATAATCCGTATGAAATTCAAGAAGACCATACATAATATCATCTTTAAAGGTATCCAACTCCGCTTGAGAGAAATAAATATAGTGAGGATGAGGTGAGGACCTTTCATTTCAAGGTTATGGTTTAGAATAGATAGGAGGAGATCCTTGACCATCAACATCTATACTATCGCCCACATCATACAATGATCCTACAACTTCATCTACAATGCTATCTAGTACATCTGATGGATAAATTTAGAGAATATTAGCATGATTAATCCTATAAACTAATAAACCATTTGGATACTTATAAAGAGAATAGATGGTAGGTACACCATGTTCATATGGATTACCTCTATAACCCCCACCATGATCATATTATTAATCTGAGTAATCTAAGCCATGAATTGCTGATCCAAGTTATATCTCACCATTAGTCATTATATCCTCTTCATCTGATCTGACTAGGCTTCCAAATACAGTCCCTCTATAATATCATTAGTAGTTAATTTCCTAATCACTAATAATAGTCCTTATAGAATTATAGATATATATGAATGGATTAGCCACTTCATCTTCATCATCTCTATAAATATCATGTGAAGAATCATCTAAAATCATAATTACATCCATTAGAAATTTATAGTCAGAATACTAAATGTGAAATGCATATGAAACCTCTATGTTTAATATCTCATCACCATCAAACAATATTTCCTTAAAAGGTAATGAAAGAGAAGAATCGGGAGGTATATAAGATACACTCTAACTTCTGACTATTTTAGGATCACTATCATATTCAACTACTAAGACTACTAATTCTTCCTCAACACCAATATTTGAATCAAGTAATTCTTCTTCTAAATAATTTGACATAACCTCATTTTGTTTCAAAATGGGATCAAGCATATCTCTAGGTTTGATGATTTTCTAAAATTATTTGAACTTTTAAATATCCATTCAATGTAAACAACCCACTATTTAATCCAAGGGTTCGAATTCAACTTCATCCTCATAAAGGTGACTTAGTTTAAACAGAATCCATTGTAATGAATAACCCATTATTATCCAATATAAACCAGTACTCTAGCATCCATCATGTTTGAGGTCATATTGGAATATGTATAATGAATGAGGATTAACATACATTTAAATTACATCAATTATTCAGAATATTTATTACATTCCACAAGAACAAACATTTGGACCACAATAGTTTATCCTCCTCCGAAACTTGGGAACATAAACACTAGTTCATTTGTGAGTTCCATTATCTCCCACTATGTTCTTCACAACTAGAAACCTTCTTAGACATATCATACATAATAAATATTTTCGTAACCTAAGTAAAGGAAACATAAGAAAAGGTGATCTCAGATGCTAAGTAAGGGTAAAAAAGGGAGATACGTAAGCATAACATGAGCATAAGGGTATGAGAACAAGATAATAACAACTGAAAATCATAAGCTACATATTAATGATCTTAATGTTGAATCATGGCATAATGATTGGTAGTTTATAAGACAGTAATGGTAAGGAAATTAAAGAACATAATCTATAAGAGCATAATACATAGAATTTATAACATACATAGAAGAATATAAAATCAATTCATATTAGTCAATGATTACTTCCAATACCATCATAACGGATAAAGTCCTTTATTGAACCAGGATCACTTCCTGTTATAGACTTGTATTAATGAACCAAGTTCTCTTCCCATTCCAACCCTAAATTACTATAATAAGTTCACTTCTCGTTCTAGACTTGTATTACTGAATTGGGTTCACTCCCCATTCTAGTCCTATCTATATCATGTGATATATGTCTTTACCTAATGCATTGGTGGGAGGCGTAGGTCCCACCTATCACATAATGAAATCATTCATATGTGTGACACAAAAATATAAAAAGTAATCATATCATAAACCATGAAATTAAATGGGTATCATAAAGATTTTATAATATCTTAACCTATGGGAAAGGGATAGGTTTTTAATCATTTCATCATGGCATAACCCCTAAAAAGAACTAGGTTTCATAAGAATATAACCCATGGAAGAGAAATAGGTTTCATAAACATCATGACATCAAAAAATAAATCATTCAAAGAAATAATATGAATGGTACCCTCATATCATATCCCTAGTAATGTATTATTAACACCAACATATGTAATATTATATGGATAATAAATTTTAAACATCATTTTAAACATTTCTTTGAGGAAAAAATCCTTTCCGCTTTAAAAAAATCTTTTTAAAACATAATTTTTTTTGAAAAACATTTTTTTTAAAATAACCTTTAAAAACTTGTAAATGAAGCTTTGAAAATCATTAAAATCCCTTTCTTTTAAAAATAATCAAAAAATTATAATGGAATATTTAAAAATCATTGAAATTATTTTATTTGAAAATAACATTTTAAAACTTATAAAAGAATCTTTGAAAATATTTTTAAACACTTTTTAAAACATAAAACATTTAAAAAATAAATTTCCTTGAAAATTATATTAAATTTTCAATTAAAAACATATTGAAAACATTTTTAAAAAACATTGTTTAGAAACAACATAGATTTCTGACCGAAGAGAGTGATAAAGTAAGATTTTCATAAAAACATTTTCTTAAATATCTTAAGTACCAACGAGTTAAAATATGGAACCATTACATGATGTTATAATCAATTAATAGAATAGAATAATATTCATGAAAAATATTTAGAGGTAGATCATGATATTTCAACATTTGAGACTTAATCAAAAAAAATACCGATAAATGATGAGATTGTGATATAAAATCTTTACAACATTGGTAACATTGAATCATAAGACCCATGAAAGAATAAAATAAAATTAAACTTAAAATATAACAATGATAAATAAATCCATGATATTATATCTTAAAGGTTATTTATGTACACTTTGTGAAATAATATAGGTGCACAATATAACGTACCTGTCAAAGAAGGCAAATTGAGACAAAAATACATTACTAATTTGGTAACTTTTGAATCGTATACCCCATGAAATGGAGATCCTAAAATAGATATGTAAATAATAATAAATATAAGTATAAAAATCATAAAATAAATTAATTTATTGTATATACATCAAATATAATAAATATGTGGTGAATGTAGCATGTGTATCAACAAAAGTAAAAAGTCAGACAAAAATATCTTACCTTATGTCCCGACTTCTGTCGTATTAACATACACTTACTGTATAATAAATATAAGTTTATTATAAATCTATAAAATAAACATATTAATATATATATATAATACCATATATGATTTAATTATGAGATTATATTACTTTTATTTTAACAAATATATGTTAAAGTTATGTTTCGGGTAATACCCGCTTTGTTTTTCATAAATGTTTTGATTCATTATATTTTTGGTTATCTTACTTTAATCATGATTTAATAATATAAATAATGATAAAAAGTATATAAATATTACACATAATTAGTATATATATGTATTTATACTAATCTATAAAAGGTAGAAATAGGAAATGAAACACACCGTTCAGGGAGACGGTGGGCCGTACGCACGAATGAACGTTGTTTTCATTTTCTTTTCAGATTAAAATAAATAAAATAATGCAATATATTATCATTAAAGAATAATATATATTTAATATATATCACATATGTTTAATAAAATCATTCCTAATAAATTCCATGTAAAACATGAATGAATCACATCACTTCGCGAGATGGTAGTTCGTCGTACACACGAACGACGTTATCGTATTCCCACAAAATAGAAAGTATGAAGTTATGTGTCATGTAACAATTAAAGAATCATAATAAAATCCTAAATATAATAAATATAATATATAAATATTATGTATATCATTATTACCAACTTTGATGGGTGGTAATGAAAAAACAAACAATATCGGTTTGCGAGGCGGTAGTCGCCGTACACACGAACAATGATTTTGTAACCCATTTGATGGAAGTGTGTGTAGTTTTTTGTAATAAACCTAAAATAAAATAATCTAATTATATTTAAGATATTTATATTAATATATAATTATGATAAAAACATAAATAAAGTGGTTTTAACAAGGAACAAAACAAAAACGTTCGTTGATGAACTTTGCCTCTTCTTCAGGTATATTCTTTTGGTTTGTACCAAACAAATCCCTTGGTTTTATTTCTTCCCCAATTGAGGATACTATGAATAGGGGATAAAAGTTAGGAAGATATTTTTAAAGGTATTGTCTAAGAAAATTGGTTTTATAGGTGTGATAATATGGGAAGAGGGGGTGGTCTTTTATAAGGGAGGTGAGTGGAAAACTTGTAAATTTTTTAAATAGAGAATTCCAACCACATTTTTCAAATTGGAAAAGTGTCTAAAATGATTCAAATTATATTATAAGATTAAAATATGACCATAAAATAGGTTTTTTCAATTTTTCTAGATCATTTTTTTCATACGTTTAATCTTTAGTCACTTAGTAATATCGTTTTTCATTTAATCACCATGATTAATTTTAAATATTTCCTCTAATAACTTTGGTAAAAAATTAAGTTAGACTTATTAGAAGTTATAAATTATTCTGATTAAAAATATGGAATCAATTTTTATAAATTAAATTCACATAAGTGGTATAAATTAATCTAATATTTAAGCCCATTGATGGGATGAGACAATATGTTTTTAATGTGAAAAATTTCAAAAGTTTGAAATGTTTTTGTTAGGACCAACAGGGGCCTATATACCCTGAGAGGGGGGTGAATCAGGGTATGGATATTCTTTTTCAAAATTCTTCCTGCCCCACTGGATCTTGACCTCTTTATTAAAAGGGTAACTTTGTTTGCACTTGTGTGTTTATTATGATCACTTATTTTATTCTTTGTCTGACGATGATGCTTCAAATGCAATGTAGGGAAGTAAGCAGGAAGACAAAAAGATTTTTACTTGGTTCACCCTCACCGTGCTACGTCCAAGGAGCATACACTGACAAGTTTCCGTGCGTTCCAAATCCCACTAGTCTTCATAATATGTGGATACTAAATTTGGGATAAAGGACTTCTATTCCCATGCTCACTGCCTTCACAAGGTTTAGGGTCAGCTCACTGCTTTCCCAAGGGTCACTCCCTATTTCTCTCTCTCTCTGGATCACTACCTATGGAAAGGATCACCTTCTTCCTCTTCCTATTCTCACTGCACTTGGAAGGGAATCCACTCACAGTTTATAGACCTGTAGATCTCTTAATTTGCATGAAATAATGCATCTTCAACTTTTGATAGATTATCTATTGAAGTCCAACTTTCATCCACTGATGAATACCTCTTTGCCTCTGAACACTGGGAAATTCCTTTTGGAAACACCTTCGCAAAGCACCCTACTTCGTGAAGCTCCCAATTTCGTGAAGCTCAAACAAGCCTTCGCGAAGCTCCTGCCTTTTCATGAAGCACTCTCGCGAAGCTCAAGCCGTCGCAAAGAAAAGTCCCTCACGAAGCTAACTGAGCCAACGCCGAGCTCACAGGTTTTGCGGAGCTACAATAGCCGCTACGAAGCTCCTCTTTCGAGAAGCACACTGGCTCCGCGAACCACCTTTGCAAATCGAGAGCAAATGATATTCTCTATAAATTCTCTCTACTTCTCTCGAGGGTGTCGGCCTCTATTTATAGGCGATTCCACCAACCCTCAAACTTTCCACGCGAAGTCAACGCCACGTCATCTCAAATCGCGAAGCTCCGAAGTTTCCACCGGAATTCTGTCCAAATCAAGAACACTAGGGAAATTTTCCGTTCGCGGAGCTCGTTGCAATTGCGAAGCATCACCGTCAACATTCCTTCATGCCTTCGCCGCGAAGCTCCCTCGCAAATCCCTTCACCGCCGCGATGCGCTTCAGCCTCTGCCGTTCGTGAAGCTTGACGTAATCACGAAGACTCACCACCTCCATTCTTCTAGTCTTCGCGATTTCCAAACGATGCATCCTATCTTCGCGAAATTCATGCCTTTTCCATATTAAATTATGATCTTCATGGAAATCCTATTTTCGCGATGCTCACCAAACTCCAAATTTTGGACCCCAAAAATTTGGCAAACACTGGAAAACAGCACCACCTTGTACTGCTCTTTTGTAGCGCCTCCAGATCGTCCATTCCTTTGTCATCGTTCTTTGTCAACAAGGATTGTCAAAAAATTCTCAGGAACTCGACAATTCTCCATGGAACCATGCTTTGTCAACAAATACAATCAACCCAAAAATACTGCAATGTTACCTTGAGGGATTTTTTCCCAACAATCTCCCCCTTTGGGTTTGTTGACAACTCTTCACAACTCTGCTCAGAATGATTTTCTGCACTTTGATACCTCAATGAGTCTTCTTCCAGCCGCTACCACCATTCGCCTCTTGCGATTATGATAGAATTCAAGGATTCACTTAACACGTACTCTAAGCCCACATGATAAATGCTCGGCGTGCTAAACAAGAGTAATAGGAAAAGTTCATCAATGAATAACTTCATGTCAAACACCAATTGTCGATTCCAACCTGATACCAATTCATAAATTGATACCAATTGTTGAACCACACTAATCCCAATTGGTGATAGATGGACACTTTTTCACACCATTCCAACATCACTCTTCTGCTTTTATCACGATCCCCAGCTGTCGTGATATCTATGCTTTGATCGATCACTTCTAGCATCGTCAGATTTAAAAATCTCCCCCTTTCTCATTTCTCCCCCTATCTAGCTGCTCCACTGGTCAGCTTCTCCCCATATCAATAATGATTTATCAAATTGCCACACTATCTCCCCCTTGAACAATCACTATTTTCTCCCCCTTTGTCAACGAACCCAAAGGACACTCCTTTGTAGTCTGTAACATAGTAGAGAACACATATTAGCACATTAGGGAAAAACACATCATACCTCGGGGAGAGGGGGGTGTTCCACATCCACACTATTTCAAGTGCGGGGAATTGACTGGACTACCAGAGCCAGTTGATGCATCTCAAAAGATTCCTTGGGTAAGACTTTTGTCAAAATGTCTGCAACCCGTAGTTCTGTAGGCACATACTCTAACTTCACGATCCCTTGCTCAACATTCTCCTTGATAAAATGATAATTTATCTCAATGTGATTTGTCCTAGAGTGATGGATAGGATTTTTGATGAGATTTATAGCACTTGAGTTATCGCACTGGATTCCGATCGGAGACTTCACTTCAATTCCCATATCTTCAAGCTGCTGCTTCATCCATAATAGTTGGGTGCATGCTTGAGTGGCCGCAATATACTCAACTTCCGCGGTGCTCAACGAAATGCAATCTTGCTTCTTGCTTAGCCAAGAAATACACAATCCACCAAGATAGAAATCACCACCTGACGTTGATTTCCTATCATCCACTAAACCAGACCAGTCTGGATCAGTATATCCCAATAACTCTGTCTGAGATTTATCAGTATATGTCAAGCCGAAATCCACTGTGCCCTAGATATACCGATGTATTCTTTTCACTGCAAGCATGTGGCTTTCCATGGTATTACTCTGATATCTCGCTACTTGGCATGTGGCGAAAACAATATCCGGCCTTGTCACGGTCAAGTACAACAAAATTCCAATAATTTTCCTATATTATGTGATATTAACTGCCTTTCCATCCTCATCTTTTTATAATTTCATCCGGGTAGAAACCAGAGTCTTCATCTCCTTGGAATTTTCCATTCCAAATCATTTCAAAACCTCCTTTGAATCTTCAATTCCAAATATTATTTCAAAACCTCCTTGGAATATTTGTATTGAGAAATGAATGTGTCATTCCTGCCTTGTGTAACTTGTAAACCAAGGGAAAACATCAGCTCACTAATCATAGATATTTCGAACTCATGTTTCTTGAATTCAGAAGATTGTCTCCACTATGATTCATCTGACCTTCCAAATATTATGTCTTCTTCCGAGACCATCCTTATCATCCTTTGATTACTATTGTTGTTGAAATAAAGATTGTAATCAAATTTCCCACACTGAAAACAATGCTTCTTCAAATACTGATATAGCCTTCAGTACCATGCTCTGGGTGCTTGTTTCAGCCCATATAACGCCTTCTTTAGCCTGCAAACTTTGTTCTCATCCTCATGAATGAGAAAACCATCTGGCTGCTCAAAATACACTTCCTCTTCCAGAACACCATTCATGAATGAGGATTTCACATCCATCTGGAACACTTGGAACTTTCTTTGCACTTCAATGGCTAGGAATAATTTGATTGTCTCCATCCTTGCAAACGGTGCAAATGTCTCATCAACATCAGTACCCTCCCTTTGGGAGTATCCTTTGTACACCAGTTGTGCTTTTTTTCGAATCACTGTGCCACCTTCGTTCATCTTATTGTGAAAGATCCATTTAGTCCCGATGACATCTTTATCTGCTAACCTCGAAACAATTCTCACATGTTTGGTTCTTCTAAATCTGGTCAAGCTCTTCATTCATAGCTTGGACCCAGTTTTCATCTTCAGCTGCATCAGCTAAGCATTTCGGCTCTACCTAAGATAGGAAAGACATATGGTGTAGTAACTTCATTATTATTGTCTGAAGTGGAGCTCAGTGACCACGGATGATATTCTGCCTGTCAATTTTAGCTCGACTCTTTGGCTTTTGTGCAGATAAGGATTTTACTTCCTTGTACTCACCATCAGTATCTTCTTCTAAATCAACTTTACCCACTTCTATTATCCCTGAGTCTCATACCACTTCGTCACTTTCAAAAGAAAACTTTTCTCAATGTCATTGTTTAATGACATCATTTCCTTCGAACTTATTCTCTCAGATTTTTGTTGGGACGCCTTTGATTTTCTCTGGCAGCTTCTTGGTATCCTGAAAACAGTCAACTGATACCATATTGTCAGAGAAAATAGATAAGAATGAAATGCATTGTTATTGCTGCTTCTCCCTGTGTTTCTCTCTTCCCTCAATAGGAAACACCTGAGTGGAGTCATCCAATTATTGCATTGATGGCTCTTGAATCTGATTTGGATATAGAATGCTCTACCTGTGTTACACAACACTTCTATCTGTTAGGCCCAAAGGTAGAGACCCATACACATTCTTCTCCACATGCACCATTTATACTAATCTGACACTCAGCATCGAGCCATTAACCAAATATATAAGCCTACTGATTTGGAATTCGGTGTAAGAAACAAGAGATAAAGCTAATAACACAATCACTTCTAATTGTGCTCAGTTTCTCCCTTTCATTTTCAATTATGCTACCTGATTTGAATCAATTGAAACTCTAGAGCATATCACTTCTCCACTTCGCATCCTTAGATGCCACTACCCCATGGATTGTATCTCCCTAAAACCTGAAACACATGAATCATCAGTTAACAGCATTTATATACATAGGGAGATGGGATTTTCTCGAATCCTCAAAACGAGGATAGTGGTTGATCCTGATGGGTCAACCCTTTGATTTTTTTCTTAGAGGGAATCACACTCGTTTCCTTCTTCCTCCAGCTGCCTAGCCAACTTCAACTGTTCTGGCCATCTGACTAGGCATTCATTGCCTACATTCTGAGCCTTTTTCTGATATGTAGATTTGGTAAGCTCGGCCTTTCTCAATGCTTGGGGTATAAACCCACTAGTACACATTTCCTTCTTTGAGGTTCTACCAAAATTCCATTTTCTATGATTATTTCTCTGAGTAGGAACTTCTATGTTTGGAATCTTCCCTTTCTTCTTCTCCCATCTTAGGGGTCTTCCTCTTTCCTTCACTTCTCGCTGAGAAAAACGACATGTGGATTTTTCGATGCATTCTTTATTTATATTTATTTTATCAGATGACTAAATTACTACACTCTTTTTCGCTGGTGGTGAGTCCTCTATTGAACATTCATTCTTCTTTATCATAGCCAGAGTAGATCTCCCCTTAATCTTCTTGGTTTGTTCACATTCTCTCCTTGAGAGTGGTTGTGAGTACGAAAGAGGACGTGATTGATACACCTTTCATTCAGCCCCATGTGATTCCCCTGAGGCTCTAAGACTATTTTTACCCTTACCACTTTGACTCCCAGTGTATAATTTCTAATTATGTACCACTGGAGTTGGTAATATCTTTCTCTGGTATTTTTCCTTCTCCGCTTTCTTCTTGCTGCACTGTCTGGCCAAATGCCAATGATCAGAACATATGAAACATTTTCTATTAAAGGCATACCTCATTTCATCACTTCTCTGCTGAGATGTTGATGCTACTTGTTTTCTTCTTCTTCCATCGATCTCCTGAGCTTCCTGACACATATTCATGGTGTTTCCCATCCTTCCACAGTAATAGCATCTGATGAATGTTCTCCTCTGAGAAACTCTTCTCTCTGATTTATCATGATGCTTCTTCTTATTCTCATATTTAGTAATGTCTCTGTTTTCACAGCCTAAAATATATTCCAGAGCCCTTGAACAGAAGCTTATTGTGTGGCCATGAATCCCACAGAAATAGTACATGTCATCACTACTTTTTGTAACTATCCTTTTAGGCCTATCTCCAGCACCTATAGGATTTCTTTCACATCTGGAACTATTCACAGCTCTCTTTCTATCTTTCACGGGAGGGGATTCATCAAATCCGATACCAGATTTTCCGAAACTTGCTAGTCTTTGAGCTGAGAAAATATTCTATTGTTTCTCTTCAGAAATAGCATATCTGTTCTTCATTTAATCATCACTTGTCGAAGGATGATCAACTAGAAAGTGTAAGGCATCCTTCATTTTTGGCATTCCTTTAGCATTGGATTTCTCCACTTCCTTCTTTACGGATTATAGCTCCTCTTCCAACTTTTGAATCTTCGTCACCCTTGATTCAAGGTGGAAATCAAGTTCTTTATTGAGAATCTTCCCTCTACTCATCTCATCTTCCAATTCACGTGTCATCTTTTCCACTATGTCACTTTTCTCTTTCCCTTTCAATTTTTCTTCTTTAAAGGAATCAGAGCAACATGAATTCTCTTGTTGTAGTATTTAATTCTTATGAACTTCTTCAAAAAATTGTGTTTCTAGATCACTATTTCTAGCTTTTAGACTCCGAACTTCATCTGATTTTTGATTCTCTTCAAAATCACCAGCCTTCTGTTTTCCTTTCCTTTTAGCCATATTTTGTAGTTCTTCGACATGAGAATCATTCTACTCTATTAGGTCAGTAACTATGTCAATAAGCCTTTGATTTAATCCTCATAGCTTGTTGACCTCAATCTCCAATACTTTTATCTGGATATCTTTAGATTTGACTTCTTCTGTGTTTCCAACGTCACTTGGAATATCAGGTTCTTCGATGAACTTGACTTGATCTTTCACTTTTCTTTTCAATCCATTGATCTCCCTTTTCTGTTCTTCAATCTTAAGCTTATACTCACCAACTGTTTCTGAGTTCTCTGGTGTTGATAACTTGAGTTCCTCAATTTTATACTTCAACTCATACTTCTCTTCTTCTTGCTGCTGCATATAGAGTTTGGCATCGTGAACAACTTTGTTAGCTTTCTTGGTTTTGGATCTCCAAACATCTATCTCTTCAAGATCATCCTATAACTCAGCTTTCATACCTATTCTTCCTTCAATTATTTCTTCTTCATCATCACTTGTTTCAATATCACATTGAAGTTCATGTACTTCACTCATTCCTGCATCACGCTTGAGTGAATCAATCTTTTCCCTGTCAGATTCATCCAGACCTTCCTTCAGTAAACTGTTTGATTCTTTTAATTGAATCACACTTTTTCCATACACACTTCCACACTGAGGAATACCACCTGACTTCTGCTTCTTCTTGGATGTTTTCCCCTTTCCATGGATCACCAAGATAAGAGTAGACTAATTCTTTAAACACACAGATCGACTACACCATGTCAGAGCAAACAAATCTGATAAAAGCAACCTTCCCTATGATACCAATTGTTAGGACCAACAGGGGCCTATATACCATGAGAGGGGGGGTGAATCAGGTTATGGATATTCTTTTTCAAAATTCTTCCTGCCCCACTGGATCCTAACCTCTTTATTACAATGGTCACTTTGTTTGCACTTGTGTGTTTATTATGATC
This sequence comes from Viscum album, assembly GCA_963277665.1. Lineage (NCBI taxonomy): Eukaryota > Viridiplantae > Streptophyta > Magnoliopsida > Santalales > Viscaceae > Viscum > Viscum album. Next base: position 221,103,855 of record OY728155.1, read on the forward strand.
ACTTATTTTCTTCTTTGTCTGATGATGATGCTTCAAATGCAATGCATGGAAGTAAGCAAGCAGACACAAAGATTTTTACTTGGTTCACCCTCACTGGGCTACGTCCTAGGAGCATACGCCGACAAGTTTCGGTGCGTACCAAATCCCACTAGTCTTCATAAGATGTGGATACAAAATTTGTGATAGAGCACTTCTATTCCCAGGCTCACTGCCCTCACAAGGTTTAGGGTCAGGTCACTGCTTTCCCAAAGGTCACTCCTTATTTCTCTCTCTATGGCTCACTACCGGTGGAGAGGATCACCTTCTTCCTCTTCCTATGCTCACTGCACTTGGAAGGGAATCCACTCATAGTTTATAGACCTGAAGGTCTCTTTATTTGCATGAAATAATGCATCTTCAACTTTTGATAGATGCTCTATTGAAGTCCAACTTTCATCCACTGATGAATTCCTCTTTGCCTCCGAACACTGGGCAATTCCTTTTGGAAACACCTTCGCAAAGAACCCTACTTCGCGAAGCTCCCAATTTCACGAAGCTCAAACAAGCCTTCGCGAAGCTCCTGCCTTTTCGCAAATCACTTTCGCGAAGCACTCTCGCGAAGCTCAAGCAGTCGCAAAGCAACGTCCCTCACGAAGCTTACTAAGCCAACACAGAGCTCGCAGGTTTCACGGAGCTACAATAGCCGCTACAAAGCTCCTCTTTCGCGAAGCACACTGGCTCCACGAACCACCTTTGCAAATCGAGAGCAAATGATATTCTCTAAAAATTCTCTCTACTTCTCTCGAGGGAGTCGGCCTCTATTTATAGGCGATTCCACCAACCCTCGAACATTCCGCACGAAGTCAACGCCACATCATCTCAAATCGCGAAGCTCCTAAGTTTCCACCGGAATTCTATCCAAATCACGAACACCACGGAAATTTTCCGTTCGCGGAGCTCGTCGCAATTGCGAAGCATCACTGTCAACATTCCTTCATGCCTTCGCCGCGAAGCTCCCTCGCAAATCCCAACAATCTCCCCCTTTGGGTTTATTGACAACTCTTCACAACTCTGCTCAGAATGATTTTCTCCACTTTGATACCTCAATGAGTCTTCTTCCAGCCGCTACCACCATTCGCCTCTTGCGATTATGATAGAATTCAAGGATTCACTTAACACGTACTCTAAGCCCACATGATAAATGCTCGGCGTGAGAAACAAGAGTAATAGGAAAATTTCATCAATGAATCACTTCATGTCAAACAACAATTGTCGATTCCAACCTGATACCAATTCATAAATTGATACCAATTGTTGAACCACACTAATCCCAATTGGTGATAGATGGACACCTTTTCACACCATTCCCACATCACTCTTCTGCTTTTATCACGATCCCCAGCTGTCGTGATATCTATTCTTTGATCGATCACTTCTAGCATCGTCAGATTTAAAAATCTCCCCCTTTCTCATTTCTCCCCCTATATAGCTGCTCCACTGGTCAGCTTCTCCCCGTATCAATAATGATTTATCAAATTGCCACACTATATCCCCCTTGAACAATCACTATTTTCTCCCCCTTTGTCAACGAACCCAAAGGAAACTCCTTTGTAGTCTGTAACATAGTAGAGAACACATATTATCACATTAGGGAAAAACACATCATACCTCGGGGAGAGGGGGGTGTTCCACATCCACACTATTTCAAGTGCGGGGAATTGACTGGACTCCCAGAGCCAGTCGATGCATCTCAAAAGATTCCTTGGGTAAGAATTTTGTCATAATGTCTGCAACCCGTAGTTCTGTAGGCACATACTCTAACTTCACGATCCCCTGCCCAACATTCTCCTTGATAAAATGATAATTTATCTCAATGTGATTTGTCCTAGAGTGATGGATGGGATTTTTGCTGAGATTTATAGCACTTGAGTTATCTCACTGGATTCCGATCGGAGACTTCACTTCAATTCCCATATCTTCAAGCTGCTGCTTCATCCATAATAGTTGGGTGCATGCTTGAGTGGCCGCAATATACTCAGCTTCCGCGGTGCTCAACGAAATGCAATCTTGCTTCTTGCTTAGCCTAGAAATACACAATCCACCAAGATAGAAATCACCACCTGACGTTGATTTCCTATCATCCACTAAACCGGACCAGTCTGGATCAGTATATCCCAATAACTCTGTCTGAGATTTATCAGTATATGTCAAGCCGAAATCCACTGCGCCCTAGATATACCGAAGTATTCTTTTCACTGCAAGGATGTGGCTTTCCATGGTATTACTCTGATATCTCGCTGCTTGGCATGTGGAGAAAACAATATCAGGCCTTGTCACGGTCAAGTACAACAAACATCCAATAATTTGCCTATATAATGTGATATTAACTGCCTTTCCATCCTCATCTTTTGATAATTTCATCCGGGTAGCAACCAGAGTCTTCATCTCCTTGTAATTTTCCATTCCAAATCATTTCAAAACCTCCTTTGAATCTTCAATTCCAAATATTATTTCAAAACCTCCTTGGAATATTTGTATTGAGAAATGAATGTGTCATTCCTGCCTTGTGTAACCTGTAAACCAAGGGAAAACATCAGCTCACTAATCATAGACATTTCGAACTCATGTTTCTTGAATTTAGAAGATTGTCTCCACTATGATTCATCTGATCTTCCAAATATTATGTCTTCTTCCGAGACCATCCTTATCATCCTTTGATTACTATTGTTGTTGACATAAAGATTGTAATCATATTTCCCACACTGAAAACAATGCTTCTTCAAATACTGATATAGCCTTCAGTACCATGCTCTGGGTGCTTGTTTCAGCCCATATAACGCCTTCTTTAGCCTGCAAACTTTGTTCTCATCCTCATGAATGAGAAAACCATCTGGCTGCTCAAAATACACTTCCTCTTCCAGAACACCATTCATGAATGAGGATTTCACATCCATCTGGAACACTTGGAACTTTCTTTGCACTTCAATGGCTAGGAATAATTTGATTGTCTCCATCCTTGGAAACGGAGCAAATGTCTCATCAACATCAGTACCCTCTCTTTGGGAGTATCCTTTGTACACCAGTTGTGCTTTTTTTCGAATCACTGTGCACCTTCGTTCATCTTATTTTGAAAGATCCATTTAGTCCCGATGACATCTTTATCTGCTAACCTCGAAACAATTCTCACATGTTTGGTTCTTCTAAATCTGGTCAAGCTCTTCATTCATAGCTTGGACCCAGTTTTCATCTTCAGCTACATCAGCTAAGCATTTCAGCTCTACCTACGATAGGAAAGACATCTGGTGTAGTGACTTCATTATTCTTGTCTGAAGTGGAGCTCAGTGATCACTGATGATATTCTGCCTGTCAATTTTAGCTCGACTCTTTGGATTTTGTGCAGATAAGAATTTTACTTCCTTGTACTCACCATCAGTATCTTCTTCTAAATCAACTTTACCCACTTCTCCTATCCCTGAGTCTCATACCACTTCGTCACTTTCAAAAGAAAACTTTTCTCAATGTCATTGTTTAATGACGTCATTTCCTTTTAACTTCTTCTCTCAGATTTTTGTTGGGACGCCTTTGATTTTCTCTTGCAGCTTCTTGGTATCCTGAAAACAGTCAACTGATACCATATTGTCAGAGAAAATAGATAAGAATGAAATGCATTGTTATTGCTGCTTCTCCCTGTGTTTCTTTCTTCCCTCAATAGGAAACACCTGAGTGGAGTCATCCAATTATTGCATTGATGGATCTTGAATCTGATTTGGATATAGAATGCTCTACCTGTGTTACACAACACTTCTATCTGTTAGGCCCAACGGTAGAGACCCATAACCATTCTTCTCCACATGCACCATTTATACTAATCTGGCACTCAGCATCGAGCCATTAACCAAATATCTAAGCCTACTGATTTGGAATTCGATGTAAGAAACAAGAGATAAAGCTAATAACACAATCACTTCTAATTGTGCTCAGTTTCTCCCTTTCATTTTCAATTATGCTACCTGATTTGAATCAATTGAAACTCTAGAGCATATCAATTCTCCACTTCGCATCCTTAGATGCCACTAGCCCATGGATTGTATCTCCCTAAAACCTGAAACACATGAATCATCAGTTAACAGCATTTATATACATAGGGAGATGAGATTTTCTCGAATCCTCAAAACGAGGATAGTGGTTGATCCTGATGGGTCAACCCTTTGATTTTTTCTTGGAGGGAATCACACTCGTTTCTTGCTTCCTCCAGCTGCCTAGCCAACTTCAACTGTTCTGGCCATATGACTAGGCATTCATTGCCTACATTCTGAGCCTTTTTCTGATATGTAGATTTGGTAAGATCGGCCTTTCTCACTGCTTGGGGTATAAACCCACTAGTACACATTTCCTTCTTTGAGGTTCTACCAAAATTCCATTTTCCATGATTATTTCTCTGAGTAGGAACTTCTCTGTTTGGAATCTTCCCTTTCTTCTTATCCCATCTTAGGGGTCTTCCTCTTTCCTTCACTTCTCGCTGAGAAAAACGACATGTGGATTTTTCGATGCATTCTTTATTCATATTTATTTTATCAGATGTCTAAATTACTACACTCTTTTTCGCTAGTGGTGAGTCCTCTATTGAACATTCATTCTTCTTTATCATAGCCAGAGTAGATCTCCCCTTAATCTTCCTGGTTTGTTCACATTCTCTCCTTGAGAGTGGTTGTGAGTATGAAAGAGGACGTGATTGATACACCTTTCATTCAGCTCCATGTGATTCCCCTGAGGCTCTAAGCCTATTTTTACCCTTACCACTTTTTCTCCCAGTGTATAATTTCTAATTATGTACCACTGGAGTTGGTAATATCTTTCTCTGGTCTTTTTCCTTCTTCGCTTTCTTCTTGCTGCACTGTCTGGCCAAATGCCAATGATCAGAACATATGAAACATTTTCTATTAAAGGCAGACCTCATTTCATCACTTCTCTGCTGAGATGTTGATGATACTTGTTTTCATCTTCTGGAATCGATCTCTTGAGCTTCCTGACACATATGCATGGTGTTTCCCATCCTTCCACAGTAATAGCATCTGATGAATGTTCTCCTCTGAGAAACTCTTCTCGCTGATTTGTCATGATGCTTCTTCTTATTCTCATATTTAGTAGTGTCTCTGTTTTCACAGCATAAAATATATTCCAGAGCCCTTGAACAGAAGCTTATTGTGTGGCCATGAATCCCACAGAAATAGCACATGTCATCACTACTTTTTGTAACTATCCTTTTAGGCCTATCTCTAGCACCTATAGGATTTCTTTCACATCTGGAACTATTCACAGCTCTCTTTCTATCTTTCACGGGAGGGGATTCATCAAATCCGATACCAGATTTTCCGAAACTTTCTAGTCTTTGAGCTGAGAAAATATTCTATTGTTTCTCTTCAAAAATAGCATATCTGTTCTTCATTTAATCATCACTTGTCGAAGGATGATCAAATAGAAAGTGTAAGGCATCCTTCATTTTTGGCATTCCTTTAGCATTGAATTTCTATACTTCCTTCTTTACTGATTATAGCTCCTCTTCCAACTTTTGAATCTTCGTCTCCCTTGATTCAAGTTGGACATCAAGTTCTTTCTTGAGAATCTTCCCTCTACTCATCTCATCTTCCAATTCACGTGTCATCTTTTCCACTATGTCACTTTTCTCTTTCACTTTCAATTTTTCTTCTTTAAAGGAATCAGAGCAACATGAATTCTCCTGTTGTAGTATTTAATTCTTATGAACTTCTTCAGAAAACTGTGTTTCTAGATCACCATTTCTAGCTTTCAGATTCCGAACTTCATCTGATTTTTGATTCTCTTCAAAATCACCAGCCTTCTGTTTTCCTTTCCTTTTAGCCATATTTTGTAGTTCTTCGACATGAGAATTATTCTACTCTATTAGGTCAGTAACTATGTCAATAAGCCTTTGATTTAATCATCATAGCTTGTTGACCTCAATCTCCAATACTTTGATCTGGATATCTTTAGATTTGACTTCTTCGGTGTTTCCAACGTCACTTGGAATATCAGGTTCTTCGATGAACATGACTTGATCTTTCACTTTTCTATTCAATACATTGATATCCCTTTTCTGTTCTTCAATCTTAAGCTTATACTCACCAACTGTTTCTGAGTTCTCTGGTGCTGATAACTTGAGTTCCTTAATTTTATCCTTCAACTCATACTTCTCTTCTTCTTGCTGCTGCATATAGAGTTTGGCATCGTGAACAACTTTGTTAGCTCTCTTGGTTTTGGATCTCCAAACATCTATCTCTTCAAGATCAGCCTCTAACTCATCTTTCATACCTATTCTTCCTTCAATTATTTCTTCTTCATCATCACTTGTTTCAATATCACTTTGAAGTTCATGTACTTCACTCATTCCTGCATCACGCTTGAGTGAATCAATCTTTTCTCTGTCCGATTCATCCAGACCTTCCTTCAGTAAACTGTTTGATTCATTTAATTGAATCACACTTTTTCCATACAAACTTCCACACTGAGGAATACCACCTGACTTCTGCTTCTTCTTGGATGTTTTCTCCTTTCCATGGCTCACCAAGATAAGAGTAGACTAATTCTTTAAACACACAGATCGACTACACCAAGTCAGAGCAAACAAATCTGATAAAAGCAACCTTCCCTATGATACCAATTGTTAGGACCAATAGGGGCCTATATACCATGAGAGGGGGGGTGAATCAGGGTATGGATATTCTTTTTCAAAATTCTTCCTGCCCCACTGGATCCTGACCTCTTTATTACAAGGGTCACTTTGTTTGCACTTGTGTGTTTATTATGATCACTTATTTTCTTCTTTGTCTGATGATGATGCTTCAAATGCAATGCATGGAAGTAAGCAAGTAGACACAAAGATTTTTACTTGGTTCACCCTCACTGGGCTACGTCCTAGGAGCATACACCGACAAGTTTCCGTGCGTACCAAATCCCACTAGTCTTCATAAGATGTGGATACAAAATTTGGGATAGAGCACTTCTATTCCCAGGCTCACTGCCCTCACAAGGTTTAGGGTCAGGTCACTGCTTTCCCAAAGGTCACTCCTTATTTCTCTCTCTATGGCTCACTACCGGTGGATAGGATCACCTTCTTCCTCTTCTTATGCTCACTGCACTTGGAAGGGAATCCACTCATAGTTTATAGACCTGAAGATCTCTTCATTTGCATGAAATAATGCATCTTCAACTTTTGGTAGATGCTCTATTGAAGTCCAGCTTTCATCCACTGATGAATACCTCTTTGCCTCCGAACACTGGGAAATTCCTTTTGGAAACACCTTCGCAAAGAACCCTACTTCGCGATGCTCCCAATTTCACGAAGCTCAAACAAGCCTTCGCGAAGCTCCTGCATTTTCACAAATCACTTTCGCGAAGCACTCTCGCGAAGCTCAAGCCGTCGCAAAGCAACGTCACTCACGAAGCTTACTAAGACAACACAGAGCTCGCAGGTTTCACGGAGCTACAATAGCCACTACGAAGCTCCTCTTTCGCGAAGCACACTAGCTCTGTGAACCACCTTTGCAAATCGAGATCAAATGATATTCTCTAAAAATTCTCTCTACTTCTCTCGAGGGAGTCGGCCTCTATTTATAGGCGATTCCACCAACCCTCGAACATTCCGCGCGAAGTCAACGCCACGTCATCTCAAATTGCGAAGCTCCGAAGTTTCCACCGGAATTCTATCCAAATCACGAACACCAGAGAAATTTTCCGTTCGCGGAGCTCGTCGCAATTGCGAAGCATCACCGTCAACATTCCTTCATGCCTTCGCCGCGAAGCTCCCTCGCAAAGCCCACATGATAAATGCTCGGCGTGAGAAACAAGAGTAATAGGAAAAGTTCATCAATGAATCACTTCATGTCAAACACCAATTGTCTATTCCAACCTGATACCAATTCATAAATTGATACCAAATGTTGAACCACACTAATCCCAATTGGTGATAGATGGACACATTTTCACACCATTCCAACATCACTCTTCTGCTTTTATCACGATCCTCAGCTGTCGTGATATCTATGCTTTGATCGATCACTTCTAGCATCGTCAGATTTAAAAATCTCCCCCTTTCTCATTTCTCCCCCTATCTAGCTGCTCCACTGGTCAGCTTCTCCCCGTATCAATAATGATTTATCAAATTGCCACACTATCTCCCCCTTGAACAATCACTATTTTCTCCCCCTTTGTCAACGAACCCAAAGGACACTCCTTTGTAGTCTGTAACATAGTAGAGAACACATATTAGCACATTAGGGAAAAACACATCATACCTCGGGGAGAGGGGGGTGTTCCACATCCACACAATTTCAAGTGCGGGGAATTGACTGGACTCCCAGAGCCAGTCGATGCATCTCAAAAGATTCCTTGGGTAAGACTTTTGTATTAATGTCTGCAACCCGTAGTTCTGTAGGCACATACTCTAACTTCACGATCCCCTGCTCAACATTCTCCTTGATAAAATGATAATTTGTCTCAATGTGATTTGTCCAAGAGTGATGGATGGGATTTTTGCTGAGATTTATAGCACTTGAGTTATCGCACTGGATTGCGATCGGAGACTTCACTTCAATTCCCATATCTTCAAGCTGCTGCTTCATCCATAATAGTTGGGTGCATGCTTGAGTGGCCGCAATATACTCAGCTTCCACGGTGCTCAACGAAATGCAATCTTGCTTCTTTCTTAGCCAAGAAATACACAATCGACCAAGATAGAAATCACCACCTGACGTTGATTTCCTATCATCCACTAAACCGGACCAGCCTGGATCAGTATATCCCAATAACTCTGTCTGAGATTTATCAGTATATGTCAAGCCGAAATCCACTGCGCCCTAGATATACCGAAGTAATCTTTTCACTGCAAGCATGTGGCTTTCCTTGGTATTACTCTGATATCTCGCTGCATGGCATGTGGTGAAAATAATATCAGGCCTTGTCACGGTCAATTACAACAAACTTCCAATAATTTTCACATATTATGTGATATTAACTGCCTTTCCATCCTCATCTTTTGATAATTTCATCCTGGTATCAACCAGAGTCTTCATCTCCTTGGAATTTTCCATTCCAAATCATTTCAAAACCTCCTTTGAATCTTCAATTCCAAATATTATTTCAAAACCTCCATGGAATATTTGTATTGAGAAATGAATGTGTCATTCCTGCCTTGTGTAACCTGTAAACCAAGGGAAAACATCAGCTCAATAATCATAGAAATTTCGAACTCATGTTTCTTGAAATCAGAAGATTGTCTCCACTATGATTCATCTGATCTTCCAAATATTATGTCTTCTTCCGAGACCATACTTTTCATCCTTTGATTACTATTTTTGTTGAAATAAAGATTGTAATCAAATTTCCCACACAGAAAACAATGCTTCTTAAAATACTGATATAGCCTTCAGTACCATGCTCTGGGTGCTTGTTTCAGCCCATATAACGCCTTCTTTAGCCTGCAAACTTTGTTCTCATCCTCATAAATGAGAAAACCATCTGGCTGCTCAAAATACACTTCCTATTCCAGAACACCATTCATGAATGAGGATTTCTCATCCATCTGGAACACTTGGAACTTTCTTTACACTTCAATGGCTAGGAATAATTTGATTGTCTCCATCCTTGAAAACGGTGAAAATGTCTCATCAATATCAGTACCCTCTCTTTGGGAGTATCCTTTGCACACCAGTTGTGCATTGTTTCGAATCATAGTGCCACCTTCGTTCATCTTATTGTGAAAGATCCATTTAGTCCCGATGACATCTTTATCTGCTAACCTCGAAACAATTCTCACATGTTTGGTTCTTCTAAATCTGGTCAAGCTCTTCATTCATAGCTTGGACCCAGTTTTCATCTTCAGCTGCATCAGCTAAGCATTTCGGCTCTACCTAAGATAGGAAAGACATCTGGTGTAGTGACTTCATTATTATTGTCTGAAGTGGAGCTCAGTGATCACTGATGATATTCTGCCTGTCAATTTTAGCTCGACTCTTTGGCTTTTGTGCAGATAAGGATTTTACTTCCTTGTACTCACCATCAGTATCTTCTTCTAAATCAAATTTACCCACTTCTTCTCTCCCTGAGTCTCATACCACTTCGTCACTTTCAACAGAAAACTTTTCTCAACGTCATTGTTTAATGACGTCATTTCCTTCGAACTTCTTCTCTCAGATTTTTGTTGGGACGCCTTTGATTTTCTCTTGCAGCTTCTTGGTATCCTGAAAACAGTCAACTGATACCATATTGTCAGAGAAAATAGATAAGAATGAAATTCATTGTTATTGCTGCTTCTCCCAGTGTTTCTTTCTTCCCTTAATAGGAAACACCTGAGTGGAGTCATCCAATTATTGCATTGATGGCTCTTGAATCTGATTTGGATATAGAATGGTCTACCTGTGTTACACAACACTTCTATCTGTTAGGCCCAACGGTAGAGACCCATAACCATTCTTCTCCACATGCACCATTTATACTAATATGTCACTCAGCATCGAGCCATTAACCAAATATCTAAGCCTACTGATTTGGAATTCGGTGTAAGAAACAAGAGATAAAGCTAATAACACAATCACTTCTAATTGTGCTCAGTTTCTCCCTTTCATTTTCAATTATGCTACCTGATTTGAATCAATTGAAACTCTAGAGTATATCACTTCTCCACTTCGCATCCTTAGATACCACTACCCCATGGATTGTATCTCCCTAAAATCTGAAACACATGAATCATCTATTAACATCATTTATATACATAGGGAGATGGGATTTTCTCGAATCCTCAAAACGAGGATAGTGGTTGATCTTGATGGGTCAACCCATTGATTTTTTCTTGGAGGGAATCACACTCGTTTCTTGCTTCCTCCAGCTGCCTAGCCAACTTCAACTGTTCTGGCCATATGACTAGGCATTCGTTGCCTACATTCTGAGCCTTTTTCTGATATGTAGATTTGGTAAGCTCGGCCTTTCTCACTGCTTGGGGTATAAACCCACTAGTACACATTTCCTTCTTTGAGGTTCTACCAAAATTCCATTTTCCAAGATTATTTCTCTGAGTAGGAACTTCTCTGTTTTGCATCTTCCATTTCTTCTTCTCCAATCTTAAGGGTATTCCTCTTTCCTTCACTTCTCGCTGAGAAAAACGACATGTGGATTTTTCGATGCATTCTTTATTCATCTTTATTTTATCAGATGTCTAAATTACTACACTCTTTTTCGCTGGTGGTGAGTCCTCTATTGAACATTCATTCTTCCTTATCATAGCCAGAGTAGATCTCCCCTTAATCTTCCTGGTTTGTTCACATTCTCTCCTTGAGAGTGGTTGTGAGTACGACAGAGGAGGTGATTGATACACCTTTCGTTCAGATCCATGTGATTCCCCTGAGGCTCTAAGCCTATTTTTAACCTTACCAATTTTTCTCCCAGTGTATAATTTCTAATTATGTACCACTGGAGTTGGTAATATCTTTCTCTGGTCTTTTTCCTTCTCCGCTTTCTTCTTGCTGCACTGTCTGGCCAAATGCCAATGATCAGAACATATGAAACATTTTCTATTAAAGGCAGACCTCATTTCATCACTTCTCTGCTGAGATGTTGATGCTACTTGTTTTCTTCTTCTAGCATCGATCTCCTGAGCTTCCTGACCCATATGCATGGTGTTTCCCATCCTTCCACAGTAATAGCATCTGATGAATGTTCTCCTCTGAGAAACTCTTCTCTCTGATTTATCATGATGCTTCTTCTTATTCTCATATTTAGTAATATCTCTGTTTTCACAGCCAAAAATATATTCCAGAGCCCTTGAACAGAAGCTTGATGTGTGTCCTTGAATCCCACAGAAATAGCACATGTCATCACTACTTTTAGTAACTATCCTTTTAGGCCTATCTCCAGCACCTATAGGATTTCTTTCACATCTGGAACTGTTCACAGCTCTCTTTCTATCTTTCACGAGAGGGGATTCATCAAATCCGATACCAGATTTTCCGAAACTTTCTAGTCTTTGAGCTGAGAAAATATTCTATTGTTTCTCTTCAGAAATAGTATATCTGTTTTTCATTTAATCATCACTTGTCGAAGGATGATCAAATAGCAAGTGTAAGGCATCTTTAATTTTTGGCATTCCATTAGCATTGGATTTCTCGACTTCCTTCTTTACTGATTATAACTCCACTTCCAACTTTTGAATCTTCGTCTCCCTTGACTCAAGTTGGACATCAAGTTCTTTCTTGAGAATCTTCCCTCTACTCATCTCATCTTCCAATTCACGTGTCATCTTTTCCACCATGTCACTTTTCTCTTTCACTTTCAATTTTTCTTCTTCAATAGAATCAGAGCAACATGCATTCTCTTGTTGTAGTATTTAATTCTTATGAACTTCTTCAAAAAACTGTGTTTCCAGATCACCATTTCTAGCTTTCAGATTCCGAACTTCATCTGATTTTTGATTCTCTTCAAAATCACCAGCCTTCTGTTTTCCTTTCATTTTAGCCATATTTTGTAGTTCTTCGACATGAGAATCATTATACTCTATTAGGTCAGTAACTATGTCAATAAGCCTTTGATTTAATCCTCTTAGCTTGTTGACCTCAATCTCCAATACATTGATCTGGATATCTTTAGATTTGACTTCTTCGGTGTTTCCAACGTCACTTGGAATATCAGGTTCTTCGATGAACTTGACTTGATCTTTCACTTTTCTATTCAATCCATTGATCTCCCTTTTCTGTTCTTCAATCTTAAGCTTATACTCACCAACTGTTTCTGAGTTCTCTGGTGCTGATAACTTGAGTTCCTCAATTTTATCCTTCAACTCATACTTCTCTTCTTCTTGCTGCTGCATATAGAGTTTGGCATCGTGAACAACTTTGTTAGTTTTCTTGGTTTTGGATCTCCAAACATCTATCTCTTCAAGATCAGCCTCTAACTCAGCTTTCATACCTATTCTTCCTTCAATTATTTCTTCTTCATCATCACTTGTTTCAATATCACTTTGAAGTTCATGTACTTCACTCATTCCTGCATCACACTTGAGTCAATCAATCTTTTCCCTGTCAGATTCATCCAGTCCTTCCTTCAGTAAACTGTTTGATTCTTTTAATTGAATCACACTTTTTCCATACACACTTCCACACTGAGGAATACCACCTGACGTCTGCTTCTTCTTGTATGTTTTCCCTTTGCCATGGCTCACCAAGATACGAGCAGACTAATTCTTTAAACACACAGATCAACTACACCAAGTCAGAGCAAACAAATCTGATAAAAGAAACCTTCCCTATGATACCAATTGTTAGGACCAATAGGGGCCTATATACCATGAGAGGGGGCGGTGGGGTGAATCAGGGTATGGATATTCTTTTTCAAAATTCTTCCAGCCCCACTGGATCCTGACCTCTTTATTACAAGGGTCACTTTGCTTTCACTTGTGTGTTTATTATGATCACTTATTTTCTTCTTTGTCTGATGATGATGCTTCAAATGCAATGCATGGAAGTAAGAAAGAAGACACAAATATTTTTACTTGGTTCACCCTCACTGGGCTACGTCCAAGGAGCATACGCCGACAAGTTTCCGTGCGTACCAAATCCCACTAGTCTTCATAAGATGTGGATACAAAATTTGGGATAGAGCACTTCTATTCCCAGGCTCACTGCCCTCACAAGGTTTAGGGTCAGGTCACTGCTTTCCCAAAGGTCACTCTTTATTTCTCTCTCTATGGCTCACTACCGATGGAGTGGATCACCTTCTTCCTCTTCCTATGCTCACTACACTTGGAAGGGAATCCACTCATAGTTTATAGACCTGTAGGTCTCTTCATTTTCATGAAATAATGCATCTTCAACTTTTGATAGATGCTCTATTGAAGTCCAACTTTCATCCACTGATGAATACCTCTTTGCCTCCAAACACTGGGCAATTCCTTTTGGAAACACCTTCGCAAAGAACCCAACTTCGTGAAGCTCCCAATTTCACGAAGCTCAAACAAGCCTTCGCGAAGCTCCTGCCTTTTTGCAAATCACTTTCGCGAAGCACTCTTGCGAAGCTCAAGCCGTCTCAAAGCAACGTCCCTCACGAAGCTTACTAAGCCAACGCAGAGCTCGCAGGTTTCGCGGAGCTACAATAGCCGCTACGAAGCTCCTCTTTCGCGAAGCACACTGGCTCCATGAACCACCTTTGCAAATCGAGAGCAAATGATATTCTCTAAAAATTCTCTCTACTTCTCTCGAGGGAGTCGGCCTATATTTATAGACGATTCCACCAACCCTCGAACTTTCCGCGCGAAGTCAATGCCACGTCATCTCAAATCGCGCAGCTCCGAAGTTTCCACCGGAATTCTGTCCAAATCACGAACACCAGGGTAATTTTCCATTTGCGGAGGTCGTCGCAATTGCGAAGCATCACCGTCAACATTCCTTCATGCCTTCGCCGCAAAGCTCCCTCGCAAAGCCCTTCACCGCCGCGATGCGCTTCAGCCTCTGTCGTTCGCGAAGCTTGACGTAATCGCGAAGACTCACCACCTCCATTCTTCTAATCTTCGCGATTTCCAAACGATGCATCCTATCTTCGCGAAATTCATGCCTTTGTACCGCCTCCAGATCGTCCTTTCCTTTGTCATCGTTCTTTGTCAACAAGTATTGTCAAAAAATTCTCAGGAACTCGACAATTCTCCATGGAACCATGCTTTGTCAACAAATACAATCAACCCAAAAATACTGCAATGTTACCTTGAGGGATTTTTTCCCAACAATCTCCCCCTTTGGGTTTGTTGACAACTCTTCACAACTCTGCTCAGAATGATTTTCTGCACTTTGATACCTCAATGAGTCTTCTTCCAGCCGCTACCACCATTCGACTCTTGCGATTATGATAGAATTCAAGGATTCACTTAACACGTACTCTAAGCCCACATGATAAATGCTCGGCGTGAGAAACAAGAGTAATAGGAAAAGTTCATCAATGAATCACTTCATGTCAAACACCAATTATAGATTCCAACCTGATACCAATTCATAAATTGATACCAATTGTTGAACCACACTAATCCCAATTGGTGATAGATGGACACCTTTTCACACCATTCCAACATCACTCTTCTGCTTTTATCATGATCCTCAGCTGTCGTGATATCTATGCATTGATCGATCACTTTTAGCATCGTCAGATTTAAAAATCTCCCCCTTTCCCATTTCTCCCCCTATCTAGTTGCTCCACTGGTCAGCTTCTCCCCGTATCAATAATGATTTATCAAATTGCCACACTATCTCCCCTTGAACAATCACTATTTTCTCCCCCTTTTTCAACGAACCCAAAGGACACTCCATTGTAGTCTGTAACATAGTAGAGAACACATATTAGCACATTAGGGAAAAACACATCATACCTCGGGGAGAGGGGGGTGTTCCACATCCACACTATTTCAAGTGCGGGGAATTGACTGGACTCCCAGAGCCAGTCGATGCATCTCAAAAGATTCCTTGGGTAAGACTTTTGTCATAATGTCTGCAACCCGTAGTTCTGTAGGCACATACTCTAACTTCACGATCCCCTGCTGAACATTCTCCTTGATAAAATGATAATTTATCTCAATGTTATTTGTCCTAGAGTGATGGATGGGATTTTTGCTGAGATTTATAGCACTTGAGTTATCGCACTGGATTCCGATCGGAGACTTCACTTCAATTCCCATATCTTCAAGCTGCTGCTTCATCCATAATAGTTGGGTGCATGATTGAGTGGCCACAATATACTCAGCTTCCGTGGTGCTCAACGAAATGCAATCTTGCTTCTTGCTTAGACAAGAAATACACAATCTACCAAGATAGAAATCACCACCTGACGTTGAATTCCTATCATCCACTAAACCGGACCAGTCTGGATCAGTATATCCCAATAACTCTGTCTGAGATTTATCAGTATATGTCAAGCCGAAATCCACTGCGCCCTAGATATACCGAAGTATTCTTTTCACTGCAAGCATGTGGCTTTCCTTGGTATTACTCTGATATCTCGCTGCATGGCATGTGGCGAAAATAATATCAGGCCTTGTCACGGTCAAGTACAACAAACTTCCACTAATTTTCCTATATTATGTGATATTAACTGCCTTTCCATCCTCATCTTTTGATAATTTCATCCGGGTAGCAACCAGAGTCTTTATCTCCTTGGAATTTTCCATTCCAAATCATTTCAAAACCTCCTTTGAATCTTCAATTCCAAATATTATTTCGAAACCTCATTGGAATATTTGTATTGGGAAATGAATGTGTCATTCCTGCCTTGTGTAACATGTAAACCAAGGGAAAACATCAGCTCACTAATCATAGACATTTCGAACTCATGTTTCTTGAATTCAGAAGATTGTCTCCACTATGATTCATCTGATCTTCCAAATATTATGTCTTCTTCCGAGACCATCCTTATCATCCTTTGATTACTATTTTTGTTGAAATAAAGATTGTAATCAAATTTCCCACACTAAAAACAATGCTTCTTCAAATACTGATATAGCCTTCAGTACCATGATCTGGGTGCTTGTTTCAGCCCATATAACGCCTTCTTTAGCCTGCAAACTTTTTTCTCATCCTCATGAATGAGAAAACCATATGGCTGCTCAAAATACACTTCCTCTTCCAGAACACCATTCATGAATGAGGATTTCACATCCATCTGGAACACTTGGAACTTTCTTTGCACTTCAATTGCTAGGAATAATTTGATTGTCTCCATCCTTGCAAACGGTGCAAATGTCTCATCAACATCAGTACCCTCTCTTTGGGAGTATCCTTTGCACACCAGTTGTGCTTTGTTTCGAATCACTGTGCCACCTTCGTTCATCTTATTGTGAAAGATCCATTTAGTCCCGATGACATCTTTATCTGCTAACCTCGAAACAATTCTCACATGTTTGGTTCTTCTAAATCTGGTCAAGCTCTTCATTCATAGCTTGGACCCAGTTTTCATCTTCAGCTGCATCAGCTAAGCATTTCGGCTCTACCTAAGATAGGAAAGACATCTGGTGTAGTGACTTCATTATTCTTGTCTGAAGTGGAGCTCAGTGATCACTGATGATATTCTTCCTGTCAATTTTAGCTTGACTCTTTGGCTTTTGTGCAGATAAGGATTTTACTTCCTTGTACTCACCATCAGTATCATCTTCTAAATCAACTTTACCCACTTCTGCTCTCCCTGAGTCTCATACCACTTCGTCACTTTCAACAGAAAACTTTTCTCAATGTCATTGTTTAATGACATCATTTCCTTCGAACTTCTTCTCTCAGATTTTTGTTGGGACGCCTTTGATTTTCTCTTGCAGCTTCTTGGTATCCTGAAAACAGTCAACTGATACCATATTTTCAGAGAAAATAGATAAAAATGAAATTCATTGTTATTGCTGCTTCTCCCTGGGTTTCTTTCTTCCCTCAATAGGAAACACCTGAGTGGAGTCATCCAATTATTGCATTGATGGATCTTGAATCTGATTTGGATATAGAATGCTCTACCTGTGTTACAAAACACTTTTATCTGTTAGGCCCAACGGTAGAGACCCATAACCATTCTTCTCCACATGCACCATTTATACTAATATGGCACTCAGCATCGAGCCATTAACCAAATATCTAAGCCTACTGATTTGGAATTCGGTGTAAGAAACAAGAGATAAATCTAATAACACAATCACTTCTAATTGTGCTCAGTTTCTCCCTTTCATTTTCAATTATGCTACCTGATTTGAATCAATTGAAACTCTAGAGCATATCACTTCTTCACTTCGCATCCTTAGATGCCACTACCCCATGGATTGTATCTCCCTAAAACCTGAAACACATGAATCATCAGTTAACAACATTTATATAAATAGAGAGATGGGATTTTCTCGAATCCTCAAAATGAGGATGGTGGTTGATCCTGATGGGTCAACCCTTTGATTTTTTCTTGGAGGGAATCACACTCGTTTCTTGCTTCCTCCAGCTGCCTAGCCAACTTCAACTGTTCTGGCCATATGACTAGGAATTCATTGCCTACATTCTGAGCCTTTTTCTGATATGTAGATTTGGTAAGCTCGACCTTTCTCACTGCTTGGGGTATAAACCCACTAGTACACATTTCCTTCTTTGAGGTTCTACCAAAATTCCATTTTCCATGATTATTTCTCTGAGTAGGAACTTCTCTGTTTGGCATCTTCCCTTTATTCCTCTCCCATCTTAGGGGTCTTCCTCTTTCCTTCACTTCTCGCTGAGAAAACCAACATGTGTATTTTTCGATGCATTCTTTATTCATCTTTATTTTATCAGATGTCTAAATCACTACACTCTTTTTCACTGGTGGTGAGTCCTCTATTGAACATTCATTCTTCTTTATCATAGCCAGAGTAGATCTCCCCTTAATCTTCCTGGTTTGTTCACATTCTCTCCTTGAGAGTGGTTGTGAGTACGACAAAGGAGGTGATTGATACACCTATCGTTCAGCTCCATGTGATTCCCCTAAGGCTATAAGCCTATTTTTAACCTTACCACTTTGTCTCCCAGTGTATAATTTCTAATTATGTACCACTGGAGTTGGTAATATCTTTCTATGGTCTTTTTCCTTCTCCGCTTTCTTCTTGCTGCACTGTCTGGCCAAATGCCAATGATCAGAACATATGAAACATTTTCTATTAATGGAAGACCTCATTTCATCACTTCTCTGCTGAGATGTTGATGCTACTTGTTTTCTTCTTCTGGCATCGATCTCCTGATCTTCCTGACACATATGCATGGTGTTTCCCATCCTTCCACAGTAATATCATCTGATGAATGTTCTCCTCTGAGAAACTCTTCTCTCTGATTTATCATGATGCTTCTTCTTATTATCATATTTAGTAATGTCTCTGTTTTCACAGCCTAAAATATATTCCATAGCCCTTGAACAGAAGCTTGATGTGTGGCCACGAATCCCATAGAAATAGAACATGTCATCACTACTTTTGTTAACTCTCCTTTTAGGCCTATCTCCAGCACCTATAGGATTTATTTCACATCTGGAACTGTTCACAGCTCTCTTTCTATCTTTCACGGGAGGGGATTCATCAAATCTGATACCAGATTTTCCGAAACTTGCTAGTCTTTGAGCTGAGAAAATATTCTATTGTTTCTCTTCAGAAATAGCATATCTGTTCTTCATTTAATCATCACTTGTCGAAGGATGATCAAATAGCAAGTGTAAGGCATACTTCATTTTTGGCATTCCTTTAGCATTGGATTTCTCCACTTCCTTCTTTACTGATTATAACTCCTCTTCCAACTTTTGAATCTTCGTCTCCCTTGACTCAAGTTGGACATCAAGTTCTTTCTTGAGAATCTTCCCTCTACACATGTCATCTTCCAATTCACGTGTCATCCTTTCCACCATGTCACTTTTCTCTTTCACTTTCAATTTTTCTTCTTCAATAGAATCAGAGCAACATGCATTCTCTTGTTGTAGTATTTAATTCTTATGAACTTCTTCATAAAACTGTGTTTCTAGATCACCATTTCTAGCTTTCAGATTCCGAGCTTCATCTGATTTTTGATTCTCTTCAAAATCACCAGCCTTCTGTTTTCCTTTCATTTTAGCCATATTTTGTATTTCTTCGACATGAGAATCATTCTACTCTATTAGGTCAGTAACTATGTCAATAAGCCTTTGATTTAATCCTCTTAGCTTGTTGACCTCAATCTCCAGTACATTGATCTGGATATCTTTAGATTTGACTTCTTCGGTGTTTCTAACGTCACTTGGAATATCAGGTTCTTCGATGAACTTGACTTGATCTTTCACTTTTCTATTCAATCCATTGATCTCCCTTTTCTGTTCTTCAATCTTAAGATTATACTCACCAACTGTTTCTGAGTTCTCTGGTGCTGATAACTTGAGTTCCTCAATTTTATCCTTCAACTCATACTTCTCTTCTTCTTGCTGCTTCTTATAGAGTTTGGCATCGTGAACAACTTTGTTATTTTTCTTGGTTTTGGATCTCCAAACATCTATCTCTTCAAGATCAGCCTCTAACTCATCTTTCATACTTATTCTTACTTCAATTATTTCTTCATCATCATCACTTGTTTCAGTATCACTTTGAAGTTCATGTACTTCACTCATTCCTGCATCACGCTTGAGTGAATCAATCTTTTCCCTGTCAGATTCATCCAGTCCTTCCTTCTGTAAACTGTTTGATTCTTTTAATTGAATCACACTTTTTCCATACACACTTCCACACTGAGGAATACCACCTGACTTCTGCTTCTTCTTGGATGTTTTCCCTTTGCCATTGCTCACCAAGATAAGAGTAGACTAATTCTTTAAACACACAGATCAACTACACCAAGTCAGAGCAAACAAATCTGATAAAAGCAACCTTCCCTATGATACCAATTGTTAGGACCAATAGGGGCCTATATACCATGAGAGGGGGGTGAATCAGGGTATGGATATTCTTTTTCAAAATTCTTCCTGCCCCACTGGATCCTGACCTCTTTATTACAAGGGTCACTTTGCTTGCACTTGTGTGTTTATTATGATCACTTATTTTCTTCTTTGTCTGATGATGATGCTTCAAATGCAATGCATGGAAGTAAGCAAGTAGACACAAAGATTTTTACTTGGTTCACCCTCACTGGGCTACGTCCAAGGAGCATACGCTGACAAGTTTCCGTGCGTACCAAATCCCACTAGTCTTCATAAGATGTGGATACAAAATTTGGGATAGAGCACTTCTATTACCAGGCTCAATTCCCTCACAAGGTTTAGGGTCAGGTCACTGCTTTCCCAAAGGTCACTCCTTATTTCTCTCTCTATGGCTCACTACCGGTGGATAGGATCACCTTCTTCCTCTTCCTATGCTCACTGCACTTGGAAGGGAATCCACTCATAGTTTATAGACCTGTAGGTCTCTTCATTTGCATGAAATAATGCATCTTCAACTTTTGATAGATGCTCTATTGAAGTCCAACTTTCATCCACTGATGAATACCTCTTTGCCTCCGAACACTGGGCAATTCCTTTTGGAAACACCTTCACAAAGAACCCTACTTCGCGAAGCTCCCAATTTCACGAAGCTCAAACAAGCCTTCGCGAAGCTCCTGCCTTTTCGCAAATCACTTTCGCGAAGCACTCTCGCGATGCTCAGGCCGTCACAAAGCAACGTCCCTCACGAAGCTTACTAAGCCAACGCAGAGCTCGCAGGTTTCGTGGAGCTACAATAGCCGCTACGAAGCTCCTCTTTCGCGAAGCACACTGGCTCCGTGAACCACCTTTGCAAATCGAGAGCAAATGATATTCTCTAAAAATTCTCTCTACTTCTCTCGAGGGAGTCGGCCTCTATTTATAGGCGATTCCACCAACCCTCGAACTTTCCGCGTGAATTCAATGCCACATCATCTCAAATCGCGAAGCTCCGAAGTTTCCACCGGAATTCTGTCCAAATCACGAACACTAGGGAAATTTTCCGTTTGCGGAGCTCGTCGCAATTGCGAAGCATCACCGTCAACATTCCTTCATGCCTTCGCCGCGAAGCTCCCTCACAAAGCCCTTCACCGCCGCGATGCGCTTCAGCCTCTGTCGTTCGCGAAGCTTGACATAATCGCGAAGACTCACCACCTCCATTCTTCTAATCTTCACGATTTCCAAACGATGCATCCTATCTTCGCGAAATTCATGACTTTGCTATATTAAATTATGACCTTCATGGAAATCCTATTTTCTTGATTCTCACCAAACTCCAAATTTTGGACCCCAATAATTTGGCAAACACTGGAAAACAGCACCACCTTGTACTGCTCTTTTGTAGCGCCTCTAGATCTTCCTTTCCTTTGTCATCGTTCTTTGTCAACAAGGATTGTCAAAAAATTCTCAGGAACTCGACAATTCTCCATGGAACCATGCTTTGTCAACAAATACAATCAACCCAAAAATACTGCAATGTTACCTTGAGGGATTTTTTCCCAACAATCTCCCCCTTTGGGTTTGTTGACAACTCTTCACAACTCTGCTCAGAATGATTTTCTGCACATTGATACCTCAATGAGTCTTCTTCCAGCCGCTACCACCATTCGCCTCTTGCGATTATGATAGAATTCAAGGATTCACTTAACACGTACTCTAAGCCCACATGATAAATGCTCGGCATGCTAAACAAGAGTAATAGGAAAAGTTCATCAATGAATCACTTCATGTCAAACACCAATTGTCGATTCCAACCTGATACCAATTCATAAATTGATACCAATTGTTGAACCACACTAATCCCAATTGGTGATAGATGGACACCTTTTCACACCATTCCAACATCACTCTTCTGCTTTTATCACGATCCTCAGCTGTCGTGATATCTATGCTTTGATCGATCACTTCTAGCATCGTCAGATTTAAAAATCTCCCCCTTTCTCATTTCTCCCCCTATCTAGCTGCTCCACTGGTCAGCTTCTCCCCGTATCAATAATGATTTATCAAATTGCCACACTATCTCCCCCTTGAACAATCACTATTTTCTCCCCCTTTGTCAACGAACCCAAAGGACACTCCTTTGTAGTCTGTAACATAGTAGAGAACACATATTAGCACATTAGGGAAAAACACATCATACCTCGGGGAGAGGGGGGTGTTCCACATCCACACTATTTCAAGTGCGGGGAATTGACTGGACTCCCAGAGCCAGTCGATGCATCTCAAAATATTCCTTGGGTAAGACTTTTGTCATAATGTCTGCAACACGTAGTTCTGTAGGAACATACTCTAACTTCACGATCCCCTGCTCAACATTCTCCTTGATAAAATGATAATTTATCTCAATGTGATTTTTCCTAGAGTGATGGATGGGATTTTTTCTGAGATTTATAGCACTTGAGTTATCGCACTGGATTCCGATCGGAGACTTCACTTCAATTCCCATATCTTCAAGCTGCTACTTCATCCATAATAGTTGGGTGCATGCTTGAGTGGCCGCAATATACTCAGCTTCCGCGGTGCTCAAAGAAATGCAATCTTGCTTCTTGCTTAGCCAAGAAATACACAATCCACCAAGATAGAAATCACCACCTGACGTTGATTTCCTATCATCCACTAAACCGGACCAGTCTGGATCAATATATCCCAATAACTCTGTCTGAGATTTATCAGTATATGTCAAGCCAAAATCCACTGCGCCCTAGATATACCGAAGTATTCTTTTCACTGCAAGCATGTGGCTTTCCATGGTATTACTCTAATATCTCACTGCTTGGCATGTGGCGAAAACAATATCAGGCCTTTTCACGGTCAAGTACAACAAACTTCCAATAATTTGCCTATATTAGGTGATATTAACTGCCTTTCCATCCTCATCTTTTGATAATTTCATCCGGGTAGCAACCAGAGTCTTCATCTCCTTGGAATTTTCCATTCCAAATCATTTCAAAACCTCCTTTGAATCTTCAATTCCAAATATTAATTCAAAACCTCCTTGGAATATTTGTGTTGAGAAATGAATGTGTCATTCCTTCCTTGTGTAACCTGTAAACCAAGGGAAAACATCAGCTCACTAATCATAGGCATTTCGAACTCATGTTTCTTGAATTCAGAAGATTGTCTCCACTATGATTCATCTGATCTTCCAAATATTATGTATTCTTCCGAGACCATCCTTATCATCCTTTGATTACTATTGTTGTTGAAATAAAGATTGTAATCAAATTTCCCACACTGAAAACAATGCTTCTTCAAATACTGATATAGCCTTCAGTACCATGCTCTGGGTGCTTGTTTCAGCCCATATAACGCCTTCTTTAGCCTGCAAACTTTGTTCTCATCCTCATGAATGAGAAAACCATCTGGCTGCTCAAAATACACTTCCTCTTCCAGAACACCATTCATGAATGAGGATTTCACATCCATCTGGAACACTTGGAACTTTCTTTGCACTTCAATGGCTAGGAATAATTTGATTGTCTCCATCCTTGCAAACGGTGCAAATGTCTCATCAACATCAGTACCCTCTCTTTGGGAATATCCTTTGTACACCAGTTGTTCTTTTTTTTCGAATCACTGTTCCACCTTCGTTCATCTTATTGTGAAAGATCCATTTAGTCCCGATGACATCTTTATCTGCTAACCTCGAAACAATTCTCACATGTTTGGTTCTTCTAAATCTGGTCAAGCTCTTCATTCATAGCTTGGACCCAGTTTTCATCTTCAGCTGCATCAGCTAAGCATTTCGGCTCTACCTAAGATAGGAAAGACATCTGGTGTAGTGACTTCATTATTCTTGTCTGAAGTGGAGCTCAGTGATCACTGATGATATTCTGCCTGTCAATTTTAGCTCAACTCTTTGGCTTTTGTGCAGATAAGAATTTTACATCCTTGTACTCACCATCAGTATCTTCTTCTAAATCAACATTACCCACTTCTACTATCCCTGAGTCTCATACCACTTCGTCACTTTCAAAAGAAAACTTTTCTCAATGTCATTGTTTAATGACATCATTTCCTTCGAACTTCTTCTCTCAGATTTTTGTTGGGACGCCTTTGATTTTCACTTGCAGCTTCTTGGTATCCTGAAAACAGTCAACTGATACCATATTGTCAGAGAAAATAGATAAGAATGAAATGCATTGTTATTGCTGCTTCTCCCTGTGTTTCTTTCTTCCCTCAATAGGAAACACCTGAGTGGAGTCATCCAATTATTGCATTGATGGATCTTGAATCTGATTTGGATATAGAATGATCTACCTGTGTTACACAACACTTCTATCTGTTAGGCCCAACGGTAGAGACCCATAACCATTCTTCTCCACATGCACCATTTATACTAATCTGGCACTCAGCATCGAGCCATTAACCAAATATCTAAGCCTACTGATTTGGAATTCGGTGTAAGAAACAAGAGATAATGCTAATAACACAATCACTTCTAATTGTGCTCAGTTTCTCCCTTTCATTTTCAATTATGCTACCTGATTTGAATCAATTGAAACTCTAGAGCATATCACTTCTCCACTTCGCATCCTTAGATGCCACTACCCCATGGATTGTATCTCCCTAAAACCTGAAACACATGAATCATCAGTTAACAGCATTTATATACATAGGGAGATGGGATTTTCTCGAATCCTAAAAACGAGGATAGTGGTTGATCCTGATGGGTCAACCCTTTGATTTTTTCTTGGAGGGAATCACACTCGTTTCTTGCTTCCTCCAGCTGCCTAGCCAACTTCAACTGTTCTGGCCATATGACTAGGCATTCATTTCCTACATTCTGAGACTTTTTCTGATATGTAGATTTGGTAAGATCGGCCTTTCTCACTGCTTGGGGTATAAACCCACTAGTACACATTTCCTTCTTTGAGGTTCTACCAAAATTCCATTTTCCATGATTATTTCTCTGAGTAGGAACTTCTCTGTTTGGAATATTTCCTTTCTTCTTCTCCCATCTTAGGGGTCTTCCTCTTTCCTTCACTTCTCGCTGAGAAAAATGACATGTGGATTTTTCGATGCATTCTTTATTCATATTTATTTTATCAGATGTCTAAATTACTACACTCTTTTTCGCTGGTGGTGAGTCCTCTATTGAACATTCATTCTTCTTTATCATAGCCAGAGTAGATCTCCCCTTAATCTTCATGGTTTGTTCACATTCTCTCCTTGAGAGTGGTTGTGAGTACGAAAGAGGACGTGATTGATACACCTTTCATTCAGCTCCATGTGATTCCCCTGAGGCTCTAAGCCTATTTTTACCCTTACCACTTTGTCTCCCAGTGTATAATTTCTAATTATGTACCACTGGAGTTGGTAATATCTTTCTCTGGTCTTTTTCCTTCTCCGCTTTCTTCTTGCTGCATTGTCTGGCCAAATGCCAATGATCAGAACATATTAAACATTTTCTATTAAAGGCAGACCTCATTTCATCACTTCTCTGCTGAGATGTTGATGCTACTTGTTTTCTTCTTCTGCCAGCGATCTCCTGAGCTTCCTGACACATATGCATGGTGTTTCCCATCCTTCCACAGTAATAGCATCTGATGAATGTTCTCCTCTGAGAAACTCTTCTCTCTGATTTATCATGATGCTTCTTCTTATTCTCATATTTAGTAATGTCTCTGTTTTCATAGCCTAAAATTTATTCCAGAGCCCTTGAACAGAAGCTTATTGTGTGGCCATGAATCCCACAGAAATAGCACATGTCATCACTACTTTTTGTAACTATCCTTTTAGGCCAATCTCCAGCACCTATAGGATTTCTTTCACATCTGGAACTATTCACAGCTCTCTTTCTATCTTTCACGGGAGGGGATTCATCAAATCCGA
This sequence comes from Viscum album, assembly GCA_963277665.1. Classification (NCBI taxonomy): domain Eukaryota; kingdom Viridiplantae; phylum Streptophyta; class Magnoliopsida; order Santalales; family Viscaceae; genus Viscum; species Viscum album. The sequence goes on from OY728155.1 coordinate 221,130,159, forward strand.
TACCAGATTTTCCGAAACTTGCTAGACTTTGAGCTGAGAAAATATTCTACTGTTTCTCTTCATAAATAGCATATCTGCTCTTCATTTAATCATCACTTGTCGAAGGATGATCAAATAGAAAGTGTAAGGCATCCTTCATTTTTGGCATTCCATTAGCATTGGATTTCTCCACTTCCTTCTTTACTGATTATAGCTCCTCTTACAACTTTTGAATCTTCGTCTCCCTTGATTCAAGTTGGACATCAAGTTCTTTCTTGAGAATCTTCCCTCTATTCATCTCATCTTCCAATTCACGTGTCATCTTTTCCACTATGTCACTTTTCTCTTTCACTTTCAATTTTTCATCTTTAAAGGAATCAGAGCAACATGAATTCTCTTGTTGTAGTATTTAATTCTTATGAACTTCTTCAGAAAACTGTGTTTCTAGATCACCATTTCTAGCTTTCAGATTCCGAACTTCATCTGATTTTTGATTCTCTTCAAAATCACCAGCCTTCTGTTTTCCTTTCCTTTTATCCATATTTTGTAGTTCTTCGACATGAGAATCATTCTACTCTATTAGGTCAGTAACTATGTCAATAAGCCTTTGATTTAATCCTCATAGCTTGTTGACCTCAATCTCCAATACTTTGATCTGGATATCTTTAGATTTGACTTCTTCGGTGTTTCCAACGTCACTTGGAATATCAGGTTCTTCGATGAACATGACTTGATCTTTCAATTTTCTATTCAATCCATTGATCTCCCTTTTCTGTTCTTCAATCTTAAGCTTATACTCACCAACTGCATCTGAGTTCTCTGGTGCTGATAACTTGAGTTCCACAATTTTATCCTTCAACTCATACTTCTCTTCTTCTTGCTGCTGCATATAGAGTTTGGCATCGTGAACAAATTTGTTAGCTTTCTTGGTTTTGGATCTCCAAACATCTATCTCTTCAAGATCAGCCTCTAACTCAGCTTTCATACCTATTCTTCCTTTAATTATTTCTTCTTCATCATCACTTGTTTCAATATCACTTTGAAGTTCATGTACTTCACTCATTCCTGCATCACGCTTGAGTGAATCAATCTTTTCCCTGTCAGATTCATCCAGACCTTCCTTCAGTAAACTGTTTGATTCTTTTAATTGAATAACACTTTTTCCATACACACTTCCACACTGAGGAATACCACCTGACTTCTGCTTCTTCTTGGATGTTTTCCCCTTCCATGGCTCACCAAGATAAGAGTAGACTAATTCTTTAAACACACAGATCGACTACACCAAGTCAGAGAAAACAAATCTGATAAAAGCAACCTTCCCTATGATACCAATTATTAGGACCAATAGGGGCCTATATACCATGAGAGGGGGGGTGAATCAGGGTATGGATATTCTTTTTCAAAATTCTTCCTGCCCCACTGGATCCTGACCTCTTTATTACAAGGGTCACTTTGTTTGCACTTGTGTGTTTATTATGATCACTTATTTTCTTCTTTGTCTGATGATGATGCTTCAAATGCAATGCATGGAAGTAAGCAAGCAGACACAAAGATTTTTACTTGGTTCACCCTCACTGGGCTACGTCCTAGAAGCATACACCGACATGTTTCCGTGCGTACCAAATCCCACTAGTCTTCATAAGATGTGGATACAAAATTTGGGATTGAGCACTTATATTCCCAGGCTCACTGCCCTCACAAGGTTTAGGGTCAGGTCACTGCTTTCCCAAAGGTCACTCCTTATTTCTCTCTCTATGGCTCACTACCGGTGGAGAGGATCACCTTCTTCCTCTTCCTATGCTCACTGCACTTGGAAGGGAATCCACTCATAGTTTATAGACCTGAAGGTCTCTTCATTTGCATGAAATAATGCATCTTCAACTTTTGATAGATGCTCTATTGAAGTCCAGCTTTCATCCACTGATGAATACCTCTTTGCCTCCGAACACTGGGCAATTCTTTTTGGAAACACCTTCGCAAAGAACCCTACTTCGCGAAGCTCCCAATTTGACGAAGCTCAAACAAGCCTTCGCGAAGCTCCTGCCTTTTTGAAAATCAATTTCGCGAAGCACTCTCGCGAAGCTCAAGACGTCGCAAAACAACGTCCCTCACGAAGCTTACTAAGCCAACACAGAGCTCGCAGGTTTCGCGGAGCTACAATAGCCGCTACGAAGCTCCTCTTTCGCGAAGCACACTGGCTCCGCGAACCACCTTTGCAAATCGAGATCAAATGATATTCTCTAAAAATTCTCTCTACTTCTCTCGAGGGAGTCGGCCTCTATTTATAGGCGATTCCACCAACCCTCGAACATTCCGCGCGAAGTCAACGCCACGTCATCTCAAATCGCGATGCTCCGAAGTTTCCACCGGAATTCTATCCAAATCACGAACACCAGGGAAATTTTCCATTCGTGGAGCTCGTCGCAATTGTGAAGCATCACCGTCAACATTCCTTCATGCCTTCGCCGCGAAGCTCCCTCGCAAAGCCCACATGATAAATGCTCGGCGTGAGAAACAAGAGTAATAGGAAAAGTTCATCAATGAATCACTTCATGTCAAACACCAATTTTCGATTCCAACCTGATACCAATTCATAAATTGATACCAATTGTTGAACCACACTAATCCCAATTGGTGATAGATGGACACCTTTTCACACCATTCCAACATCACTCTTCTGCTTTTATCACGATCCTCAGCTGTCGTGATATCTATGCTTTGATAGATCAGTTCTAGCATCGTCAGATTTAAAAATCTCTCCCTTTCTCATTTCTCCCCCTATCTAGCTGCTCCACTGGTCAGCTTCTCCCCATATCAATAATGATTTATCAAATTGCCACACTATCTCCCCCTTGAACAATCACTATTTTCTCCCCCTTTGTCAACGAACCCAAAGGACACTCCTTTGTAGTCTGTAACATAGTAGAGAACACATATTAGCACATTAGGGAAAAACACATCATACCCCGGGGAGAGGGGGGTGTTCCACATCCACACTATTTCAAGTGCGGGGAATTGACTGGACTCCCCGAGCCAGTCGATGCATCTCAAAAGATTCCTTGGGTAAGACTTTTGTCATAATGTCTGCAACCCGTAGTTCTGTAGGGACATACTCTAACTTCACGATCCCCTGCTCAACATTCTCCATGATAAAATGATAATTTATCTCAATGTGATTTGTCCTAGAGTGATGGATGGGATTTTTGCTGAGATTTATAGCACTTGAGTTATCGCACAGGATTCCGATCAGAGACTTCACTTCAATTCCCATATCTTCAAGCTACTGCTTCATCCATAATAGTTGGGTGCATGCTTGAGTGGCCGCAATATACTCAGCTTCCGCGGTGCTCAACGAAATGCAATCTTGCTTCTTTCTTATCCAAGAAATACACAATCCACCAAGATAGAAATCACCACCTAACGTTGATTTCCTATCATCCACTAAACCGGACCAGTCTGGATCAGTATATCCCAATAACTCTGTTTGAGATTTATCAGTATATGTCAAGCCGAAATCCACTGCGCCCTAGATATACCGAAGTATTCTTTTCACTGCAAGCATGTGGCTTTCCTTGGTATTACACTGATATCTCGCTGCATGGCATGTGGTGAAAATAATATCAGGCCTTGTCACGGTCAAGTACAACAAACTTCCAATAATTTGCCTATATTATGTGATATTAACTGCCTTTCCATCCTCATCTTTTGATAATTTCATCCAGGTATCAACCAGAGTCTTCATCTCCTTGGAATTTTCCATTCCAAATCATTTCAAAACCTCCTTTGAATCTTCAATTCCAAATATTATTTCAAAACCTCCTTGGAATATTTGTATTGAGAAATGAATGTGTCATTCCTGCCTTGTGTAACCTTTAAAACAAGGGAAAACATCAGCTCACTAATCATAGACATTTCGAACTCATGTTTCTTGAATTCAGAAGATTGTCTCCACTATGATTCATCTGATCTTCCAAATATTATGTCTTCTTCCGAGACCATCCTTTTCATCCTTTGATTACTATTTTTGTTGAAATAAAGATTGTAATCAAATTTCCCACACTGAAAACAATGCTTCTTCAAATACTGATATAGCCTTCAGTACCATGCTCTGGGTGCTTGTTTCAGCCCATATAACGCCTTCTTTAGCCTGCAAACTTTGTTCTCATCCTCATGAATGAGAAAACCATTTGGATGCTCAAAATACACTTCCTATTCCAGAACACCATTCATGAATGAGGATTTCACATCCATCTGGAACACTTGGAACTTTCTTTGCACTTCAATGGCTAGGAATAATTTGATTGTCTCCATCCTTGCAAACGGTGCAAATGTCTCATCAACATCAGTACCCTCTCTTTGGGAGTATCCTTTGCACACCAGTTGTGCTTTGTTTCGAATCACAGTGCCACCTTCGTTCATCTTATTGTGAAAGATCCATTTAGTCCCGATGACATCTTTATCTGCTAACCTCGAAACAATTCTCACATGTTTGGTTCTTCTAAATCTGGTCAAGCTCTTCATTCATAGCTTGGACCCAGTTTTCATCTTCAGCTGCATCAGCTAAGCATTGCGGCTCTACCTAAGATAGGAAAGACATCTGGTGTAGTGACTTCATTATTATTGTCTGAAGTGGAGCTCAGTGATCACTGATGATATTCTGCCTGTCAATTTTAGCTCGACTCTTTGGCTTTTGTGCAGATAAGGATTTTACTTCCTTGTACTCACCATCAGTATCTTCTTCTAAATCAAATTTACCCACTTCTGCTCTCCCTGAGTCTCATACCACTTCGTCACTTTCAACAGAAAACTTTTCTCAATGTCATTGTTTAATGACGTCATTTCCTTCGAACTTCTTCTCTCAGATTTTTGTTGGGACGCCTTTGATTTTCTCTTGCAGCTTCTTGGTATCCTGAAAACAGTCAACTGATACCATATTGTCAGAGAAAATAGATAAGAATGAAATGCATTGTTATTGATGCTTCTCCCTGTGTTTCTTTCTTCCCTCAATAGGAAACACCTGAGTGGAGTCATCCAATTATTGCATTGATGGCTCTTGAATCTGATTTGGATATAGAATGCTCTACCTGTGTTACACAACACTTCTATCTGTTAGGCCCAACGGTAGAGACCCATAACCATTCTTCTCCACATGCACCATTTATACTAATCTGGCACTCAGCATCGAGCCATTAACCAAATATCTAAGCCTACTAATTTGGAATTCGGTGTAAGAAACAAGAGATAAAGCTAATAACACAATCACTTCTAATTGTGCTCAATTTCTCCCTTTCATTTTCAATTATGCTACCTGATTTGAATCAATTGAAACTCTAGAGCATATCACTTCTCCACTTCGCATCCTTAGATACCACTACCCCATGGATTGTATCTCCCTAAAACCTGAAACACATGAATCATCAGTTAACAGCATTTATATACATAGGGAGATGGGATTTTCTCGAATCCTCAAAACGAGGATAGTGGTTGATCTTGATGGGTCAACCCTTTGATTTTTTCTTGGAGGGAATCACACTCGTTTCTTGCTTCCTCCAGCTGCCTAGCCAACTTCAACTGTTCTGGCCATATGACTAGGCATTCATTGCCTACATTCTGAGCCTTTTTCTGATATGTAGATTTGGTAAGCTCGGCCTTTCTCACTTCTTAGGGTATAAACCCACTAGTACACATTTCCTTCTTTGAGGTTCTACCAAAATTCCATTTTCCATGATTATTTCTCCGAGTAGGAACTTCTCTGTTTGGCATCTTCCCTTTCTTCTTCTCCCATCTTAGGGGTCTTCCTCTTTCCTTCACTTCTCGCTGTGAAAAACGACATGTGGATTTTTCGATGCATTCTTTATTCATCTTTATTTTATCAGATTTCTAAATTACTACACTCTTTTTCGCTGGTGGTGAGTCCTCTATTGAACATTCATTCTTCCTTATCATAGCCAGAGTAGATCTCCCCTTAATCTTCCTGGATTGTTGACATTCTCTCCATGAGAGTGGTTGTGAGTACGATAGAGGAGGTGATTGATACACCTTTCGTTCAGCTCCATGTGATTCCCCTGAGGCTCTAAGCCTATTTTTAACCTTACCACATTTTCTCCCAGTGTATAATTTCTAATTATGTACCACTGGAGTTGGTAATATCTTTCTCTGGTCTTTTTCCTTCTCTGCTTTCTTCTTGCTGCACTGTCTGGCCAAATTCCAATGATCAGAACATATGAAACATTTTCTATTAAAGGCAGACCTCATTTCATCACTTCTCTGCTGAGATGTTGATATTACTTGTTTTCTTCTTCTGGCATCGATCTCCTGAGCTTCCTGACACATATGCATGGTGTTTCCCATCATTCCACAGTAATAGCATCTGACGAATGTTCTCCTCTGAGAAACTCTTCTCTCTGATTTATCATGATGCTTCTTCTTATTCTCATATTTAGTAATATCTCTGTTTTCACAGCCTAAAATATATTCAAGAGCCCTTGAACAGAAGCTTGATGTGTGGCCATGAATCCCACAGAAATAGCACATGTCATCACTACTTTTTGTAACTATCCTTTTAGGCCTATCTCCAGCACCTATAGGATTTCTTTCACATCTGGAACTGTTCACAGCTCTCTTTCTATCTTTCACGGGAGGGGATTCATCAAATCCGATACCAGATTTTCCGAAACTTTCTAGTCTTTGAGCTGAGAAAATATTCTATTGTTTCTCTTCAGAAATAGTATATCTGTTCTTCATTTAATCATCACTTGTCGAAGGATGATCAAATAGCAAGTGTAAGGCATCCTTCATTTTTGGCATTCCATTAGCATTGGATTTCTCCACTTCCTTCTTTACTGATTATAACTCCACTTCCAACTTTTGAATCTTCATCTCCCTTGACTCAAGTTGGACATCAAGTTCTTTCTTGAGAATCTTCCCTCTACTCATCTCATCTTCCAATTCACGTGTCATCTTTTCCACCATGTCACTTTTCTATTTCACTTTCAATTTTTCTTCTTCAATAGAATCAGAGCAACATGCATTCTCTTGTTGTAGTATTTAATTCTTATGAACTTCCTCAAAAAACTGTGTTTCTAGATCACCATTTCTAGCTTTCAGATTTCGAACTTCATCTGATTTTTGATTCTCTTCAAAATCACCAGCCTTCTATTTTCCTTTCATTTTAGCCATATTTTGTAGTTCTTCGACATGAGAATCATTCTACTCTATTAGGTCAGTAACTATGTCAATAAGCCTTTGATTTAATCCTCTTAGCTTGTTGACGTCAATCTCCAATACATTGATCTGGATATCTTTAGATTTGACTTCTTCGGTGTTTCCAACGTCACTTGGAATATCAGGTTCTTCGATGAACTTGACTTGATCTTACACTTTTCTATTCAATCCATTGATCTCCCTTTTCTGTTCTTCAATCTTAAGCTTATACTCACCAACTGTTTCTGAGTTCTCTGGTGCTGATAACTTGAGTTCCTCAATTTTATCCTTCAACTCATACTTCTCTTCTTCTTGCTTCTGCATATAGAGTTTGGCATCGTGAACAACTTTGTTAGTTTTCTTGGTTTTGGATCTCCAAACATCTATCTCTTCAAGATCAGCCTCTAACTCAGCTTTCATACCTATTCTTCCTTCAATTATTTCTTCTTCATCATCACTTGTTTCAATATCACTTTGAAGTTCATGTACTTCACTCATTCCTGCATCACGCTTGAGTCAATCAATCTTTTCCCTGTCAGATTCATCCAGTCCTTCCTTCAGTAAACTGTTTGATTCTTTTAATTGAATCACACCTTTTCCATACACACTTCCACACTAAGGAATACCACCTGACCTCTGCTTCTTCTTGGATGTTTTCCCTTTTCCATGGCTCACCAAGATATGAGTAGACTAATTCTTTAAACACACAGATCGACTACACCAAGTCAGAGCAAACAAATCTGATAAAAGCAACCTTCCCTATGATTCCAATTGTTAGGACCAATAGGGGCCTATATACCATGAGAGGGGGGGTGGGGTGAATCAGGGTATGGATATTCTTTTTCAAAATTCTTCCTGCCCCACTGGATCCTGACCTCTTTATTACAAGGGTCACTTTGCTTGCACTTGTGTGTTTATTATGATCACTTATATTCTTCTTTGTCTGATGATGATGCTTCAAATTCAATGCATGGAAGTAAGCAAGCAGACACAAATATTTTTACTTGATTCACCCTCACTGGGCTACGTCCAAGGAGCATACGCCGACAAGTTTCCATGCGTACCAAATCCCACTAGTCTTCATAAGATGTGGATACAAAATTTGGGATAGAGCACTTCTATTCCCAGGCTCACTGCCCTCACAAGGTTTAGGGTCAGGTCACTGCTTTCCCAAAGGTCACTCCTTATTTCTCTCTCTATGGCTCACTACCGGTGGAGAGGATCACCTTCTTCCTCTTCCTATGATCACTGCACTTGGAAGGGAATCCACTCATAGTTTATAGTCCTGTAGGTCTCTTCATTTTCATGAAATAATGCATCTTCAACTTTTGATAGATGCTCTATTGAAGTCCAACTTTCATCCACTGATGAATACCTCTTTGCCTCCAAACACTGGGCAATTCCTTTTGGAAACACCTTTGCAAAGAACCCTACTTCGTGAAGCTCCCAATTTCACGAAGCTCAAACAAGCCTTCGCGAAGCTCCTGCCTTTTCGCAAATCACTTTCACGAAGCACTCTCGTGAAGCTCAAGCCGTCGCAAAGCAACGTCCCTCACGAAGCTTACTATGCCAACACAGAGCTCGCATGTTTCGCGGAGCTACAATAGCCGCTACGAAGCTCCTCTTTCGCGAAGCACACTGGCTCCATGAACCACCTTTGCAAATCGAGAGCAAATGATATTCTCTAAAAATTCTCTCTACTTCTCTCGAGGGAGTCGGCCTCTATTTATAGGCGATTCCACCAACCCTCGAACTTTCCGCGCGAAGTCAATGCCACGTCATCTCAAATCGCGAAGCTCCGAAGTTTCCACCGGAATTCTGTCCAAATCACGAACACCAGGGAAATTTTCCATTTGCGGAGTTCGTCGCAATTGGGAAGCATCACCGTCAACATTCCTTCATGCCTTCGCCGCGAAGCTCCCTCGCAAAGCCCTTCACCGCCGCGATGCGCTTCAGCCTCTGTCGTTCGCTAAGCTTGACGTAATCGCGAAGACTCACCACCTCCATTCTTCTAATCTTCGCGATTTTTCAAACGATGCATCCTATCTTCGCGAAATTCATGCCTTTTCCATATTAAATTATGATCTTCATGGAAATCCTATTTTCACGATGCTCACCAGACTCCAAATTTTGGACCCCAATAATTTGGCAAACACTGGAAAACAGCACCACCTTGTACTGCTCTTTTGTACCGCCTCCAGATCGTCCTTTCCTTTGTCATCGTTCTTTGTCAACAAGTATTGTCAAAAAATTCTCAGGAACTCGACAATTCTCCATGGAACCATGCTTTGTCAACAAATACAATCAAACCAAAAATACTGCAATGTTACCTTGAGGGATTTTTTCCCAACAATCTCCCCCTTTGGGTTTGTTGACAACTCTTCACAACACTGCTCAGAATGATTTTCTGCACTTTGATACCTCAATGAGTCTTCTTCCAGCCGCTACCACCATTCGCCTCTTGCGATTATGATAGAATTCAAGGATTCACTTAACACGTACTCTAAGCCCACATGATAAATGCTCGGCGTGAGAAACAAGAGTAATAGGAAAAGTTCATCAACGAATCACTTCATGTCAAACACCAATTGTCGATTCCAACCTGATACCAATTCATAAATTGATACCAATTGTTGAACCACACTAATCCCAATTGGTGATAGATGGACACCTTTTCACACCATTCCAACATCACTCTTCTGCTTTTATCATGATCCTCAGCTGTCGTGATATCTATGCTTTGATCGATCACTTTTAGCATCGTCAGATTTAAAAATCTCCCCCTTTCCCATTTCTCCCCTATCTAGTTGCTCCACTGGTCAGCTTCTCCCCGTATCAATAATGATTTATCAAATTGCCACACTATCTCCCCCTTGAACAATCACTATTTTCTCCCCCTTTGTCAACGAACCCAAAGGACACTCCATTGTAGTCTGTATCATAGTAGAGAACACATATTAGCACATTAGGGAAAAACACATCATACCTCGGGGAGAGGGGGGTGTTCCACATCCACACTATTTCAAGTGCGGGGAATTGACTGGACTCCCAGAGCTAGTCAATGCATCTCAAAAGATTCCTTGGGTAAGACTTTTGTTATAATGTCTGCAACCCGTAGTTCTGTAGGCACATACTCTAACTTCACGATCCCCTGCTCAACATTCTCCTTGATAAAATGATAATTTATCTCAATGTTATTTGTCCTAGAGTGATGGATGGGATTTTTGCTGAGATTTATAGCACTTGAGTTATCGCACTGGATTCCGATCGGAGACTTCACTTCAATTCCCATATCTTCAAGCTGCTGCTTCATCCATAATTGTTGGGTGCATGCTTGAGTGGCCACAATATACTCAGCTTCTGCGGTGCTCAAAGAAATGCAATCTTGCTTCTTGCTTAGCCAAGAAATACACAATCCACCAAGATAGAAATCACCACCTGACGTTGATTTCCTATCATCCACTAAACCGGACCAGTCTGGATCAGTATATCCCAATAACTCTGTCTGAGATTTATCAGTATATGTCAAGCCGAAATCCACTGCTCCCTAGATATACCGAAGTATTCTTTTCACTGCAAGCATGTGGCTTTCCTTGGTATTACTCTGATATCTCGCTGCATGGCATGTGGCGAAAATAATATCAGGCCTTGTCACGGTCAAGTACAACAAACTTCCACTAATTTGCCTATATTATGTGATATTAACGGCCTTTCCATCTTCATCTTTTGATAATTTCATCCGGGTAGAAACCAGAGTCTTCATCTCCTTGGAATTTTCCATTCCAAATCATTTCAAAACCTCCTTTGAATCTTCAATTCCAAATATTATTTCAAAACCTCATTGGAATATTTGTATTGGGAAATGAATGTGTCATTCCTGCCTTGTGTAACCTGTAAACCAAGGGAAAACATCAGCTCACTAATCATAGACATTTCGAACTCATGTTTCTTGAATTCAGAAGATTGTCTCCACTATGATTCATCTGATCTTCCAAATATTATGTCTTCTTCCGAGACCATCCTTATCATCCTTTGATTACTATTTTTGTTGAAATAAAGATTGTAATCAAATTTCCCACACTAAAAACAATGCTTCTTCAAATACTGATATAGCCTTCAGTACCATGCTCTAGGTGCTTGTTTCATCCCATATAACGCCTTCTTTAGCCTGCAAACTTTGTTCTCATCCTCATGAATGAGAAAACCATCTGGCTGCTCAAAATATACTTCCTCTTCCAGAACACCATTCATGAATGAGGATTTCACATCCATCTGGAACACTTGGAACTTTCTTTGCACTTCAATTGCTAGGAATAATTTGATTGTCTCCATCCTTGCAAACGGTGAAAATGTCTCATCAACATCAGTACCCTCTCTTTGGGAGTATCCTTTGCACACCAGTTGTGCTTTGTTTCGAATCACTGTGCCACCTTCATTCATCTTATTGTGAAAGATCCATTTAGTCCCGATGACATCTTTATCTGCTAACCTCGAAACAATTCTCACATTTTTGGTTCTTCTAAATCTGGTCAAGCTCTTCATTCATAGCTTGGACCCACTTTTCATCTTCAGCTGCATCAGCTAAGCATTTCGGCTCTACCTAAGATAGGAAATACATCTGGTGTAGTGACTTCATTATTCTTGTCTGAAGTGGAGCTCAGTGATCACTGATGATATTCTGCCTGTCAATTTTAGCTCGACTCTTTGGCTTTTGTGCAGATAAGGATTTTACTTCCTTGTACTCACCATCAGTATCTTCTTCTAAATCAACTTTACCCACTTCTGCTCTCCCTGAGTCTCATACCACTTCGTCACTTTCAACAGAAAACTTTTCTCAATGTCATTGTTTAATGACGTCATTTCCTTCGAACTTCTTCTCTCAGATTTTTGTTGGGACGCCTTTGATTTTCTCTTGCAGCTTCTTGGTATCCTAAAAACAGTCAACTGATACATTATTGTCAGAGAAAATAGATAAGAATGAAATGCATTGTTATTGCTGCTTCTCCCTGTGTTTCTTTCTTCCCTCAATAGGAAACACCTGAGTGGAGTCATCCAATTATTGCATTGATGGCTCTTGAATCTGATTTGGATATAGAATGCTCTACCTGTGTTACACAACACTTCTATCTGTTAGGCCCAACGGTAGAGACCCATAACCATTCTTCTCCACATGCACCATTTATACTAATCTGGCACTCAGCATCGAGCCATTAACCAAATATCTAAGCCTACTGATTTGGAATTCAGTGTAAGAAACAAGAGATAAAGCTAATAACACAATCACTTCTAATTGTGCTCAGTTTCTCTCTTTCATTTTCAATTATGCTACCTGATTTGAATCAATTGAAACTCTAGAGCATATCACTTCTCCACTTCGCATCCTTAGATGCCACTACCCCATGGATTGTAACTCCCTAAAACCTGAAACACATGAATCATCAGTTAACAACATTTATATAAATAGGGAGATGGGATTTTCTCGAATCCTCAAAACGAGGATAGTGGTTGATCCTGATGGGTCAACCCTTTGATTTTTTCTTGGAGGGAATCACACTCGTTTCTTGCTTCCTCCAGGTGCCTAGCCAACTTCAACTGTTCTGGCCATATGACTAGGCATTCATTGCCTACATTCTGAGCCTTTTTCTGATATGTAGATTTGGTAAGCTCGACCTTTCTCACTGCTTGGGGTATAAACCCACTAGTACACATTTCCTTCTTTGAGGTTCTACCAAAAGTCCATTTTCCATTATTATTTATCTGAGTAGGAACTTCTCTGTTTGGCATCTTCCCTTTATTCCTCTCCCATCTTAGGGGTCTTCCTCTTTCCTTCACTTCTCGCTGAGAAAACTGACATGTGTATTTTTCGATGCATTCATTATTCATCTTTATTTTATCAGATGTCTAAATCACTACACTCTTTTTCGCTGGTGGTGAGTCCTCTATTGAACATTCATTCTTCTTTATCATAGCCAGAGTAGATCTCCCCTAAATCTTCCTGGTTTGTTCACATTCTCTCCTTGAGAGTGGTTGTGAGTACGACAGAGGAGGTGATTGATACACCTATCGTTCAGCTCCATGTGATTCCCCTGAGGCTCTAAGCCTATTTTTAACCTTACCACTTTGTCTCCCAGTGTATAATTTCTAATTATGTACCACTGGAGTTGGTAATATCTTTCTCTGGTCTTTTTCCTTCTCCTCTTTCTTCTTGCTGCACTGTCTGGCCAAATGCCAATGATCAGAACATATGAAACATTTTCTATTAAAGGCAGACCTCATTTCATCACTTCTCTGCTGAGATGTTGATGCTACTTGTTTTCTTCTTCTGGCATCGATCTCCTGAGCTTCCTGACACATATGCATGGTGTTTCCCATCCTTCCACAGTAATATCATCTGATGAATGTTCTCCTCTGAGAAACTCTTCTCTCTGATTTATCATGATGCTTCTTCTTATTCTCATATTTAGTAATGTCTCTGTTTTCACAGTCTAAAATATATTCCAGAGCCCTTGAATAGAAGCTTGATGTGTGGCCATGAATCCCATAGAAATAGCACATGTCATCACTACTTTTTGTAACTATCCTTTTAGGCCTATCTCCAGCACCTATAGGATTTCTTTCACATCTGGAACTGTTCACAGCTCTCTTTCTATCTTTCACGGGAGGGGATTCATCAAATCCGATACCAGATTTTCCGAAACTTGCTAGTGTTTGAGCTGAGAAAATATTCTATTGTTTCTCTTCAGAAATAGCATATCTGTTCTTCATTTAATCATCACTTGTCGAAGGATGATCAAATAGCAAGTGTAAGGCATCCTTCATTTTTGGCATTCCTTTAGCATTGGATTTCTCCACTTCCTTCTTTACTGATTATAACTCCTCTTCCAACTTTTGAATCTTCGTCTCCCTTGACTCAAGTTGGACATCAAGTTCATTCTTGAGAATCTTCCCTCTACTCATCTCATCTTCCAATTCACGTGTCATCTTTTCCACCATGTCACTTTTCTCTTTCACTTTCAATTTTTCTTCTTCAATAGAATCAGAGCAACATGCATTCTCTTGTTGTAGTATTTAATTCTTATGAACTTCTTCAGAAAACTGTGTTTCTAGATCACCATTTCTAGATTTCAAATTCCGAACTTCATCTGATTTTTGATTCTCTTCAAAATCACAAACCTTCTGTTTTCCTTTCATTTTAGCCATATTTTGTAGTTCTTCGACATGAGAATCATTCTACTCTATTAGGTCAGTAACTATGTCAATAAGCCTTTGATTTAATCCTCTTAGCTTGTTGACCTCAATCTCCAATACATTGATCTGGATATCTTTAGATTTGACTTCTTCGGTGTTTCCAACGTCACTTGGAATATTAGGTTCTTCGATGAACTTGACTTGATCTTTCAATTTTCTATTCAATCCATTGATCTCCCTTTTCTGTTCTTCAATCTTAATCTTATACTCACCAACTGTTTCTGAGTTCTCTGGTGCTGATAACTTGAGTTCCTCAATTTTATCCTTCAACTCATACTTATCTTCTTCTTGCTGCTGCATATAGAGTTTGGCATCGTGAACAACTTTGTTAGTTTTCTTGGTTTTGGATATCCAAACATCTATCTCTTCAAGAGCAGCCTCTAACTCAGCTTTCAAACCTATTCTTCCTTCAATTATTTCTTCTTCATCATCACTTGTTTCAATATCACTTTGAAGTTCATGTACTTCACTCATTCCTGCATCACGCTTGAGTGAATCAATCTTTTCCCTGTCGGATTCATCCAGACCTTCCTTCAGTAAATTATTTGATTCTTTTAATTGAATCACACTTTTTCCATACACACTTCCACACTGAGGAATACCACCTGACTTCTGCTTCTTCTTGGATGTTTTACCTTTTCCATGACTCACCGAGATAAGAGTAGACTAATTTTTTAAACACACAGATCGACTACACCAAGTCAGAGCAAACAAATCTGATAAAAGAATCCTTCCCTATGATACCAATTGTTAGGACCAATAGGGGCCTATATACCATGAGAGGGGGGGTGAATCAGGGTATGGATATTCTTTTTCAAAATTTTTCCTGAGCCACTGGATCCTGACCTCTTTATTACATGGGTAACTTTGTTTTAACTTGTGTGATTATTATGATCACTTATTTTCTTCTTTGTCTGATGATGATGCTTCAAATGCAATGCATGGAAGTAAGCAAGCAGACAGAAAGATTTTTACTTGGTTCACCCTCACTGGGCTATGTCCAAGGAGCATACGCCGACAAGTTGTCGTGCGTACCAAATCCCACTAGTCTTCATAAGATGTGGATACAAAATTTGGGATAGAGCAATTCTATTCCCAGGCTCACTGCCCTCACAAGGTTTAGGGTCAGGTCACTACTTTCCCAAGGGTCACTCCTTATTTCTCTCTCTCTAGCTCACTACCGGTGGAGAGGATCACCTTCTTCCTCTTCCTATGCTCACTGCACTTTGAAGGGAATCCACTCATTGTTTATAGACCTGTAGGTCTCTTCATTTGCATGAAATAATGCATCTTCAACTTTTGATAGATGCTCTATTGAAGTCCAACTTTCATCCACTGATGAATACCTCTTTGCCTCCGAACACTGGGCAATTCATTTTGGAAACACCTTCGCAAAGAACCCTACTTCGCGAAGCTCCCAATTTCACGAAGCTCAAACAAGCCTTCGCGAAGCTCCTGCCTTTCGCGAAGCACTCTCGCGAAGCTCAAGCCGTCGCAAAGCAACGTCCCTCGTGATGCTTACTAAGCCAACGCGGAGCTCGTAGGTTTCACGGAGCTACAATAGCCGCTACGAAGCTCCTCTTTCGCGAAGCACACTGGCTCCGCGAACCACCTTTCCAAATCGAGAGAAAATGATATTCTCTAAACATTCTCTCTACTTCTCTCGAGGGAGTCGGCCTCTATTTATAGGCGATTCCACCAACCCTCGAACTTTCCGCGCGAAGTCAACGCCACGTCATCTCAAATCGCGAAGCTCCGAAGTTTCCACTGGAATTCTGTCCAAATCACGAACACCAAGGAAATTTTCCGTTCGTGGAGCTCGTCGCAATTGCCAAGCATCACCGTCAACATTCCTTCATGCCTTCGCCGCAAAGCTCCCTCGCAAAGCCCTTCACCGCCGCGATGCGCTTCAGCCTCTGCCGTTCGCGAAGCTTGACATAATCACGAAGTCTCACCACCTCCATTCTTCTAGTCTTCGCGATTTCTAAATGATGCATCCTATCTTCGCAAAATTCATGCCTTTGCCATATTAAATTATTATCTTCATGGAAATCCTATTTTCGCGATGCTCACCAAACTCCAAATTTTGGACCCCAAAAATTTGGCAAACACTAGGAAACAACGCCACCTTGTACTGCTCTTTTGTACTGCCTCCAAATCGTCCTTTCCTTTGTCATCGTTCTTTGTCAACAAGGATTATCAACCAATTCTCGGGAACTCGACAATTCTCCATGGAACCCTGCTTTGTCAACAAACACAATCAACCCAAAAATACTTCAATGTTACCTTGAGGGATTTTTTCCCAACAGTTTATATATCCAATTTCAATGTAAAATTGATTATAATGAACTAAATTGGATTTATTGATGTATAATTTAACTAATTATACTTAATAAATAGTTTATAATATAAATTAACTATATAAAAAATTATTCTAATAGGTGGTTTTCAATTAAAATTCAGTATTTTTCACTATTTATCAAAAAATGAATCTTTTCAGAAAAATCATAAAAATTAACACTAATATAATTTTGAAATTTTAAATAAAAATTGAATTTTATTTTATCAAATTAAT
Organism: Viscum album; assembly: GCA_963277665.1. Classification (NCBI taxonomy): domain Eukaryota; kingdom Viridiplantae; phylum Streptophyta; class Magnoliopsida; order Santalales; family Viscaceae; genus Viscum; species Viscum album. The sequence continues at coordinate 221,147,167 of OY728155.1, forward strand.
TTTCTAAAAGTTTGAAAAATTAATTTTATTATTTTTCATAGGAAGACATAGTAAAAATAGTTCTTTTATGAAAATAGTATTTTCAAAACATATAAATAATTTACTAAAAATTATATATTTCATTATCAATTTAATTTCTTTATATAAAACCATAATATTTAAAAATTAGTTATTACTATTTATATTACTACGTTTAACAACTATGTTATAACTTTCTTGTTTAAATAATTATAATAATAAAATGTTGTTTTGTAGAAACATTGTGATGCGTGTAATGCAAGTTAAACTTGGTGTTGTGTGTAGTGAAAAACTAAATTGGTGTAGCATGAAGCGTAAGAAATTTGATAATTTTAATTTATTTGAAAAAATTTAATAAAAATTCAAGGTGTTACATTCTACCCCCATTCAAATGAATTTATCCATTGAAATTAATCACTCTAATATAAACAAATGAGGATAATTTTGCCTCATCATATCCTCAAGTTCCCACATAACTTCCTATAACTGGTGGTGTCTTCAGAAGACTTTGACTAAGTGAGTGGTCTAGTTTCTTATAACATTCTCGATATGATCCGAAATCTCTACTGTTTGTTTGACATGAGAAAGATCTTGCTCTAGCGGTATGAAATATGAGTTCAGTACATGTGAAGTGTCAGGTATGAACTTACCTGGGAGAGATACATGGAACAAATCATGGACTTGAGAGAGGTTTGGTGGAAGCTCCAAGTGATAGGATACCATTCTTATATGATCAATAATTTAAAAGTGATGATTATACCTTGAAATTAGTTTCAATTTCTTCCAAAATATAATAACCATCTCCCATGGAGAAATTCTTAGAAACACCTGATCATGAACCTAAAATTCTAGATCACACCAACAATTTTCAGCATAACCTTTCTCCTGAATTTGAGCTACCTTAATATTATTCTTAATGGATCTAACCTTATAGACCATTTCTTTAACTATATTAGTTACCAATAACTATATTTCTCCAACTTCATTCTAGCACATTGGAGCTCTATATCTCTTTCCATAGAGGGTTTCATAAGGATCCATCTCAATGGTTGATTGAAAAATGTTTTTGTAAGAGAACTCAACTAGAGGAATGTGTTGATGCCAACCAACATTGAAATCCAAAAAAAAATATCGCATCATATATTCTACAGTTTGAATCATCATTTCAGACTGACCATCCATATGAGGATGATAATCAGTGTTGAAAATCAATTCTGTATCAAGATCTTTTTGGAGACATCACTAAAAATTTGTGGTGAACCTCAGATCTCGATTAGATATAATGGAATATGGTACTCCATGTAACCTTACCACTTCTATAATGTATATCCCTGGAATCTGATTTAGATATAAGTATTCTTTGTTAGTGATGATGTGTGCTGACTTAGTAAGGTGATAAACTACCACCCATATTTCATTATGTTCTTTAGATACTTTGGGGAGTCCAACAACAAAATCCTTGGCGATTTTCTCCCATTTCCATTCTAGTATTGTTAATGAATGCAAAATACCCTTATTCTTTTTTCTTTCACCCTTAAATTATTTACAAACCAAGAACCAAAATATAAACTCTACAATATCTCTCTTTATGCCATCACACCTGAATAATTATTTCAAATATCTATACATCTTTATACTTTCTAAATGAATAAAGAATGAATAACTATGAGATTTCTCTAACAAATCCTTCTTTATGTATACTATGGAAGGAAAACATACATGATTTCTGAACCTTATCATTCCATCATGATGAAGGATAAACTCAGGAATATTGGATGTCTTCTTTTGGAGGTCTAAATATTCCTTATGTGCCGCTTAAATATTCACATGGATAGATGGATGAAAATTCAATTGAGAAAGACAATATTTTCCCCTTACATCTGGATTTATAGATCCATCCTTTTCAAATCCATAAATATTAGATCTTTAGTGATCCTCATCATAAATAATCTTGAATGATACTTTCCACTCAAAGCATCACCCACCTTGTTCTATTTTCCAAGATGGTAATGTATTAAGCAGTCATAATCTTTAATTATATCTAACCATCTTCTTAGGATCATGTTAAACTTCTTTTGTGTGAATATATATTTTAAATTTTTATGATCAGCATATATATATATATCACACTTTTATCCATAAATATAATGCCTCTATAATGAAAACATTACCATGGCTTACTCCAAATCATGAGTTGGGTAATTTTTATCATGAACCTTTAATTATTGTGAGGAATAGGATATAATCATGTCATTATGTATAAGAAAACATCTGAATACCTTCTTGGATACATCACTAAATATTACAAACCCTTCTCCACTATAGGGTAATATAAGTACATGAACACTAACTAACCTTCCTTTCAGTTCCTTGAAATTTTCCTCACATTCATATGTCAAGAGGAACTTAGATCCCTTCCAAGTTAACTTAGTCAGTGGATTATATAGTCATGATAAATTCTCCAAAAACCATCGATAATATCCAGCTAAACCAAGAAAAATATGGATCTCAGTTACTATGGTTGGTTGAGTCCAACATTATATAGCCTCGGTATTTGATGGATGTACTAATATAACCTCTCTTTAGATTATGTGACCTATTAATGAAACCTTTTGTAGAAAAAATTTACACATTATAACTGTCTCATATAGTTTTTCTTTCTATATGGTCTTTAGTATAATTCTCAAGTGGTCTTCATGCTCTTACTTTCACTTTTATTAATTAAGAATATCATTTATAATGAGAACCACAAACTAATCAATCTAATCACTAAAGGCTCTATTCATTATGTCTATGAAGATAGAAGGGGAATTTGTAAGAAAAAATGGAATCACTATATATTAAGAGTGTCCAAATATTGTACAGAATGCATTATTGGGTATATCCTCATTATTAACCCTTAATTGATGATGACCATATTGAAGGTAAATCTTGTAAAAGTATTGGGATCTATGTAGTTGATCAAATAAGTCATCAATACGGGGAATAAGATACTTCTTCTTAATTGTGATCTTGTTAATATCTTTATAACCAATGCAATTTCACATTGATCCATCTTTATTTTTCAAAAAAATAACAAGTTCACACCAGGGTGACATGCTTGGATGAACGAATCCCTTGTAAAAGTTTTCCTGAGTTTCTTATTCAATTCTTGAAACTCAATCAGGGCCATTCTATAGAGAGTCTTTGAAATTGGTGTGGTACCAGTTATTATTTCTATTAATAACTCAACTTCACATTTTGGTGGAATTCTAGGAAACTCATTCAGAAAGATATCAAAACATTTATGAACATTAAACATATCATCGATGTCAAGTTTCTACCCAACCATTTGATATAAACAACCCTTATAAATGGAAATTAAGACCCATACACTAGATGTAATATCCATTGGAAGTACATACATATCATCACATTAAAATATGATCATAGGTTGGTTTGGAATATCAAACATAACATACCTTCCTTGAAAATTTATGTGGTATTTATGCATAGAAATATAACCCATGCCTAAGATGATATCAAATTCAACTAGAGGAAGAATTACAATATTTGTGGGAAGAAAATTCCCACCAACCTCAACTGGAGTCAAATCATAGACCTGAGATGTTATCATCATACCATTAGTGTTTTTCACTAATAATTCCACATCTTCTCATTTGGGTAAGATCTTGACACCCTTATAAAATTATTTAGATATTATAGAATGTATAGATATATAGTCAAATAATACATTAGCAGTTCTATAGTCGATGGTAAGTGTACCTTTCACCATTTTATTACCACACCCCTCATTATAAATAGTGATCACATGAGATTTTTCCTTGTCCCTTGGCTTAAGATGTTTCCAACATCGATCAACATCATTAACCCTCAAGTTTGGGCATTGGTTAGCATAATTACCATTCTCCAAACACTTGAAGTACTAAAGTGGGGGAGGTGAATTCTATGTATCTTTAACTCTATTAGAATATTTATACAACTTATCACAATCACATTAACAATCAATTTCTTAGTGACCTTCTCTTACATATATAAAACATTTACCACCCCCCTAAGGAAATTTCCTCAATAGTTATTTACACACCTTGATCATAAAGAATATATAATCTTATCATCTATATGTGTTTTAGATTTCCCTTTGAACTCCATCTTCCATTTCCTGTAAAAACTAATAGATTAATGTGTAACTCAAATCTCCATTTCCACCTTGATATCACATTGAAAAATATCTTCATAACTACTAAAGTATCTTATGGCTAATTCCCTTATAAGACTTGGATTTAAGCCAATGAAAAATAGATCAAACTTACTTTCAGGAGGTATGATAATTCCAAAAGCGTACCTTGAATATCTTGTAAAATTATCCGCTTAGGTACCAAAGGATTCAACATCCCTTTTATTTAACTCATGGATGTCCTTATCCATCTTTTTACAAAGAACACGAGGAATGTATTTATTGAAAAATAAGTTCTTGAACTTGTCCTAATTTATGAAGTAATTTTAATAACATCTCGCGTATTCTTAATAATATTCCACCATTGATCTGATTCACCTTCCAAATAGTAGACATCCAAAATGAATTTTTCACATTCCGAAAACCAGAGAATAGAAAATATCTTTTCAGTGGTACCAATCCATTGTTAAGAAACTAGTTGATTTGAAGAACCTATGAAATTATGTGGAAATTTTCTCATTAAGGACTCAACAAAATGTTGTTCCCAACTTTTCTCATATGGAATTATAGTATGATTAGTATATTAAGAAAGTTTTGTGAGCATAAAAATGAGATTTTTCATTACATCTCCCATAACATTTGGGTTCTCAAGAAGAAAACCATTGCATTATCTATCACACATAGCATTATTGTGGTTCATTTTTGTTCTATCCATTCAATAAAACCAACAATCACAGAGTAATTATTAGGCCCACTAGGTCAAATAACCTGATGGGGGGGTGAATCAGGTTATGAAATATTAAAACAACTACCACTTCTGATCTTATTTCATTGTTAAACAAAACTCTCTTCTCTCTCTTTCCCACAACAAAGTGTGAACATAAAGTAAAAAATGCATGAGACATAACAATTTTACTTGGTTCACCCTTACTGGGATACATCCAAGGAGCATACAATGACAATGTGTCGATGTACTAAATCCACTAAAAGTGAATTGATGTTTACAAAGTTTGGAGAAGACTCACAATACCACCTTGTTAACAACAAATTGCAATTTGAAAGTTCACTACTCTCTTAATTGATGTGTGCTCACTGATTATTCAGAATACCATCCTTTTATTTCTTGAATAAATATGTTTTACACCTCATTTATTGTATCATTGAGTTTCAATTTCTCACACTTGATGAATTCTACTTTACCACAGATGTATTGTGCAACTTCAAACATTTCATGAAACCGTACGGTGACTTGAACGCAACTCTAATGAACTGCACACAAATTTTATCCTTCATCATGGAAAAAACTTGCATGCCACTTATTACTTGCACACATCTCCCTTATTACGTGAAACTCACTACTTTCTCTTAACTCCCTTTTTGCGCACAACTCCCTACTTGTATGACAACTCCATGCTTGTATGATCCAGAGCACTGATTTCCTCTAAGTGTTCAACATGATCGAATGATGGGATAATTGCCTATTTATAGGTATTACTGACCCTTTGATTAACTCACACAACTTATAATCGAGCACACAAGTATTATTTATGAAAGTCTCTTTCTCACAAACTCAACTTTCGTGCAAATCCATATCTTGTGCACACTTATTTCATTTTCCATATTTTGATTTAATGACCTTGAAAAAATCCTTGCATGCAAATTTCCAAACCTCATTAACACTTACATGCATATTTCTTTTCCAAAAACACTTTTCTCCATTCGCTATTTTTTGGACCAAATTTTTTAGCAAACATTGGGAGACAACACCACCTTATATACGATATTTTTGTACCACCTCCAAAGTATCCATTCCTTTGTCTTGGATAATTGTCAACATTTCTTGTCAAAAATATCTTTGGAACTCCACAACTTATCATGGAAACCTACTTTGTCAACAAAAAAATCAACCCAAAAATGCTTCAATGTTACCTTGAATGATTTTTTCCCAACAGTAATAAACATTAATCATAATGAGATAGAACATTATCCTGAAAATAAATTATAGGATGCCTAAATTATGAAACCTTCTTTAATATATTACATATTATGTTTATCCTAGGTCATTTATAGCCATATTCTATTTAAATCCTTCATTATGGTTTATAATGAGTTTTTGAATTTCCAAAGCATACCCTTATGAGTGTCAAACCTGTTGTGCAACAAGGCCCGTTATTGTGCACTAGTTCTCGAACGATTATTTCTCAATACATTTTTTTGAATTTTTTACCCCTATATATATCTATGTGAGAGAAACATTCACTTGTAGCATCTAGATATGGACATATTTCTAGGAAACCAATTTCTCTATCATTTACCAAAATTCCAGGACATTTTTCTATACATTAACTCATCCTTAGACTTATACTTAGACATGTATTTAGGAATATACTTAAGGATATCACTATGATTTTCTCATCCGAGTTTCTAAAGTTTGACTAAACCTATCCCTTGATACCAACTATAATTACCTAGGCTTAACATTCATAAAAAATAACATCATTTTTGCTGAATGTTTGTTACATTACACAAAAAAATACATGAGGACCATAATAGTTTAGTGTCTTTGGAAACATGGAAGCATAAACATTGGATCATGGATGAGCTACATCATCTCCCACTTTATTCTTAAAAACTGGCTCCATTCTTAGACATATCATACATAATACATTTATTTATAATATAAGGAAATAAATCATAATTAAGGGTGATATAAGATTCTTATTAAGGATAAACAAGGGATATACATAAGCATAAAATGATCATAAGTGTATAAGAACATGAGAAAAACAACTAAAAAGAATACCCTACATATCAAAGATCATAATCTTCAATCACGAAATAATGATTGGCATTTCATAAGACATGAATCATAAGGAATTAAAAGAACATGATCCACATGTTTATAATACATGGAATTTGTGGAATACAAATTATAATAGAAAATAATTTCATATTGGCCCAGGATCACTAAAAAGACTATCATAGTGGAAAAATTCCTTTACTGAATTGGGTTCACTCCCCATTCTAGCCCTATATTACTGAATTAGGTTGACTTCCAATTCCAGCCCTGTATTACTAAACTGAGTTCAATTCCCATTCTAGCCTCATATCACTGAATTGAGTTCACTACCCATTCCAATCCTATATATCTTGTGAGATATAAATCATTACCCATTAAATTAGAGGGAGATATAGGTACCACCCATCTCATAATGAAATCATACATATATGTTCCACAAGATCATAAACATTAATATTATAACAACCCCTTTAATGAAATGGGTATCATAAATATTTAATCATATAATAACCTATGTTAAGGAGACATGTTTTGATACTCATTTCATCATGGAATAACCTTTGAAAAGAAGCGTATTTTATAAGAATATAACATGTCGAAGAGAAACAGATTTCATTAACATCATGCCATAAAATCTTAAACCATTAACATTTAGAATATGAATTCCAAACTTAGATCATATTCCCAGTTAGGAATTAGTAACAACAATATATGTCATCTTATATTTAAAATAATTTTGAACGATCATTTAAAACATTTCTTTGAGGAAAATATCCTTTCTGATTTGAAAAAATAAATTTTAAAACATAAAACATTTTAAAATCTATTTCCTTGAATATTATCTTAAAATATAATTTAAAAACATTTGTAAAACATCTTTAGAAAAAATTTTATTGAATGAATAGATATTTCTGACTAAAGAGAGAAATAAAGATGGATTTTCTTAAAAACATTTTCTTAAGCATCTTATGTACCAAGGAGTGAAAAAATGGTACCATTAATTGAATATATCATTAATAAATATAAGATAATAATATTCATGAGAAATTTGGAGAGGTATAATATGATATTTTACCATTTTAGACTTCATCATAAACAATCCTAATAAATGATGAGATTGTGACATAAAATATTTATGGATTTGGTAACATTGAATCATAAGACCCATAAAGGAATAACATAAAATTAAACTTAAAATATTCATAGAATGAATAAATTAATGATATTATATTTTAATGGGTCTTTATGTAAACCTTGTGGAATAATATATGGGCACAACATAACATACGTCTCAAAGAAGGAAAATTAAGATAGAAATCCATTATTGATTTGGTAAAATTTGAAATGTAAACCCAATGATAGAGAGATCCAAAAATGGATATGTAAATAAAAATAAAATTAAATATAATAATCATAAAAGATACTCATGTTCATTATATACACCACATATAAGAAATATGTTGTGAATATAACTTGTGCCTCCCAAAAGTAAAAAGTGATATGGAAATCCCTTGCCTTAAGTCTTGACATCCATCGTACTCATTGAAACATCCTATATAATAAATATAATTTTATTATAAATGTTTAAAAGAAAAATATTCATATATATAATACCATATATTACTTACTTATGGCTTTATATTATTCTTATTTTAACAATTTCATGTTAAAGTTACCTTTCAAATAATAACCGATATGTTTTTTGTAAATGTTTTGATTTTTTATATTTTTGGTTCTATTAAATTAACCATGATTTCATAATATCTATGATGATAAAAATGATATAATTATCATATATACTCGTTATATATATATATATATAATATAAAATATATAAATAAGAAATGAAATACACCGTTCATGGAGACAGTAGGTCGTACATATGCATGAATGATGTTTTTATTTTCTTATCGTATTGAAAGAAAGAAAATTATATGATATATTATCATTCAGGAATTATTTTTTATGTTATATATATCACATATTGTTATTAAAACCATCATTAATACATTCAATGTAAATTTTTAATGAATCATAGCGCTTCGTGAGGTGGTAGTCCGCTAAACACACGAACGACATTATCGTATTCCCAAACAATGGAAATCATGAAGGTATTTGTGATATAAAAATTAAAAAAACACAATAACATTATAAAAATAATAAAAATAATATAAAAATATTATTTATATCATAATTACCAACCTTTATAGGTGTTAATGGAAAAACGATCAACATAAGTTCCTGAGGATGTAATCCACCATATAAACAAATGATGATTTTGCAACCCATTTGATGGAAGTCTGTATAGTTTTAGGACATCACATTAACATAAAAAAATAATAGTATATTGAAGATACTGATGTTATTATTTAATCAAGATATAAAAATAATTAAAGGGGTTTGAGGAAGAAATAAAACAAAAATGTTCGTTGATGAACGTTACCTATTTTTGAGTATCTCCTTTGGGTTTGTACAAAAGGAATCCTTTAGTTGGATTTCTGACAAAGCAAGGATTCTAGGATGATGTAAGGGAAGTTAGAAAGATATTTTTATAGGTCTGGTATGATAAAAAATCCTTGAGAATTGTGAATATAGGGGAAGAGAGGATGGTCTTTTATAATGGAGGTGAGTGTAAAACATGTAAATGTTTAAAAGAGAGATTTAACCCCACATTTTTCATATGAAAAAACTATAAAAAATGGATCAAAATCTTATCTTGGTAATGATAATATCTAAATATATCTATAAAATGGGTGTTTAATTTTTTAGGTCATTTGTACCCTTAAGTTTAATGTTTAGTCCCATAGTAAACATGTTTTTCTCTTATTCACCATGATTAATTTTAACAGTTTTCACTAATCACATTGGTCAAAAATTAAGATAGCAAGATTAGAAAATATAAATTATTCTAATTCTAAATATGGATTCCATTTTTTCAAATCTAATTCAAATAAGTGGTAGAAATTATTTTAAAATTTAATCCCATAGACAGGGCGAGACAATAAGTTTTTAATGTGGAAAATTTAAAAAGCCTAAAATGTTTTTATATACAATTTCAAAATGAAATTGATTCCAATGACCAAAAAAATATTTATTGACGTATAATTGAACTAATTATAATTTAAAACCAATTTATAATATAATTTAACCATATAAATATATTATATGAAAATGTAGTTTTCAAATAAAATTCAGTATTTTTCACTATTCATAAAAAAGAGAAACTTTTCAGAAAAATCATAAAAATTCAACCTAAGATAATTTTGAAATTATGAACTAAAAACCAATATTTATTTTATAAAATAAATTTTATCAAATTTTTTTTATTATTGCTCAAATAAGGACATATTAAAAATAACTCTTTTGAGAAAATAGTATTTTAAAAACATATAATGAATTTATCGAAAATTATATATTTCATTATGAATATGATTTATTTTTCTAAAACCATTACATTTAAAAATTAGTTATTAATATTCATATTACTAAGATTCATAGCCAGGTTAGAACATTCTTTTTTAAAAAATTATAATAATAAAATGTTATTTCCTAGAAAATTTGTGTTGTATATAATGAAAGTTAAACCTGGTGTTGTGTGTAGTGTAATCTTAACATGTCGTAGCCTGAAATGAAATCCATCAGAGAAATTTAATTTATTTAAATAAAATGTTCATAAAAACTAGGGGCCTTACAATATTCTATTGAATTTTGTTTATAGGATGGTTTATATAATTTCATCATCTAAATAATATGAAATCTACAAAGATTTACTATAGTACAATTCTTCATAATGTATAAAAATAAAACAACCTTAAACATCAAAACATTAATGAATAACTTTTAGGTACATATCATGTACTAGAAGAACATAAAAATAAATTTTCATTAACCATCAAGTAGTGTGACAACTGGTCATATTTGGTTAGCATCTCCAATAATCTCTAGACGAGATTCCCCAATAAAAACTCGGAATGTCCAATAGGGTAGGATCCATGATAATCTTCATAAATTCCACTGTGTAGAACTCTCAATAATTATCTCAATGCTTCAGTGATAAAACCAGCTTATATCTATCAACTAAAGGCCATATTAAATCATTCTCTTCCATAAATTCATATTTAACATGAACATAAAAATCATGAACCAGTCAAGGATATAGAGTTTGATCCATTATAGAACCATGGTTCCCAGCTTTATTCTTAAACTACTCTCTACTAAAGTGATCTACTAGTTTACAACCAAGAATCATCCATTAAGTTTTATAAATAACTCTACAAGACAATATAAGGATATTATATAGAATGATAGGTTAAATATATCCTCCATTCAATTTATGACGTGGTCTAGGTTCATTAGGAGAACTAGAATATAGAGATTTTTTTATTCACCATAGTAGTAGATATTTAAAGGATTGAAGAGTGTGGTTTGTGATCAAGATATAAATGGAGAGGAAGTTTGAAATAATCACGAGAGAATAGTTTTGATTCAGATTCTAAATACGTATTTTGATCATCTTGGGAACAAATTATTATTTTAATATAAATGGGATTTTAATTAAAATAAAATAATAAATATAATAATTGAAAAAATAAATTAATCACGTTAGTAAAAGTCAAGGAATATGCTCCATGGTAGCAAGATGTCACTGTAACACAATTACAGTATCACTTGCATGATGTCACTAAAATGGTAACACCAAATGGTGGGTCTAGAATGGTAGTAGTTGAAAGGTAGCACCAAAACGATAACACCAAACACGGGCACTGGAATGGTAATTTCAGAATGATATCATAAAAATAGTATCATCCAAATGGTATAAATCTCAATATATCACATGAATTAGGACTTAATCTATCATATTTGAAAATTATTGAGGTAATAAGAGATGAACAATAATTTATCATACCAAGATCATATTTGACATTACTTAATCTCTTAATATTCAATGGATTTTAAAAATGTCAGTAAGATGTTTTTTAGTTCCAATGAATTGATGAGTTATATCATACTTTATAAAAGTATATCCCAAAAGGTGATCTCTTTTGTCAATGTGTATTTTTATTTAATGGGATACAATATTGGTATATATTTTAATAGAAATTTTTTTATCATAGTTTATATGGACATTTCTAAATTGATATTCATAATATATAATTCTGTGATTCATCCGAGTAATTTGTGCACAGTAACTACGTGTAGCTATTTATTCTAGTTTAGTAGAGTATAATTCAATATAATTCAAATTTTTAATAAAACATGATACTCCAAACTTTACCCAAATTTGATGTATTATAGAGGTTCACTTCCTATCTAACATACAACTACAAAAATCTACATCTGAATAACTAACAAATTAAAAGGCATTTCTTCAAGATTAAAATAATCCAAAATAAATTACAATCTTCAGGTATTTGAAAATCATTTTGATAGTATTCAAATGAGATTCCCTATGGTTTGATTGAAAACACACATAATCGCACACATAATGCATAATATTGAATCAGATTGTAGTTATGTAAAGTGAACATCCAATCATAAATATATAAGTGGTTTGATTAACTAGTTTCCCAATATCATCCAAATACTTCTGATAGGATATAATCATGGGAGTATCACTTCCTTTTTTTCTACCCATACCAAAATATTTCATAATATCCTTTTTAATTTATATTTATTTAAAATAATTCCATTATTATTTTAGAAAATATGAAAACCAATTATGAATATTAACTTACCCATTAAAATAATTTCAACTTCATTTTCCTTTATATTTAAATATTCTATACACATGAGTTTTTGGAAGATCATAAAATAATATCATCAACATATATTGTAACTACCAAAACATATTTGGAAATAATTTTTATTAATAATGATGGATCAATTACCAATTTTGAAAAACCATTAGAAAACAATAAACAGTTGAGCCTATTATTCCGAATGCCTCATGTATAGATAAAGGTGCAAATGTTTTTTCATAATGAATCCCTTCTTATTGACTATAACCTTAGGAAACTAGTCTATCATTATTTATAACTATTTTGACTGATTAATCAAATGTAATTCTAAAAACCAATTTAGTGTCAATGGTTAGGTAGTATTTAGTTCTTTCTACAAGTTTGTAGAATTTGTTTCCATCAATCTAATTTTACTCTTCTTTCATATATATAACCCAAAATTTATCATTGATTACTTCCTTAATGTTTTTTATATTCAATATATGAGAATAAGGACTAATGTTAAACATGGTTTCTAGGAGAGATTCTAGTGTGAGTACCTTTCTCTATATCTACAACAATAGAATCTATTGTAAAGTCTCTATTTATTCTAATAGATCTCAAGAGATAAATACTTTATATTACTATTTCATCCCCATGTTCTGGTTCATTTAATTACTCAATGCTGGGTGAATTTTTTAGTAATTATATAATGTGTTTAATAGGTAAATCACTTAAAATAAATTTTGTATTGAAATTATAGTTATAAAAATCATCCTAATGGTTTTTATAGGAGTTTTAGGTGCATGTTGATCTATTTTATCAAACATGAAATATAATAATTAATTCAAAACATTAAATTTATTACTAAAAACCATATACAATTTATTAGAGGTCAAATAAGAAATAACAATCCATTCATCACTTTTGGATGAAAATTCAACTCTACTCTCTTTTATGTTGAGAATAAAGACATTACAAAAAAACCTCTAATGTAATGAAACATTTTTTGTATCCATTACATTTCTAAAATATGGTTTCCCTTAAAAAAGTTTTTATCGAAACCCTATTGATGTCATAACAATCTATATTAACAACCCTTGAAAAAAATAACTAGTAACTCATACTCATTGGGTATGGTCTAGATTATATCTTAAAGAGTCACATTCCATCATTTAACTACAATATTTTGTTGGTGATTCCAAGGAATAGAGAATTTGTTATTATAACCATATTGTAATTAAAAAGTTTCAATGTCTTTATTTATAAAAACACAGTCATGACCACTCATCAATTTTAAATGGAATTTCCACTTGTTTTTTCTAATTTTATTGTATATTTTGTAAAATAGTAGAAATATTTATTTTTTTAGAAATAAATTACTCTAGTAAATCTATAAAATTTATCCAAAATAACATTGGAATATTTCTTCCGAGATAGGATAGAAACTCTTGAAGGTCCAACAAATCCTTTTGAACTAACTCTTGGCGTTGATATGTTGAAACATTTTTCTCTGGTTTTAAAGAAGTTTTATTTTGTTTCCATTTTAATGAGAATTACATACATTACCTTTAGATAATTATAGTTAAGGATGATCCATATATAATCCTCCCATTATTAGTTTCTGATATGATTGATGATTTTAGTGTCATAGTCTCGTATTCCACAACAAATTTACTTTATAAAATGCACTTAAATAAGAAATATTATATAAAAATAATGAATCTAAATCAAATATATAAAAACTATCAATGTGTAGAGTAGTAAAAACTAAATAATTATTAGAATCCGAGATTTTAAAGGCCTTATTCTATAACATAACATAGTAACAACCATTCAATTATTTTTATATGATAATAAAATTTTATTTTAAATCATCAATATACAAAACATTAGAAATTAAAATCGAATTAGATTTACTAATTTGAAAAATTCAAATTATTTTCTATTTAGAATTATCACCAAATGTGATATTTCAACCATCCAACTTTTTATGATTTTTAAATATTAAGTAGTCTCTAGTAACATTACAATAACATGAAATATCCAGATACCATAATTTCTTATGGGTAGTCATTAATCATGATTCCTCAGTTGTGTATTCCATTAAACACATATTAGCCTAATAATTATTGTCTTCTATGCTTGAATAAAATTTATTGGAACTGTTTTTAGTGGCACTGAAGGATTCCTTCATAGATTTATTAGTTATTATTCATCTATCATCATTTCTATTCTTGTAACTTACTATTTTTTCACACCATCCTTAATAGTTTTATTTTTTTAATAATATCTTTATTCTATTGAATTTCATAAAACTACTTTCTATATTATCCATCTCGACATCAAAATCATAAGTTGAATCATCCTCACTTCAGCTATTTTAATTTATCCTTTTCTATAATCCACTAATAATTTTTTTTAAAGATACTAAATCTCTTTTTGGTTTTTCATATTCATTATTCACCTTAAAATTTTATCATACATAATTAGTTTCCCAATAATATCCTTCACTAGTAGGTTTCCTATATCACAGGTCTCTTGAATAGAGATAACATGTAACAACTTTGACGTTCCATGTATTATTTTTTGAATATTATATGGATTATTTATTTAGTGATGTGCTAAAATAATGTGAGATTCTGAGTCCTAGTGAGCCTTTAATAAATGATTTAAATGTATTAAATAGTTAATATCATGTATGCATAGTTTTCTTGAAAACTGGGAATAAATCCCAAACAAGCGATTGAATCAGAAATTAGAGGGAACCATTGAGTTCATAATTTGGGGTTTAACCTAGTCACAATATAACCCTTGTCGGAGTGAGGCGTTTGTAAAAAAGTTATCATGGGAACAGATGAATAAAATAAATGAAGGTATTTATTTATTTTATTTGTTTTTATGAGGATACATAGATCTTATATAAATATATGGTTATATATTTGTCTTATTGTTTGCTGCTAAACACTTGAGACCTAAAAGACCATTGGAGAGCATTCTCGGAATATGAAACCATGTCAAATCAGGAACAAGGATTATTACACCATTAGAGTATTTGGATATCACCAGTGATGAAAATGCCAGACTGTTCATTGTTAGTGATCGATCCAAACTCTAGGTAGGATGTTTATTTGTTATTTTCATCCCATTATTTTATCCTAGTCAAACATGTATCAATTCCACGAACATGAATTTATTTGTTCATTGATGGTCGATATAAATTCATGTATTTATTTTATTGTTCTTTGTTTATCTATCCCTATTATTTTTTCAATTATACAATAATAGATTGAGACCAAACAAAAAATGGCTAAGGTTGATTCCTCACATCACATGTCTTATGGATTTATCCCCCGTTTCATAGTGTTTTCATTTTAGATATTTGCTTCAGACCGTGGTTCGATGATTACCTGCTAATTGTTCGATGTGTGACCATTCTTGGATGTAAAAGATCAATACCATGGGTATAACTTGTGATGTTAGTTTAAATTTTAGGATTAATGAAGTCATAGGGTGATTAAAGGAGAAATGAGAATGGAGTGTTCAATTTTTTTTTCACGAGTGACACACAATGATATAAACAATAGAGGATGATTCTCAATCCTTTTTAGTGGCTAGAATCTAGTGAGTGGCTGAAAACATGGATGATAATCTCCATACCTGATGTTCCTGGGTGTGATTGAAGGTGGAGGCATAATATCTAGGTGACATGTGAACTAGGTATAGGATATTTGAAATCCCATGTTACATGACATGTTCTTTAGGATCACACACTGTGTAGGGGCCTGTGTGCAGTGTTTGGGTTTCCATGGAAGAGAAAAAGATCACAGGACATGTGACATGTTATTTAAGACTCAGCGTATATCTCGGAGGATATATGGGAACAAGTAGGATATGTAAATGGAAACAACCAGGTATATATAGTCACAACCAGCAATACACTGGAATGTGAAGACAACATGGGAAAGGTGTCAGGTAATCTCTATATGTCGTGTATATGAATATTTACATGTCGTGAGTGGAAGCACGGAATGAACAGACTAGGGGTTGGATAGAAATGTCATTTACACCTAGTACACACCGTGTATCCCCTGTGAGGGTGTTTGTATCCCTTTATTTCTTCAGTATGTACTATTATAATTTGTGTGTGTTTTCTTGTTCCATTTTACCTCAAGGTAATAGTGTAGAATTATGTCCACATCCCAAGATTGTGACCACCTATAGAGGATGAGTCTTAGGTAGAGTTCGTGGTGTACCTCCATGAGACTATTGTGTGATCCTATATCATTTTTATTCCCTAGGTGGGGTTTGTATAATTTTCATAACATACTTGAGAAGGGATTTGATCCTCAGTCTAGAAGGTTGTATCAGTAGAGTTCATAGTATCATTGGTGTATGATCCCCTATGTAGAGGAATGATCCAGATTGGGTTTTTAGTGCCCCCAATGGTCCTGGGTGTGACCCTCTATCTGAGTATCAATGTAATATGATACCAGGGAGAATTATAGGGTAGGGGAAATGCTATTGACCTCTTGGATGAGTGTCTCAAGTGATGGAATGTCATGTGGAGTGGATTCTCCAATAATGAGCTCTACTTCAAGAAGAATCATATGGTTAGCAATTGGTTGTGATGACCTGGTGGTGTAGTGTCCTTTATAAGTATATCATGGTTATTCTTATTATCCATTGTTTTATTAATTATTGTTATGAGTTGACTATTCTTGATGCTTCATGTTCAGTATTTTCGGGGCGTCTTACAGGTTATTTTTATACCCACAATTGCATGGGCTCTACCCATATGTGTCAAGTCTTATGAAAATGAATTCCTATTTGATGGTGTCTTGGGAGGACATGGAGCATGTGGAGCATATATTAGTATGATGATGTGTTTATAAGAGATTTAATTTGATCACATTCCTCACCAATAAAACAGGTTGTACTCTCTATAGTTTTTTTGGATGGACTTATATTTGGACCCTTTTTCACTTTCATTACATTACCATAATACTCAGTTTGTGGGATCATTGATGTATGCATTCATTACTTTTAGTTATTTTACATTTCATAATTCTATGTACTAGGATATGTGTGCATTCATATAGTTACATTAAGGTAATGCCTCCCCTATGGGATATGCATACTCAGTGCTGGTCGCCAACCCATGTCTTATTTGAGGTGGGTTTGGGGTAGTCACAGTTCAGACCACAGTGGGTCGGGTTGTGACATAGAAGTTCATCTACATCGATCTAGTAGACATTGGATGATTCTCATCACATTATCATTATCTTATATTATTAATAAAAGATCACGAATTTTGTTGAATATTTCATTGAACTTGAGAAAATTTTAGAAATTAATTCATAAAAAAATCATATTTAATTATAGAATTATTTTTATAAATTTTATTATCATATTTCGTACCTTAATGAAACAAAAAAAGTGTAACCCATATTTGACCAACACTATCACATTCAAAAATTCTATAAAAATTTCCCTCACCTAAATCATAGTGTAAGAGATTCACATGTTTATACTTATAGTCATAAGTGGATTTCTTAACATCACTCCAATTAGATTTAGGAGATTTTTGTCTTTTTATATTTATCTTATATTTATATAATGATATTAAAAACCATTCTCTCGAGATATATTTTCATTTTAATTCAAAATAGAGAATAGTTCATCAATTAACGTATGGGGGTCTATTTGAATCATAATCTCTTTTCACAGAGAATATATGATAAAAAATTGATCAAATTAAAATAAAAAGTTGCCTTATTAAGAGTCATGATCACTTTAAATATATAAAATTGAAAAAGTTTAAAAAAAAGAGATTTGATACCAAATGATGGTCTAAGTGAATTAATTAAGAGGGGGTGAATTGAGTGTTCAAAAAATTCTTTTTTTCCAAATTAAAAATTTAAACACTATAATGATAATAAAAAATAATAAATTAATAATTTTTCTGTAAATATATCGAAACATTGAAATAATTTCTAAAAATTATGGTAAAAAATTAGTTATACTATTTGGGAATTATTGTACTCACAAAAATAATAATTATATCACAATTAAAACCTAACTATTACAGTATTTTTTAAAAATAATTTTACAATTAAAAATATAGAATGAAAAATAAATTTAAACATACAAAATATTATAAAATAATAGGTTTAATATAAAAATGAGAATAAATCCTCTCCACTTAACAAATTTACACTATAAAGCTTCGTTATTGAAATTTTAAAAGTTACCCACAACCAGGATCAGGTATACAAAAACAACTACACACAAGGTAGTTTATGCTATAACCATACTTTTCTACTATTATCCATGGGATGAAATATGTAAAAGAAATGATAAGAGAGTATCAAAGTAATCTCCAATATAGTTTATGACATTGTACTCGAAATATAAAATAGTAATTCAAGCACAACATGAATGTAAATAACAACAGATAAGAAGAGAGAAATAATATTAATATATGGTACTATTTTCTTTCTATAATCTTTCTTGAGATGATAATCAATGAAATTATTATTTTATTGGACGATCTCTAATTTGGTACTTAATTTCACTTTGTAGTTTCTTTGCAATTATTTCATAAAGATATAATTTTTTCATTAAAAATGGAGTGTCATAGAAAGAAAATAAAATCCTATTTCTTTTTAGTAGCTACATCTCAACACTTTAGCATTAACATCCACTTATCTCACCAACCAAAAAATCAACCAACCAAATTACGGATTCTTGATAATGAGAATTTTCTCATATTTATACTTTTTCAAGACACCAATTATCCATTATAGGATTATATGAAAATAAATACTCAAAATGAGCATAAAATCAAAGAAATGATGACTATATCTTCAATGAACTTGAGTATCCATTTAAGAATAATGATTATTAAATTCTAAAATTGGAAAACTATCTAACATGAAATATATGCCATAAACTAGATAATGGAATTTAATTAAAATTCAATATCTAATAGGAATGGAATAAAAACTCTTCGTGGAGGTAGAAGTCATGCACAAAAACATAACATCTCATGAAAGTATAATTCTATATGAAAGAAAATAAATCAATGATAAAATATTTAAATTCATAGTAGAAGATCACTCTTCACTATATCTTGTATTTAATCATGTATAATATCCTCATAAAAAACATATAACTCTCTTGATGGTTTCAAAAGTCAACTGACTGAAGAAGAAGTCTTCAAATAGAAGCAAAAGTCCTTTGATGATATAAATTCTCTTCAAACAAAAGTAGAACTCGTCTAATGATATCATAATAATTAAAATCTTAGGAGGATTAAACTAAAATTATCATCTTTTACCAAGAGAAATTAATGTGAAATAAATAATTATAATTCTCTATCATACAGTGGATATTCAGTTGCGTCCCCTCCTTGTCCGAACGTGGCCTGCAAGAGGTGGGCCACACCACCTGTGCGACGACCGCCTAGAGTCGCATCAGTCTCCTGCAGCGGCCGAAGGGACATGGCCTCCTGCATTCCCCACGGATGTGCGGGGCTCCTCAGTCTACCATGGTCAAGGACCATGACTTATAGCTCATCCAGACTACCTGGACGCAGGTCGTCCCTCCATGCAGTGCCCCGCCTGGTCCCACATCCTCCAGTGCGCCGTCGCGGCTGACGAGTCACAATCTAACGATCAATGTAGGCCTCTAGTGGGGTCCACCTCCTCCACGTGGCTGATGTGGATGTTCATCACTACTGCCACCGTTGGCATCAACAGAATGTTTAGCGGACCACTAGACGCACTCCGATGGTCTTTTCTCTGAGCCGTCTGTGCATGTGGCCTCCGAGGAGCACCCTCTTCACCACGAGGATCCCAAATCTTCCTTGATGACATTTAGAGGGTATGACCACCAAGAATGCACATGCAGAGGCACTCAGGCTTTGTTCGTGTCGACCTGGATCCTCCGCATTAGAGCGTTAAAGATGGGGGAGGTTCAGGGAGTTTCTGTTCAATCATTCCATGCCAAGATTTGGACCCCGAATAAAATAACCCAAAGAATAAAACACCCTCCCGCATAATGCATGAATCATGGATCATCCAGTTCATGGGTTGATCTATGTTCATCATTTTTAGAAAAGGACAGGGATGAACATAAAATAAAAATCCCTACCTCTTATGATGTCCGATGTCGCACCATTCATCCTCGAAGGATTAAGACGTCGATGTCGCTTCCCGGATCCGTTCTTCAAAAGGCATCGAAGAGGATGAAGTTTTTTCGGTGTCCGTCACTCTTTGATGGGGTGTAAATCCTTCAAAGGTTCACCGGAGAATCCTCCAAATTTTTAATCCTTATATCCCCAGCGTGTCGAACTATAAATAGAAGCACGTCGCAACATCTCCGTTATGATGCGACATCGCGTCATTACGTTGTTTTATTTAAGAAACAATGTCGCTATAATGAGACATTAAAGTGTTATTATAGTGCGGGTTAATGAGACATCAATGAGACACATTAATGCACATCTTCACTGCCTCATTGCTACCCCCACAATGTCGTCATCCACCACTCAATGGTGAGAAAATAATTAAAATAATTCTTTTAAATCCTTTTATAATTTTTCTTGAGAAGTCCAAAAAAAATTTTTTTTGCTCAGCCCTTGCCAGCTGAGGTTAAGTCATTTCTAGGTGAATCTCGGTGTTCCAAATTCAACAGTGGCCTCAAAATTTTAATCCGAGCATTGGTTCAAAAGATATAAAATCCCGCTTGCACGTTTAGTGAATATACCTTAAAAAAAGTTAAAAAAATTAATTTTCACCCTCAACTCGCGCCGGTCGAGGTTAGGCTCCGTCTAATGTGAACATGCCCCTACGAGTTCAACGGTACTCTCAGATTTTCAATCTGAGTTACCGTTTAGGAGTTATAAGGATTTGAAAATAAAATAATTGTTACTTAATTATTTTATTCACATCCAAAAACAAACTTCTACTGTTGGCCCGTGCCAACCGACATTAGGTTCTTCTTAAGAAAAGCTTACCCTCACGAGTTCAACAATGTTTTTATATTTTTAATTTTGAGTCATTGTTCGTGAGTTATAAGAATTTGAAAAATAAAATAATTTTATTTATGGTTATTCCATTTTCGGTTTTTCTTACTAGGGGCATGCACCAGCTAAACATAAGTCGCGCCTTTGGGTAAACCAGTCATTATGAATACAAAAGTGCTCTCAGATTTCTGATCCGAGCAACCGTTTAGGAGTTATTCCAGTTTTTCAAGAAAACTGCTCATGCGTGCTATTTGAAGCTTAATATTTTTCGATGGATCATTTCAGGCACTTCGGGCCTCAGAATCATGTGTCGTATAATTTCATGGTCTCGAAATAATTCCATATAAATAAAAAAAATTACATAGAAATTCCAGGACATTACACAACTTCCCTTTCCTTGTTCTGACTTCTTGATCCTCTATGACTCTAAAAGGCAGATCAGGAGCGGTGGTATGAAGAGGTTTTGTGTGTGCGGTACAACGGATGGTGGCACTCCAAGCACAAGCCTTTTGATGATGGTTCATAGGATTTAGAATCGTCTTCATCACAATGTTGTTTTTGGATCATTGGATTTGACAGGTGTTTCTTCATATGCCATCGATACAGGTTTGTAGGTTTTGTTTTCTACAATGCTTGTTCTGGCTGATTCTTGTTTAGGATGTTGTAAAATTGTGTCTAGTTTTGGGTGTCATTTCTGGTTATGGTGGAATATTTCGATGGTATTTGATGGTGAACTGATTATTTTGGTGGATTTTTATGAGGATTTTTCTCCTTTAATGGTGTTTTTATGATGTTTTGGGATGTCAGCTAGTTCTCACCAGCGACTGGTGATGATGAAGGTGAGTTTTGTCTGGGGATGCGACTCAAGGTGGATCGAGGATCGATATCACATGGCTGGAGATTTTTATATGGTGATGGTTCCATGCATGAGGATTCTGAATTTAAAATTTGGTTTTTGGATGGCTCGTCAATTTTTAATTTTGTTTTGGGTGGTTTTTTGTTTGAATTCAGTGGTATGTAAGGTTACCACTTATCCACAAAGTGGATTTTAAAATAACAAAAAATGGATTTTGAGAAGCCTATTTTTCAATTCATTGAATATGTATTCACATTCATCAGTCTATAAAAAAATTACTACCTTTTAAGTTGGCATAGTCCATTGGTTTGAGAGTCACACGAAGTTTCTCACATATCTTCAATAAATAAGCTGATAGTAAAAGGAAATTATGGATCTCTTTTATAGTTGTTTATATATTCCATTATTTAATTAAATTTGTATAATAAGGATCCAAATATATCCCTTTAATGGTAATAAAATTACCCTATAACTATATTTACTCTTTCCAAAACTCCCATTGACTATACTTTTCATATAGATTATCCTTTCACAAACTTTTTATCACATTATTAAAATTTTCCTCATTCTCTTTGTTGATTTTAGAGTACATCAGAATATAATATATAAAAAATAACACAAATTTCTGAAATTAATCTATAAATAATATATTCATTATTTCCATAAATATTGATTAATCATTAGTTAGTTTAAAGGTAATCACAAGTAACTCTTAGTGTATTTACCTTGTTTGAAAGGTGGTCAGGGGATTATTTTCTTTCATCACCCTTAATTAGTGATATCCAGACTAAAGTTCCTCAGATAAATACTAGGATATAAGAAATTGATTGAACAAGTGATCTATCTATGATAGGGGATACTTTCTCATTATTGTGATTTTGTAGAATTTTTGATAATCAATACAGTAGTGTATTGACCCATCCCTATTCTGATAAAGAGGATTGGCACACCCCATGGTGAAGAACTCAAGTGTTTAAAACCCTTTTCTAGATTCTATTGTAACTGATTCTTCATTTTCTACAAATCAATGGTCAAAAATCTATAATAAGTCATTAAATTGGGTAGAAATATTAGTATAAATTTAATTGAGAGCTCAACCTCTTGTTAAAGAGGATGAACTGAAAAATATTTAGGGAATAAATTTTTATATCCCCTTACAATGGCCATGTCTTTAAGCATGATTTTCTCCATTGTCTCAATCATTTAAGAAATATATGAATTATCATTGGGAAATAATATCGAAACATGAGAATAAGATTCTAAAAGTAATTCATCCTCATCATTAAACTTGTACAGAATCATAAGATGA
The DNA here is from genome assembly GCA_963277665.1 of Viscum album. Lineage (NCBI taxonomy): Eukaryota > Viridiplantae > Streptophyta > Magnoliopsida > Santalales > Viscaceae > Viscum > Viscum album. Next base: position 221,171,075 of record OY728155.1, read on the forward strand.
CTTGGGATGTGAATGTTGATATCCCTCTCCCAAAAGTTGATGTTTCTTATATATAATTACTCCAAATATATGCCAAATATATCATCATACTTTACTAAAGGAAGTAAGACAAGAATTTGTGGAGGGTTCATTCCACAAACATTGAATGGGGAGGAGTTATATACTTGGGATGCAATAATTTATCTATCTACTATTCTCATATATTTCCCAATACCTATATTTTTATATAGTGTTTGAATAGTTCTACTAAACATGGAAGATATGAAAAGATGCATAGAATGAGATTCCATGAATGTGTTTACAATTATTGAATAAACAACCAATGCATTTATCACCACATCGTTGTCAGTATTCACCTCAAGAGAAGTGGAAACATATTTCATTCATTCATTTCTAGGCCTTGGAGGTTGTTTTAATTGATTGTTCATGACAACCCTTGGATTAGGGTATTTGATATCACAATTCCGATGTTATTTACATTTGAAACAATATACCGTAGGAAGAATTTCGATCTAAACCTTGTTTTCTTATTCCGCATTAGTGGGGTTCTTTATATTCCTTTAGAATTTATTATCCAAACACCCAAATTTTTCATACATGAAGTATCTCCATGTTACCTTAAGATAGTTTCTGGGAAGATTCTTCCCACACTTTTGACATATGGGATGTTCAGTTTTCTTTCCACTATAATATTTATATGTGGATCCTCCCAAATAATACTCCATCTTATGCTTATTATCTCCAGGACTAATAGAAAAAAGAGAGTATCCAATCACCATCTCAACCATGAGTTAAAAAATGAAAATCAATTCATTTCTAGAAAAGGATGAAATCACTAAATCTATTCATAGACTCAGTTTTAACACACTAAATAAGAGGTCCACATTACTTTAAACGATGATGAAATTATCACATTTTTTTTCTATCATTGTGAAGGTTTCCTCAGACGCCCCACTAAAATCATCTTAATTTTTCCTAATTCCACGGAACACCCTATCCAATATAAGATGGAGATTTTGGGGAAAATGTTTATTGAAAAATATATTGTTGAATTCTTCCAATTCCATAGAATCAATTTCCTCTTTGGAATTCATGTTCTTGAATGGTGTCTACCACTGGTCGTCTTTCATTTCAAAAAATTTTATAACCAACATGAATTTCTATTATTATATGCATTGCAGGACAAATAATATATTCCCAACTGAGTTAATCTTTTGTTCCATGATGATAGGATCATAGGATCCAATAAAGTATGTCATCCTTTGTAACACAAAGGACTCAACCAAAAATTAGTTATTGTTAGGAGAATTAGGGTGTTACACATGATTCATGGTATTATTAATAGAAATTTTCATCTGAGTATATGCTTCAATAAAGTTCACATCTCCCACTCCCATAAGGATAGGCATATTATTTGGGAAATCATCACATTTCCTATCACATTAGTTCTGGTAGGGTTCCACCTATCTCTCATCATTAACTAAAAAAATGGAAATGGGATGATAATAAATTGAATAATAAATATATATTGGAAACAATGATCTTAAAAAAAATAAATTTAAAATGAAAAGTGTATAATGAATTCTGAGTCTCTAGGTATAAATATAGGTTATCAACGATAATTTTACTATTAGTATTTCTAAACTAACTTTTTTTCAAGTCCTTAATAATGTTTTGAAAATGTTTTATTAATTTCTAAATAATATCCCCTCAGAGTGTCAAACTAGGTGTGTAGAAGGACCTCTTTGTTGAGGTGACCATCAAGTTAGAGTTTGACGTTTTTGGGGCTATTAACCTTAGGTACAACTATTCCAGAGCAACATTGAAATGTATTATCCAAACAAAAATTCAATTCCTTATAATCCAATAAATTTATACTTCACTAAAATACCATGATATTTTTATAAGAATAGACTTACCACAGGGGTTCCCAATAAATCAATCCAGTCATAATCCCCTAAAATAACTCGAACTTGTTCTGATACCAACTATAGAGATCCATAACTTTTACATTATATAATCACATTATATTTAACATAAATATACAATAATTACAATGCAATGATCATAAGGCCTAGTTTATTTCAGAGACTAGGTTTATAATACATCCAATGTAATCCAACACATAACATCATTAATTTATTCTACATAATGAAATCCTAAAAACTATATAGGATAATACGAGGAGTTTATAAATGAAAGGGGTGAACTATAAATCCTAGCAAGGGAATAGACATGGTATAAAAAGATAAAATATGATTCAAAAGGCATAAAATTATATCATAAAAGAGAAGGACAATGAATAATCACATGGGAGAATAACATACAGAAACTGGTACCATAACATCATAGAAACCTGAGAATTTGGTAACAATGTATAACCTATCCTAAACACAAGTTGAGGATAACTATCAAATCAATATCTCATGGTTAATAGTGTACTATATGGGATTCATTTTACTACTCTAATACCTTAAATAATTTCACACGATAAAAAAAAAGTACCCAATGCATTGGATGACTATCTGGGAACACCATTCATAACAAGTACATGATTATGTGTTCCATAAATAGAAATCAATCTTAAGTCTTAAACATAAATATTACCATTGGAACGGAATGGGTTTCATTGGAGAAAAGAAATTATGACACATATTACCCATTCCGAGGAAGTGAATCTAATCTAGGTATATATATATAAGAGACGTATATATAGATCCAATATCAACTAAAGTAATAAATCCCACATCAACTAAATTATGACACATATTACCCATTCTCCAATGAAGAGGTAATCGTTTTTACCGACTCTTTCAAGATTATTTCTTCTTCTACTTCCTCATAACGTGTTGTTTACATTCTAAAGTAATAAATACAACATCAACTAAATTATAAGATGTTATTATGATTATGAAACAACCATATTCCACCTTTTATCCATCCTATGCAAAATGAAAGTATCACGCATGCGTACGTACGAATTATCATCTATATGCCGTAGTGTAATTTGTTTTCATCACCACTTTATTTGGATGAGTATAATGATGGAATATATATATATATATATAATTATAACATGATATTGATTCTGTAACAAAATATATACCATCAAATTTCTTACCCTGTAACCATTAAGGTAATGATATCATCGCTCAAGCATACGTTAAACCTACCGTCTCCAAGATGCAAAGTGATTCAATTTACATATTCACCATTCAAGAATGATTGTATAAATGTACATAATAAATAAATATGATATATAATACCTTAATATAATTTTGTAAAGTATGGAATTATATCCTATGCACAAGAATTTTTACTTATATGAAAAAACATGAATAGGAAAATGAATCAGTTAACACCCAAAAAAAGTGTAATAATGAAATATTATTAGAAACAATAATATGATCATATATTATATCATAAATATGAATATGGTTCTGGAATAAGTTGATAGAATTATTTAATCCATTCTATATGAGTTTTAAATATGTGTGAAGGAAATCAAACCTATGGTAAGGGTTAATTTCACAATCTCATTATTATTCGGGGTTGTTTATACGTAAGTATCCACTGGAGAATATTTATCTTCCATGTCTATTTTTCTTAAAAATATTTTCCAAAATATTTTTAAAATTCTTTTACAATTTTTAATTTAATTTTTACCTATGTTTAAATTTGAACTTTTCTATTTAAAAGGAATCTTTTTTGTCATTTTCCTAATGATGTACTTTATGACTTTTACGGAAAAAAAATTACGATAGAAATGTTTTTTAACTTATAAAGCATGAAAGAATTTCCCACATTCATGGAATTATAATTTTTGAATCTTCCCTTATAATATTTCATGGTTATTTTAAAATATTTTTTTAATTGCATGGTGTTTTAAGAAAAGAAAATGTTTTCAATTATCCTCAAGAAATATTTTCAAGTGATCTCTCAAAATTATTTTCCATATAAGATAACATTATTTACATAGTTGTTTTATTTTTCTGATATAATTTTATATATGAAACTCGTTTCATTTCCATGGATTATTTTATGATGTAATGATGTTTATGAAACCCATTTCTTTTCATGGGTTCTGATATGATGAATGAATTTCTTTCTTATGGACCACATATGTATGGTTTTCCTTATGTGACGGGTGTGACCTATATCTCCATCTAACACATTGAGTAAGGATTTATATCTCATGAGATAGATAGTACTAGAATGGGAAATGGTATTAGTTAAGTAACATAGGGATATGACAGGGAGTAAACCCAGTTTAGTAAAGGAATTTTTACACTATGATGTTCTTGGAAATGATCCTTAGCTAATATGGAAGTGATTTGATTTGATTATTTTTATACATTAATTTTATGTCTTATGTTATGATCTCATAAAATATGTTCTTTACGAACTTCAATGAGTTATCCCATGAGATGATATCATGATTATTTGTTATTTAGCAAATAATTTTATAATGTTTTGTTTATGTTCTTATGATTATGTAATGATTAATATCTCCCTTACTAGACATCTGAGCTCACCATTTCTTTTCTTTCTTTTCCCATGATATAAAGAAAGGTATTAAGTAAGATATGTCAAAAGGGTTCTAGTTATAATGGAATAAGAGGGAGATTATGTAGATGTTTTGTGAACCAATTGTTTATATTTCTTAGTTTATAATAACATTAAACCTATATGGGTTTGGCATGGTTTTTCTATGTTATATAAGGAATATTCTTCCATTTAGATATAATATAAATTTATGAAATGTATGGGTTATTATCGTTGATATCATAGTAAGGTTTAGTTAACCTTTGGAAATTAGGATGATAAATCCTTAGTAATAACCCTAAGGATAAGTATAAGTATTGAATAAAATCCTAGAGTTTTATTGGTGGACATAAATAAACTATAAAAAAACTTAAGATGTCTCGAATAAAAAAATTATGTAATTTTCCTTTATTGTGTGGTTCTACCATTATGATTATTGTTTCTCACACTATTATTTTTAGTTTTAGTCAATGGATGTAACTCAAAGGAACCACTTTTATGGTTAATGTGATAGGAAATGCAATGATTTTCCTACAGATCAACTGAATGTTATGGGATATGTAATTCAAAATCTTATTGTAATGCTCACAAAACTTTCTCAAACTATGATTCATGATGGACTTATAAATGAGAAAATGAGAGAAAAACATTCTATTGAATCCTTCATGAGATAGTTTCCACCTTCTTTCAGTGGGTATTCTAATCCACTAGTGCTTGAACAATGGATTAGTGCAACTAAAAATATATTTCTGGTTCCTCAATGTTCAGAACATGAGAAAGTCATTTTGGCAGTCTGTCATTTGGAAGGTGAAGCAGATCATTGGTGGAATATTATCAAGAGTATAATCCAATGAGTTTAAATTGACACTATTGAATGGATTGAGTTCAATAAAATATTTTTCAATAACTAATTTCTTCTTATTCTTTATAGAAAGATGGAGAAGGAGTTCCTTGAACTTAAGAAAATGGATGATGAATCTGCTGTTATCTATGAAGTAAATTTTACAAGACTTGCAAGGTACACTTCTGTATTATCATTCAACCTGAGATTAAGGTTGATGAATTCTTTAGTGGCATAAAACCAAGTCTCCGAGGGAATTATCTATAAGGGAATTCAGTAGCTATGAGAAAATCATTCGATGTTCTATCAAGGTTGAGATGGATGTTGGGATCACCCATCAATCTCATGGGTTTGATAAGAAGAGAAAAATGGAATTCAAGGGAAAATACAAAAACCATAGTGAAATTAATATGATATTTCCTTTATGCTCAAAGCGTGGTAATAAACATGGAAGAAAAAATCTTAAGGGGACTAGTAAATGTTTTAATTGTGGGAAAGGTCACCATGAAGGTGACTTCTGAAGTGATGGGAAAAAGATAGTTAATGATGAAAATACAGAAAATGTCACAAAAAATTCACCTCCCACACTTCAATGTTATTATTTCAAGGAAAATGGGAATTATAATATTCAATTCCTTAATCCTAGGGTTATTGATGATGATCGACGTCAGCAACATCTTAAGGCCAAATACAAAGGCAAATCACAAGAGATCACTACTATTGATGTGGAGTACGATAATGAAGTGGTGAAAAGTACACATATCATCCACTCTAAAGAAGTTAATTTTTTATTTGATTCTAGATCTACCCACTCTTTTATTTCAAAATAATTTTCTAAGGGTATCACTGTATGTACTCAAAAATTAGATGTTGAGTTATCTTTGAAAACTCTTAATGTCACAATAGTTGCATCACAAGTTTATAATTATTCTCTCGTTGAAGTTTATGGGAATGTTCTTCCTAAACATCTTGTGATCCATCCTTTAGTTGAATTATATGTGATTCTTGGTATAGATTTAATTTATCTATATGGATCTCATATCAATTTCTATGGAATGGAATCGAAATTTCATATCCTGAATGAATCTATGATTATATATTAATGCAAGTATGAATATGAACATCCAATGGAAATTAATTACATCTTATGGGTATTAATTCCTGTAAAGGAATATTATCTATCTCACATGGTTGGGGAGAAACTCACTATTAAGGATAAACCAACTGTACAAAAGTTTTTTGATGTATTTCTGGAATAATTTCCATGTCTTCCACTGAATTGTGAAGTTGAGTTTTCAATAGAACTCATTCTGAGTGCTTTGCCTATTTCAAAAAATCCTTATAAAATGTCCCCAATTTAATTTCAAGAATTGAAGAAGAAACTCTAAGAGAGTCTTGACAAGATATTCATAGACTGTAGTATTTCACCTTGGGGTGAACCTGTTCTGTTTGTTAAGAAGAAATATGAATCAATGAGAATCTATATTTATTATTGATAACTTAAAAAGATCACTATCAAGAAAAATATTTTATCCCTCATATTGATGACTTATTTGACCAACTATACAGATCTCAATACTTTTCTAAGATTTATCTTCATTTTGTATATTATAAATTAAGGGTCAAGAAGGATCATATATCCAAGACAACATTTCGTACAATTTATGGACACTATGAATTTATAGTGATGTCTTTCGGTCTTACTAATTCTCCCACTATCTTCATGGATTTAATTAATATTGTCTTTAGAGACTATCTTATTCATTTTTGGTAGTCATTATAGATGATATTCTTGTATATTCAAAGAGAAAGTAAGAACATGAAGATCACTTGAGGATTGTACTGAAGACCCTCATAAAGGAGAATCTTTATGAAACATTTACAATGTGTGAATTTTGGATTTAGAAAGTTTCATTTTTGGGTCACATAATCTCAAGATACGAGATATATATGGATCTAGCAAAGAAGGAAGTTATTAAATATTGTCATAGATCAACAACGGTAACTGAGATCCAAAGATTTCTTGGTTTCGATGGATATTATTCTTGTTTTGTGAAATATTTCACATGATTTTTAATACACTCACCAAGTTGACATGAAAAGAAGTTAAGTTCATTTGAACAGAATAATGTGAAGATAAATTCAAAGAGTTTAAAATAAGGTTAGTTAGTATACCTGTGCTGACACTACTCTATAGTGGAGAGCGGTTTGTGATCTAAAGTGATGTATCCAAGAAAGGGATTCGATGTGTTCTCATGAAAAATGATATGGTTATAGCTTATGCCTCATGAAAATTGTAAATCCATGAGAAAATTACCCAACTCATGATTTGGATTTAGCTGCGGTAATTTTTTCATTAAAGATATAAAGGCATTATCTTTATGGAGAATCGTGTGATATATATACTAATAGTAAAGGTTTAAAGTATATTTCCACTCAAAAGGATTTGACTATGCACCAAAGGAGATATTTCAAGTTGATTGAAGATTATGACTGCTCAAAACTTTACCACCCTGGGAAATCGAACAAGGTGGTAGATGCTTTGAGTTGAAAGGACCATGCTAGCTTATCTATGATGAGGATCACAAAAGATCCAATATTTATGTATTTGCAAAGTATGGATCTGGAAATCATAAATAAAGGAGATAAATATTATCTTGATCAAATTAATGTTCAACCATCTATAAAAGTGAAGATTAAGGAGGAACAAAAGAAATATATAGAGCTAAAAAAAGTTGAGAAATTTTCCTAAGTTCAACATTGACTATTATGGAATAATAAGGTTCAGGAACCGTGTTTGTATTCCTCCCATGCCAAAATTAAAGAATGAAATATTGGATGTGGATCATAGTTTATCATTCTCTATTCATCCTCGAAGCACAAAGATGTATCAGAACCTAAACCAGTATTTCTGATAGGATGGAATGTAGTGAGATATTGCATAATATGTTTCTTAGTGCTTGATTTTTCAGCAATTTATGGCTGAAAGACAGAAGTATAAGGGGATGTCACAACTATTACCCATACCAAAATGGAAATGGGAAAACATCACCATGGATTTGTTTATCAGAATTCCCAAAATATCCAACATCCATAATGCCATATGTGTTATATTTGATCACCTTATGAGGGAACACTTCATTACTATCATAGAATACTTATCTCTTGATCATCTTTCCAGAATATATATTAAGTGGTAAGATTGCATGGAGTACTACTTTCCATTATTTCTGACCGAGATCCGAGTTTTACCTAAAATTGGTAGATAATTCATTAGTAGGATCTCAATAAAAAGTTATGTTTCAACACTACTTATCATCCTCAGATATATGGTTAGTCTAATAAGAATATTAAAACACTATAAGACATGTTGAGATCTTACTCTATGAATTTCAAATGTGGTTGGGATCAACACCTACCTTTGATATAGTATTCTTAAAACAATAGCTATCACTCTAGTATTCATATGGATCCTTATGAAGACCTATATGATTAGAAGTGTAAAAATCCAACATGCTGAAATAAAATTGGGAAAATAAATCTATTAGGACCTAATCTAGTTGAAGAAATGGAAGAGAATGTCAAATCTATTCAACAACACATAAGAGAAGCTAAGATTCAACAAAAATGTTATACTGATAATTGATGAAAATACCTAGAGCATGAAGTGGGTGATAAGTTATTTCTATAAATATCTCCATAGAAAAGAGTAGTGATATTTTGAAATAATGGAATGTTAATCCCTAGGTATATCTATACTTTTAAAATTTTGGATCGTGTTGGGAAGGTAGCTTATTGATTTGTTCTTTCACCGAATCTATCTCATGTTTATGATGTGTTCTATGTATCTCTCTTAAGAATGTAAATACCTGATCCTTAAAATGTACTAAACTCAGAAGTAGTACCATTGGAGCAAGATATTTCTTATGAAGAACAACCTATTGAGATTCTGGATCATAGAGAGAAAGTTCTACGTAACAAGACCAATCGCTTGGTTAATGTTTTATGCGGAAACACCAATTTGAGAAAGCTATGTGGAAACCTGATAATGTGATGAGGTAGAGTTATCCTCATCTATTTGTATCCAATTGAAGAATTTGGAAGAGGAAATTCATTTTAAGAGGGGTAGAATGTAACACTTAGATATTTTTATGAAATGTTTCTCTTTAAATAATTTTAATTCTTTAATATCTTGTATTGAATTCAATCGTGAGTTTCAGATGAACCATGAGACACTATTATTATACAATAAATGTTATAACTTAGATGCTAATTTAGAGGTAATAATTATGAATAACTAATTTATGAAATAAATATAACTCAATATGAATATATTAAGTGCTTAAAAAATGATCACACAATTTTTAGTAAAATCACCTTATTATTCAAAAATACGTTATCTTTAAAAACGAGTTTATCTTATTTTTAGAAGTTCTATAAGATGGATCTGATAAAATGAGTTTTGTTTTTGAATTAATCATCTCAAAATTATCTTAAAATTAATTTTTAAAAACATTTAAGGAATAGTGAAAATAGAGATTTTTATTGAAAATAGAATTTTTATTTTAAAGTCCTTACAAGGTAGAATTATGTTTTAGATTAATTTTAAATTTTAATTAGTTTATTATGGTTTTAAATAATCCAATTATGGTTTTTGAAAATTAATTTATACATGAATTTTATATAAAAACGTTTTAGGTTTTAAAAGATCATTTTTTTAAAATGTTTTTCATGACATTTTACCAATTTTATTTTAAATTAAAGTATGAAACATCTATGTTTTGTATTTTGAAAATTTGAATAAAAAATTAAAATTCAAAAGGTCCAAATTCAGTGAATAAGTCTCATTTATTTTTTTTCCAATATGAATAGTAACCTTGGTAAATTTTGTTACCACAGTAAAAGGTAAATTTAGTCATTTAGGTTAAAAATGAAATTATAAAGACTATAAAATGATCCTAATATATTCCAAAAAATTATTGGATAAATAAAATTTGACCCTTAACACAAAAGTATCTAAATTTAGTCATTTAATGGACACTTTTTTATGAAATGACAGATATAATATTAAAATCCAAGAAATACACAAAATGTCACTTTTTTGTCTTTAATATCCCTTATGTGTCCACATTGGAAGAAAGTTATTTTATAAATGAATATAACTGTAGATTATTAACTTTATAAACATATTTTCATGATGTGAATTTATTTTTGACTTTTTGGGTCACTTAGATGAGATTATGTTATTTATAAAATCTTATTTAATAAATATTTTAAGATTTCACATTCATGTTTTAAATAATATAACATTATTAATAAAATTCCAACTAAAAGATATATTTGACTATATATATTTTTCTGAAATATCGAATATTTATCTTCATAATGGTATTTTTTTTAATTTTCGGTAAATAAATAAGTATAGTAAATAATTACACAATGCTGATGTAGTAGTTTGTTAATTAATAAAAATATCAAATAATTTTAAAAAAAATATTAAAATAAATATAATTTGAGATAATTAAAATGATAAATAAATTTTATAGATGACCTTGACCTCTTAGAGATATAATAGGATATTTTTTTAAAAGTTAACTTGTTATCTTGATATTTGTGAAAGTCCAAATAATAAATAGTGTCAAAATTTACAATAATGATATTTTATCAAAATAATATTTTATTAATTTATTTAAAAATCCTAAAATAACTTTAAAATACAAAAAAATATTGTATGGTCTAAAATTTTATACATTTTTCATTTATTATTTAATTTACATCACATAAGTAAAAATTTTAACCTTTTGATATTGAAAAATTTGTTACCTTATTTAAAATTAAAATAGGTTACCTAAGGGTTAATAAAAATGATATGGTTAAAAATTATACCAAAACTTGTTTAAAATATATTGGATGATGATATTACAACCTTATATCATCATATCATCTAATAAATTTCATTCTGGATGTATTTATATAGAGATTGAATTTATTATAAATTAATATTTTTGGAGATTCTAAAAGTGTACCTCACCTTAATTATAAAAGGGAACCTCCTCTCTCACTTATTCACATCACATTAAGCCTTGAAGGTCAACCATAACCTAAAAAATTTCCTTTTAAATTTTCCTAGACATATTCTATAGGTTTTTATCTTCTCAAAAGGCCAACCCTAGTGTCCCTAAGTGAAGATCTAAATAATGTTCTCCAAGGAAGAGTTAGTCGTTTTTACCGAATCATCCAAGATTATTTCTTCTTCTACTTTCTATTCACGTGTTGTTTCAATTATAAAGAAACAAAAATATTATCACCTATGTTATGAGATGTTATTATGATTATGGAACAACCATATTCCACCTTTTATCCATCCTACAAGAAACAAAAGTACCACGCGTGCATACATACGATTTACCGTCTCCACACCGTGGTGTAATCTTTTTTTCATCACCAATTTATTTGGATGGGTATAATGATATATATAATAGATATATATAATAATTATAACATTATATTGATTCTGAAAAAGTATCATCATATTCTTTACCCTTTTACAGTTAAGGGAAGGATATCATCACTCGTGCATAAGTACGCCTTACCATCTCCACGATGTGATGTGATTAATTTTCCATATTCACCATTCAATAATATTTGAATAAATGTATATAATGAATAAATATGATATATATTACCATTATATTATTTTGTAAATTAAGTAACTATATCCTATACACAAGAATTGAGACTTATACGACAAAACATGAATAAGAAAATGAAGTAGTTAACACCTGAAAGAAGAGTAATAATAAATATTATTAAAAAATAAAAATATGATAATATATAATATCATAAATATTAATATGGTTCTAGAATAAGTTAATAAAATTATTTAATCTATTATAAAATATTTTAAAATATGTACGAAGAAAATCAAACCTAAGGTAAGGGTTAATTTTACAATCTCATTATTACTTGGGGTTGTTTATACATAAGTATCTTCTAGGAAATATTTGTCTTCAATGTCCATGTTGCTTAAAAATGATTTCAAGAATACTTTTACTATTATTTTACAATTTTTAATTTCATTTATACCCATGTATAAATTTTTACTGGATTATTTTAAAAGAAAATTTTTTTTTTCATTTTCCTAAAGAGATACTTTATGACTTTTTGGAAAAATAATGGGAGGAAAGTTTTTTTAACTTCTAAAGCATGAGCGTATTATTTTACTTTCAGGACACCATAATTCTTTGAAGATTCCATTATAATCTTTTATGTTTAGTTTCAAATAAGGTGTTTTATTTTAAAATTGTGTGGTGTTTTAAGAAAAGGAAACATTTTCAAGAAGAAATGATATTTTCCTCAAGAATTATTTTCAAATGATATTTCAAAATTATTTTTCATATAAATTAAAATTCTTTCCATAGTTTTTTATGTTTATGATGGAACATTATTTATGAAACCTATTTATTTTCCATGGGTTATGTTATGATAGAATGATGTTTATGAAACCCTTTTCTTTTTATGTGTTATGATATGAGGAATCAATTATGTTCTTATAGAAAACATATGTATAATTTTCATTATGTGACTGGTGAGACCTATATTTCCCTCCAATGCATTGGTTAATGATTAATATCTCATGAGATAAATATAAATGGAATGGAAAATGATTTCAGTTTAGTAACACAGGGTTGGAACGTGGAGTGACCCCGGTTCAGTAAAGGACTTTGTCCACTATGATGTTCTTGGTAATGAGCCTTGACTAATTTGGAATTGATTTTCTATACTTATGTGTGCCAAAATTTTATGTCTTATATTATGATCTTATTAAATATGTTCTTTATGAACATATATGATTTATCCCATGACATGATATAATAATTATTTTATATTCAGAAAATAATTTTCTAATGTTTTGTTTATGTTCTTATGATTATGATATTATTGATATGTCTCTTAGTGAGCATCTGACATCACCATTTATTATGTTTCTTTCCACAAGATATGAATAAGGGTATTGAGTAAGATGTGTAAAAAGTGTTCTAGTTATGAAGGAATAAGAAGGATATGATGTAGAAGTTTTATGAACCAATTGTTTATGTTTCCCAGTTTCCAAAGACACTAAACCTATATGGTTATGACATGATTTTTTTATGTTATGTAATGAATATTCTTCCATTTAGATGTAATATATATGTATGAAAATTATGGACCATTCAAGGTATATATTCCACTATAAAGATAAAATTATAGTATATATATGATACTACAGTTATTATGTATTGTTGTGTGATGGAGGTTAGGAGATGGTAGAAGATGTAATGAATTTATAAGAGGTAAATTTGGAATATTACCGCTTAAATGTCACCTCCTTGAAATAATCCATAGGGTACATAGAACTGGACATTTAGCGAGGTTGAATGAGGGCCTTCACATTGGGAAGCCCTTTATAAAGGTCACATTCTATGTGAATGGGGTTTTATTCCCTGAAGTTTTATCACATAAGCTCATTTCACACATTGAACCACGTAACTTGCCGTAAACCATTTCTCGATTCTTTTAAAATTTTATTTTTCTAGTTTTTCCCTATTCATATTTTAGGGAATTTTGACCCCATTACCACCCCCATTAAAAATAATTATCCAGTAGAGAGGCCCTAGATTTTTCCTCCTCCTTTGTCAATTCAATTATCATCTACCTTTAAATTCAATAAGATTGGATGGTAGGTCTCATATTTATCTATTATTCTTATTCCTTCCACATTTATATATATATTTTTATTGTCCTAAAACATCTATTTATTATTTTTTAATATGTATAAGTTTAATGTATATTATAATGGTGGGGAATTGGTTTTTTGAGGCACATAGAGACTGTTTCTAGTTGGGTTCTTTCTTTCATCATCGAAGAAAATTATTGTGTCTTACTTTTGACTTTTATTCTAATTTTTCTATGAATCTACCTTATATTATATTCCATAAAATTCATGAATGTTTCCCAATGCCTTATTATTAAATATACTTTTTTTGTGATTTCCATGATTGGTTTGATGTAGGTTTTCCAAGTATTTCCACATGCGAAAAAAGTGATGTTTTATCATTTTCTATTCTTTCCTTTTTAAGTGGAATTTTTACATATGTAAATTATTTGAAAACATTTATAAATGGTTTTTGATAGAGAAATTAGATATTTTAATGTGTTACTTGGAATCATTTTATTTTTATATAATGTTTTGATTATCTTAGATATTTGATTTATATAAGGGAGAATTTGGCCAATGTTAAATAGTTTTATGAACTTGTATCCTTCTGTTGGTTTAAAAAAAGATTTTTAATAATGAGATTAATATCCAAAGTTGATCATATGGTGTGTTTTGAAGACATGGTTTCAATGGATGATTTAAAATGGGATTAAAATGGTGTAAAATAGCTTGTTATATCGAGATAGTTTCCAAAGGCCCATATAGAACATTATGGAAAAGAGTTTTATGGAAATTTAGATTCCACAATATGACCCCATTTGATTGTATCATTCTTGTTATGTAATGTGAAACCATGAGGAATGTTTTAAATTTTAGTATCATTATCATTTTTTACTATTCATGGATGCTTTAAAATGGGATATATCATGAGAGGTTGTTTTATGTTAGATGAGTATTATTTTAAATTCTTTATCCTTGTTATATGTGAAAATATTCTACTCATTATTTTCCCTACTCCATTTTTTGGATATAATTGAAAAACTGGGTATTTTATGGATGATATAGATTCATGTTATTCTATTTCAATGTTATCTAACTACATAGTTCCCTATGATTTATTATCCCTCCAAGGTCATGGTTTGATGCATAACATATCTTGCGAGGAGGGGGGTTCAGATGAAGTATATTTTTAGGTGATGTATAGTCCTAATGATCTATAAACTAGGTCTGATATTATTATTTTTATAGTATAATGTGTCTCCAATGATTCATAGTTTCTATTTATGATTATTTAGGGAATTTAATTCATTTAATTTTTCATTCCATGGTGATCACACCACGAGTCACTGTTTTATTTCACCCTTACAAAACCGTATTAAATTGGTTTTTTATTGGAAATTAAAAATACAATAACAAATTGTACAAAATTTTTTATTGAATAATTTAATTTTTATTACTTTTAAATGTTTAATTTCACTTGTTTTTATTATTTCATTATAGGAGGTGTTTATCTGGAGGGCCCAGGATGATGTTGAATAAAAATAGGCCCAACTGCGTAAGAATCCAAGAACACATGTGGACTCAAACTCACACTAAAGATAATATGTGGATCCAATCAGGCTGATATTTTTTGAGATGATCCAAAATCTAGTGGGAAACAAATCTTATGAAGACACCGAATCCCAATTCATCCATTAAAGTTTCCAACCGAATTAATCTATCCAATAAATGGAATCTGAACAAAGCCAAAACTTTGGTTCTATATTTTGGAAATATATTCCATTTTATACAATAAATGGATACTAAAATTGATAGGGAGATATAAATGAGGTGGGGGTAACAATTTTTTAGTTATTTAAAAAGTGAGATAATACTTTCTACCCACTGAAAACCATGTTCCAAATGGTATATCAAAATCCGGGTTCCCAAAACCACTTCCAATTTTGGATATAAAAAGGAACCGTGGGAACATTATTATCAAGCCTGACTAGGGAGAAAATATTTTCTATTTTAGAAAACCAAAGGATTTCTCTCCACATACTGTATGATCTGGTGGATCCTATCCTCATATGGGGGTTAATAATGAAGGTGAATTTCCACTCAATCCTCCTCCTCCTCTCGATGGCGAGCTAAACGGTGGATGGTCATTTTTGAGGGAGCTAGACACACTTTGAAGGGTGTTATGGAACTTTTTATTCTACTATATTCTTGTAATTTGTGTGTGAAACATTTAATTAGTGTTTTATCTTAACATTATTCTTCATTGAATGAATTATTTTTGGTTTAAACTTTTTATCTCAACACTGATTGGGTTGAGATTTCAAGTGGGAATCTTGGGTTGTTACGATTGGAAAATACAGTCATCCTTTTTATCTCACACATACATGAGATATCTGTACAATTTGGCATCACTCACTATATTCTTGAGGTCCAAACCTTTACCACATGGTTTTTTTGTCAATGGGTTTTCCTTTATGCATGGTATTAAGAGTCAAGAGGGGAATCGATATCTCGACAAACATAAACAAAATAATTCCATTAAACCATGTGTATTTTTCAAGACGATGAACTAACCAAGATGTGTAGTGAACTTCAAATTACCTCCTGATATCATAATTCTAAAAACACCATCTTCCTTTGTTAATTATTAAACAATTTAATTAAGTCATTTTATTTTTAAAATTATTTTCAAAACCACCCCCCTATTTTAGTATTTTTTTATTAAAAATACACACTTTAAACATAAAACTCTCCTTGGGAGATGACCTAGTTAATTCACTATTCCATAAATCCCCTCTAAAAAATATAATCAATTTGATGTATCATGACAACATGGTAAAATTTTGTAATAGTTTTTGGGGAGTGATTTCGTTTTTAGTGTGCATTTTTTATAAAAACATTGTTTCTTTTATAAATATTTGTGTGCATATTTTATTCTATCATTTTTTTAATTTGTTTTCGAAAATATTCCTTTTAGAGGTCCTGTTCATGATATGATCCTCATCAGAAGATGTACTTCCTTTCATATAGAAACTGGTGAGGATCTTGTGTCATCGACACCAAGAAGCACCAAACAATCCTTTGAAGGAGGATGAACAAACTATCGACACTCTCCTTGATCCTTCTTATTCTTCTTCTTCTAAAACCAACATCAAGACTAAAGTAAACTTTCATAATATTTCTAAAAATAACCATACATAAAAAATAAATAACCTCAGCTAATGTAGAGATGTATCTAGTATATATTCAAACAAAAGGAAAAGCACCTAATTTTGAACTAAAATCAAGTCTAATTCCTTTATTACCAAGATTCCGTGGTCTCGGGGGAGAAGACCCACATAAGCACTTAAAATAATTTCACATTGTGTGTTTAACATTAAAACCTAAAAATATAGATGAAGAACAAGTTACGATTAGGGAATTTTCTTTCTCATAAGAAGACACTACAAAAGATTGGATATACTGTGTTAACTCCCCATTTAGAGGCTACGTAGACATAAAATAACTTTTTCTTAAAAAATACTTCCCAACCTCTCGAACTAAAACAATAAGGAAAGAAATATTTGGTATAAGAAAATCACAAGGGGAAACACATTATGAATATTAGGAACAAATTCAAAGGTTATGTTCAAGATGTCCATGCCACCAAATAAGTGATCAACTTTTAATAAAATATTTTTATGAAGGTTTAATTCCTATTGATCAAAACATTATTAATGTTTCTTGTAGGTGGTGTGCTAGTTCATAATATCCCAATTTCAACAAGAACGCTAATAAAAAATATGATTCAGAACACACACAAAATTTGTTTAAGGTCCTGTGTACACATTTTAGGTGTCCATGAGGTGAAGAGTTCTGATTTTGAGAAGAAGGTGGACATGAAGTTTAAAGAGGTAACTACCCTCTCTGAAAATATTCCATTTCTTCATGGAAATCTCAATCTTATCCTCCCATCCATTATTGTATTTGTTCTACTGACACCGACTATTTAGACCAATTCCCTCAATTGAGAGAGCCTTCTGAGAGTTGTGAAGCAATCTTTCTAGGCCTCTCTTATAACCAAACCATTAGGGGAGAACCAAACTATCTATCCAACCCTTGGTGTAAATAAAGCTTAGAATATAAAAAAGGGGTATTCAAACCAACCTAAAAAACCATGGAACACATTGGGGTAGATTAGTCATCCACCACCACCACCCAAAAATATTCAACCACCACAATGGCTTTTCCAACAAACCCCTCCAAAAACTGATCCTAGCCTTGAAGACATGATGAAAAAATTGCTTCAAATAACCTCCAAATTCAAAAAACCACCCAAGCTACCATACAAGACATAAAAAGCCAATTATTCCAACTTTCCAACTCATGAGGGGAAATCCAAAGTCATGGGATGGGTAAAATACATTATCAACCACTAGTCAACCCTAAGGAAAGTTAAATGTTAGTTTCATCAGACTTTGGAGTGTAACAAAACTTAAAATACTAATGAAACCTCTGTTAGAGTCATCCCCTCCTAAGGAAACCACAATCCCAACCACTAAAAATGGTCGAAATGAAAAACATTATCTTGATAGAATCCATTCAAAAGGAAAGATAGTTTCATTTGATGAAACATCAAGCTAATCTATTCCTCTTCCATTTCCCCAAAGGGATGCGTAAATAAAGAAAAAAAAACAAAACTGAAGTTGATAAATAAATCTTGGAAACATTCAGAAAAGTAAAGGTTATCATTCACTTGATTAATTCCATGAATAAAATTACAAGATACGCCATGTTTCGGAAGAAGATGTGTAGAAAATGAAGTTTACTTTTAGGTGATGCAAAGGTGATATTAGGGAGTAATGTCTCATTTTTGATAGATCCATCACTTATAACCGAATGAAATTATCTTGGAATATTCAAAATTCTGTGCACTATAGGGGAGTATTTCTTTTCCAATACTATACTTGATTTGGGTGCTTCTTAAAAAATGGGGAATCACTCCATTTTCTCTTTATTTAAGGTTGGGAAATTTAATCCCACATGAATTTTTGTTTAACTAAAAAAATGGAGTACCTCACACCCAGTTAGTGTGTTATAGGATGTTCTTGTGAGGGTGAAAATTTTAATTTTTTATGCTGATTTTTATGTGTTTAAAATGAAAGATGATAGGATGAATGGACATAAGCCAATTATATTGGGGAGTATTTTCTTGAAAAAATCTAAAACCATAATTAATATCCATAATTTTACATTATCTATGGACATTTTGTGGTGACATTGTCCACTTCAACATCCTTGATTCCAGGAATCACCCCTCATAATAAAATTCTTCACTTTCTGTTAATTTTATTGATGTACTCTATTCCCACAAAGAAACTTTTTTTATTTCCCCTAATCTCCCTTATGAGTTTTAATCACTAATAAAAATGATAGGTAATGAATCATTCTTTGACTATTACATTGGTTTAGATAAATTTAAATCATGTTCTTTAATTGATGGTTTCTTGAGCACTGAGGATCCCATAACTGTCGATGATATTGTTCAGCTTGTAAAATATTCTTCTCATCTAGGGATTTTACTATTAAGTAGTTATATGAGATCAGTGACCTATCACTTTCAAATTTACTAACATAAATCCAAAATTACCTGGACTTGGAATATAAACTACATCCTCAAAAATTGAAATATTCATATCTTGAGAATTAAATTGAGATGTCTATCATCATTTATAGTTAACTCCCTTCATATCATGAATTTCATCTACTTAAAATTTTTAGGGAGCATGAACAAGCATTGGGATGGAAAATTGCTGACATTCCTAGTATTATCCCATTAATTTTCACATATCATATATTATTAAATGAAGAGGCTAAAATAGTGAGGCATTTACAACGTTGACTGAACCCAAACCTTATATATATTGTTAAAATATAGGTAATAAAATTATTGGATGATGGTATCATTACCCCATATCTAACAGCCAATGGGTCAGTCCAGTTCCAATAGTTCCCAAAACACTGGTCTTAAAATTATTAAAAATAAAAATAAATAATTGGTTCCAACTCGTGTGAAAAATAGTTGATGGGTCTATATAAACTATCACTAATTAAACCAACACACTAGGAAGAAACATTTATCATTTTTATTCATTTATCAGATACTGGATATGCTAGTGGGGAAATCCCACTATTGTTTCCTTGATGGATATTCTAGATAATTTCAGATCCATATCACCTCTAAGGATTTATAAAAGACAAACTTCACTTTCCCCTTTTTCATGTTTTCATATAGAAGGATTCCATTTGATCTGTACAATTATCTATGTAATTTCTAGTGATACAAGGTCAGTATTTTTTAGATACCTAGATAATTGAATAGAAATGTTCATGGATGATATCATTATTTATGGATACCCTCTTGATGAATGATTGAGTATTCTTGGTTCTATCATATTTCATTGTATTGAAAAGTATCTCATATTAAATTATGATAAATTCCATTTCATGGTGTGATAAGGTATTATACTTGGAATTGTCATTTCTAGGGATGGTATCCAAGTAGATAAATCAAAAATGGATGTCATTTCTTCCCTAAAATTCCCTAAAAATGTATGGTATGTGCAGTATTTCTTAGGTCATGATAGATTTTATTATCATTTAATTTATGAATTTACTAAGATTTTGCTTCCCCTCTCCTGATTGACCCAAAAAGAAAAAGAATTTCTATTTAATAAAAATTATGATGATGCTTTTAACAAAATAAAATGAATTCTCACATCACCCCATATGTTCCAACCACCTCGGTGTGGTTTACTGTTTGAGCTCAGGTGTGACACCTATAACTATGCAGTTGGGTTAGTATTATCATAATGGTTTGATCAAGATCCACATGTCATAGATTATACCTCACGCACGCTGGACCCCACCAAATAAAACTACATGAAAAATGTATAATAATTTATTTTTATTGTATTTTACTTCGATAAATTTAGGGCATACCTTTTTGGATCCAAATTCATTGTGTTCTCAGACCATACATCCCTCTAGTATCTCCTTAAGAAACCAAAATCCAAACCATGTCTCATTCACTGGATGCTCCTACTTCAGGATTTTGATCTAGAAATTAGGGATAAAATGGGGAAGAGAATGTGGTAGATGACCATATCAGTAGGATCCTCCCATACTCATACATTGACTCATCCCCTAGTATTCCCCTAAATGACATTCTTCTTGATGATAAATTGCACTACATGCAAGATGTTATTCCTTGGTATGCTGAAATTAAAAATTATTTGGTAGAATCTTTCATTCCTTCTAATTTCAACACAAACTAAGACGATCGTCTAAAAAATGAGTTATGTTGGTACATTTTGTATTAGCCGTAACTTTTTCACACTTGTCACTACACCAAAATTATACTTTAGTGGCATTTTTTGTGGTGGTTTAATAAACTGTCATTAATTTTTTTTGAATAATTTAGTGGTGTTTTATTAAAAACCACCTCTAAACCTTTTAATTTTTTTGACAAACCCAACATTTCTCCCTAGACCCCCCCCTGAACGCTTCACCCCCAACCCCCCAACCCCCCAAAGCCTCACCCAACCCCCCAAAACCTTGATTCTGATCCCAACCCTCACTGACCCTTGTCACCGATCCCAACCCTCACCACCGGTCCCGACCCTCGCCCCCAACCCCCACCCTCACCACCCCTCGCTGTCGGTTCTGACCTATATGCACACCTCACCTCTCTTCCAATCCTGACCTAGCTCCTCGTCACCCCTCAAAGGTTGAGTGGTAAGTGAATGTGAGTTACTTTCTAGATCATTACTGTATAAATATTCAATTTACCATGGGTGTTTAGGAATTACATCTTGATTTGAGTTTTATTCTTGCATATTTTCATATGATTTGATGTGATTTACAACTATTATTAGTAATTGGGTATCCTTTTATGTGTTATCCATATTCAATTATGTATTTATAGAATTTTATGTTTCATGTTTATAGATAATACCTCCTAGAAGTTTGAGTAGGGAGTTTATTCAGTGATGGAGTATATCTCTTGGGTTTTTGAGGTAGTTTTCATTCCCCCAAATCCCATCATGAATGATTATTTGAAATATCAATGCTTTGTGATGGGGTTGATACCAAAGGTGATAGTGAGGGATATTATTTTATGTATAATGAACTATGCTAAATTGGTTGACAAGGTGATCATGTATAAGAAATTTTTGGTAGGAATAACATGTTTGGATGGTGCCTCTACTATTATAGGTGGAATTTAGAGTTCTTCTTTATGTAAAAAGAGGAAGAATGAGGAATCCCGGTGAGGTAGTATCTAGAGTGTGTAATTCCATTTTGATTATATTACCAAGACAACTTCAGGGTGTAGGCCATTGGTGTGTTTCTAATATGAGTGGGTAGGTCATACCAAACAATTGTACCACGAATCTTCCAAGACTTTCACCAATGTTAGTGCTTAGGCTATATGTATCATTTTTTCAGGATACCTCCTCAAAGAAAAAAGGTTAGGTCATTTCACACTAAATGCTCTCAGTTATAGTTGGATGTATTCAATTGAAAGGCTCATAAACCTTAGATGATAGGAGATTCTCATCTTGCTAATAAGTCTTAAAGTAGGACCAATTATGTGAATTTATATTTGATCAATGATGTGGTAGAGGATTCAAATGTCAGACCAAAAACTTTGATATTTATGATATTTCACTTCACATTTTCAAAAGTTTCTCTTGAATGTGACATGTATGTATGTATTTTAAGTTAATGTTAAAAAAAATCCAAATGTTATTTTATGTTTTCAACTATGTTTAAATTTTATATTCAAAAGTATTTAACCTCAAGGAATTTATGTTACATGATTAGTCCCTTCATAAATATAATTATTTATAATTTTTGTGATTGAACTCAAAGAGTCATGAAAAATGAATCTTCATCCTTTCTTATGTAACACTATTCAATGATTTATCATCAAGGATGTATTTTTGTGTAACAATTCATTTACGATTCCTTTGTTACAAAGGGAATATTTGCTTTTGAAACCATTGAAATTCTTTCTCAGGAAGGATTATTAGATGTTCAATTATATCATAAGAACAATACACCACTTTAATTATATTTCCTAATCATTTGAAGTTATTAAAAATATTTTTTTCTTAAATGAATATAATTTATGAATACCCAATTCTTTAATCCTTTAATTTAATGTTGCACACATATATCTAATTCATATATTGAATGTGGAATTTATTTTATTATAAATATACCCTTTATGTGGGGTAAATATAATAATATTTATTTTTTGTATTAAATAGTATTTACCTATAAGATTCATTATTTACCATATGTATTTATATATGAAAACCTTATTTAACATATTCATATTTTTTTAAACTAGTTTATATGAATCTATTTTCCTATTTAGTAATATTTATGTGTTTTAATTTTTTTTAATAATGTGTAGGCTTATTGTGATATTTGGGGATAAAATATAGATCACATTACTGATAAACACACCTCAGTATGCTAAGGGTTTGGAGGAGTTCTTAGATTTTTCAATTTCCAATCGATCTGTTGATGGGAGAATAAGATATCCATGTCCTAAATATAAATTTAAAATATTGTTGAAGAGATATGAAGTTTATGAACACTTGATATTGAAGAAATTCCCTAATCAATATTTGCGTTGGATTTGGCATGGATAATTGAACATTATGCAAAGGTTGAGCACTAATGTCAATCCATAGAATGATCTCCCAACTTTGTTGATAATGGAAAATGAAATAAAAACCCATAAAACTGATTCATTCAGCATTACAAGATGCCAACATCAATATAAAAACATATTAGAACAACCAGTTGATGGTGCTACAAATAACAATGTGACATGTGATGTTTTTGAGATTATAGGACAACCAAATCAAGATTATATCATATCATCAGATCCTCTTCTTGATTATATGGAGAATAATATAAAAGAAAACTTCACTGAGTAGACAGATGTGTTTCATGGTTTAGTTGATGATGGAAATTAAGGGTTGTATAGTAGATGTTTGAAATATTCAAAAATTTATTTTCTAATGAAGTTGTACCACATCGAATACCAATGTAGAATTACAAATAAGGTGATTTCCATGATGTTGAAACTGTTGTGTGATTTATTTTCTAAATCAAAGTTCCCTGAGTCTTTTTATGATATGAAAAAAGTTGTTAACAAGATTAGTCTAAATTTTAAAAAATACATTTGTTTTCCAATGATTGTATGCTTTATTTGGGAGAGGATTCAAGCAGAAAAGATTGAAAAAAATGTTATTCTTCTATATGGAAGTCAATGGGTGATGTTGGAAGTCTAAATAAACATACTACCACAAAGGAGAAGAAAAGGAACAAAACTAAAAAGGTTTTTCATTAATTTCCTTTAAATCCTCGATAACAAAGATTATTCATGTCATCAAAAACCATAGAACACATAAAGTGTAATTCTTTAGATAATAACAATGATGGTTTAAGGTGACATCCAATAGATTCTCAATCGTCAAAGAAATTTTATTAATTACATCAATATTTCTCATCTAATCATAAGAATGTTCAATTGGGATTGGATGTCGATGGATTCAACCCATTTGGGATGTTGAGTACCAGTTATAGCATTTGACCGGTTTCTTTGATCCCTTAAACTCTTCCACCATGGATGTGTATGAAAGAAATATATTTTATCATTTTGATGATTATTCCTTGAAAAAAATGCCTAGAAATGATATTTATGTATACTTGTATCCTTTAATTTAGGAATTATAGGAGTTATGAAGCAATGGTGTTGAGACATATGATGCATCTTCTAGAAAAATGTTCAAAATGCAAGTTGCTCAAATGTGGACCATTAGTGACTTCCCTAGACTTGGGAATTTATCTATTTGGAACAATTGCATGGGTTTGGATTTTACTCTTTGTAACTTTTATTTTGAGCCTAAACGGATACCTCATAGTAGAAAATGGTGCTTCCTGTGTCATTGAATATTTCTTGATACATCTCATCAATTTCGAATAAACAAATCAAAATTAAATGTTGTCATTGATCATAGACAACCTCTACTGTTGTTAACATGGTATGAAATATTGGAAAAACTTTTAAATGTTGAAACAAAATTTGAGAAGGTTCATCATTTGAATGATTGTGGGAAACGAGTTCTAAGTACATCATCAAGTGAAATCAGAATACAAAAATGGAAGAACAAAAGTATATTATTCAAACTTCCATATTTGGAATTTAATTTGTTGTGGTATAATCATGATGTGATTGACATTGAGAAGAATTTTTATGAAAATTTTATCATCACATTACACAATGAGCATGGAAAGTTAAAGGCTCATCTCAATGCTCAAAAATACTTACATGCATGGAACATAAAGTGTGATCTCTAGCTAGATGTGAATGGAAAGCATGTTCTAGCAATTTTTGTAATGAAAAATAGGGATAAAGATATATTCCTTTGAATTTTAAAACATGTGAAGTTATATGATGGGTATTAAAGTAACATTTCAAGGTGTATTGAATTAAAACATTGTAGGTTACATGTATTAAAAAGCCACAACTCAAATATTTTTTACAGCAGTTACTATCATTAGCATTGAATACATTATTACCTAAAAAGGTTACTACCGTTATACTCTATTTATGAACATTTTTCACACAACTATGTGAGAAAACTCTACATCTATTTGAGATTGAAAACCTTCAGGATATATTTTTTTGACACTTTGTGCAATGTAGATGATCTTTCATCTGTTGTATTTTACTGTCATGATGCATTTAACTATGCATTTGGTTGTGGAAGCTAAATTAAGAGGCCTCATACATTATCATTGGATGTATCCAATTGAGATGTAATTTATTTATATTTTTTCATTTCAATAAAACATTCTGGGATCTTCATTAAATGCATATTTTTTTATTTCACAGATATCTTTGGCATTTGAAATCCTACGTGAACAATAAAGCTCAACCTGAAGGCTATATTTCTGAAGGCTATTTGGAAGAGGAGTGTCTTAACTTTTGTTCTAAATACTTTAATGATATTGAGACAATATTAAATAGAGTTAGACGTATTGATGAAACATTGAATCTATCTAAAATACAAGGGAAATAAAAAATCTTTCATGTTATTGGCCGATCAGTTGGGAGGAGCTCAAATGTTACACTAACATAAATGAAATTATTATAGGAATATAGATATATGATGATGAATAGTGAAATTTCATATCCATTTATTGAAGAGTTTAGGATACAAACAAAGAGATGAATGAGAGTTAGAAAAAAAAATTAGAAAGATATAACAAAAGATGTTAATAAAGAGATTGTAGAATTGTTTTCACGGTGTGTAAGTTCATAAATATTGCAATCAATACAGATATTAGGTTGATAAATATATTTTGTAAATACAATAATGTATACTACTTTTTTTAGATCCTGAATACTGGTACTTGAGTATAATTCTCAGAATATTTGATGTTTCTTGCTCCAAGTTCACTAAAACAAGCAAGAAAGTTCGACACTTACACCGTGAATGGATTTAGATTCCGTACATTCGATCGGGAAGAGTGTTTGAAAACAAAGAATAGTTGAATATTTACATTTTATGAAGTGGGATACTTTGAATAGTTGACTTATATTATTTAATTAAACTAAAACATACATTTTTTAGTTGTTTTATTCAAATAAAATTGAGTGGATATTATCAAGGGTGTTAAAAGAGATTCCTTGTAATTTACTTTTGTGACCTTATTTTGCTTGATGGATGTTGGTGACCATGAACTACATGATTTTTAAATCTTATTATCACAAGTGAAAATGGTATATTATGTGAAATATGTCATGGATGAAGGGTAGGGTGTAGTTTCTCATGTAAAATAAAGAGACTTGTATGATATGGGTGATGAAGTGGAAGATTTGACCTCTAACATTAAATCCCATCAACAAAAATAAGTGGACTTATTTGTCCATCATGATATTGAATATATTAGTCTTGATAGGGTGGATGAAGTTGATGAAGTAATTATAGAGTAAAAAACCAACATGATTGAAGGATAAAATGATTTTATGTGCAATTATCCATTCATTTATGAATCACTTATGTCATTTGTGCTGTCATTTATTATCATTGTTATGTATATATTTTTTGTTATTATTGTGCATCTATTATCATTTGTATTTTTTTGAATGATTTTTTTGAAATATATGTTTTTAACTTAATTTTATTTGATTAAATGATATGAATGCTAACAAGGAGGCATTATATTTCTTTCATTTGACTCTTGGTCGATGTTCCATCAACCACACCGACAAATGATGATCCATCTATCTCTCTCCCTATAGATTCTGAGACACCATCTGCTTTCCCCCCTAAACCATATCTCATAACCTTTATTAGCATCCCATTAGTAGCTCAGTAGATGCCTTCCCATTCATCAGCCTCAATAGTGAGGGAGTAGGGCGCCACTCCTAGTTCTTCATGGGGAAATTGGAGGGTAACTATTATAGGTAAAATATTTAATATGAATAAATTTATTTCACTTTTTTATACTACTAGTTGTTTTTTTCTAAACGATGAAAACAATGCTACTACGGAGAAAACATATGAAAATTTCATATGCATGGAATCTGACTGTACTAAAGGTATTTTTCCCATTTGATTCCTATGGGGTCCCTACAGATGATGTTGCAAGATTACTCAGCCATATTGTAGGACAACTCAAGATGGAGATGATAACCCTTCCCATTACATTTGATGAATAGAGACACATGCCTTTATCTTGGAAAACTGAAGTTTTTCATTCACAAATAATGGTAATTTTAAAACATTATAGTGTAATTGAATTTAATTATGTTATTAAATGATAATATTTTCAAAATGAATCACTATGTACATATGTTTTTCCACTTTACTATTGCGGATCTGCTAGAAAAAATGTGGAAAATGAAATTTTTTTCCATGAAATGGAAGGATTATAAATGGATATTATAGATTGAAATAAATGATACTTTGTTAAGCACCCAACAAATATATAATAAGGTACCCAGTAGGGTACCTATAGAGAAATGGATAGGCATCATGATGATAAGCACATGGTATTTAAATATATATTATTATATTAATCTCATTTTAAATTTATACATGTATATGAAAAGGATATGACATTGCATACATTACTATTAAATTAAATTTTATTTATTTCAAGATCTTTCAAGGAAGAATGCATCGAGTCAGGCTAAGAAAATCATCCCTCACACTGTGGTGTCAAAGTGTTTTTCTATAAGTCGGTCGACTATGGTAATATTTACATTAGTTTTAATATTTATTAGACAATATTATCTATTTAATATATTAATTTTTTGATTTAATTTTTTTTAATTCAATCAAAAAGTTTAGGGAACTAAGCATCCGGAATAGAAGTGTGGTTGGATGTTTCCTAAAAAATACAATAGGAGTTTTGTTAATGAGCATGCCAAAGAAGTTGGGATATGAATTCATTTTTCATTATAATAACTTATTATCATTTTTAACTATGTTAATATATATTTCTTATAATATAACTGATATTTTATTTATATGTAAAAATTAAAGAACTATTGGATGTCAATACTACGCAGTCCTTCTTAGTCTCCCAAGATGACCCAATTGGTAAAGTCCCTGGAAAGGAGCATCCTGGTCAAGTGAACGGAATGGTTTTGTGACCATTATCATATGAGGACTTTGGTAGTCCACTGAGTATTACAGCTGTATCTACTCCTGGTTATAGTCACTCTATACCCAAAGATTATTAGAGAGAGATTATTTCTCTACAAAACACAGTTCAGGAACAGGGGACTCAGTTATCCACATTGCAAAAAGCGTTGATTGATTTATATCAGAAGATGAACAGATCTATCCCCAGTGATATTTCATTTATGATTGGTGGTGAGAAGGTAAATAAAAAAATTTAAAAATCATTTAGTTCTCAAAAAATTAATGTATTTTATGTTTGAATATAAATATACAAAATTATTTAATTTTTAAAATAATTATCTCACAGGTGCTAGTAGAAGGAAGTAGGGACAGATATGGAGAGGGTGATGAGCAGTGTTAATCATCAGATAGTGATTAGTGGTGTTTTTGATGTTTCAGACAAATATGGAAAGATAGAGTTTGTTTATATATCATGTGTGGCACAGAGTATTCACCTAAGATTCTCATGAACTAACATTTTCATGATTTCCCATTTTGAAGAGGCTGAAAATATTTCAGGGTTGTAGTAATAATCATCCCTTCATAGAAATATAGGATTGCATATGACTAAAATAAAAATCTTTCAATGGTATTCATGCTATTTAGTGAAAACCATATTATCTTTTATTTTACCATCAGAAAACATAATTTCCCAAATCTAGTATAGTAATACCTAAGTGGCATTTATTTCTTGTTGGAATCCCACAGGGTAATGTTTAATCATTATGGTTATAAATTTTCTCCCCATTTTTAAATGCTCATGAATGATTTTTTTTACTTTAAGCCTATACATGTGCATGTTTCTCATTCAAATTATTATCCCTTATAATATGTAGGCCCTGAACCCTTTCATCATTTATATTCCATAATCCCCTTAATCTGCATGAACTTACTATTTGACATCAATCACTTTACACAATCATTCATGATGTATATCCTTATCATTATTCATCACCCAAATAGTATCATATCTACCTAGAATTATCACATTTTTATTTCCCCTATCCCTATATATCCTACTATATATTCACTAGCCCAAAAACCCTTTCATTATTTAAGTGTTTCATGATTTTCATAGTTCTTCATGTGTTGTTCACCCCAGTTATATAAATATGAATTATGAAATTAGATGGTGTTTCATGTGGTCGAGTATAAAACACAACATTGTTGAGTATGTGTATCTTTGTTAATCATGACAGAATATAAATAAATATCACTTTAATTCTTCTAGTATACTCCAACCAAATCCAGTGTTAGTTTGGAAATGGGTTGATGTGTCTATGGGATTAATTGTTCTATTATCAATAAAAACATAAGGAATTAATTCATTCGGGTTAGTTATGGATTGGTTGAAGAAATCATCTCATTTTATACCTATCAAGGACACCTTGATGGTTGATGATCCGGTTAATCTACAAGTGAAGATGATTTTGAGGTTTTATGGGTACCCCACTACTATTGTGTTGGAGAGGGATCCAGAGTTTACTTTTATATTCTAGAAGAGTATTAAAGAGATGACAGGGAATCGAGTTATATTGAGTAATGATTATCATGTATAGAAGGATGGTCATATGTATAATACTATTCAAATTATGTATTGTATTCTTAGTTCCTAAATTTAGGATTTTATTGGATCATGGAACATCCATTTAGTACTAGTGTAGTTCACAAATAATAACAAATATGAGTAAATAATTAGAATAAAACCCTTTGAGGCATTATGTGATTTCCCATTATGTCACCTATTTGTTTTGAATAGGTGGTTGAGGACACTTTTTTGGGACCAAGTCTAATTTAGGATATGATAGAAAGGATCCAAGATATATTTTAACTCTTGGTTATAAATTAGTGTCGGTAGAAAAAATATTAAGATTTTCAATTCCATCCTTTGGAATTTCCCATTGATGATTTGGATTTAAGTGCACTGATACATTTTTTTTGTGTAGATACAACATTGGGTGTTCATGTTGTGAATTAATGATTATCTAAAAAAATAAATCTAACGTGGAATATTCTTATTCATTGAATTGTTGAATCCTATATCATTTGGAATGTTTCTTCTCCCTTAAACTCAAGGGATACTCTAGTAAATTTCTTGGTGATTTCTTCCCTTCCAGGCTTCTCCCTTCAGTGCTTTGATCATTGGGTTGGTTGGTTTCCTTAATTTATATAAGTTTGATCATTCCATTGTTGTTCACTTACAATTATCTTCATTTATCTTAGTTTTAAAAGAGATATTATTACATGTTTTTTGTGTAAATGAGTTTCTTTGAAAATATGGTTATCCCCTTGTTTTGATAATATAAATGTGTTTTTCAAATATTTTTAAATGGGTTTTAAATGGGTTTTAAAATTAGTATTTTCAATAATAATGGTGTGTTTTTAAATTTGATAAGGCATTTTAAAATTATTTCACAAATACATCACATTAGAGCCTTGGGTACTTATGTGGAAGGAGTGGTATTGGGTCTCTTACACTTTTATTATCTTGGGGTTCAATTTCTGGGGTTTTCTTCCACTAATTCAATATGGACTCATGGGATCTATAATTTGTTAAAAAAATTAAGGGGAAAAATTTAATTGTTGTTAATACATTCCCTTGTATTGTGTCTCATTATATGTTTTTTTCAGGGTATTGGGGCTGCAGAATTTACAGTCTGTATTTATTAGTAAATCAACATATAGTGGTGGTTTAAACTACCACTAAATATGGTTCATTTTTCGCACCAGTTTAAACCACTTCTATATGTTGATATTTTTTCATCAGTGGTAGTTAAAAATACCACTATAAAATGATGCAAATTCATTTAGCCGTGGTTTTATATGTTTTCGTGGTGGTTTACATGAAAAAAAGGAAAATATTTAGCGGTAGTTATAACCGCTGCTAAATTCTTACCATATTTTCCAACTGAAAACCACCATTAAAACCAGTAAAACCCACGATAAATATGATATCCCGGACTCTTAATAGAACCCATCACTAAATATAGTAAACTACCAAATATTAGTTGCTGACACCAATTTTAGAAGCAGTTTTATGAAATCGTTGCAGAACCATATATTGGCGGTTTAAACTGCCACTATTATGTGATTTTATTATAGTGTGTATTGATCAAGTCATTATTCAGTTTGTTCTTGATAGTGAGTTTCATTCTATCCTTAGGGTCTACCAAAAATTTTTTTTGTGGGAGCCACTTTGGTCCCTAATGGATTATTCGTAAGATCCTCGATTCTAGTCTCTTTTGGCTAACATTATTTTGGGATGCCCATTATTTCTATAATTTTTCCCTCACTATGAAATAATGGGGAATATCTCTAAAATAAATGAAATTTCACAACAACCCTTTCTCTTTCATGAAATTTTTAATGTTTGGGGCATTTAATTTATGGGACCATTCCCCAATTCATTAGGTAACTTGTAAATTCTTATAGAATTTGATTATGGGTAAAAATGGGAAGAGACATGATCCATAAGGAATGACGATTCCAATACAGTTGTGGAATTTTTGAGAAAAAAAATTTTCTATGGGTTTGTATTACCTATGTTATTCATCATTGACCAGGGTTCTCATTTCTACAACCAAAAAATAAAATATTTTTTGCATTGGTATGGGGTCGGGCATCGAGTGTCTACTTCATATCACCCACAAAGAAATGGTCAAGCTAAGGTGTCAAATAGAGAAGTAAAGAAATTGTTGAAAAATTGGCACAACCCAGCAGAAAATATGGGAGTATTAGAATTGATGATTAATTATGGTCTTATAATATTACCTTCAAAACTCCCATTTTCATTTCACCATATTGGATAGATTTTGGAAATATTTTTCACCTCCCTGTTGAGATAGAGAACAGGGCCTACTGATCCATTAAACAATGCAATTATAATCTTCATGGTGCAGGTTCTCAAAGGAACCAATAGATTTAGGAGCTATACGAAAATGAGAATATACTCATATGAGAACTTCGGTATTTATAAGGATAGAACCAAGACTTCCCATGACCGCCTCATCCTTCATCATCAATTCCACATTAGAAAAAAGGCCCCCTTTACAATGTAAGGCTGAAGTTGCATCCAAGTAAGGTTTGTTCCCAATGGTTTGTCCCATACATTGCTGCTAATTTTTATCCATTTGGGGTTTTTTAGGTTCAAAATAATGAAACAAAACAAACCTTCACTATCAATGGGCAGCGACTGAATCACTTTCATGAATCCATTCCAAATTCCCTGATGGAGGAACTCGAAGTTCAAGAAGTAACCTACCAATGAAACCTATAAATACTCTGACCCCAGTATCCCAAATCTTTTGACTTACTTTATTACATTGGTACTACAAATAGGTGTTTGCATCCCAAAGGACCAAGTAGTTTAGTAGATTTGTAAAACTATATACAAAATTTTTTTAACATTAAAACTTGAAAGGAAAAATAACATAACAACACCATGGGAAACATCCATCAACTTCTAGATTATCCCTACATGTCATTTATAATATACATCTTCACATCCTAGGGAAAAATAAAACATAATAAAGGGGTGATCTCAGATGCTTAGTAATGGTAAATAATACATCAAAATCTAAATAAACATAAACAATAATGCATGGTGAATAAATAAAAACACATTCAATTAAAACATAATCTTGAGCATAATATGGTAGGAATAAAATATTAATAAATAATGCTATATAAATAATCACATGAAAATGAATCTGAACCATATATATTCTACTAGTTGAATAATCAAATGGGTTATAAATTACTAATATAATAATGAGGTAATTTATAATGTCATACATCATAAAAATACCATTAAGGGCTCAGAAAAGAAGTCTACATAAATTGGTAAGGCCTCAACCAAAACCTTGTCTAGTTTCTCTCATGAGATCTACTGATGCATTGAGGGGCTATAGCAGGCCCCACCCATCACTTACTAAGTCCAATGTATTCCTCATATATCAAATAATCACTTTAAAAATATATCTTTAAATAAAAGTGTCTCATACCTCTTTTAAATATTTTAATCATAATCATAGATGAAAATACTATAACAAAATCATTGATAAATTTTTTAGGGAAATATCCTTTTACTTTGAAAATAATAGTTCTTTTGGAAAATCATTCGTTTTTGTAATAAAATCATATTTTAAAACTAAATTTCACAGAAAAGAAATGGGATAAAAATGAAATTCTATTTGAGGAATAAATGATATACAACTTAAGTGAAAACATGTAAAAATAGTATTTATGAAACTTTAGAGATGAAATATTTTAGTGCGGTTAAAGGAAAATATTAAAGATAATTAAAACTAGAAAAGGAAATATATTTTATATAAAAAATAGAAATTAACCAATATAGTTTTTAATAGTAAAATGAGTGGTGTTATAAAAATAATTTAGGCTTAAAATAGATCATGGAATGCTCTTGAAAATGGGAAATCAATTGGGAAATTCTTCTTAATTAGGCTTGCTTATCAGGGGGAAATAAAAAGGGAAACATTATAAAACATATATTTCCTCATCAAATAAAGATTAAATGATCAAAAAACATGTTTTTTAGAATATAAACATAATTTATAAGAATTATATAAAAATAAATAAGAATAACTTTGGGGTAAATAGAGAGAAAGTGTAACCTTAAAGAAAAATGGAGGTTTGGGGAGAATCCCTTAGCACTTTATTATCAATCGAATCATATGCCCCATAAAAGTAATAATCATAAAATGAGACATTTAATACCATGAAGATAAATATATTAATGATATTATACATAATATATAGATATAAATATATCAAAATTAATATATAGTGGTGAATAAGTCATATCTCATTGAAATAAAGGTGAGATTAGAAAACCCTTACCTTATGTCTAAATGTGTTATGAACATAATCTTAATGTTCGAGATAATTAGATTAAATGCATTGATTAATTAAATTATAACCTTTTCAACATGTATTTTATTTATTATCATTTTATTTAGTTCATTTAAGGTCTTTTTGATGAGTAGTAATATAAAATTTTATCATTCATGAGTGTTCATTTCCTTGGTTTTCATGATCGATTTACTTGTATATATGTATGTAAAATCATATAAAATGAGAATAGATGTCCAGAATTTAAATTATATGTTATTAATGAAATTAAATGTTTATGTACTTCATTATTTTATATGTTATGATGATTAATCATTAGATAAAACATTAGTGATAAATTTTTGGATTATTTTTGGGTTTTTTTCTATCATTGCGCGCCAGTGTTGTGTTATGAATTAATATTATGTATATATATTGGTTCCAAAAAATGAAATTATTTTTATTACAAATATTAAAGTCTAGGATAAACATAAAAATGGTTTAATTACCATAATTGATGGAAAAAGTGAAAAATAAAAACATATCACCCACAATAGTTGTAAATCGTCACCTCATAGATGGTGTTTTCATTTTTTGAATAAAAGTGGGAATAGGAGAAGAGACTTGATGGTAGATTTTATAATGAAATAATAAAATTATATTATATATATAAGATAATATAGTTATCATGCATGTTTGAAAAAAATAAATTTAGGTAAGAATAATAAAATAAATTAAAAATAAAAGAAAATGATAGGGGGATTAAGAGTTTCACCTCTTAAATTCTTCTCTTTGAGAACCTCCTTAATGGACTTTGAAATGGTGTTTTGGGTGAGACCAAAAAGACCAGAAATTGTGGGAGGGGTTTGTTATAGGTATTGGGAAGAAATTGGACAAGATTAAAGTCTTTGGTGGTGGGAGGAGAAGAGGTGGTGAGAGGTAGTATTTATAGTAGAGGATAAGGGTGTTTTTTAAATATTTAATTTATTTGTTTATTATTTTTGCTAAAGACTACAAATAGTTTGATCCTTATAAATAAATATATTATAATAATGAATTATAGTCCAATATTTTGTTTATTACATATTCAATGACTCATGGAATAATTTATTTTACTTAAAATGTATATATATAATAAATTGTCATATTTTACTACTCACAAAAATTCAAGTGTTTTAGAAAAATCCAAAAAATTCACCCTAACCATTTTTCGATGTGTTGAATTAAAAAGTAAACTAAATTTTATGAAAATAATTTTCTATATTAATTTTTAAATAAAATAATCATTTACTCAAAAAATATTTGTTTTAATATTATAACTATTTTTTGTCACTTTGAAAAAATCATTAAGGTCTTGTAAAATTATTTTATAATAATAATACAACAAAATATTAATTTATTAATTTATTCTATGAAAATAACTTTCTTTAAAATGATTATATTAATTATAAAATTGTAAATAAACATTTAAATTTCACAAAAATACCAACACATAAATTATCACTTTTAAAACTTTTATTTACTTATTCCATGATATAAATATACCATATTTTCATTTATAATCTGCATAAATTTTATTTATACTTTAATAGGTGAATTTATTTTTATAATGGCCACATTAATATTCCTAATGGTCACATTATTATTCCAACGGTCACAATACTAATCATCGAAAATATAACATATCGAAAAAAATACCAAAATTTTAATCGAAGTGAATTATCATATTATGCTTTCAAAAATAATGTTTATTTTGTCAAATATAATTTATAAAAGTTTGAAAATTTATATTTAAAACAAGTTATCCATTAAAAGGTGGTAGACATATATTTAGAAAAATATAGACTTTTTATGTGTAAAATTGGATTTATTCTTATATTATCTCTCTAAAAATATTTTGGATGAATGTAAAAATATTTGATTGAATATAATATATATATATATATATATTTCATTAATATATTTCACTAATAGTGTCTAATTTAATTTTTTAATATAAAATTTCATTGTGGGGATAAAAAGAGTTTTTATAAAAATACATCCTTTATGTTCAATTAGTTTCATTTCTAATTAATTATTAACCAATTAATTGATTTTATAAATATTTATAATATATATTTTAATAATTTACTTGATATCATTAATTCCTTCCATTACCAACATCTAAGAGATTACTATAATAATTAAATAATAATATTTAATCATTTTTTAT
This sequence comes from Viscum album, assembly GCA_963277665.1. NCBI lineage: Eukaryota > Viridiplantae > Streptophyta > Magnoliopsida > Santalales > Viscaceae > Viscum > Viscum album. The sequence goes on from OY728155.1 coordinate 221,207,983, forward strand.
ACTTGTAACCTATCAAAGAAGTTAAATTAAAAAAATCATAAATTCTTGGGGTGATACATTCTCCCCTCCTTCAATAAATTTCACCCTCACATTTTGAAATTGTACTTTGAAAATAAAATTTTGATACTTAAAAATTCTTTTATGGGAAACCCACATCAGAAATATGGTTAATAAAATATCCGCTTAATAATAGGGAATGGTAAATACAAAGGTCATCACAAAACTAGGCATTTGAAAAGGATAACATTAGTAATAAGTGAAAATATAGAGATATAATACTAATATAACCATCATTTTTAAGGGATAGTGATAAAGAAAAAGTTCATTAGAAAGTTAACCATCACAAATCTATAAATTTTTGATCGGTTAAAAGACCATTGATTCTTAAAAAAGAAAAGAAAATGGATAACATTTTTATTCCAAAACAATTTTCCTAGAGTTGAAGGATTATTTTAATATTCAGATAAGCACTTGAGAAAATAAAATTACTTGATTAATTTCCATGTCATAGTATAATTTCATCCTTTGGTTGTGCTTCGATCTACTTTCACTTCATCCCTTACACCTAGAAATGAATAGTCAGGATACAGTTTTCACAGATGAAGAAAATTTAACGAATCATATGGTCCTTAAGTTATTAATTTTAAATTTAAATGATTACTAAAACTAAGAATTTTAGAATATTTTATCAATGAACAATAATTTCCAACGTTTAACTTCATACATTCCATAAGTAGTTAATCTTAAGACTCATCTAAAACATGTTTTTTCACATTCAACAACCAAATATTTAGAAGGACAGTCACTAAATTTCCAAAATAAAATTAACATAATATTCCCCAAATAATGTTGATTTTATTATCACACACCCAATATTTTAATACCTTAATCTTATTTAATCCTTTATGATACAAGCATGCTTCCAAGAACAAAATGTCATGTTTTCCTTAAATCCAAACATCTAATAATTCCATCACAACACAAACCATTTGTTCCCTAACCACCTTCACAGTGACCAATACTATCCCATAATCATATATTTAATATTATCTCAACATAAAATAAATATTTAGGGTTGTAATTACCAATTCATTTGTTTCACGAAGATCAACATACAACAGAATCACTTCTCTTGATTACTGGTCATATTCACCACATGCTTCCAATTCCTTAAAGAATAAGTACTGCAGTATATTCCTTATATATGTCATGATTATTATAACTAGATTATTATTGATAAAATACAAAAATAACATAATTATTGAATCCAAGCACATGCATATTAATCATTCCTTTTCATATGTGGTAGTATTATAATCTTGACCATGACCCATTATCCTCTTTTGTTATATATTCCTTTGAAACATGAGATAATGATTTTAATAGCGTCCAATCTCCTTGTAGTTTATGCATTGAATATTGGAAAATTATTTCCTTATCTTTAAATTATGGGAATGATGACCTTTTTCTCCACATATGAAGAAAAATCCTTTTCCTACTAATCATATATCAAGGTGTTCCATTCCACAATTATCACATGTGGGAAAATGATTCTTTCCCTTAATCCATTTATCTATATTTTTCCCATATATCCACTTATTCTCTTGATTCCCTTTGAATCCATAAGACTTGGATAATTCTTTCTCTCTCTTGTTAGAACATGATATTATTTCCTCATATGATGAGGATATTTGGGAGACTACTTCCCTTAAAAATATTGGATTAAGCTCATAAAATAATTTATCATTATTAGTCTTTATATCACATTCATTGGTGAGGTTCACATTCTTTCTTCTAGACACCATTTCAAATTAACTTTATACACTAAATTAGGCTATGAATCATAATGTATAATCCTGAAATAAAAAAACACGTAACATAAATTGAAATTTTTTTCATATCTAATCTCATAATCAAAAACCTGGTTTCTTTGGGTACATATTTACTTTTAGATCCATTATAATAGTTTATAAAGAAAATTTGAATTATCTTAATCATATCCACCATGTGTGTTAATCCAGGTGCGTAGTAAGGACCGTCATCATGTACCAGGTTATGTCGAGTCAAGGCCGATGCACCATGTTGGAGTTGTTAACCCTAGGTATAGTTTTTCCAGAACAATTTCCACATGTAGTATCTAGACAGGGATTTATTTCTAAGAAGACCCACATAATCCCTACTTTACTAGTATTTTAGGATGTTCTTCTATGATTATCCTCAAAGTATATCTTAGGGTTATGTTTTATAATATATGTTTTTTAAATATAGATTCCAACGTTTCTACTAAAATTCCTCTTATACCAACTGTAATGACCCTCACCCTAGTAGCTCAGAGACGGTGCCTTACTTTATTAATTTGGTACTATGAACAAGTGTTTGTATCCCAAAATAGTGATTAGTATAGTATCTTTAAAAAACTATAAGCAAACATAAGTTTTACATTAAAACTTGAAAGGAAAAAATAACATAAAAACTCCATGGGAAAAAATACATAAACTTTTACATTATCACTTTATGTCATTCATAATATACATATTCACATCTTTGAAAAAATAAAACATAAGAAAGTGGTGAGCTCAGATACTCAATAAGGGTAAACAAAACAACAAAAGCTATCATAAATAAACATAAACAATAAGGAATGGTGAATAACTAAAAATTCATGCCATTAAAACATAATCTTGAGCATAATATGTTAGGAATAATAGATTAATAAATAATTCCATATAAATAATCACATGAGAATGAAACTTAAACAAGCATATTCTTCTAGTCAAATAATCACATGGACTATCAATTACTAATATCATAATAAGAGAATGCATAATTCCAGACATCATAAACATACCATCAAGGCCCCGACCAAGAATCCTACATAAATGGGTAATTATTTGGCCAAAACTAGGTTTAGTTTTTCGCATTAGACCTACTGATGCATCAAGGGGCTATAGTGGGCCCGACCCATCACTTATTGAGTCCAATGCATTACGCATATATCAAATAATAGATTTAACAATATATCTTAAAATAAAAGTGTCTCATTCCACTTTTAAATATTTGAATCATAATTATAAATTAAAATACTCTAATAAAATCCTTAATAAATTCCTAATAAAAGTATTCTTTTACTTTGAAAAGAAGAGTTATTTTGGAAAATCAGTTGTATTTGAAATAATATCAGATTGTAAAAGTGAATATCCGATGAAAGAAAAGTAAAGGATAATGAAATTATATTTTATGAATAAATTATTTCCAACTAATGTGAAGACAAGTAAAAAGAGTGTTTATAAAACTTTAGCAATGAAACATTTTAGTGCGATTTAATGAAAAAATTAAAGAGAATTTAAATGTAAAAGGCGTAATATTTTATATAAAACCACAAATGAACAAAGATAGTTTTTCATGATAAATTAATGATGTTATAAAAATAATGGAGGATTAAAGAATATTATGGAGTGCACTTGAAAATGGGAAAGAAATTGGGAAATTCCCTTTAATTAGGCTTTCTTATTGGAAGGAATTAAAAAGAGAAACCCTATAAAACATGTATTTGACTATAAAAAAATATGAAATGATCTATATACCTAATTTTTGAACATATAAGTAGAATTAAGAATAATGATATAAAAATAAAGAAAATTACATTGGGGTAAAGAAAGAGAAAGCATAACCCGAAAGAAAAATGGAGGTTCAGGGAGAATCCCTTACCACTTTGTAATTAATCAAATAGTATGCCCCATAAACGTAATAAAAATAAAATGAGACATTTAATACCATGAAGATAAATAGATTCCTGATATTATAAATCACTTTTCAGTATACATACATCTTACCTAATAAATTGTGGTGAATAAGGTATATCTCATAGAAATAAAGTTGAGATAAGAAAACTCTTACCATATGTCTGAATGTGTTCCGCACTTGATCTTAATATCCTAGATAATCATATTAAATCCATTAATTGATTAATACTGAACCTTTTATACTTTTATTTTATTTTTTATAAATTTATTAAGTTCATTTATAGTTTTTTATGAGTTATAAAATACAATTTTATCATTTGAGATCATTCGTTTCCTTGATTTTCATGGTCGATTTAATTGTATATATGAATGGAGCATCATATAGAATGAGAATAGATGTCCAGAATTAAAATTATATGTTATTAATGAACTTAAAAAATATTAAATGTTTATATACTTCATTCAGTTTTATGGTATGAGGATGAATCATTAGATAAAATATCAGTGATAAACATTTGGATTATTTTTGTGTTTTTTCGATCATCACGTGCTTGTTTTGTGTTATGAATTAATATTATATATGTATATACTAGTTCAATAACATTAAATATTGTTCTAACCATAAATTTTCTTTATGACCATCCTTGAAGAAGGAATTGAAAAATGAAAAAACAACATCCACGACAGCGGTAAATCGGCACCTCACAGACGATGTTTTAATTTTTTAAATAAAAAGGGATAAAGAAGAAGTGAATTGATGGTGGATTTTACATTGAAATAATAACAATCAAGTATTTATAATATAATGTAGTTATCATGCATGTTTGGATATAGGAGGTGAGGGAAGATAATAAAAGAAAATTAAAATAAAAGAAAATGAAAGGGAATGATTAATAGCTTTACCTCTTGAATTATTCAACTTAAGAACCTCCTTATGGAAATTTGAAGTGGTATTTTTGGTGATAAAAGAAAGACAAAACATGGGGGAGAGGTTTGGGAGAGTTATTTGATATAAATATTACAATATTCAAGGCTTTGGTGGTGTGAGGAGAAGAAGTGGTGAGGGGTGGAACTTATAGTGGAGAAGATGAGTGTTTTTTTAATATTTATTCATTTATTTATTATTGTTGATAAATACTATGAATAATTTGAGAATTATTACTAAATATATTATAATAATGAAGTGTATTTCTAGATTATGGTGATTACATCATCAATGAATCATGGAATAATGTGTTTAACTTATAATGTATTTATATTGTAAATTATCACATTTTACTGTTCACCAAAAATTCAAGTATTTTATAAAAATAATATAAATTCACCCTAACCATTTTTCAATGTGTAGAATTAAAAAATGAACTCAATTTTATGATAATAACTTTCTAAATATGAGAAGTTTAATTTTTAAATTAAATCTTCATTTAATCAAAAAACACATATTTTAATATTATAACTGTTTTTATGACACATTAAAAAATTCATTAAGGTCTAATAAAATTATATTATAGTAATAAGAAAAATATATATTAATATATTAATTTATTTTATGAAAATAATTCTCTTTTAAATCGTTATATTAATTATAAAATTTTAAATAAACATTTATGTTTCATAGAAATACCAACACTTAATTTATCATTTTTAAAACATTTATTTTCATATTCCATGATATAAATAGACCATATTTTCATTTATAAGATACCTTAATTTTATTTATATATTCATATGTGAATTAATTGTTCTAATGACCAAATTACTATTCCTAATGGTCACATTATTATTCCAAAGGTTGCATTATTATTCATCAAAAATGAAACTTATCAAAAAAAATTCCAAAATTTAACCAAAGTGAATTTTGATATTAATATTTCAAAAATAATGTGTTTTTGTCAAATATAATTGATAAAAGTTTTGAAATTTATATTTAAAACACGTTCTCCATTAAAATTTGGTAAACCTATATTTAGAAAAATATAGCCTTTTTATGTGTAAAATTTGGTTTATTCTTATATTATGTCTCTAAAAATATTTGATTGAATATATAATATATAAATTTCATTAATATATTTAACTAATAGTGATTAATTTAATTTTTTAATATAAAATTTCATTGTGGGCATACAAATAGTTTCTACAAAAATGAATCATTTACATTCATTTGGTTTTTATTTAAAAATAATTGGTAACCAATGAATTAATTTTATAAACATGTATAATCTATATTTTCATAATTTACTTATTTTCATTCATTCCCTTAGTTCCCAACATCTAGAAAATAACTATAATAATTAAATAATAATATTTAATCATTTTATAAGCTGGTAAGCTATCAAAGAAGTCAAATTAAAAAAGGCATACCTTAAGATCTTAGGGTGTTACAACACCCACAAAGTTTTATCTTTACTTCTCATATTCTCTTTTCTCATAGTGTGGACACTACACACTCTATGCCTGTGTGGGGGAGGAAGCATATATTCCTAGGTTATTTAGGATTTGTTATCATCATTATTTCTTTTTCTCTTCTTTACTTTATACATATTATTTTTACTTTTACCCACTTTTCTATCTTTATTAATATTTTCATAAAATTTCTTTTTTTTTCTAATTTTTTCTTACTACATAGTATTGTTACCACTTCCCCCATTTCCCCCTTCACTTTTATGCAAGAATTTTCATTTTTATACCTATTTAATCATGGAATCTATTGAAAGTACATGAGGAATTTCCCTATTTGAAGTTGTTTTATCATTTAAAAAAATTGTATCATTGATAGAATGTGTATTTTATCATGAATTTAACATTTATGAGTGACTTTTTCTTGTAAATTGGTTGTTTTTAGATGATATTAATGGTTGTATCTATATGAAACCTTTGATAAGATGGATACTCTTTGTGTGAGTAGTTTATGGGAAAATTATGTCACTTAGTATCTTCATGCATATTATCACCCCACCATGATGTGTGAATATTTTTTACTTAATGGAAGATAAATATAAATTCAATGTTTCTCTATATTACAAAATGAATTTTCCATCCGTTCTTTCCTTATATAATCCATTTTATTAATTTACCAGATTGACCTATGCATGTGTACCTATTATCCGACTATTGTATGGACTAAAAATTAAAAAAAAACAAAAAAACAACAAAAATTGAGGTGAGTAATGAAATGTAAAACATATATGGATATCTAGGTTGGGACCTTAAGGTTTTACTTCTAGGAATAATTCAGCGAGTGAGACATGAAATTCGATTTCAAATGATGTATGGCAGGTTCGATGGACTGAATGATATAAGCAGAAGTTTTTTTTTGAAATCACCTTTATTTACTAGATAGAAAGTGGAAAGAATAGCATGAAATGGTTTTCAAACACACACAAGCAGAGTGTTAGTGACATGGTTAACTTTTGAATTATTTTCCCATATTGGTATCATGAATCCCTTAGAATTCCATGATGATACAATTTACGAGACATCATTTTTCATTATCACTGAGAATAAAACCTTAGTGTGGTTTTTTCTTTACTCACATTAATATCATGAATTAAATTTTATTTTAATTTTATATCTTCATGAATTTGGTAATATATCCATGCATAATTTTTGGAAATTTGACTTTTCACGGGATTGAAAATGTTTAGGTGTGGGGGTGTGATCGCACCATGACTCACTGTTTTATTTCAGCCTTACACCACTGTTTTAAAATGGGTTTGTGTTAAAAAATATAAATATAATAACAAATTTAATTTCATGTTTTATTATATAATTTAATTTTTATCATTGTTAAAAAGGTTACTTTCACTATTTTTGATGATTTTATTGTAGTTGGAGGTGATTTGGAGGACCCAGAACGAAGTTGAAGAAAAATGGTCAAAAATGCGTAGGAATTCAACAACACATGTGGACTCAAACACACATTGTATCTAATCTATGTATTAAATTTGGATTAAAGTTTTTTTGATGATCCAAAAATTAGTGGGTATAACTCTTTTGAAGACACCCAATCCCAATTCTCCATTAAAGGGCCCAAATGAAGCAATTTGTCAAAGAAAAGGAATCTGTATGAAGTAAAACCTTTTGGTTATGTATTTTAAAAATATCTCCCATTTTATACATTAAATGGCCACTAAAATTGACATAGAGATATAAAATAGGTGGGGTAACAAATTTCTAGTTTCTTCTAAAGAGAGATAAGTCTGTCTACCAACTCAAAATCATATTTTGAAATCATGGTGCCCAAAACCACTTCCAAATTTTTCTATAAAAGGGAACCTTGGGAACCTCAATTGTAAGATAGAATACGGTGAAAAGATATACCATTTTGGATTCCCTAAGGATTCCTCTCCTAATAATAGAAGCTATATAGTCCCCTATCCTCATAGTCAGATCAAGGATGAAGGTGAAGTTCTACCTGAGCCTCCTCCTCCTCTAGATGATGAGCTAAACGGTGGAAATCATTTTGAGGGTGCTACAAACACATGGGATGGAGTTATAGAACTTGTTATTATACCATTTTAGTGTAATTTATCTGTGAAACATTTCATTGAAGTTTAATATTAACATTTATCTTCTTTGAATGCTTTGTTTTGGTATAATCAAGTGAAACACTTTTTTTCTCAACACTGATTGGGTTGAGATACCAATTGGGAATCTTGGGTTATTCCCATTAGATAACACAATAATCCTCTTTCTCTCACAAATACACGAGATATAAGTATTATTTTTTATCCCTCACTCTATGATTGAGGTCCAAATCTTGACAACATGATTTTTATGTCAAGGGGTGGTTCATTATGCATGGTTTTAAGAAGAAATAGGGGAATTGAGATATTGAAAACACTCAACCAAAGGATTACATTAAAACATTTTTATTTTTCAGAATGATGAACTAACCAAGAAGTGAAGTTAACTTTAAATGACCTCCTCCTATCATAAATCTAAAAAACCCACATTCCTTTTTCAACTATTAAACACTTTAATTAATTCATTTTATTTTTATAATTGTTATCACCCCTCCCCTCTTTTAGTAATTGTTATTAAAAATACACAATTTAAAAATCCAATGCTCTTTGAGAGATGACCTAGGGACTTACATATGCTATAAATACCCTTTAAAAAATAATCAAATTTATATGACATGACAACATGACCTCCTATATTTTTGTTGGTTTTTATGATAATGTTATTCTTGGTCTTATTTTATTTATTACTCATGATTTGTATATCAGTGTCTATCATTATTATCAATGCTTGAGATTTTTTTTTGTTTTTTTAATGTAAATTGAAAAATGGTTTTAATGGTGTATGGTTTAGAGAAAAAGTATAGTGCCCCATACCCACTCTCACTAGTTGGATGCTAAATTTTTTTTCCATAAATAAGGGACTTGATGTAAAGTAATATGAACCAAGATAAAAATAAATATATTCAACATCATTTTCCTAAAATAATAATCAAATCTCACAAAAATAACATAATAAAAAATAAAAAGATTTAGTGTCTCTATGGAAATACTACATAAGTAACTTATTTCAAATAAATTTTGAATGTTTCTCTATAATCAAGCCATAGTAGACTCACTTATAGACTTCTCATTGTTTACAATCATACTCATAACCTGGGGAATAAATATATATGAAATGGGAGATAAAAACATCGCATTAAGGACAACCTTATCAGCAATATGTCAATGGTTTAATCATAAAGATATAATAAAACATGATCATGGTAGAAATATCTTACTAGAAATAACTTGTAACATTAATATTTTTCTATATTTCATGATATTAGAAGATAAGACCTCAAATAAACAAACATATACTATAGTATAATAATATGATATAAGCATATAAACATAGAATAAGGGAATGATGTCATATGTTCATGTAATCATAATTACATTGAAACAACATAAAGTATAACATCATAATAGTAAGTCAAGTCTCACATCTAAGACAATATAAAATAATGTTCTTATGCTAAACACCCTTGAACCAATGTCATGAACCAACCTATGTACCATGGTAACCCAAAAACTGAGTTGGTCCTAACATAGCCCGAAGGGCATTCATGTTCCCCACGGGTCGATGACTAGCACCAGACATCATCCAACTCAAAGTGGAAAAGATTTTTCCATTAACACTGCGAAAAGAAAAGAAAACAAGACAATATGCATATCAAAGGAAAACTCCACTAGGAGTAAAGTACCATAAGTTAAACAGGAATAACCACCAAAGTACTACAACCAAAGTACAAAAAGGGGAAAACAACCCAAAGTCCCTAAGGATACAATTCACCAAGACCAATGTTCGGTAGTAGGATCCACCTCCAAGAGATCCTTTTCCTTTGCTCAAACCTGTAAGGCGATAATCTACAAACACACGAAGGCATAAGTAGGGTGTGATCCAAAGCCTAGTATAATTTCATCCAAGGATTCCCTAACAGATGTCAATATCAATTTATCCAAAATGTTATTTCAATTTTAAATCAAATTGTTTTGGAATTAACAAATCATATTTTAAAAAATAATTCTCTATAGTTTAGAAGATGGAAATACATTTAGAATATCATTCTATATATTTCAATGATGGAAAAAATTTCAAAATATGGAATTTTCCATTAATCAAAGAGTACTTTGGATAAACAAAAATTCTCACAAATGGAATAAATAAACACTTTATATAAATAGTTTATATAAATTCTCAAGGCATGTAAAATAGTTTATAATAATGGAATATATACACATTCAAAAAAATGAAAACAATCGAGCAACCAGGTGATGTTCCAAATAGTTATGATAATTTTGGGCTATAGGGATTCAACATTGTGAATACGGAAAAGTATTTACATACTCTCCATTAGGTCTAAGGTAAAGGGATCTCATCACAATTTCCTAAGGAAAGAGATGTGATTATATGATGTTTTAGAATCGTAAAGTGCCACCGAAAATAACTTATTAACCACCTAAGGGGTGCATGTTCTCAATTACAAATCAATGAAGGGAAATTCATTTTATAATAGAAAATTCAATTCATCCCATTCGTCATTTAAAATATCCCAATTTTCTCTTTAAAACCCACAATGAGTTTTCAATCAAAAATATGGCTTTTCACCGAGATGAGACCCTAAGGTTTCCATTAAAAAATTTTAAGCCATTTTTAACAAAACTAGGATTTGAAACCAAATCATGCAAATTCATAATCCATTTCACATTCAAATTAAACAATTCAATTTCTAAACAATTCCATCGTTTTTATCCAAACCCCCAAATCACTTGAATTGGGGTTTTTCACAAAATTTCCATCAAATAAATTTTTCTTCAATGAAAATCAAAATTTCAATTGATTAAATTCCCATAAAAACCAAAATTTAAATTAAACAATTTAAATCTCACCAAATTCCAAATGCAATCAAAAAACCCATTTTCCCTCAAAAACCCCAATTCATCAGAATTGGGTTTTTCCAACAATATTAATTGAAAGAATTTTTATTCAGAAACCAAACAATTTATATTTATTCAAGAAATTGAAATTAAAAACTGTAATTAGGTTTAATAAAAATTAATCATCGTGATGAAACCACCTACCAAAAAAAATGGATCTCACAATGCCAAATCCAAATCAGGATTTTTCTACAAAGAACAAAGATCACAAAAACGGGAATCAGACCTAGGTTTAGGATCCTAAAAGAAAAGAGTATTAGATCAAAAAAATCAATACCAAGATCAAAGGAACCCTATGAATAAATATAGAGATCATGAGAAGAAGATAACAGTAGGAGGAAACTAACTAGAACAATATCTACCGATGTTCGTCTCGCTTTAGATCGCTTTAGGAAGGGTTTTGAGGGGCCACAAATCATTCTTGGGAGCTACGAGGAAGGGAGAAACATGTTTGGGTTGAATTAAGTCCATTTGGGACCTAAAAAGCGGGATCAAGAAATTTTAAAAAAAATTAAGATATAGAAAAACCCGTCTGCAAGGTTTCCTGGGAAACTACACATAGTTTGGGCAATCCATGAACAGAATGTGCGGATCCCACTGTCCAAAACATGGCACCGATGCACGTTTTCCTCTAACCATGTTCATGCTATGCGTAAACTATGACCCTACTGATAAACCTCTATAATTCTCAAAAATTCACCCTGAACGACCCCAAAAGAAACCCAACCCAAGCTCAAACAAGATGGGGGATTATGGAATACTTGAAAACAGTGACAAGATGTTACAACCTACCCACCATAGAAACTCTCTATCCCCAAAAAACCTATAAAGAAGCCTCCTCGCCAAAAAGATGAGACCACTGCTCTCTCATCAGTGCCTCTCTCTCCCACGTCTCATGAGAATCATAACTAGGTTTCCATATCACACAAAACAAAGGCATCATTCTCCCACGAAGTACCATGGTCTCAGAATCAACTATCCCGATTGGCCATTCAGTCACAGATAAATCAGTTTCCACTTCAATATCCCACCAACTCAAAATAAGAGATAAGTCAGATAGATACTTTCGAAGCTGGGATACATGAAACACATTATGTATTAACATCAACTGTGGTGGTAGTGCTAACCAGTACGCAACTTTCCCCACATTCTCAATAACCTTAAAAGGTCCAACAAAACGAGGATCAAGCTTTACTTTCCTCCCAAGCCGTTGATGACCCATCCAGGGTGGAACTTTCAAGAACACCTGGTCACCAACTGAGAAATCCAAAGGTCAACCGCGACGATCAAAATAAAACTTGTATCAGCTCTGAGCTATCAACATTCGTTAACAAACAAACTGAATCTTTTTTTTTTCATCTCTTGCACCAAGCTCTGTCCAACCAAGGAACTCTCACTGATCTCTAAACAACACAACATAGATTTACAAGGCCGTCCATAGAAGGCCTCAAAAGGATCCATTCTGATCGCAGACTGGTAACTATTGTTATAAGAAAACTCAACCATCCCCAAATGATCATCCTATTATACCACCAAAGTCGATAATGCAATTAATAAGCATATCCTCAAGAATCTATATAGCTCTTTCTATCTAGCCATCCGACTACGAATGTTATGTCGTTCTCAAATGGACATGAGATCACAACGCTTACTAAAGGCCTCTCTAAAAGTGAGAAGTAAACAAAGGATCTCTATCATAGACTATAGCTTATGGAACTATGTGCGACCAAAAAATATTTTTTTCATATAGAGACTTCCCAAATCCTCAACTTTGGTTGTATAAAGAATGGGTATAAAGTGGTATGATTTTATTAGCCTATCGATCACCACCCAAATCACATTCTTCTTCCTTCGGGTACATGGAAACCCAATCAAAAAATCCATAGATATCTCATCCTACTTCCAAGTATGGAATGTAAGTGGTTGAAACAACCCGGAAGGTTTCTAGTTATCACATTTCACCTATTGGCATGTATAGAAATGAGAGACAAACTCAACAATTCCTCACCTCATACCTGGCCACCAGAATTGCCACCTCATGTCATAGAACATATTTTTGGTTCTTGGGTGCACATCCCATTGGGAGTTATAGAAATCCACCATCATAGCTTTCCTTACTGAATAAGGTACCACAAAACAATTATGATTGCATAGAATTTCCACTTTAGAGAAAAACTATTGGGCAACCATCTCCCCACCACTAAGAGAAACATTAATGCTATGTAACTTTTAATCAAGATGTTGGTCCTAAATAATCATTTCAAGAAGGGAGGATGTCAATTGAACACTGTCCAGGGAAGCTTAGGACCTTGTCTCCTAGACTCTAATATAAAACTGGGCAAAGAGATCCATCACGTTCCACTTTTCCAAAGATTATTTCACTACATGGGTTGGAATATTCCTTCTCAAAGCATCTGCAATGAAATTTCCTTTCCTTGGGGTATAGGTGATTTCAAAGTCAAAATACTATAGGTATTCCACCCAAGGCCTCTGGTAGAGATTTTAATCTTTTTTATAGAAGATATAACTCAAGATTTTGTGGTCTGAGAACATAGTAAACCATTCAACATAAAGATAATTCCTCTAACTCTTAAGAGTGTGCATTACAGCTTCCATTTCAAGTTCATGGGTCAAATAATTCTTCTTTTGCGTCCTAACCTAAAAAGATCCATAGACAACAATATGATCATACTCTATAAGAACACACCCCAAGCCTAAACCTGATGAATCGAAAAAGACCACATAGCCCTGTACGAACACTAGAAGATTCAAAACCAGCATAGTAGTCAAAAGATGTTTTAGCTCACTAAAAGAAATCTGGCATTTCTCACTTCACACAAACTCCACTCCCTTCTGGGTAAGTGTAGTCATCGATGATGCCAATTTTGATAAGTCCTTCATGAACTGGCAAAAGTATCTAGATAAACCCAAGAAGCTCTGAATTTCGAAGACATTCTATGATTTTTCCCATGTCATAACTACTTTCAGTTTTTAGGGTCAACTGATATACCATGTTCTGACACTACGTGTCCCAAGAACATCACTTCCTGAATCCCGAATTAACATTTCAAAAGCATTTTATAGAGTTGCTGATATCTCAGAAAATTCAGCACTGTTCTCAAATGATGCACATGATCCTCCTTGGATTTAGAGTACAAAAGGATATCATCCACAAAGACCACCAAAAAGGTATAAATATTATCATGTAAAACCCTATTCATTAAATCCATGAAAACAATGAGATCACTGGTTAGACAAAAGGGAATGACAAGGTACTCATAATGTCTATACCTTCTTTAAAAGTCAGTTTTCTAAATTTCAAATTCTTTTATCCTCAACTGATGGTAACCCAAGTGAAGATTAATCTTTGAGAACCATTTCATCCCCTTTAACTGATCAAACAGATCATCAATCCGTGGAAAGATATACTTGTTATTTACTGTTACTTGATTGAGCTTTCGGTAATCAATGAAAAGGTGGAGTGAACCATCAACCTTCTTGGAAAAGAGAACTGACGCGGCCTGGGGTGACATGCTCGGGCATATAAATCATTTCTCATGAATATCATCCAACTGTGACTTCATATCTTTAAATCTAGTTGGTTCCTTATAGTAAGAGGGAATAGATACTGGTTGAGTCCCATGTATCAAGTCAATGAAAAAATCAACCTCTCTCACCATTGGAAAACCAGAGAAGTTAGAAGGAAACACATCGTGAAACTCAATGATGACTGGAGAGAGATCCCCAATCAAGGATTCCACTCCAAGTCAAAGGAAAAGACTAATATTATTTTCCCCGACTCTGGATAAGAAGGTCTTTCCATGCTCTACCTTGGGTCTCATTCTCCTTGAAACATGAGAGAGACACCACTAGGTGTAGTTAAGAAGACTCGTCGAAGATAGAAATCAATCCCGTATTTATTGGAAATGAGTCGATCCATCCCGAAGATGATGTCAAATGATTTAATATCGAGAACCAAAAAGATCCAAGCTAAATCAATCATTTGATAGAGATAAATCACAATAGGGACTACGGAGACCCTACTCTCTCTTTGTACCAAGGGGCGTAGTAATATTCATTGCACAAGAAAAAAGATCTATAGGAAGATTAATAAAATTAACAACACAGGTTGAAATAAATGAATGAGATTCACTGATATAAAATAAAGCAGTCAGTAATGATGAAGCTATAATGATGGTACCTCTCACAATTGCTGGGCCAGTTTCTGATTCCTCTATAGACTCTTCCACTGCATGAAGAAATATATCAGAACCTCTGAAAGTGTCTTAAATTCCCGTAGAAGCCACAATTCTTAGGTGTCTCAGTGAAAAACTTCTTAGAATGCCCTGGATTGCCACACTAGAGACAAACCAAAGGACCTCTACCTGGTACTGGAGGAGGTTTGGAAAATCCATACAATTTTGAAATTCCCTGAGAATCATCACACTTTCTTTTTACCATGAAGGGAATCACATTGCCATTGGGAGAAAAAGAAACTCCCAAAAACCCTGGCTTACTAGCCAGGTCCATCTCGACCATCAGTGCTCTATCCAGTACATCAGCATAAGAGGGAAAATTCAATAAGAAAACAAAATAAAGAATATCTTTATGAGGTCCCAAATCGAACCTTTGAGTCTTTATCCTCTCATTTGGCACTATCTCAGGTGTGAAGTGAACAACCTCAGCAAAATGGTTTTCAATCTCCGCCACAGACCATTCATCCCGCTCTATTCTGAAAAAATTTATAATCTTGGCTAGTAGCATCAAATCTGGATAGAATTGTTTAGCGAAAAGGACTTTGAATTCTTTCCACTCTAAGCCCTCATGTTTCTTCACTATCACGATAGTGTCCCTCCATCTTCTGTTTGGACTTTCTAGCACGAAGGTAGTATGATTTATCTTTATCTCCTTGGGTGTGTCCAAAACCCCAAATAAGCATTCCAAACTTCTCAACCACTCCTCATCCTCTTGAGGTTCATTTGAGACCTTGAATGGTGTTGGTTTCTAGCGAAGGACTGACTGAAAATTATATTTTTATTTGATTTTCCAAAACCGTTTTTTGGGTGAGCGGGAACCGCGCCATACAAGACATTACCACATCACAAAATCAACAGCCACCAAGATGAATTCCACTTTCATTCAAATCACACTGCTATGCCTAGACTCCACGGGACACATATCCTCGGTTAGTGAGCCTCCTCGAGCCATTCCCCCGACATCAACCCACATCGTCGTCACCTTCAGTACCTTCTTCATACTTCGTTGGCAAGAACCCACCAGAAATCTCCACCGTAGATTAAAACAACAATAATGAAAATACATTTACCCTTTCACATAGCAATTCAACCAACTTCGCAAGCCACAAAATAGCAACACAGGAAACTGGAATCAAAACCAATGTCTTGAGGAGTTCCTAGAGAAATTTTTCCACTCTGCTGCTGCAATACCGGTGATTCCACATCACCCAAACCAAAAAAACCTCAAAAGAAATCCCCAAAGGTAGCCGCTCAGCCTTGATGCAAACCAGGAAAGATCCTATCGCCACCTTCACATGCTCACTCGAAGATCACCTAGAACTGCCACTCACACTCCCATCAGGCACAAAACCGCCATTCGCTCAGGGAGGATCAATAGAAGCTTCCTCTTAGGTTTGATTCACATGTATTCTCGAAGGAATGATTCTACAAAACATCAGAAGAAAACAAGGAATACATTAGGCAATGATAAAACTGAGTGACGAGGGAAATTAATCCCAACATATTGGATGTAAAAGATTTGGATTTCAAGATATCCAAATCAAAACATGGAAAATACTACAACTAAACCAATAGACGTCTTTCCCTTATGAGAAAACGAGGGAAATCTTGAGAACTAATCTTGAGAATGTCCCTATTAGGTTCCAAAACAGGTGCTTGAATGGGAACTAGAGGTGGGGTATATCCTAAAGCTTGGACAGTGTGCACGATAACCTCAATCAGATTCAGATCCACAACAGGATTCACTCACTAAGGATCAGTAGAATCTTCCTCCTAGGTCCGATTCACATGTCTTCTCGAATGAATGATGCTATAAAACATCAGCATATGTTAAAGAATACATTAGGAAATGCTAAAACTGAGAAACAAGGGAAATTAATCCCAATAGATAGTATGTACAAGATTTGTATTTCAAGATATCCAAATCAAAACAAGGAAAATACTAAAACTAAACCACTAGATGTCTTTCCCTTACCACCCCTAGTGACTTATAATTAATTTTGGTGAGAGTTGTATAAGAAATAAATCGTAACTACCTCTTAAGTCTCGACAAGATTTTACAATGAATACAGACTTCAAGACAAAAGCACAAGCCTGCCTTTGATACTACTTTGTCACAAACCAACCCGGGTACCTTGGTAACCCATTAACTGAGTCGGTCCTGACATAGCCCAAAGGGTGTTCCCGATCCCCATGGGTTGGTGACTAGCACCTAACACCATCCAACTAAAAGTGGGAATGATTTTCCCACTAACAACGTAGAAAGAAAATAAAATAATATAGTATACATATCAAAGGAAAATTCCACTTGGAGAAAAGTACCAGAAGTTAAACAGGCACAACTGCCAAAGTACTACAACCCAAGTACAAAAAGAGGGAAATAACCCAAAGTCCCTAAGGATATAACTCACCAAGACCAAAGTTCAAAAGATAGATCCACCTCCAAGAGATACTTTTCCTTTGCTCAAACCTAGAAGGAGATAATCTAAAAACACCCAAAGACACAATTAGGGTGTGAGGAAAATCAAAGTAGAATTTCACCCAAGGATTCCATAACATATTCAAATATAAATTTAACCAAAATGTGATTTCAATTTTAACATAAATGGGATTGGAATTAACAAAACATAATTAAAAAAAAATTATCTATAGTTTAGAATATGGAAATACCATTAAAAAATCATGTTATATTTTTCAATGATGGAAAAATTTCAAAAGAAGGAATTTTCCTTTAATCAAAGGATACTTTTCATAAAAACAATTCCTCACAAATGGATTAAATAAACACCTTATATAAATAGTTTATATAAATTATCTAGTCATGCAAAATAGTTTATAACAATGAAATATATACACAATAAAAATAATTCAAACAAGTGATCAATACAGTCATATGAAAAATAGGAATGATTTTTCTAAGCTATAGGGATCCAACACTGTGAATACAGAAAAGTATGTACATATTCTTCTTTACGGACATGGTAAAGGGACCTCATCACCATCGCCTAAGGAATAAGATGTGCTGATATGATGTTTTAGAACGTTGTAGAATTGTAAAGTGCCACCCAAAATAACTCACTAACTACCTAAGGCTTACATGTGCTCAAGTACAAATCAATTATGGGCAATTCATTTTATAATAGAAAATGCAATTCATCCTATTTATCATTTCAAATATGCCAATTTTCTTTTTAAATACCATAATAGGTTTTTAATAAAAAATATGCCTTTTTCACCAAGATGAGACCCTGAGATTTCCATCAAAACATTTTAATCAATTTTTTAAAAAACTAGGATTTGAAACCAAAGAATGCAATTTTACAATCCATTTCACATTCAAATTCAATAATTCAATTTCTAAACAATTGCATCATTTTCATCTCAAACCCCTAAATCACTTGAATTAGGGTTTTTCACAAACATTCCATCAAATAAATTTTTCTTCAATTAAAATAAATATTTAAATTTATTCAATTCTCATCAAAACCAATATTTAAATTAAATAATTTAAATCTCACCAAATTCCGATTCCAAGTCAAAAAAACCCATTTTTCCTAAAAAACCCCATTTCATCGGAATTGGGTTTTTCCAAAAAAATTCAATTGAAAGAATTTTTATTCAAAAACAAAACAATTTAAATTTATTCAAGAATTGAAATTTAAACAAATCAATTAGGTTTAATAAAAATTGATCATCGTGATGGAGCCACCTACTGAAAATAATGGATCTCGCAATGCCAAATCCAAACCGGGATTTGTCCACAAAGAATAAAGATCACCCAAATGGTAATCAAACCTAGGTTTAAGATCCCAAAAACAAAGGTTATTAGATCCAAAAATTAAAACCAAGATTCATGTAACCCTAAAGAGAATGAGAGATATCGTGGGAGGAAGATAACGGGAGGAGGAAACTAACTGGAAGGAGATCGACTGACATTCACCTAGCTTTATATCGCTTCCAGAAGGGGTTTTAGGGGCCAATAATTCTTCTTGGGAGCTCCAAGGAAGGAAGAAATACATTTGGGTCGAATGAGGTCCATCCGAGGCCTAAAATGGGGGAGTTGGAAATTTTAATAAAAATTATGAATCTAGAAAAACCCATCTACATGGTTTCCTAGGAAACTGTGAATGGTTACGGAAAACCGTGCATAGACCGTGTAGAGCCTGCTATCCAAAACATGGCACTGGCACACAGTTTCCCCTAACTGTGTGCAAGATGTGTGCAAACTGTTCCCCAGAAACCTCAATAATTCATAGAAATTCACTCAGAATGACCCCAAAAGAAACCCAACCAAAGCTCAAACAAGATGTGGTTTTTTGGAATACCTGAAAACAGTAACGGGATTTTACAACCATAGTAAAGTATCATCACCAATTTAATGTAATATAATGTTCTTAAAATGAACACCCACGCAAAAAACATGGTATCTCATGAGATGAAAACACTAACCAATGTATTGAAGTGGTATTATTGAAAACTATTCATATTTTGAAAATGTACATTCATATATGTTTCAAAATAGGAAATGAATCCATACACAAATCATTAACATGATAAAACTAATGAGAAGAAATTGAAATTCATAATCATGATTCAATTATTAAATTAAGGAAATATTATAAGGATTACCAAGAAAATAAATAATTAAATTAATTAAAATATTAGTTATTGAAAAATGAAAAATAGATCTTAAAAATTGAGTCCAATGTATAAAAAATCATGAGAAATATTAGATATGTAAATATAGGCCACTTAGGCGATGCTTTATGAAATGATGAAATGGTATTTTAAAGTGTGAATGTGATTTTTAGTTTCAGTTAGATAAAATTGAACCATAATGTATTTTTTTAAATATTTAGGTTTTTCAAAAGGTATTCATTTCTTAAAAAACTATTTGATTGGTGTGGTTCTTTACATGAGATAGGAAATTGAGATGTTCCCTTAAATCGGGTTTATTTAAAATAGATAATCATGATAGTAATATAAAATATATATTTCACTAATAAATATAGGTAATATAAACTAGCTATATATATATATATATATTTCATGTGAATAACATATTTTAACTGTGATAAAAATAAATAAAATATGTACCCAAAATTAATGATGGTGGATCATAAGATCCCTTTTTCTTAAAATACCTTTGTTGAAAGACCGATAATTAATAAAGACAACAAAGATTTCATTTTAAAAAGGTTAAAAATTAATTTGAGGATCACAGGTGATAAATCATACTTTTTCCAATATAAAAAAACAGAATAATTGTGGAAATTTAAAATATGGACAAGGAGGAGAAACCATTAGAAAGGAAGGATATTAATCCAGAAATATCATAGCTTTTATGAAGAAATAAAAAAATTGATTCAATGGTTTAATTTAACCTAATGAAAAAAGTTGATACCATGTAGAATAGAGAATTAGAAGAATAAGGGAACATAGAGAAGAAGATTCAAGAAACATAGATCAAGAAAAAAATGGAATAGAAATTGAGTCATAAAAACATATGATTTTTTATCTTTTGAATTGAAAACTGAATAAGATAGAATATATGGTTGATTTAAAAATCCCTTATATATAAATAATAAATTATTAAAAATGCATCCTAGGGAATTATTTACATAAAAATGGAATAAGTTGTGAATACAAATCACACAATGAATATATATTGAGATTCGAAAACCCTTACCTTATATCCTGATTCACCCTATTTTGTGCATATATTTCATAAAAATAAAAATTAGTTTTTTAAATAGTTATTAATAATATTTTTCATATATATTTTCTTTTATAAGGTGAATTTATTATTATTTATTATTCATTTGTTAAATATTTTTTCTAATGTTGACTACTTTATGTGGTTTTGTCCATTCCTCTGAAATATCCTCAGTATATGAACCATCATAGATTATTTTGTAAAATATATTCTAAATCTCTATATTTATAGAGAATTTTTTATTTTATTATTAATTATTATAATATTTATATAGTTTAATAGCATTTCCCAAAATAGAATTAAATTAATAATGGTGCCTCGATATATTCATTTAAGATGATTAAGTTTACTATGACTGTTTAGCCTAAATATAACATATAGAATATAGAATATTACCATTATATAATATGAAAATTAACATAAATATAATTTATTTACATTAAATAAATTTTTAATTTCACTATTTTTTTGATAAAGGGTGACAAAATACATCATTCACTGTTGGTGGTAGTCCGCACCTACCCACAGATAATTCTCTTAATATTTATTGAATATAAGGAAAGTAAAAAATAAAATAATTTATAATTAAATAATCTAAAACATTTTATAAATATTATATTTTTTCATTAAATAACTCTTTTGAACCATCCATTCAATGAGGGTGTGATAAATAGAACACATAGTTCATGGTTGCGGTAGTCCGCACGTATAGATGACGAAGTCTTCATTTTTTGAATGGATTTTTAGAAAAGAATAAAAATCACATTACATTCATATAATAAAATTATATCGTATTCATAATATTTATTTTATCATTTAATCCTTGATATAATAGTTTTGAAGGTTTAATAGAAGAAGAGATCTAAAATAGCTTGGTTGAGAACATTACCTCTATTTTTAGATGTTCTCTATTGGGTAACACATTAAGGATCCTTAGCTTGGTATTTTTGAAAGATATACAGTTATAGGATATTTGGAGAGAGTTCCATAGAGATTATTATATATTTTTCTTTGATATTATTATTTATAATGAGTGGAGAAAGGGGATGGATGTGAGATCCTTTAATAGGTGACGGAAATGAAAATTTTGAAAATAATTTTTTTAATATAAATAGAGAACATTTTTCATTTTGAATGTGGAGAAAAAGGTAACAATAAATGAATGGTTGAGGATTTAATGTCTACAATGCATTAACTAGACATTGTAACCCATTTTAAGCTTGTTTTTAAGTCTTTTTCTCTTATATTTTTCAATTTTATCATTTTTGGTTTGTAGAATTGTAATAGATTTTTACATATGTAATTTACAATAAATCACTAAATAAAAAATTCATTTTATTAAATAATTTTAAAATAATGAATAAAAATATTATATAAATTTTTTTAAATAATATTTATATTCATATGAAAAATAAATTATAACATTAGAGCCTGTAACACATCAAAATCGTTTCTTATAAAAAATTTATTTTTAGCATAAATGGTATGTTTAGGATAAAGGTATAAATATAATTAATTTGAATGACCTTAAATATTTTATTCATAACTAAATTTAATTTATATTTATTAAAAATCAAACCAAAATAGAATTTTACCTTGTGATATCATAATTAATGAAAAGATTCATTTTTTTATAAGAATAAAAGATTACTATTGTTTCAAAATGATAAAATTTCATTTTTTAAATTTATCGTAGTACTTTTAATTTAATTATATTACTTCTGAATTAAAATTTTTATCATGAATTTTTTTTAATTATTTGAAGGTTTAAATAATTATTGATATATTCATAAATGTCATGATTTTAATAAAAATTACATTTTTTGGTACTCACCTAAAATAAATTATTATAGGAAAATCACAAAAATTTATAATAATATTATATTTTATTGATGAATAAAAAAGTATTTCATTTTTCAAATTCTAATTCTAATGTTTGAGAATATAACCATTATAAAAAATCTAAAAAATAATGAAAATCTATTTTATAAGAAAACAAATTTTCAAAGTGTTAACCATTTTTATTCTTATTTTAAATCAATTACTAATGTAATTAGTGTTAATATATTATTACTATAAAAAAAATTATATAGTATGTTTTTTTTCTTAAAAATTTTAAAAAAAATATAAATTTATAAAAAATATATTTTTAAGAATAAGGTGATATTATTAATTATCTATATACATTAGTTGAATTTTATAAAATCATTTTTATTAAAAGAGACTTTTATTATTTTTTATACATATATTTCATAAAGTGTTTACCTCTATTTGTACTCACCAATAAAACTGCAACATTATAATGGCTACATTTATTATTTATAATTTTTTTTATAAAAATTCATCATAGTTTTGTTTATTTTTGGTTTTATATGTGAAGATAGATATTGAACAAAATTGAATTATATAATGAAATGATATATAGTAAAATCATAAGGCATTACATTCTCACCACTTAGATAAATCACATCTTATAAATTTTTAATTATCTATTACTTGTGGAAATAAAAAATGTTTTGTAAAATATCAACATGACTGAAGATATAATTTCTAATGAGTTATCAACATTAAATATATATATTTTTTACCTTAAAAAAAGAAAATCCTAATATTGATTTTTCCCTAATCATGTGAATTAAACGCCACCCGTTATTATGTATCATAACACCTATAATTGAATTAGTTTTCCAAGGAATATCACTATCATCCTTGTTCTAATGGATGATCATAGGGTAGTTTGAAATATGAAATGTGATTTCCCAATATAATTGATTAAAAATGAGTTTATGTGGAGATAAATAACACATTTCAAAACCCACATCGAATAAATGGATGGACAATAAGACTTCCAGGAATCATTATCCAGCACACCTTGAAAATTTTTTATTTACCTTGGATATAATAATGATACCATAATTTTTTTGATTTAATGTAATAGTTAATAGTTATTGAAAAATTATCCGATATAAGTCATTCATAATTCTAGATTAAATTAATGGTGTACCAATCACAACACAATTTTCACTACCCATATCAATAGTAGTAATTTCACTGTATTTTCCTTATTCCCATGGACTAAGAGATTATTGGTGTTGAATATAATATTAACCCATTGGTTTGGTGTATCATTTTCCATTGTTCCTAAATTCACCAAATCTACACCATCGAATTTCTAGTAGATCCTATGGAAGAAAAGTATTTTTCTCTATTATGTTAACAAATATATTCCTTTTTCCTCAATAGTTGTGTATAATATGGACTAATATATCACACATGAAACATTATCTCATCCTATAATACAATTAACTAGTTGCCTATTCCAATATTATTGAAAAAATGAAGCTGAATCTTATTTCCTATATATTATTTACTATACAAACATCTCGGAAACTCCATCTTTCAATTATATGGTGTGTTTGGATGTTTGAAAAGACATAAAGTTTAAATCATAACTCGATATAGTTGGGTAAGAATAAGAAAATGATTTTCAACACCCAAGTCTATCCAAAATGGTTGCTCACTGGGATAACTAAAAATTTCCCCATCACACCCATTGTTAACTTGGTTTCTCTTTCCTCTGGCTACTATATGAATAATAGAATATTAGATATAACACTTAAATAATATTATTAAAATTAAAAATTTTAACATAGAAGGGATAAATAATAAATGAAAAATGTATTCTAAATTATAAAATTCTAATTCTCAATTATGTTACTCATTGTATATTTTATAATTGGTTTTATTCCCATAAAATGCAAAAATGCTCAATTACATCATAATGGTTCATAAAGTGAGAGTAAATTAACTAAACTATATAACCTGTGACTGTCTAGATAGGTGTGAATTATTAAGACCACTCATCATTCATCAAGTGAATACTGAGTTGTTTATTAACCAATCAATTTTTGGGTGTTTACCACTGTGTGAAACTATGCCACAACTGTATCCAGTTTCTAGTATTCAGATAGGATTATAATTTTTTAGAAACTACACAATCTATAAATTTATAGAACATCAATATATTATAATATACATAGAATTACCTTTATGTTTTCCCCTAAATTTATCTTATCACAATCCTGAACATATATATAATAATCCTCAAATACAACTAAACCCTTCTTTAATACCAACTATAGAACCCTAGACCCACACTCCCAAGTTAGGCGGTAAAAAAAATTTATATAAATATAGTATTTAATATAAAGTGAGATGAATAGAAATAAATATACATATATTTCAAATTATTTTCATAACATAAACATTATATCTTTTAATAGTCTCATTTCCACATGAACGAAATTTTATGTGTCATTGAGGACTAGCTTCATAAGAAATATATATAATAGATCTTGGGAACATTTTTCCTTACTTGTACTATACTAGACTCCCTTCTATAATTCTCACAAGAAAAACTTACCTTCATGAAATTGGTAAAAGAATCAGAAGAAATGGGTGATCTCAATCATTATGTATTGGAAAACATATCAAGTTTTCATCAAGGATTGGATCATAAGAATACGATAAAGCATGAGGCAGGGATAAATATTATATTAAAAAGAACATGTATAGACATGATTTTTCCCTATGTCATGACAGCGAAACATGAAACATCAAATGAACAAACATATACCACGGAATAAGATTTTGAGATGATCATCGAAACATATAAAAAATATAATGGTATCATATGTTCTTGGAATCATAAATATATAAAAACCACAAAAATAATATCATCATAAATATATGTTAAGCGTCACCTCCAGAAAAACATAATATATTGTACTTAGGTTGACCGCATATACACCATATTCAAGGATCATAAAAAAAGAAACATAAGATAGTATGATTCATTTAGCCACTTGTGGACCATTTTCAAGTCTCACAACCATGATATAATAGCATAGTGTTCTTAAGAAAACCACCCATGAACTATAGTCAATGCTCCACTGCCAAGAAAAAACATAGTGTGCTTAGGCTAACTAACCATGAACCATACATGGTATCTCATGAGATTAAACAATTACACAATGTTTTTCTACACTATTAGAGAATACCTTTAATATTCATGACATATACATTCATATTTTCACCACATGATGAAAAGTAACAATACATAAATCATACACATTAAAAAACCATTGAGAATGTAGTGGGTATAATAATATTTTCTAAAGGAATAAATGAAGGATATATCATAATGAATCCCAATATTAGGGGGAATTGAAATATTTTGGGATTTCATATTATTAAAAACATAGTTCTTTAACATTGAGTTACAATAAATATAAATCATTCAAAATATAATAAAAGTTAAAATGATCTACTTAGGTTATCCTTAATGACATGAGTAAAGGATTTTTTATTGAAAGAATAAGATAGTTACTTTCTATTAAAATAGAATTGAAATATATAAGTTTTCCATAAAATAATTAGTGTTTTCAAAATATATTCATTGTTAAAAAACATTTTATGGAGGTGTTTCTTAAAAGAAGAAAATAAATTAGGTTGTTCCCTTAATTCATTATTATTTAAAAGTGAGAATAAAAAAAGGAAGATAAAACATGTATTATCCACAAAAACAAAGCTAATTTAAATTAGGTATATACATAAAGAATATATATATATATATGATATGGATTAACTTCACAAGAATAATAAAGTTAAATGGAGAAAATGAAAGAAAATGTGTAACCTAAAAGTACTGAGGGTGGTTTGGAAGATCCTTTTTTATGTTTTAAAATAAATTAACAGAAACCTATATCATTACAGAGGATAATAAAAAAAATTATTTTGAAAATGTTCAACATAAAATACTACTCTATATAATGTTAATCAGACATCCCAATAATGTTTAATAATTATAAACAAATGTGATTACAATAAACGATAGTTAAACAAAAAAACTAAAATATATATCCACTTGTTAGATACCTTACCTATAATCCTCACCCAATAATTAGTTAGACACCCCATTTTTAATTATTGAATGAAGGGTTAAAAATACTAATCATAAACCTCAAGAGACTGGTAAGACAACATAGTAATAAGACATATTTTTTTAATGTGAGAGTAAAAGAATATCTTCATGATTTTAGACCACACCCATACTCCTTGATGATTGAACCTCCTCCACAAGCTAACAAGATCATGTTTTATCTTTTATAACATCTTCATGATTTTCAGCATCTTCTTTCATAGTTCTATTGGTCTTGAGACTGTATCTAGATATTGTGTTTTCTGGTTCTTCTTAAGCTTAATCATTACTCAAGAAAACCAAGATTCTTCCTTCTTGAATTTCTCCTGGATCTTTCTCTTCTTCTTATATCCTCAATATAGTGATGTATTAGTCCCTAAAAAATATCTCACACTTGGACATTGTGTGTTATCAATATTCTCAATCCAATATTTTCATTAGTACCTACAAAATATTTTTTCACTAAAATAATAATGTGAATAATCTCATTTATTTTTAGATATTATTTTATATTTAACATTCCAAAAATCTCAATAGTAAATTTTCATTATTTTATAATCATTAAATCACTATGTGTTTCTTATTTCAAATTACTTAATTCATCAAGATTTTTTATCACCTAGTATTTTCATAACCATGCACCCATAATACCATCAAATAATAGAAGCTTTTAAAATATTCCATGGATAAATGAATGTATGATGAAGCTCGACATTACCTACAATGTCGATTGAGTCATCATTTCCCACGGGTGGATTGGAAACTCACCACGACCTTCAAAATTCCTAGAGATGTTTCACTAGATTAAGTAATATTCATTATTTAGTTCATTTATGTAAATTTTACATGATGAACAAAATGCCTAAATTTATTTCACCATGGAATGGTGCTATTTATTTCATATCTTTATTCAGTGTGGTCCATTCACATGTGGTATGAAACACTCTCGAAAACCATCACATCATCCTTGATTGATTGTCCTTCTTTCCTTGAATAAATTATGATAATTTGAATGATAATAATATTTAAATAATTAAGAACAAATAATCAAATCATCTAAATATATAATTCAACTTTATTCAAAATAATTCCCATAATATTTATTGAAAATTAATTTTGAATGAAAATCATCATTCCTTTATGCTTAGTTTGCAAGTGTGTTACCAATGCATAGCTCGTGGAAACATTTACATATCATAATAAACCCCATCCTAACCATAATGAACCTTACATATACATTTACACGACCTCTACAACCTTTATGTGTCTATAAAAATTTCTGATGTAACATTACACAACATCATTGACCATTTCACAGCTCAGTCTAATTGAAAAGTAACTTCACACAACACACTGCCTTTCTAATTAACATTATATAGTTCCCAAACTACCTTTAATTAGTTGATTAATTTCTAAAAATACCTTTATAATATATAAACCCAAGCCTTATATATATGTAATCTCATGAGTTTTAACATAAATATACAATAAGTAAAACCCAATGATTCTATGGCCTAGTGCCATTGGAATATTGGGTTCATAAAACATGAAAAGGAAACTAAAAAAACTAATTAATTTATTTTTCATAATTATATTGTTAATCCCTTTGAGGTCATAAAATTAAATAAGATTACCAGAGAAATACATAAAAGAAAGGGGTAGTTAACATCATATCGAAGCACAACAGATGAGTTAAAAGGCATAACATGATATCATAAAATAAAAGGCTATTTAATAATAACATGGGGTTTATAATATAAATATCATGTTATCATAAGATATTGGAAACCTAAGAATGTGTAGGCAACATGTAACATGAGATAAACATGAGTCAAGGATAACTTCCAAGACAATATCAAAAGGTGAATAATGTTATGTATTGGATTAGGTTAACTTTGTAATGCCTTACATAATTTCTCATAAAAAAAAATAATTCCCCAATTAATTGGAGCTCTATCCTGGTGCAACCAACATAAAATGAACATTCTTACGTGTTCCACAAAATGAAATCAATATTATAGCATAAACTTAAAAATTACCCATGGAAAGAAATGAGTTTCATTTGAGAAAAGAACTTATGGAACATATTAACCAATAAATGGAATGGAGATTAAGGTTGGAATATATGTAAGATTAATATATAGATAACTTATAAGAAATTAATTGAACCAAATAGAGATATAGAAAGTGAGTTATATAGAGAAAATCCATAACCCAAATAAAAAGGGTGGTTCAACGAGATCTCATACCATGTGTTCTAAATTTAATCTATAATAGCTCATAAGATCATAGATAGTCAAATAAGACTCATTATTTAAAAAATTTAGAACCATTTACATCTATATTTTAATTATTTTTAATTTTATTATGTTCATTTGTAATCATTTCAGTGAGTTATAAAGTAATATTTTCTTATCATGGGGGCTTTTGTTTCTTGGTTCCAAGGATGGATCACTTGTTGATAATTAATGTTGTTATATTAAAATGGGACTACAAACCCAGATATGAAATTAAATAATATTAGTGTAATTACAAGAATTTAAATGTTCCCAAAAATCCATATGTGTTCTTTTATACGAATGATTCTTTTAGTAAAATCGTTAGTGTTACGCAGTTAGTTCGTCTAGGTGATTTTTACGACCATCACAATATAGTATCATTTTTTATAATATCAGGGCCATATGATAATTCGATAATGTGAAAAAATATATAATATTTATAATTAGACCATTTTAAACCATTATAAAAGAATTTCATTCTACCATGAAGTCATTAGGGGAAAATGAAAATGCATCATCCACGATGGTGGTGAACCGACATGACATGACCAATAGTTTAATTTTTTTTTGAATATCAGTAGATGAGAATGGGTTGGTTGGTCAAATTTCCATTAGAACCATAAAATTTTACAATATATATAATAATTGAGTTATTATTACTTGTTAGATAATGGAGACATGGAGAATGTTGAATAAGAAATGAATTCTGAAGAGGTAAATTGATAGTATTACCTCTTAAATATCGCCTCCTTGAAATAATCCTTAGAGAACTTAGAATTTTCCATTTGGTGAGACCAAAAGAGCTAGGAGGTTGGGGAGAGTGTTTTTTAATGGAATTGGGCATAAATTAATCCTGATCAAAGTCTTGGAAGGTGTGAGGAGAAGGGTAGTGTTTTGTGGTATTTATAAGTGAAGGTTCAATGTGTTTTTGAATATTATATTAATTAATTAATCATTTTTTCTCCAGACTATCAACAATACTTATTTTGGTTACTATATACAGTAAATATTTCACATGAGTTCTAACTAATTGGTGCTTAGATCAACCATGGCTCAATAATTCATGCATTTATCATAAAATTTTAAATACAATATTATAACATATTTTATTATCCAACAAAAACTCAACTATTTTAGAAAAATATAGAAAATTAATCCAATCATTTTTTGGATGTTTAGATTCCTATAATTAAATCAATTTTATTAAAATAATTTTCTAAACATGAGAAATTTATTTTTAAATAAATTTCTAATTTATTTGAAAACTTCCAATTTAAATATTACGATTAATTTTTCAAACCTTTGAAAAAGTAATTAAGGTCTCATAAATTTAAATTATCATTATAATAAAATATGTTATTAATTTATAAATCATTTTAATAAAAATAATAATTACATTAAATTATTATATTTATTATAAAATTGTAATTAAAAAAATTATGTTTTACAAGGTTACAAACACTTAATTTACTAATTTTTAAACATTTATTTACTATTATCTTGATATAAGTATATCATAATTTCATTTTATAAGACTCATAAATATTATTTTACAATTTC
This sequence comes from Viscum album, assembly GCA_963277665.1. Classification (NCBI taxonomy): domain Eukaryota; kingdom Viridiplantae; phylum Streptophyta; class Magnoliopsida; order Santalales; family Viscaceae; genus Viscum; species Viscum album. The sequence continues at coordinate 221,238,959 of OY728155.1, forward strand.
ATAGGGGATGTTACTATTATTTTCTTTTAATGGTCGTGTTACTATTCCTAATGATTGCATTAGTATTCTAATGGGCAAGTTACTTTTCCAACTATTAGATTACTATTACAACAATCAGATCTGTAGTAGCCATATGGGTTCCCTACATCCTGTAAATGACTCATATTACATTAATTTATCATTAAAACCCATTTTAACTCAAGTTTATATATGATTTCATTTTAAAAATTCCTATTTCATTACTAACATTCTGATTTTTTTCTACAGTGTAATTCTTGAGTGCGAATATTTGAGGGGACTGAGAAGATCCAAATTTTTCTATTCTAATTGTATTATTTTATTCTTATTACCCCATTTTAATACTTTCAATTCATATAGAAATACTTTTTCTCTAAATTTAATGTCAAAATTATTTTAATAATATGCATGTTTTTTTATCATGTGGTGCATGTTCTCTAATAAATATGACATATTTATATAATCATAATGAAAATTCGATTGATAGAATTATGGGTAGTTACATTAATCCCCCATTAATAATTTTCACCATTTAAATTTCCTTTTACGTACTATGGTGAAAAAGGTGATGTTACTGTTGCTTCATGGGTTCCTCCAGTTACCATGTGGCCACGTCTTACTTATGGTTTTTTCATGGTATATTGACTAACTGAGTTTTTTCTTATGTAGAATATTATCTCTATGGTCCCAGAATTTCACCAAATTTGCCACATAAGAGATTTCATTTTCTAGCTATACGACCACTAAATTGAGTGTATGTGAGGGGTCTACTATGTACAACCTTAATAGGGACACATGTAATAAATTGTGTACAAAAGAGAGGGATGGTGTGTGTGCTAGTTCACAAACCACAACACTAATGCGATCAAGGATCTCAAAGGGGATTATGTATATGGGACATATATTACACCTATTCTTAAATAGTATTACTCTATTTAATGGAGATATGCATATCAAATATTTCTTGCCAACCTCAAATTATAAGTCTTGTCAATTATTATTGATATAGATCTTCTTTCAAATCTGAGAAGCCTTAATGTGCTTCTAAATGATCTTGAGATTTTATACCATTTCCTCGACCATTTCATATCTCAACAACTTGTTTTCACTAAATTCTCATATAACACATTTGTACTACATCACTTCCCATAATGGTATCTATATGAATCCATTTGGATTTTTTGTTGGAACTGTTATTTTATAATAACCCAACCACTGGAATATACAGATCTCATCCAAAATTGAAGTCTATTGAGAATTCTCTCAATATATCCTATAATTCATGGATAGTATTCTCATATTTTTCATAAGTTTGGTGGTGATAATCTATATTAATGTTCAACTCATTATTTAGATTATGATGGAGAATATTCCAGAAAATATTGGTAAATCATGGATCTCAATTGGTTATAATATGTAATAGTTTCCCATACAACCTCACCACTTCTATAACATATGTCATTGTAAGTTTATCAAGTGATAAATCCTACAAAATTTCAATGAAGGGAGTGGTATTTGTATGAAACCCACCACAACCAATATAAAATTATTTCCTAATGATGTATTTGGAAGACCAGTGACAATGCCCATAGGAATGATTTTCCATTTCCATGTAGGTTAGGGTAATGGTTGCATCATCCATTTAGACTTTTTCCTTTTATCCATCACTTGCTGAAATACTATGAAAATTGATTTATATTCCATGATATCCTTCCTCATATTGTCCAAGTAGTTGTTCTCTCACAGATCTTGATACATATTCATGCTCCCTATGGGAATTCAGAAGGTCGAGATCTATGCATCATTAAAAATATCCTTATTTTTCTAAGTATTTCAAAGTACACATAGTCATGTACCGAATCTAACAACTCCTTAGTTAATTTAAAACTTCAAGGATTTCCCTTTTCATATAGCTTCTACCTTTTTCTAAATTTCAACGTCATCTATTTGTGATTCCTTTATCTTCTCCAGAAGGGATGGTTGAGCAATCATTTTTGAAAGGAATGATATTGTTCCTTTTTTTATGATCTGTGTGTCAATATTGTTTATTTTTCATAAGATTATATCTTTCTCAATTCTCATCATTGATACAGTTTCCACATCCTTTAGATTTGGTGGATCACCCGCTTTATTTTTTTCCCATGATGGTAGTGGATTGAGAATTTATAGTAATTGATTATCACTAACCATATTCATTGGCACATATTAATCCCCTTATATGTGAATATATATTTAAGTATCTTATGATCCATATATATCTCAAACTTCACCCAATAGAAATAGTTCTTCAAAATTTTCATTATGTTGGTCACTGCAACTAACACCAGACTGTGAGTTGGATAGTTATTCTCATGAACATTCAACTTCTTTGAGGCATAGGTCATTAATTTATCATTTTACATTTGTACGAATCCCAATCCATTATTTTATGAATTGTTGTATACGATGAAAATTTCACCATATAAAGGAATCATGAGGAATGTTGATGGGTCTGTGCATGAGGATGCATGTTTGGATACCTCATCCTATCATGACCCGTCCCCTGAGGCCCGTGTCATGACTACTGCAAGCCCACATCCCGAAGACAAGGGGTTGGCAACTAGCGCCTAAGGATTCAATCTGCAAGTGGGAGGAATGTTCCTGAATACCTGTATGCACACACATGCCCAACCACATCCCAACACACTGAAAGGGGAAAAAGAGAAAACCACTAAAAAACTATGTGAAAGTACATCCAAAAGTAAGTGGTCCAAAATACAAATCCAACAAAGAACTAAAAACAGCAAAACAAAAAAGGGAACTCTAATGGACATCTGAAGAAAAACCCACCTGATCTTGAGATTAGTGAAGATACTGGAAGCCGAAGTAGTATGTATTTTCTGCCCAGTCCTACTAGTCCCCTCCTGGTCCTAGGCCACCAAGTCCACCATAATAGCGTCCGTCAGTCCTATCTCCCTGAGCAGCACTGTCAAAACGTTGGTCATCTTCACCAAACAAAACACGTGTGGCTGAATCCCTTGTAGGGGTGAGTAACACAGTACTTAGTAGGGACCCCGAAACAAAAAAGGAAAGACCACACAACAATTCCTCAAGGTAAAGCACGAAACATAAGACAACTCACACCAGGTATGTTCTCGGGTAGTAATAGTAACATCATCAGTCACATCGTTGAACACCTTGGATACTGGAGAACTCCTCCTCTAGGGAGTACATTGGGAATGCCAAGTCATGAAGAGGTGCTTCCCACTAACCTTGGGCTGCATAGTTACTCCTTTCTCATTGCGTATTGTGGGCCTCCAAAGTCACAGAGTGGTGTTTCCCGCAAGTCATGGTCAACTGAGGTACTCATCCTAATCGCGTACCATGGTCCTACAAAGTCATAGAGATGTGCTTCCCACCGTGGGCCTGCCATGTCACATAGAGGTGCTTCCCACTAGGCTAAATGTCAAAAGTCTTTAGGTCTCAGCCAGTCGCATGGTTCTGTACGTAGTGAACTTGGGAGAACCACTCCTTAATCTCTTCTCCACATCTCAACTTTCATGAATGTAAAAACCCGGAAATTTCAAGTAATTTTTTTTCTTAATTTATTTGTAATTTTATGAGTCTGTGTCTTCTGACAGAACCTAATTCCAAGGCCTAGTGCTCCCGGAATCAATTTCCTAAGTTTAGCTCGGGTACGTTCAGTGAATGAACGAGAGAGTTTTTCTATCTTCTGAAATGGTGCTTGGAATTGAAATTCGAGGGCACCAATGAACTCGCAACGCCGATAATGTCTTAATGGGACCTTTAGCGCAGTTGCGTTTCAAGCGGGTTGAGATTAATTTTCGGGTATTTAGTTTATTAATAAATAAAATTTCTGAACAATTTTATTTTTATATCTTGGAAGTTAAACTCTTCCAAGTGTGGATAAATGAGAGGTGGGGCCCACAAGATCCCCAAACTCTCAACTTCCTTAACTCTCAGAAACCCCCCATTAATCTCTCCTTATTTTATTATGACAACCTTTCACTTTATTAAGTTAATCTCTCTTATTTATGTAACTCTTCCTCTTCTCTCTCTATTTATCCTTAACTTTTGCCAACACACCTTATTTTATTAATGGAACATGTTCTATTAATTAATTAAGTGATTCAAAATTTGAATGGATTGGCAAGATTAATTAAAATATGGTGATGTCTTATTTTATTTAGGTTGAAATTTGTTTTGTTGGGGGAAACCTCTTGAGAGAGATCTTGTGAAGGAAGAGGGGTATTCCTCCATTATTGAAGAACACCAAACCTCCGGTGAATAACGACACTTCTTTCCACGATGAACGATGATGCACCCTCTATCCTCTTCATCGCATGACAAGAGAGGAGACATCAATAACTCTTCGAGTGCACTCCTACGACGATGGATGTGACACGGTCATTCTCGATGCTCGGCTACCGCAGATCTTTCTCGAGGTAGGGGAATTTTGTTTATTTCTCATTTGAGTGGTTTTATCTCATGAGCATGAGAATTTATTTATATGATGTTAGTATAATTTATTCTTGAATAAATTATCCCCTTAGAATTGTTGATACAAAGTGTTTTATTATTGCCATTTGATAACGCCTAACGCGGAGGGCGCGGGCCGAACAAACACGGCTCGATGACCCTCTGTTGGTTGTTCGTTTGTGCGCGAGATGACGGGCGATGATGAAGCGGGACTGAAACGGCATTTGGAAGCCGTCGTAGTGAAGAGTGGATCCCAGGAGAGCCGTAGGCGCTTGCGGTGGGCGAATCGGACCACCGGAGCACGTCCGGTGGTTCGTGGAAGGGGCAGTCGGCACGCCACGCCCGAACGGTGGCGCTGGCGACCAGAGGCGGCGGTCAGAGCCGTTCGGGTGCCTGGAGGTGGTGGCGCCCCAACGCACTGCCAGAGAGGTTCCGCTGCGGCAATAGGAGCGGCGGCGACGCGGTGGATCCCGCGGCCACGCGGGATCCAGGACGACGGCGAGGCGGTGCCAGTGGGCATCATCAGTGTCAATCAATGGGGGCTACGCCCCTCGCTCGGCGCAATGCGCTCAGTCGCTGGCCGAGCCAGCTCCCCCAGCTGGGTCGGGGCAGGCCACGCGGGCTGGGCCGCGCCGTCCAGGCTGGGCCATGCCACCCGGGCCGGACCCGGGCTCATGTTGGATGGACACTATTCGGGCCGACCTAGGGGGTGATGGGCCGGGTCAGACTGGGCCCAGACCCCCTATTTTTCGGACTATTTTCGATTAAATGGACATATCTTGATCTAAGAACCTCTGATTGACACACTGTCAGTTGCGTATGATTCCTTGGACTGAGACTGTCGTTTCGGTATATTACAATCAAGGTTTTGGTAATGTTTGAGTATGGCCGAGTTGTTTTGAACCCGAAACCAACCGGGCCCTCGGAGCTGAAATGCTTAACTTGAGCTCCGGACATCCGATTGATGTGCCGTCGAATAAGTTGGATCCCTATTGATGAGATGGTTATTTTGGAATACTCTACATGTTGTTTGGATGTTAATGGAGTACGGTCGGGTTGGTTTAGCATATAAACCAACCAGACCCTTTGAACGAAAAAGCCAATAACACTCAGACCGGACGTCCGTTTGACGAACCGTCAACGGCGTTTGTAATCTCTTTGAGAAACAGATCCATTGAGTATACCCATGAGAGATCGGGGTACTGTTGATATACGGCCGGGTTGGTTCGTACATGAATCCAATCGGGCCCCTGGAACATAAATGTTAATAACTCACAGACCGAGCGTCTGATTGACGCGCCGTCTGTTGAGTTGAGACCACTATGAGGATGAGGTTCTTTGTGATACTTATTCGTGGGACTTGTGATAATTGGAAGTAACGACTAGTAGCTCGTGGAGTGGACCCTCCTAGAGACGAGCGTACAGAGTGTAGAGACCGAGTAGCTGTAGACATGACGACTGCTTGACCGATTCGACTCGTAGTGATTCGGTTAGCCCAGTGGACGGAGCGCCCGATATTTGGCGGCAGACCCACAGTGGACGGAGCACCTGGTAGTTGGAGGAAGACTCGCGGTACTCGATAGGAGGAGTACCTCTGTAGGCTATTAGGGAGAGCGCCCGGTATTCGGTGGCAGACCCTCAGCGGATGGAGCGCTCGGTAGTTGGCAGCAGAACCGCATTACTCGACAGGAGGAGTACCTCAGTAGTCTAAGGTTTGTGAGTAGTGCCTCAGAGTCGTGAAAGGGCCACTGTACTTAATAGAGGAAGAGTTTCTCCATCAGTTGTGGTTTCATTAATGAAAATCCTGGTTTGAGCTGAGTCAATGACCTTTGTGTTTAACTCATGATTGAGATGAGTCACTTTATAACTTAGGTATATGTATGGGCATATAACTAAGTAGTGGTTATCTGTTTATTTCATAAACTCTGTGTTTCCTCATGATTGAGATGGGTTAATTAATAACATAGGTATAAGTATAAGATTATACCTAAGTAAGGGTTATCTGTTAAGATCCTTCTTTGTGGTTATACTTGTTGGATTTAGGGAGACCATGAGGGTCTTGGGGTCCCTACTTAGTATCGTTATACTCACCCCTATATGGGCTATGCCCACACCTCATTGTGTTGGATGCAGACGACAGACAACACTAACAGAGACCAAGTGTATGAGGACTGGATGGTGCCCGGAGGTGGACCTTACAACGAGTTAGTACCCGGAGGTGGACTTCATGACGAGATGGTACTCAGAGGAGGTTAGAGGGCAAGAGCGTTGAGGAGGATGTCTGCACCTACCCTTTAGGTAGGATCCGAGGTGGAGGACCCAGGAGCTGCTTCTATCTTCCAGCTATTTGACTTTTCTATTTTACTTTCATTCAGTTGTAGTCGTATTTTTCAGTTGGGTTTGTATTCTAGCCCATTTACATTTCATAAATTTCTTTTTTTACATAGTGTATTACTTCCTCTTGTACTCTTGTTGGATGTGTTTATGTTTTATAAAGGCAATGCCTTCCTAGTAATCAAGATTTACGCCTTTGGTGCTAGTCGCCAGCCCCTGGCCTATGGAAGGCGGGCTTCGGGTAGTCACGACACGGGCCCTGAGGATGGGTCATGACAATAAAAGTCACCATAGAGCATTCCAAAAGATCTTCATTGTCGATAGGGTCTCAACGCCATAAACAACTCGTCAATCGAAAGCGTTGATTGCAAGATACATGCGTTTTAGTAACCAGAGGACCGGTTGCAACGGGGCCCGGTCCGACCCGATCAGACCGACCCGACCAACCCACCCCGGGGGATCCCACATACCCCAGTTCATTAAGATGGACTCGACCCAACCTGGTGCTGGTCGAGGTCAGTCAGGTCCGGTCTGGCCAGTGGGCCAGTCCTAAGAGGCCTCACTGGACTCGGCCCGGTTGGCCGAGGGTCCTGCCTACCGAGTCGCCCAGCGATCCGGTCTAGTCCAGCCCCGCCTAAAGGGAGTGCATATCTTGTCTTTCGGTGCTTGTCTGGCCCGTTGGGTGCAGGTCCGGACCGTCGGCGTTGGTCTGGCCTGCCGACACGGGCCAGCCCGTTGGGCCCAGGTCCGACCCACTGGGAAGAGGGACTGACTGGACCTACTGGGGGATCAACCCACCAATCGATGATCGACTGTGCGGTGTGTCCGGTGCGAGCACCTGGGACATGGCAGCTAGCTGCATCCCCTCCATGTCCAAATGTGGCCCGCAAAAGGTGGGCCACACCTTTTGCACAATGACTGACTAGCGTCGCGTCAAACTCTTACTGCGGTCAACGGGCCATGACCTCCCGCCTGCCCTGAGAATGTGCGGGGCTCCTCTGTCTGCCACTGTCAAGGATTGTGGCTTCCAGCTTGTCCAGATGGCCCGGACATGGGCCATCCCTCCACATAGTTCCCTACCTGGCCCCGCGTCCTCCAGCACACCACTACGGCCGACGAGTCACGATATCTCAATTAATATAGGCCGCTGGTGCTGGCCGCCTCCTCCACGCGGCCGGTGTGGCTGGCTGTTTCTACATCCAACGTCAGCGCCGACAAAGCCGACCACCATACGCGCTTTGATGGTCTGTTCTCTGTGCCGTCTGTGTATGTGGCCTCTGAGGAGTGCCCATATTACTACGAGGATCCCAAATCTTCCTTGCCGCCATTTAGAGGGTACGACCTCCAAGGACGTACATGCGGAGGCGCTCATGATTTGTTCGTGTCAGCCCCGAGCCTCTACGTTAGAGGTTTAAAGATAGGGGATGTTATGGGAGTTTCCATTCAATCTTTCCATGCCAAGATTTAGACCTCGAATAAAATAAACCAAATAATAAAACACCCTCTCGCATAATGCACGAATCGCGGATCAATCTGTTTTTGGGTTGATCTGTGTTCGTCGTTTTTTGAAAAGGACGAGGAGGAACATCAAATAAAAAACCCTACCTCTTATGATGTTTGATGTTACGAAGATTATCCTCGAGGGATTAAGACGTCGACGTCGCTTCCCGGCTCCATTCATCGAAATGCATCGAAGATGATGAAGTTCTATCGGCGTTCATCATTCATTGATGGGGTGAAAGTCTATCAAATGTTCGCCAGAGAATCCTCTAAATTTTTAATCGTTATATCCCTAGAATGTCTAACTATAAAAAAGAGCACATCGCAGCATCTCCATTATGATGAAACATCGCGTCGATACGCTGTTTTATTTAAGAAACAATTTCATTGTTATGAGACATTAATGCATCATTATGCTGTGGTTTAACGAGCCATTAATGGGCCTCATTAATTCACATTACTCCCACCTCATTTCATACCTATAGCATCGTCGTCCGCCACTCAAATATGAGAATAGAAATAATATAATTATTTTAAATTATTTTTTTTTTGAAAATTCCAAAAAATAACTTTTTTTGCTTGGCCCTTACTGGCTGATGTTAAGTCATTTCAAGGTGAATCTCGACGTTCTGAATTCAATGGTGCCCTCAGATTCTTAATCTGAGCATCCGTTCAAAAGATAAAAAATCCCACTCGCAGATTTAGTGAACGTACCTTTAAAAAATTTCAAAAAAATTAACATTCACTATTGACCTAGATGGTCAAGGTTAGGCTCCTCCAAAGGGGAACATGCCCCTACGAGCTCAACGGTACTCTTAAATTTTTAATCCGAGTTCCCGTTTAGAAGTTATAAGGATTTTAAGATAAAATAATTGTTCCTTAATTATTTTATTCACGACCAAAAACTAACTTCCACTGTTGCCCGTGTGAGCCGATATTAGGGTCTGCCTAAGGAAAGCATACCCTCACGAGTTCAACGGTGGATTTGAATTTTTAATCCGAGTCACCATTCGTGAGTTATAAGAATTTAAAAAATAAAATTATTTTATTTACGGTAATGCCATTTTCTGTTTTTCTTACTTGGGGTGTATGCCTACTAAACATAAGTCGCACCTAGTGTAAACCTATCATCGTGAATGCAACGGTGCTCTTAGATTTCTGATCCGAGCAACTATTTAAGAGTTATGACATTTTTTTTCAAAGAATCTGCTCATGCATGCTATTTAAAGCTTAATATTTTTCAACAGATCATTTCGAGCACTTTGGGCCTCAGTATCACGTGTCGTTGAATTTCTTGGTCTCGAAATAATTCCATATAAATAAAAAAAATTACATGAAATTCAAAGACATTACACATTCACCCTTTCCTTGCTCTGAATTCTTGAACCTCTATGACTCTCCAAGGCAGAACGATAATAGTGGTTAGAAGAGGTTTTGGGTGTGTGGTACAGTGGACGGTGGCACTCCAAGCACGAGCCTTTTGACGATGGTTCAGGGGAGTTGGTATCGTCTTCATGACAATGTTGTTTTTAGATCGTTTGTTTTGTTTGGTGTTTCTTCATATACCATTGGTAAAGTTTTGTAGGTTTTGTTTTCTACAATGATTTTTCTGGCTGATTCTTGTTTGGGATGTTGTCAAATTATGTCTGGTTTTGGGTGTCATTTCTGGTTGTGGTGGCGGACGTGGACGGTATTTGATGGTGAAAAGATGATTTTGGTGGAATTTTTATGAGTTTTTTTCTCCTTTAATGGTGGTTTGATGATGTGTTTGGATGTCAGCTAGTTCTCACCAGCAACCAGTGACGATGAAGGTGAGATTTATTTGGGTACATGCCTCAAGGTGGCTCAATGCTTGATATCATGTGGATTGAGGTGTTTAAGAGGTGATGAGTCCATGCATGAGGATTTTGAATTTATAATTTGGGTTTTTAAATGTCTCATCGATTTTAAATTTTGTTTTTGGTGGTTTTTTGTTTGAATTAAATGGTATGTAAGGTTACCACTTATCAACAAAGTGGATTTGAAAATAAAAAAAAATGGATTTTGAGAAGCCTCTTTTTCAATTAGTTGAATCTTCATTCACATTCATCAGTCTAGAAAAACATTACTACCTTTAAAGTTGGAATAGTTAATGGGTTTGATAGTCACACGAAGTTTCTCACATATCTTTAATAAATAAGATGATAATATAAGGAAATTATGGATCTCTTTTATTGTTGTTTCTATAGTCCATTATTTAATTAACTTTGTCTAATAAGGATCCAAATATATCCCTTTAATGTTAATAAAATTCCCCTAGAATTATACTTCCTCTATCCAAAACTCCCATTTACTATAATTTTCATATAGATTCTCCTCTCACAAAGATTTTAGCACATTATTAAAATTCTCCTCATGCTCCTTGATTTTATAGTACATCAAAATATGATATATAAATAATAACACAAATTTATGAAATTAATCTATAAATAATATATTCATTTTTTCCATAAATATTGTTTAATCATTAGTTATTTTGAAGGTAATCACTAGTAACTCTTAGTGTATTTACCTTGTTTGAAAGGTGGTCATGGGATTATTTTCCTTCATCACCCTTAATTAGTGATATCCCAACTGATGTTCCCCAGATAAATACTAGGATATAAGACGTTGATTGAACATGTGATCTATCTATGGTAAGGTATAATTTCTCATTGTTGTGATTTTGTAGAATTCCTGATAATCAATGCAGTTGTGTATTGACCCATCCTTATTTTGATAAAGAGGATTGGTGCACCCCATGGTGACGAACTCGAGTGTATAAAACCATTTTCTAGATTCTATTGTAACTGCTTCTTCATTTCCTCCAAATCAATGTTCAACAATCTATAACACGTCATTAAATTGGGTAAAAATATTGGTATAAGTTAATGGAGATCTCAACCTCTTGATAATGAGGATGAACTGACAATTATTTAGGGAATATATTTTTATAACCCCTCACAATGTCCATTTGTTTACGCATGATTTTTTCCATTATCTCAATCAATTAGGAATGATATTAATTATCATTGGGAAATTATATCAAAACATGAGAATATGATTCCAAAAGTAATTCATCCTTATCATTAAACTTTTACAGAATCATAGGATGACTTGGGAAGTGATTTTTCATCTCCCTCTCCCAACAGTTGATGTTTCTTATATATAATTACTCTTAATACTTACCAAATATTGCACCATACATTACTAAAGAAAGTAAGACAAGATTTTGTGGAGGGTTCATTCCAGAAACATTGAATGAAGAGGAGTTATATACTTGGGATGCAATAATTTATCTCTCTAATATTCTCATATATTTATCAATACCCATGTTTTTATATAGTGTTTGAATAGTTCTACTAAACATGGAAGATATGAAAGGATGCGTAAAATGAGATTCAAAGAGTGTATTTACCATTGCATGGAATAAATTTCCTCTATGGACTTCATGTTCTTTATTGGTGTCTACCACTGGTTGTCTTTCCTTTCAAAAATTTTGATAACCAACATGAATTTCTATTATTATAAGCATTGGAGGAAAAATAAAATATTCCCAACTGAGTTAATCTATTGTTCCATGATGAGGGGATCATAGGATCCACTAAAGTAAGGAAACCTTTGAAACACAAAGGACTCGACCACAACATCGTTATTTTTAGTATAATTAGGGTGTTCCACATGATTCATTGTATTTTTAATAGAACTTTTCATATAAGCATGTACTTCATTAAGTTCACATCTCTCACTCCCATTAGGATAGACATGTTATTAGGTAAATCATCACATTTCCTATAACATTTGTTTTGGTAGGGTTCCACATATCTATCATCATTAACTAAAAAATGGGAAATGGGATGATAATAAATTGAATAATAAATATAAATTGGAAACAATGACCTTAATAGGAGTAAATTTGAAATGAAAAGTGTATAATGAATTATGACTCTCTAGGTATCAATATAGGTTATCAACGATAATTTTACTATTAGTATTTCTAAACTATTTTTTTTCAAGTACTTCATAAAGTTTGGAATTTTTTCTATGAATTTCCAAATAATATCCCCTGAGAGTGTCAAACTAGGTGTGTAGAAAGACCTCTTTGTTGTGAATCAGGTGACCATCAAGTTAGAGTTTGACCTTTTCAGGGTTGTTACACTTAGGTATAACTATTCTTGAACAACATTCAAATGTAGTATCTAGACACAAATGTAATTCCTTGGAAACCAATCACTTTATACTTCACTAAAATCCCATGATATTTTTATTTATATAGACTCACTACTAGGGTTCCCAGTAAATCAATCCAGTCATAATCCAAAAAAATAACTCGACCTTGTTCTGATACCAACTATAGAGACCCATAACTTTTACATATATATAATCATGTTATATTTAACATAAATATCTAATAATTACAACCAAATGATCACGAGGACCAGTTTATTTGGGGGACTAGGTTCATAATACATCCAATGTAATCCAACACATAACATCATTAATTTATTCTATATAATAAAATCCTAAAATTGTATAGGATAATCCGAGGAGTTTATAAATAAAAGGGGTGAACTATAAATCCTAGTAAGGGAATATACATGGCATAGAAAGATAAAATATGATTCAAAAGTCATAACATTATATCATAAAAGAGAAGGATAATGAATAATCAAAGGGGAGAATAACTTAAAGAAACTGGTACCATAACATCACAGACACTTGAGAATTTGGTAACAATGTATAACCTATCCTAACCACAAGTCAAGGATAACTATCAATCCAATATCACATGGTGAATAGAGTCCTATATGGGATTCGATTTACTACTCTAATCCCATAAATAATTTTATATGAGACAAAAAAGTACCCAATGCATTGGAGGACTATATGGGCACAACATTCATAGCAAGTACCTGCTTATGTGTTCCATAAATAGAAATCAATATTAATTCTTAAACATAAATATTACCACTAGAATGAAATGGGTTTAATTGGAGAAAAGAAATTATGACACATATTACCCATTTTGAGGAAGTGAATCTAATCTAAGTATATATATAAGAGACATATATATAGAATTTATATGCAATTTATAGCCACAAATAGAGACATAAGTAATTTTTTTCATTGTTCCACGGTTAGATAACTTATTGATAACTGTTGATGTTCATGTAAAATATGAATAAAAACCAATAAGTTAAATATAAAGGTATTAATTTACTCCTATAAATTGAAATAGATCCAAAAAACCATATGTATTCTAATATAGTAATGATTCATTTATTAAAAATGTTATGATTGTAATGTTATTTCATTTTGTCATTTTTACTAAATATAATGAAATAGTTTCATTTTATATAATATTAGGGCCATATATTTATTCCATACTGCGAAAAATATATAATATACATAATTAGTTCATTTTAAACAATTAAATATGAATTTATTACTTCCATGAATGTGGTACTCGAAAACAAAAACTCATTATCCATTATGGTAGTAAACCCTCATGATACGGACAATGGTTTCATTTTTTGGCGAATAATAGGAGATAAAAAAGGGTGAATGGTAGTGTAACAACTAGGTATTTTTATGAAATATTTCTCTTTAAATAATTTTAATTCCTCAATAGCTTTTGTTGCACCCAACCATGCATTTCAAATGAACCATGAGAAACTATTAGTATACAATTAGTATTATAACATAGATATTAATTCAGAAAGAATAAAAATGAATAAAAAATTTATGAAATAAATATAACTCAATATGAATATATTATGTTATTAAAAAATGATCACACAATTTTTAGTAAAATCACCTTATTCTTCAAAAAGACATATTCTTAAAAAATTATTTTATATTATTTTTTAAAGATATATAAAATTGATCTAATAAAATTAATTTTATTTTTTAATTCATCATGTCAAAATTATCTGAAAATTATTTTTTAAAAAAACTTTAAAGGTATAGTAAAAATACTGATTTTTATTGAAAAATGTATTTTTATTTTAAAGTGTTTACAAAGTAAAATTATATTCTGGATTGGTTTTAAATTTTAATTAGATAATTTTTATTTAAAATAATCCAATTGTGGTTTTTGAAAAGTATTTTATATACTAATTTATTATAAAAACATTTTATGTTTTAAAAGGGATTTCTTTTGAAAAATTTTTCTTCATGGAATTTTACCTGCTTTATTTTAAATTAAATTCTAAAAATTGTATATTTTGAATTTTGAAAAATGGATTCCAAATTTTGATTCATGAGTTACAAATTTAATGAATAAGGCTCATTTATTTTTTGTCAATATGAATAGTAACCTTGGTAAATTTAGTTATTTAGATTAAAAATAAATTTATAAATACTTTAAAAAGGCCCTAAAAAATGCCAAAAAAATTTATTAGATGAATAAAATTATACCATTAATTCATAACGATCTAAATTAAGTCTTTTAATAGACACTTGTTCATGAAATTTACATATATAATATTTAAATCAAAGAAAGACACAAAATGTCACTTTCATTGTCTTTAATATGATATATGTTTCCACATGGGGAAAAGTTATGTTATGAACGAATATAACTATATCTTTTCAACTTAATAATAATATATTCATGATAATAATTTAATTTGTTCTTTTTGGGTCACTTATATGAGATTATGGTATTTATAAAATCATATTCGGCAAAGATTTAAAGATGTCACATTCAAGTTTTAAATAATATGAAAATTTTAATATAAGGTTTCCCAAAATATATATTCAAATATAAATATTCTTCCAAAATATTAATTATTTATCTTAATCATTGTATTTTATTTTTAATTTTTAGTAAATAAATAATTATATTAAATAATTACACAATACAGATGTAGTAATTATTTAATTAATGGAAATATCAAATAAATGCTATTATAAATATTAAAATAAATATAATTTTAGGTAATTAATGTGATAAATAAATTTTATAAATAACTTTTACCTCTTATAGATATAATAAAATAATTTTTTTTGAAGTTAACTTGTTATCGTGGTATTTTTAGAAGTCCAAATAATGAATAGTGTCAAAATTGACACTAATGTCATTTTATCAAAATAATAGTATATTAAATTATTTAAAAATAATAAAATATCTATAAAAATATATAACAAATTATATTTGGTCTAAAATATTATAAATTTTACATTTATCATTTAATTGACATCATAATGGTAAAAATTATTTCATTTTGATATTGAAAAATATGTTACATTAGTTAAAATTAAAATAGGTTACCTAAGAGTAAATCAAAATGATAAGGTTAAAAATTATATCAAAACTTGTTTAAAATATATTATCTAATGATATTACAAAGTCATTTAATATTATATAATAATAAATTTAATTTTTGAGTTATTTTTATTGAGAATTAATTTATTATAAATTATTATTATCGGAGATTCTAAAATTGTCCATCACCTCAATTATAAAAGGGCACCTCCTCCCTCACTTAATCACATCACTTTCAGCCTTGATGATCAACCATACCCTTAAAATTTCTTTTATAAACTTCTATATACACATTCTAGAGGTTATTATCTTCTCAAAATACCAACCCTAGTGTCCCTAAGAGAATATCAAAAGAAAGTTCTCCAATGAAGAGCTACTCGTTTTTACCGACTCGTTCAAGATTATTTATTCTTCTAATTCCTCATAATGTGTTATTTACATTATAAAGTAATAAAACCAACATCACCTAAATTATTATATGTTATTATGATTATGGAACAACCATATTCCACCTTTTATCCATCCTATGCGAAACAAAAGTATCACGCACGTGTACGTACGACTTATCGTCTCCATGTCGTAGTGTAATCTGTTTTTCATCACCACTTTATTTAGATGAGTATAATTATGGAAATAATAGATATATATAATAATTATACCATGACATTGATTCTGTAACAAAATATATACCATCAAATTTATTACCCCTTAACCATTAAGGGAATGATATCATCACCCAAGAATACGTTCAACCTACCGTCTCCAAGATGCAGTGTGATTCATTTTCCATATTCACAATTCAAGAATTATTGTATAAAGGTACACAATGAATCAATATGATATATAATAACTTAATATAATTTTTTAAATGATGGAATTATATCCTATGCACAATAATTATGACTTATATGAAAAAACATGAATACGAAAATAAAGCATTTAACACCCAAAAAAAGAGTGATAATAAAATATTATTAGAAATAATAATATGATCATATATGATATAATAAATATGAATATGGTATTTTAATAAGTTAATAGCATTATTTAATCCATTATAAAGAAGTTTCAAATAAGTGTGAAGTAAATCAAACCTATGGTATGGGTTAATTTCACAATCTCATTATTATTTGGGGTTATTTATACGTATGTATCCATTAGGGAATATTTATCTTCCATATCTATTTTTCTTAATTTTTTTTCCAATTTTTTTTAATATTATTTTAAAATAGTTAATTACATTTTTACCCATGTGTAAATTTGAACTTTTCTATTTAAAAGGAATGTTTTTTTATTTTCCAAATGAGGTACTTTATGACTTTTACAAAAAAAATTACGATAGAAATGTTTTTTAACTTATATGATAAGAATGGATTTTACACTTTAATAGCGTTATAATTAGTCAAATCTTCCCATATAATATTTCATTGTTAGTTTCAAATATTTTTTTAAATTGCATGGTGTTTGAAGAAAATAAAATGTTTTCAAGTAAAAAGGATATTTTCCTCAAGAATTATTTTCAAGTGATCTCTCAAAATTATTTTCCATAAAAGATAACATTATTTACAAAGTTGTTTTATTTTTATGATGTAATATTATTTTTGAAACCCATTTCTTTTCTATGGGTTATGTTATGATGTAATGATGTTTATGAAACCCATTTCTTTTCTTGGGTTCTGATATGATGAATGAATTACTTTCTTGTAAA
The DNA here is from genome assembly GCA_963277665.1 of Viscum album. NCBI lineage: Eukaryota > Viridiplantae > Streptophyta > Magnoliopsida > Santalales > Viscaceae > Viscum > Viscum album. Next base: position 221,256,286 of record OY728155.1, read on the forward strand.
CCACATATGTACAGTTTTCATTATATGATAGGTGGGAACTATATCTCCCTATAACGCATTGAGTAAAGATTTATATCTCATGAGATAGATAATAATGGAATGAGAAATGATCTTAGTTAAGTAACATATGGATGGGACAGGGAGTGAACCCGGTTCAGTAAAGGACATTGTACGCTATGATGTTCTTGGAAATGATCCTTAGATAGTATGGAAGTGATTTTTTGTTCTTATTTTTATATAATAATTTTATGTCTTATGTTATGATCTCATAAAATATGTTCTTTATAAACTTATATGAGTTATCCCATGAGATGATATCATGATTAATTAATATGTATGAAATAATTATATAATTTTTTGTTTATGTTCTTATGATTATGGTATGATTAATATCTCCCTCACTGAACATCTGAGCTTACCCTTTCTTTTCTTTCTTTTCCCAAGATATAAACAATAGGTATTAAGTAAGACATGTTAAAAGGGTTCTAGTTATGAAGGAATAAAATGGAGATGATGTAGATATTTTATGAACCAATTGTTTATGTTTCTTAGTTTCTAAATACACTAAACCTATATGGTTTTTACATGGTTTTTCTATGTTATATAATGAATATTATTCGATTTAGATATAATATCAATTTATGAAATATATTGGTTATTATAGTTGGTATCAGATCAAGGTTTAGTTAACCTTTGGAAACTAGGATGATAAATCCCTAATAATAACCCTAAGGAAAAGTTTAAGTACATGATACAATCCTATAGTTTTATTGGTGGACATAAATAACCTATGAAAAAACATAAGATGTTTTGAATCAAAAAAAATTAAGTAATTTTCCTTTATTATGTGGTTTTCCCATTATGATTCTTGTTTTTCACACTCTTATTTTTAGTTTTAGTCAATAGATGGAACTAAAAGGAACCACATTAATGATTAATGTGAGGGGAAATTCAATAATTTTCCTACTGATCAACAAAATTTTATGGGAGATGGAATGAAAAATCTTGTTGTTATGCTCACATAACTTTATCAAACAATGATTCATGATGGACTTCCAAATCAGAAAAGGTGGGAACAATATTTTATTGAATCTTCATGATATAGTTTCCTCCTTCTTTCAATGGGTCTTCTAATAAACTAGTTCTTGAACAATGGATTAGATCAACTAAAAATATATTTTTGGTTCTTCAATGTTTATAACTTGAGAAATTCATTTTGGAAGTCTGTTGTTTGGAAGGTGAATCAAATCAATGGTGGAATATTATCAAGAGTATGATCCAAAGAGTTGAAAATGACACTATTCAATGGACTGAGTTCAATAAATTATTTTTCAATAACTACTTTCCTCGTATTCTTCATACAAAGTTGGAGAAGGAGTTCCTTGAGCTTAAGCAAAAGGATGATGAATATGTTATTTCCTATGAAGTAAATTTTACAAGACTTGAAAGGTACACTTTTGGAATTATCATTCAACATGAGAGTAAGGTTTATCAATTCTTCAATGGCTTAAAACCAAGTCTCCGGAGGGAATTATCCATAAGGGACTTCAGTAGCTATGAGGAAATCATTCGATGTTCTATCAAGGTTGAGATGGATGTTGGGGTCAACTATCAATATCATGGGTTTGATAATAAGAGAAAATGGAAATCAAGGGAAAATCCAAAAACCATAGTGAAATGAATATGAACTTTCATTTATGCTCAAAGTGTTGAAATAAACATGGAGGAAACTATCTTAAGGGTACTACTAAATATTTTAAGTGTGGGAAATAAGGTTATCGATCAAGTGACTTTAAAAGTGACGGGAAAAAGATAGTTAATGATGAAAATATAGAAAATACTACATTGAATGCACCTCCCACACTTCAATGTTAAAATTTCAAAGAAAAATGGGAATTATACTAAGAAATTCCCTAATCCTAGGGTTTTTGATGATGATCGACATCATTAACATCTTAAGGCCAAATACAAAGGCAAATCACAAGCGACCATTACTGGCGATGTGGAGTACAAAAATGAAGTGGTGAAAATTAAACCTACCATCCACTCTAAAGAAGATAATGTTTTATTTGATTATGGATAAACCCAATCTTTTATTTCAAAATAATTTTCTAAGGGTATCATTGTATTTCCTCATAAATTAGATGTTGAATTAGCTTTGAAAACTCTTAATGTCAAAATAGTTGCATCACAAGTTTATAATTCTTCTTTGGTTGAAGTTTGTTGGAATGTGCTTCCTAAAAATCTTGTAATACTTCCTTTAGTAGAATTATATTTGATTATTAGTATGGATTGGATTTCTCTATATAGACCTCATATCAATTGCGAAAAAAGGGAATCCAAATTTCATATCTTAAATGAATCTATGATCATCTATCGATGCAAGGATGAATATGAAAACATCCAATGGAAATTAATTCCATCTTGTGGGTATTAATTCCTATAAAGTAATGTTATCTATCTCATATGGTTGGGGAGAAACTCACCATTAAGGATAAACCTATTGTACAAAAGTTTATTGATGTATTTATGGAATAATTTCCAAGTCTTCCACTGAATTGTGATGTTGAGTTTTCAATAGAACTCATTCTGAATGATTTGCCTATTTCAAATAATCCATATATAATGGACCCAATTTAATTTCAAGAATTGATGAAGAAACTTCAAGAGACTCTTGAAAAGTGATTCATACACCTTAGTACGTCTCCTTGGGGTGTACTTGTTCTGTTTTTTAAGAAGAAAGATGAATCAATGAGACTCAATATTTATTATTGATAACTTAACAAGATCACTATCAAGAAAAACAATTTCTCTCTCATATTGATGACTTATTTGACCAACTATATGGAACTCATTACTTTTATAAGATTGATCTTCATTTTTTATATCATCAATTAAGGGTCAAGAAGGAGCATATATCCAAGACAACATTTCGTACAATTTATGGACACTATGAATTTATAGTGATGTCTTTCGGTCTTACTAATGCCCCACTATCTGCATGGATTTAATGAATATAGTATTTACAGACTATCTTGATCATTTTTTGGTAGTATTTATAGATGATATTCTATTATATTAAAAGATAAAGGAAGAACATGAAGATCACATGAGGATTGTACTGAAGACCCTCAGAAAGGATAAGATTTATGAAAAATTTACCATGTGTAAATTTTGAATTTAGAAAGTTTCATTTTTGGGTCGCATAATCGCAATTGATGGGATATATGTGGATCTAGCATAGATGAAAGTTATTTAATACTGGCCTAGACCAACAACGATAATTGAGATATGATTTTTTATTGGTTTGAATGGATATTATTTATGTTTTTTTAAATATTTCACACAATTTTCAAATACACTCACCAAATTGAGTCGAAAAATAGTTAAGTTCTTTTGAATAGAATAATGTGAAGATAATTTCAAAGGGCTGAAAAGAAGGTTAGTTAGTTCACCTTTGCTGAAACTACCCTATAGTGGAGAGAGGTTTGTGATCTAAAGTGATGTATCCAAGAAAGGGATGGGATGTGATCTCATGAAAAATGATATGATGAGAGATTATACCTCATGAAAATTGTAAATCTATGATGAAAATTATCCAACTCATGATTTGGAGTTAGTTGCGGTAATTTTTTCATTAAATATATGGAGGTATTATCTTTATGGGGAAAGATGTGATATATATACTAATCATAAATGTTTAAAGAATATTTTCACTCAAAATGATTTCAATATGTGCCAAAGAAGATATCTTGAGTTGATTAATGATTACGACTGCTCAATACTTTACCACCCTAGGAAAGTGAACAAGGTGACAACTTCTTTGAGTCGAAAGGACCATGCTAGCTTATCTACGATGAGGATCACAAAAGATCCAATATTTATGTATTTTAAAAGTATGGATATGGAAATCATAAATAAAGGAGGAAAATATTATCTGGCTCAAATTAATGGTCAACCATATATACAAGTTAAGATTAAGGAGAAACATAAGAAATATATATATCTACAAAAGAAGGTGAGAAATGTTCCTTAGTCAAACATTGACTATGATGGAATAATAAGGTTCAAGAACTATGTTTATATTCCTCCAATTCCAGAATTAAAGAAATAAATGTTGTATTTGGATCATAGTTTATCATTATCTATTCATACTGGAAGCACAAAGATGTTTTAGGACCTAAATGTGTATTTTTGATAGGATGGCACGAAGAGAGATATTTCAGAATATGTTTCTCGGTGCTTGATTTTCCAGGAAGTTAAAGCTGAGAGACAGAAGTCTAAGGGGATGTCATAACCATTACCCATACCAGTATGGACATGGTAAAACATCCCCATGGACTTTTTCATCGGACTTCCCAAAACATCCAATGGCCATAATTCCATATGGGTTATATTTGATCAAATTATTAGGGCACACTTCATTAATATTATAGAAGACTTATCTATTAATCATATTTCTAGAATATATATTAAGGAAGTGGTAATAGTGAATAGATTACTACTTTACATTATTTCTTATTGGGATTTGATTTTTACCTCAAAGTTATAGAGAATTCTTTAGTAGGATCTCAATACAATGTTATGTTTCAAAAGTACTTATCGTCCTCATATAGATGCTTCATCTAATAGGACAATTCAAACACTATAAGACATACAATGAGCTTGCTCTATGGATTTTAAAGGTGGTAGGGATCAACACCTACATTTGGTGTAGTTTTCTAAAAAAAAATAGCTTTCGCTCTGGTATTAAGATTGCTTCTTATGAGGACCTCTATGATAAGAAGTGCAGAAATCCAAAATGATGGAATGAAGATGGGAAACAAAAGTTATTGGGACCTAATCTAGTTTAGGAAATGGAAGAGAATTTCAGATCTATTTAATAGCACATAATAGAAGCTAAGAGTCAACAAAAATGTTATGCTAAAAATTGAAGAAAATACATAGAGCATGAAGTGGGTGATAAGGTATTTATATGACTATCTCCTTGGAAAAGAGTGATGATATTTTGAAATAATGGAAAGTTAAGACCAAGGTATATCTATCCTTTTAAATTTTTGGATCATGTTAGGAAGGTAGATTATTGATTTGTTCTTTCACTCAATCTATCTCAAGTTCATGATGTGTTCCATGTATCTCTCTTAAGAATGTGTATACCTAATCCTTCACATGTACTAAACTCAGAAGTTGTACCTTTAGAGCAATATCATTCTTATGAAGAACAACCAATTGATATTCTTGATCATATAGATAAATTTCTACGTAACAAGACCAATCGCTTGGTTAATGTTTTATGGCGGAACCACCAATTTGAGAAAGCTATGTGGCAACCTAAGAATGTGATGAGGTATAGGTATCCTCATCTATTTTTATCCAATTGATGAAATTGGAAGGGGAATTCATTTTAAGAGTGGTAGAATGTAACACATAGATATTTTTATGAAATATTTCACTTTAAATAATTTTAATTCTTTAATATCTTGCATTGAATTCAATCATGATTTTATAATGAACCATGAGACAATATTATTATACAATGAGCATTATAACCTAGATGCTAATTTTTAGGGAATAAATATGAATAACTAATTTATGAAATAAATATAACTCAATATGAATATATTAAGTTCTTAAAAATGATCACACAAATTTTAGTAAAATCACCTTATTATTTAAAAATACGTTATCTTTTAAAATGAGTTTATCTTATTTGTAGAAGTTCTATAAAATGGATCTGATAATATGAGTTTCATTTTTGAATTCATCATGTCAAAATTATCTTAAATTTTTTTTTTGAAAACATTTAAGGAATAGTGAAAATACAGATTTTTATTAAAAGTAGTATTTTCATTTTAAAGTCTTTACAAGGTAAAATTATGTTTTATATTAAATTAGTTCATTTTGATTTAAAATAATAAAATTTTGATTTTTGAAATGTAATTAATACATGAATTTATTATAAAAACTATTTAGGTTTTAAAAGAGAATTTTTTTGAAAAAATTCTTTTCATGACATTTTACCGGTATTATTTTAAATGAAATTACGCAACATATGTGTTTTGAATTTTGAAAAATGGATGCAAAATTTAGATTAAAAAGGTCGAAATTCAGTGAATATGTCTCATTTATTTGTTTCCAATATAAATAATAACCTTGGTAAATTTTGTTTCCACGGTAAAAGGTAAATTTAGTCATTTAGGTTAAAAATGAAATTATAAAGACTATAAAATTATCCTAATATATTCCAAAAATTTATTGGATAAATAAAATTTTACACTTAACACAAAATTATCTAAATTAATTCATTTAATTGACATTTGTTCATGAATTGACGGATGTAATTTTAAAATCAAATAAATACATAAAATGTCACTTTCTTTGTCTTTAATAGCCCTAATGTGTCCACATTGGGAAAATGTTATTTTATAAATGAATATAACTGTATATTATTAACTTTATAAACATATTTTCATGATGTGAATTTATTTTTGACTTTTTGGGTCACTTATATGAGATTATGGTATTATAAAATCTCATTTAATAAAGATTTAAAGATGTCACATTCATGTTTTAGATAATATAACATTTTTAATAAAAGTCCACCCCAAAGATATATTCGACTATAAATATTATTCTGAAATATCTAATATTTATCTTTATAATGGTATTTTATTTTTAACATTTGGGAAATAAATAAGTATAATAAATAATTACACAACATTGATGTAGTAGTTATTTAATTAATGAAAATATCAGATAATTTTAGAAAAAAAATATTAAAAAAAATATAATTTTATACAATTAAAATGATAAATAAATTTTATAGATGACCTTGACCTCTTAGAGATATAATAGAATATTTTTTTCAAAGTTAACTTGTTATCTTGATATTTTTAAAAGTCCAAATAATAAATAGTGACAAAATTGACCCTAATGATATTTTATCAAATTAATATTTTATTAAATTATTTAAAAATACTAAAATAACTTTAAAATAAAAAAATATTTTATGGTCTAAAATGATATACATTTTACATTTATTTTTTAATTAACATCAAATAAGTAAAAATTAAAACCTTTTGATATTTAAAAATTTGATTCCTTATTTAAAATTAAAATAGGTTACCTAAGGGTTAAACAAAATGATATGTTTAAAAATTATATCAAAACTTGTTTAAAATATATGGGATGATGATATTACAACTTTATATCATGATATCATCTAATAAATTTCATTCTGGATTTATTTAGATAGAGATTGAAGTTTTTATAAATTAATATTTTTGAAGATTCTAAAAGTGTACCTCACCTTAATTATAAAAGGGAACCTTCTCTCTCACTTCTTCACATCACATTAAGCCTTTAAGGCCAACCATAACCGAAAAAGTTTCCCTATAAATTTCCCTATCCATATTATAGAGGTTTTTATCTTCTCAAAAGTCCAACCCTAGTGTCCCTAAGAGAAGATCTAAAGGAAGTTCTCCAAGGAAGAGGAAGTCATTTTTACTGACTCTTCAAAGATTATTTCTTCTTATACTTCCTATTCAGGTGTTATTTATATTATAATGTAATAAAAATAGTATCACCCATATTATGGGATTCTATTATGATTATGGAACAACTATATTTAACCTTTTACCCATCCTATAAAAAATGAAAGTACCACACATGCGTACGTACAGCTTACCATCTCCACACCGTGGTGTAATCTGTTTTTCATCACCAATTTATTTGGATGGGTATAATGATGGATATAATAGATATATATAATAATTATAACATTATATTGATTCTGAAAAAAATATCATCATCTTCCTTACCCTTTTACCATTTAGGGAATGATATCATCACTCGTGTATAAGTACGGCTTATCGTCTCCACGACGTGATGTGATTAATTTTCCATATTCACCATTCAAGAATGATTATATAAATTTATATAATGAATAAATATGATATATATTACCATAAAATTATTTTTTAAATGAAGGAACTATATCCTATACACAATAATTGATACTTATATGACAAAACATAAATAAGAAAATGAAGCAGTTAACACCTGAAAAAGGAGTAATAATAAAATATTATTAAAAAATAAAAATATTATCATATATAATATCATAAATATGAATATGATTTTTTAACAAGTTAATAACATTATTTAATCCATTATACAATATTTTAAAATATGTATAATGAAAATCAAACCTAAGTTAAGGGTTAATTTTACAATCCCATTATTATTTGGGGTTGTTTATACATAAATATCTTCTAGGGAATATTTATATTCCATGTCCATGTTTGTTAAAAAAGTTTTTGAGAATATTTTTACTATTATTTTAAAATTTTTAATTTCATTTATACCCATGTATAATTTTTTACTAGATGATTTGAAAAGAATCTTTTTTTCATTTTTCCTAACAAGATACTTTATGACTTTTTTGTAAAAAGATTTCGAGGAATGTTTTTTTAAATTATAAAGCATGACCATATTATATCACTTTCATCATGCCATAATTATTTGAAGCTTATAATATATGCTTTCACGTTTAGTTTCAAAGAAGTTGTTTTATTTTAAAATTGTGTGGTGTTTTAAGAAAATAATACATTTTCAAGCAGAAATAATATTTTCCTAAAGAATTATTTTCAAATGATCTTTCAAAAATATTTTTCATCTAAGATAACATTCTTTCCTCGGTTTTTTTATCTTTATGATGGAACATTATTTATGAAACCCATTTATTTTACATGGATTATGTTATGATAGAATGATTTTTATGAAACCCTTTTCTTTTTATGGGTTATGATATGATAAGTCAATTATTGTCTTATGGCACACATATGTACAGTTTTCATTATGTAATGGGTGGGACCTATATCTCCCTTCAACGCATTGGATAATGATTTATATCTCATGATATAGACATAAATAGAATGAAAATTGATCTTGGTTTAGTAACACAGGGTTGGAATGGGGAGTGACCCTGGTTCAGTAAAAGAATTTTTCCACTATGATGTTCTTGGTAATGATCCTTGACTAAGTTGGAAGTGATTTTATATAATTTTGTGTACCAAAAGTTTATGTCTTATGTTATTATCTCATGAAATATATTATTTATGAACATCTGTGATATATCCCATGACATGATATGATAATTATTTAATGTGAAGAAAATAATTTTCTAATGTTTTGTTTATGTTCTTATGATTATGATATTATTGATATATCCCTTAATGAGCATCTGACATCACCATTTATTATGTTTCTTTCCACAGGATACGAAGAAGGGTATTAAGTAAGATGTGTAAAAATTGTTCTAGTTATGACGGAATAAGCAGGATATGATGTAGATGTTTTATGAACCAATTGTTTATGTTTCCCAGTTTCCAAAGACACTAAACCTATATGGTTATGACATTATTTTTTTATGTTATGTAATGAATATTATTCCATTTATATGTAATATCTATGTATAAAAATTATGGACCATTCTATGTATATATTTCACTATAAAGATAAAATTATAGTATTTATATGATACTGCAATTATTATGTATTGTTGTATAATGGAGGTTAGGAAATGGTAGAAGATGTAATGAATTTATAAGAGGTAAATTTGGAACATTACCTCTTAAATGTAACCTCCTTGAAATAATCCATAGTGTACATAGAACTGGACATTTATCGAGGCTGATAAAACATGGATTGAAGGAAGTGGTTTGGAAGGGGACTTCTATAGAAATTTGGAAAGCTCCATGACGTAGAAAGAGTGAGTGGTGAT